>BSBN01001091.1:5604853-6322279 GCA_027924645.1 Cunninghamia lanceolata
TGGTGGCTTGTGTTCTAATGTTTGATAGGAAAGATTGATCTAGTTAGTTCATAATTGATTAGGTCATATTTTCCCATCTTACATTTTGGTGACCCCAACGTATCCTACACTTATACAACCTTCTTTGTTGTGTTTGATTAGTTGATTAATTCATTAGACACTTCTATTGCATATTTTATCTTATGTGTTGAATTTAGAAAGCAAAACACTTAAATATTTTTCTTTTCTTTTAGATTAGAAAACAAAAACTTTTTAGATATGTTCTCTTCTTTTCTTACACCATTGTCCACTTTTCCTCAAAAAGTTGTTGACAATGATGTTCCATTTCAAGCATGTGATAGTGACTTAGCTCTTCCTATGTCACTCTATTCTTTTGAACCCTCTCATAAAATTCCTCCTACTTGTGAGGATACTTTGGCACAAGAGGATGAAATCATTGACACATTTCTCAACATTACCTTCTCTTCATTTTGATGCTCTCTCTTCAAGAGATGAGGCATTAGTAGATGTTGAGCATAGTACTTCTATTTCTACCACATCTTCCATAGACCACGATGATTCCATGTCTCATCCTATTGATCTTCCTCCTATAGTTGCATGTTCAAGCTCCTTGGACATCACTAAGGATGTGGAGACCTCTCTATCTTCTCTTATTTCAATGCCCTTCCTTCTGGCAACGTGGCATTGATGGATGAAGAGTCCAAACTCACATCGGATCGCCCACGAATAGATGTTTGTCAAGTCAACACAATTTATATTTCCAGTTCCCAAAAAGAACCTACGAAACCTAAAATTGTTGTGCATCTTCATTCCGATTTTCCGCAACCACAGTCTAACCCTGTGATCATTGTTTGAGGTGTTCCAAACCCACCTCGACCTCCTGGTTACATTCTCAACTATGTGAAACAACTTACTCAAAATAAGCAACTTGTTCAAAATGTGTCGTAGCAACCTCATTATCACGCTGTTGCTCACACATACAACACTCGCAACAACAAACAAAGTAAACAAACACCAATTGTTCCTACTTCTCTTCCCCCTTCTCAACCCTTTCTTCCCTCAGCACCTCGTCTTTCTCAACATGCTAACAAAGAATATGATCTTGTCGAGCAGCGTCACGCTACTCCGACTAAGATCTCGCTATGGGAATTAATACAAACCTCGCCTGCATACCACGGGATGCTCTAGGAGGCTCTACAGAAGGTATTCATTCCACCTTCTGTTAGACCGAATGATGTAGCAGCACTATTAGATTGTATGCATACAACAAATCTAGATATTGTCTTTCAACAAAATGAGTTCCCTTCTCTCGAAGTTCAACAACATGATCCTCTCATGATTTTGGTCATCATTAATAGAAATGGAATAAAGCGTACTATGGTCAATAATGGATCAGGTCTTAATGTTTGTGGCATTGACTCGTTACATAAGCTCGGCATAGATACCTCTCTTATCAAGCCCAATACTCTTAATATTTGTGGCTTCGATAATGTTGGTAGACAATCACTAAGCATAATCACACTACCTATTGAGGTAGGCCCTGTGACTTTGCCTACGCTTATTTATGTCATGCCCGGTGCTCTTTCATATAATCTTCTTCTTGGTAGACCGTGGATCCATGCCATGGGGGCAATCACGTCTAATCTTCATCGCACAATGAATTTTGTTTATAACAACAAACTTTATATAGTCTTGGGTGATCCAAATCCAGAAAGTTGCTTACAGGCAAAAGCCAGATCTCAGCCTCCTGTTTCAAAATCTCTCAGTAATTTGATTCCTTCTTCAACAAAAGCCGACCCACTATTCTCCCTTGCTAACAACAGTGATGATCAGAATAGTGCTTTGCCTTCGAGTGCATATTTCGGTGACAATTGGGGTTCACTAGATTTTACACCCTCCTTTATTGGAGAGTACAAAATCTCACATTTAAACTTGAGATCCCGAAGGTGGCTTCAATTTACTCTACACAATCTATTCCTTCTTCTAAGAAACCTAAACTCACAATTCCAACTTCTTCTACTTCGAGAAATTCTCAAATACCATCATCACCTTCTATCCATGATAATGTGCCTTCTTCTAATGCATGTCTTGGTGATGATTGGGGCTCTTTAGATTTCAACACTGATATCTCAACACTCAACAAGGATCCCCGTCGTTGCAAAAGGATCAATCCTTCTTTTCATGACAATTTTGCTACTGACTACACTTCTCATTTCGATAAAACTGGTAATGTGGCCTCTCCTCTTTTTGATTTGGAGACACGTTACGAGATTGGATTCAAAATTCTTTCTAAACTTGGATACAATGGAAATGGTTTAGGATGCATGGAATAAGGAGTTAAGGTTCCTGTGATACCAACACCGCACCTTTCTAATGTAGGATTATGTTTCCGGCCTTCTCCTCTATCTACATCCCCTCCGCCATTGTGTAAGGTCTCTATGGCTTCTTTTCAGAAATCAAACTTCTCTCCACAATAGAAAGGGTTGCTTCCTACTCCACCTGCTTCTTCTCTTCTATCTCAACAAGAATGTATTTTGCTAAGTTTACTCAAGGACCGCTTGATCACTCTTCCTCCTCCAACACGCAAAAAGTTTTCACAAAACAATCAATCGAAACACCCTTTCTGTGCATATCATTGAGCGCTTGGCCATTCCACTAGTGAATGTTGAACCTTGCGTGACAAAATTCAACAACTTTGTGACACATGTGCTTACACTTTCTCTTCTACTGTAGCACCTCTTCTTTCTTCAAATAAAAAGCGATGGTGAGAATCACCTCTGTCCAATCCACTTTGCATAATAAACATTCTTTTCTCTACATCATTATGATTGTGTTTCCTTTGTTATGGCATCGAGCCACCTTTGTCATCACATTGCGATAGACTCCAACATTTTCTTCATGGTAGCAACATGATATTCTTTTTCACAGTTGTCCTAACCTGTATTCTGGGCCCGGGCAGTGACAAATTGTTCCGGAAGTGGACACCCTACGGATGTCCTTGTGGACACTCTTTCTTTCTCTAACCCCTCTCACTTACCTTAAAATCAATTGCATACATTGCTTTAAGCAATTATTCTAATGGGAGGCATATATTATGCTCACATGTGCATCCATACATGCACCTTGCTTTATTCGCAGCCCCTAAGGTGTAGCTTATTAATTCGCCCCCTAAGGCTTTGTTTATTTTTATGCTCCCCAAAGCGTTCACCCCCTGTGGTGTTGATATTTAATGCACTCCCTGAGGTGTTAACAAAAAATGGTCACCTAGCATAACACAGCTTGCTAGCCTATGATCCTTGTAGTCTATGAACCACCCAGCATAACACAACTTGCTGGCCCATGTGCTTCATACTACCTTGTTACACTCATGGTCACCTAGCATAACGTAGCTTGCTACCCTGTGATCCATGAGCATGTTTTGATCTACATGACCCCTAGCGACAGAGCAAGCTAGTGCTTGAGTCATGTACTCTTCTTCATTCGTATTGATTGCTCCCCCATCTATTTGTATGTCCTCTCTTTAATGCAATCGATTGACTCATTATATTCTTCTCTCCTTTTTAGAACTCCTCTATTTTTATATTTTGGGGACAACACATGGTATTGAGACAACCTTTTAGACCGAGGTCTCATTACTTTGCTGACTCAAAATCTTTCTTTTGACTACTTATGTGTTTTGCTTGACTGACTTTGTTATTGTATGCTTCGTGTTTACTATGTATGCTTCAAGTTTTCCATGTATGCTCCGTGTATCCTTTGTATGTATATACATGACTCGTGCTGTGTCTTGTGTATGTATAACCTCTTTATCTAAGCATTGTAGACTCGTAGAATCCTAAGCTTGGGGGCTAGCACATCTGTCAACTTAACAACATTCTATGGCTTCAACATTTTTGCGAAGAGGTTTGGCTTCTCCGTACTTTAGTGTGCGTATGAAAGCAAGTTCATACACTCACTAAAGTGGGGGCTAAATGTAGTGTCGTAAATTGTTGCCGCTTACAATTTCACACTAGGTTTAGTACTTCATTTAGCATGTATGTCTATCTCTACTTAATATATGCATATTTCACTACTTTTTTGAGAAACAAGGTTAAGTCCCTTGTCAACTAGCACTTCAAGAACAAATTCTACCAGGACACTAGCACTGGGCGCTAGTGTCTTGCCAGTTTGGCTCCGAAAGATATTTTTTGAATGTCGGCCTTGTTGCCTTATGTGATGCACCTTGTCGGCCTCAACTCAATTGGGCCCTCGAAAAGTACTTGGGATTCATATATAAACAACTCTCTCCCTCATTTGAACACACATGATCTCTCTATGAACAAGCTCTCTCTCTCTCTCTACAAATTCTCTATTTGTGAAGATTACTATTGTATGCACTAACCCTTGCAAGTATCTGAGGAAGCTTCTTCCTCCATCAACTCCTTGTCGGTGATTCATGTTGCGACATCACTCCAACAAGGGTTTCACACTCATGGTAACTCTATTCTGTGGTATTTGTTTATTGCAATCTTTATCATTTGTTTTGCCTATGTTCATCGCGAACACACACTCTCTATCATCATCATCATTGTTGTTGCAGAGGTGGGAACACCAACACGGGGTTTGACTGAGGCAAGCCCCCATACAACACAACCATTTTCCCTCTTTTTTGTGTGCAGATTGCAATGGGAGTTTCCGACATCAAATAGCGACAAAAAGACAGAAGGATCTGGGATAAAGATCATCAGATGGAAGTTCAGATCAAACCCTCAGGACACGAGCGCCTAGCTCTAGTGTCTTGCCCTTTTTGCCCTAGTTTTTTATGACAGGTCCCTCTCTCTGTCGTCTTTCCAGATCTGCTTCTGGTTTCTGCACATTGGTCCTGTAGCTCCTGTATGCTCATCCGAACACTATCACCCAGTACTAGTGTCCTTGACATCCTGCTCCAGTTTTCGGTGCCAGCGTCCTCTCTCTGTTATCTTCCTAGATCTGTTTTCTATTTTTGTACATTTGTTATGTAACATCTGTATCTCTCATATCTACAACAAAGGAACAGAGCCCCTACCAACACAGTTTGGCTCTTCTCTGGGGACAGTAGCCAAGCCTAGAGCAATCGGTGGCTTGTGTTGCAATGTTTGATAGGAAAGATTGATCTAGTTAGTTCATAATTGATTAGGTCATCTTTTCCCATCTTACACCTTAACATGAATCTTGATGTTAAATAATGCTTCCTGAGCCACCAAACTGACCTTAGTAGTGCAAGTAAGCTTAGAATCCAACTTTCAAGTGTAATCTATCTCTTCATCCTTTCCAATGGAAAGACAATAATTTTTCTTACCTTTCTTATGAGGGTTCTTCTAACGATGCAACTTCCAACATGAGGATTCCATATGATCATCCTTTCTCATTGATCACAATGTTACCATTTTTTTTTGTGCTTCTAGCACTTGCCTTATTTGTCATTACCATAGCTCCAGTGTCTTTGAGAATGATGGAGAACTTTGAGCATGTGCACGTGCTTCTTCAACCTCCAAACACTTTTTTCCTTCATGAGATTTTCAATTAAGTTGCTTCCCAAACAATTTCTTAAAACTACCCCAAGAGTTAATAGGAGCATGCTTTCCCATAGCCATAGAAACCAAGAGACTTCCAAACCAAGTTAAAGCATGCTTTGATAATCTCAACCTAGAAAAGGAAATCTCTTGTTCCAAAGTAAGAGTGTATGCTAAAGTATACCTACAATTGTGTCAACCAATGGTCAAGCTTATTCACATCCACATCACCTTTGAATGGTGGAATCTCAATCTTTGCCTCTACTTTGAATAGAGATTTGTTTGGAAGACTCTTCTCACCCTTTTAAGACTCCTCTTCCTCATTGGAGTAGGATTTGCCTTTGCTCAACATTTCCATGAATGACTCCATTAAGCTTTTCGTGGTCTCCATTGATTGAGAAAGGCTTGCGATGTCAACTTCCATTTTGAGGAACCTTGATTCGGCATCTACAAACTCTTCAACACTTTCCATGCTTCTCAACTCTCTGCTTCACCTGTGGGATTCAATATCTCTTTACAAAGGTAAAATATCTTTTCCAGAGACCTCTTCCATGCTTCCATCCTCAGATCGTGTTAAGGCAGGGTTAGACCCCAATCCCCATTTCGAGCCATGAAGATTCATGCAATACAGATCAGCAAAAGGAAACACAAGGAAAGCGGTCAATCCAGACCACCACCACATACCTTGGCATAGGAAGGCACAATTTTGGAATCAAAAATTGCCCTAGATATTGCAAGAGAACCTATGGCAACATCCACTGATACCTCAAAAATATAGTGGCAAAGATCCATGCCTAAAAACAAACCGAGATCAAGAAAACCATGTTTAATATCTTCTTTACCAGCATCCAATCACCTATCTTGATGATGGCCACCACTGGAATGCTGCAAATGATTCTAAGGGGAGAAAGCAAGTGCATTTAGAGTTTCGTTGTTTGCTATGGAGCTTTTTGGGAGCGAGCCCATATCGTCTTGTTATAAAAAAAATATTTTCTTTCATTATAAATATATAATATAATATTATATTAAAAATTTAAAAATATATAATTTTGTAATATAATATATATAATATAAATATAAATATAATATATTTATATAATTTACTATCGATAAAATATAATATATATTTATAATTTATATAATTTAATATCAATAAAATAAAATATAAATGTTTATAAATATATATTATATTTATATTGAAATATATAATATATTTATATAAATATAATATTATAAAATTATATCCTCGTTAATGGGGTTGGTGATGTTGACATCCAAAGAAGGAGAAGGGAGACAAGGTGGACACAGCATACAAAAGGATGGGTAAAGCTGAATTTTGACGGTGCTTCGAAAGGAAATCCAGGCGTCTCGGGTGCAGGTTGTCTGGTCAGAGATTGGAGGGGTAACATTCTTGGGAAGGCGTCGAAGAAGTTAGTGCAGGGATCCAACAATGAAGCAGAGTTTTGAAGGTGGAGGTGGAAGGGGATTCAATGATAGTGATAAATGCCCTTCGATCGAGGTTCATGCCAAATTGGAAACTAAGCATATTGTTGAACGAATCCCTATGTTTAGTCGAAGGATTCGAAAGAGTGGTTTTCAACCACGTATTGCGGGAAGGGAATAATGAGGCAGACAAGTTGGCGAACCTTGCCATCATAGCTTCGAATGATCTGTTGTGGGAAATAAAGAACAATGATGGCGCCAATTCACTCAACTAACAAGCCGTCCAATCCGTTCAGTGAGATGCGGCTGGCGAAGTGTGTGGGGAGAGTTAAAGCTTACGGAGAAACAAGATGGAAGGCATTCCATTTGTCGTGGTGGCTCTTTGCATGGTTGATGTTGGCAGCGATGGATACTCCCATCCGGCTAGTTTGTAGTAAAAGACAAATGTCTTTCCGAGGCAACATTACTAATAAAAGGATGGGAATGGTGTATAAGCCAAAAAGCGGCATAGTCCTCTTTGCCATCGAATGGGTTCTTGGAGAAGATTTCATGGTGAATTAAAACAGATATAGGGTAAATACCGATCTGTCATCAATGTTCTTAGCAGTGATGTTAGACTTAAACAAGGAAAAACCCACTATCCAGAAGCTAATGGAGGAATTTGTTGAGCCAGAGTACAGAGGTGGATGGAAGGAGGTAGTGGTTGTAGCACGCTATGGTTTAGGGGTGTCGCTGCCTAGAGATTTCCACAGGGTGAATTTCGCGGGTGATGCAGTGAATTGGTGGCCGTTTGTCTCGGAAGCAGGGGAAGCCAAAATTGCTGGTCGTAGACGCAGAGCCGCTCGAGGGCTAGCTTTCTTGAAGAAGCTCGCTGGGCTAGTGGTGGAGTTCGATTGGATGAATGAAATTCTAGAGCAGTACTACGCTACTGATGAGAATGCCTGAGGTGGAGTCGCCAATGTTTAATCATCTTTTTGTAAATGCTATAATGATATGTATTGGATAGAAGGTATAGAAGATAGTAGTATGTAATAGTTGGTAGTAGTTGGTTGGGCTACAGGGATTTTGGAAGAACCTTGTTTTAGTCTGTTTACTGTTCTCATGCTGAACTTACATATTTTTGTTAAATTTGGTTAAAGTTTAATATAAAGGGAGCTGACCCCAAGTCAGTAGTTTACCAATCCAAAAAAAAATATTATAAAATTATATAAAATATAATAGATTAAAATAAAAAAAATAGGAGTCATAAGATATTAAATTTCAGTTTAATAAAATGCAACTGCAATAAGTAAAATTAACAACAGCAACAGTCGTCCAAGCAAGAAGTAACAACGGTTCCTCAATTGGAAGAACACCTTTTTTGTCTCTTTTGTCATGTCCCCTTTTCAAATCCAAAGAGTTAATAATGTTTTTAAGTGGGCCTGATCACTTTTGGCCACTTAAATATTATTTAGGTCCAATGTAATGTTTTAAAAAGGTGTATTTTACATTTTATTCAAATGTAATTCAAACAGGGAACCTGTGGATGTAATTTAAAAAGTATTTTTAAATACTTGGAGGGAAAGTAAAATTTAAAAAATAAAATAAATGGAAAGCCTCAAAAAGATAACTATAAGAAAGGACAAAGGCATAAAGCAAATAATCCAATTTTAATATTTTGCTATTCCTTCCAATTTGGAGCTCTTTTCAGCATTCAAGGATGGAAACCCTCAATGCAAGTGATCAAAGGACAAAAACCCTTTCGTTTTTACCATGGACTTGAGGACAAAAACCCTCTCGCTCATGGGAGGCTAAAGCGATTTGGATTAGCGAGCAAATTGTTGAAGACAATGAAGGTCTAGGGTTCGTCGTATTTCAGTTTTTAGAGTATGTGTAGAGATTTGTTATCAGATTTGTATTAGGGCATTGCCCATATTTTAGATTGCAATATTAATCAAGGGTTGATTGCATTGCATTTCATTTTCATTGTTCAACCATGTAATTTTCAGATGTTATTATGGATCAGATTTTAATTATGTTTGAAGATTTCTATGATATCCATTTCTTTGTGTTGATACCTTATATTAACCGCACCAATCAAAAAAAGGCCATACATACTTTGGAAAGGGATCACTGTATGATTCTAATATGATAATATCAATTAATGAAAGTTGGTGTAAAATGAACACAATACATATGTGCATCGCAGCATAGTGTAGTGTCCCCTTCTCGCACCTAAGCAATTGATTAGCCATTAGCCTACTTTCCTAAGTTTTCCCATAGGCTAATTGGTAGGGGAAAATAAATTAAATAATTAATTTAAGTTGTCAAAAAGTTACTTTGTTTTATAATTCTATTTGACAGCTTATTTAATTATTTAAAAAGGTACTTTAAGTTGTGCAGATAAAGTGGCGTTAGGCACAAGGGGGCAAAAAGGACTTCTGCACACATAAATATGTTTTTATTTATATTTTGAGGAGAATATGGACAGAAAAGGAAATTAATATTTTATTCTCTCAAAATGTTATATAAGGAGTTGAGCTCAAAGAAAAGGTTAGACTGTGATATTGCTTTGCTATTTGCTCTGAGTGAGGGCTTGAGTTTCTTCATGTTTCTTGAGGACAAAAACCCTCTTGGAATACCAATTTCGGAGATGAAAACCCTCCTAGCTGGATAGACTAATTTCACCTTGAAATCACCATTGTGCTGATAAGGAGTATTTTGGCGTTTCCAATCTTTCTTGTGCATGTTATAATGGAAGTTTTTGATGTTTTATGAATGTTCTGCAATGATATGTTAATTTAAATATTTGATGTTATTGGTTTGTGTTGCTAAAGAGTGTTGTGAAGAGACTTTATGGAGCAGGCCGTACTTATTCCCAGACAGATCGTCCCTGTGCAGTTAAAAAAATAAATATAAAATCCTGAGTGTTGGTTGATGCTAATTGTACTAGCTTCCCCCTATAAACCGTATGATCTGAAGTTGTCTTGCGTTTTGGGAGACCGTACGGTACCTAGCTGACCGTACGTTTTGAAAAAGGGACCATACATTTGAAGGAGGCGTGGAAATGTTGGTTAAGGGAATCACTTAAGTTTATATGATTTTGATGACTTTTCTACTAAGCCACCAACCTTTGAAGAAGTTCCTTTAGTGCTATATGATGACCATACGATTTCCATGCTTGTCGTACCTTGTGGAAGCATTGGAAATTTGAAAAAAAGGAAGTCGTTATTCTTCTTTGTCCTTGGTGAATGTTTGGTGGGGCCGCTTTACGTCATGCACTAAGGCGACTCTTTTCCTTAGCGTTAAGTTTGTTATTTTTAGCAGATTTCTTTATATTTGTGGTGATGTGCTTTGTGGTTAGAAGGTTGTTTACCTTCTTCTTTAATCTGCAGCAGCTTACAGAGTTTCTGACAGTCCCTATCTGCCATTTTGAGTCCTATAACAGTATTATTAATTTGAGCTTTATCAAAGAGCTGCTGGGCATTGTCTTTGATAGTGATAAACTTCAATTTGGGCAGTGAATGCTTCCAATACAGACCTGATTCTTAAATGAACAGCAGATTTTCATGGTCTGATGACTCTTGGTATTGATTTCCAGCCTATGAGGGTTGTCTACATGTGCAAACAATGAGCATATTAGTGGGTTTCATGCTAATCTTGAAATTGCAGCAGTCTGATATTCTGACCAGAATTAAAAATCAATGTGCTTCAGCCAGTTGCTATGTTATTTTGTTTATTGTAGTGCATTTCATGCTTATCGTGTAACCCCGAATGGTAGTACCGCCAGAGGCTTATCATTTATGCATTTCATATTGTAAAACTGGATGGTTTACCGCCAGTTAGTATAGCATATCATTCGGCCCGTTTGGCATTGAACAAGCTTGTTATTGACCATTTTGGTCTGATCAAGCTTAGGCATTCTGCCAGTGGCTTTGCATCTATGCAAGCTTGTCCACCAAAGAGGTGTAGATTTAGGTCGTGTTGTGCCTAGCACACACGCCCCAGTTTGCTTGAAAAATGTGGACCCCCTCTTTTTTCTGTCTGTTCAATCCGAGTCTCAAGTTTTTGATTTTCTTGCTTTAGAGAGTGAGGTCTTGAGGAGCTTTGAGGAATTATCTCCACTATTACTTTGGTCAAGTTCTATGTGGATGCTTTTGATCAAATCGCCTTAGAAAACTTCTTCATTTGGTCTTTTAATGAAGTTCCAGAACTTTCATATCGGTGTGGATGCAGAGCTTTGGGGTATGTTAGGATATTCCGTCTCCAGAATGTCCCAGTCCTATGGAACCCCATTCTCCCGCAGTGTATCTTCAAGTTTCCTCATATGATATTGCAGGATATCGGGATGCTTTAGTCTTCGCGAAACCCTGCTACACATCCGGATCTACCCTTAACCCCGACTATCCTATTGGGTCTCGATCCCCGCAAACCTAGTTTACATGCCAGATGTGGAACCCCTAATGTATCCTGGAGAGTCACCGCTAAATTTCAATTGTGCCCTCCTCCCCATCACACACGAATTGGCATTTATGGCATAGCAACGAGAAAATTTGGAAGTATTTAAGGGTTTTTTGATGAGTATTTTGCACATTTGCTACCAAATTCTCATTCACAAGCACAAGAGCACAATCCGGCTAACATCTACACTCATTCACAAGGGTCCAAAGATTCCATCTTGCCTCGACATAACATTCAAACCTCCAAGATCATCTTCCACGCCTGCAATTTCCCCTATGACCTCATTTCACGAGGTTGCATCGCGGGCATGGATATGTCCAATTTACCCTTAGACTCCCATAGGATCCAAGACTGGCTCCCATCCCCACAGAAACCTTTATGACATCATGTTACGAAGCCCAATTTTGCATTCAGACATATCTATTTGTCCTCTGAACCTCCACAATATCCTAAAAGGGCCTAAAATTCCGCAACTACCCTTGGTGTCTCATCTTGCGGAACTCCGCCACACATCTGGATGTCCTGTTGGACTCAAAGTTTCTGCATTTCCGAAGCCATCGCTTATCCCCACAAACACTCCCACATCCCGTTTTGCGGAAGTTCTCTATCCACTAGGTTATGTCCTAGTCTATGGTCTTTTCCCGCTAAATCCTGAGACTCTCTAATCACCCGCAATATCCAAAGATGACCTTCGTTTCCGCAATCTCTTTTTCGCTATCATCTTCGGCAGAACATCATAATTAACTTGGATATTTTCATATCTTCTCTTTTTCTCTGTGAGGTCCAAACTAACCATAAACTTCTACAAAGTCTTGGTTGCCCTAAAATCTCAGCAAACCTATGGCAAGCCTTCTTTGCGGAGCTCTTGCATCTTCGAGGATATGTTCGGGTAACCCATAATTCCCCACATCCCTTCCTGTATCAAACTCCCGTGCCCTTAGGATAAGAAATTTAAGAAGAGGTCTTAACTTCATAGAAGCAAGGTCGCATCTGTTTTTATATCCTTCCAATCCTTAGGTTCCACAAATTGATAACTTTGGATGCATATAAACTTGCGGAAGATAAGAATGCTTCCGGACATATGAAAATCCCCGCAAATCGTTCAAAATACTATATTAATGAAATGAATTGATCTTTCTAGTTATTAGAATGACTTGCAATTGTGGATTTTGGAACTTTGATTTCCTCTTAAGCATTAAATCTCCATACTAATGATATAATGAGCTAAATCTATGAAAATTATTTAGATTCTCTCCTCTGCATGGTAAATGTCAAGATTAAACACCATGAAGTACAAATTCAAGAGGGTTTCTCCGACCTCAAAGATCACCTTAATCAGGAATGACATGGTTGACACAAACATAGGACAAATGGATATGGAAGACTTAGAGGAAAGAATGTATGGAGTCAATCCCACTACTAAGGCTAGGAAATTAGTAGATAATGGCATTGCCCAAGCAGCGGAGTTTCCAACTTCCACTCAATGCCCTGAATTGATCGTGGAGTGTAAAGAACACTACCTCCCAGAGGCCCTGAATCCAACACTCACTGCCTTGGTGGATTATACGAGAAAGAAAAGAATAAAAGATCAGAGGAAGAAGCATCCAGTCCCTGAGGTCCTGCTCACACCATTTGCATTAGCAAACCTACTTAAGAAATCAACATAATGCACGTTGCCCTAGGAAAATGTGCCATTTTGTCTCTTGTGTCAACTCTTTCAAGATGTGATTTTATCTTTATCTGAAAACTGTAATTTTGGCTTTTTCTGTAAAGTCAAAATGTATTTGTAACCATTGGATCTGGAAACAGTTAGAGATGGATGAAGAATATTGCTCTACCCCAAACAATTAATGTTGATGAAATCTTGACCATCGGTGTTGGATTAATCCTCATTTCATTGTATACTAAGTGCTCTTGCCTCTATAATATAGCTCACGAATTGTTGAGACTCTACTACTTTTGAAATTAATGCAAACAGAATCATTTGCTAGTGTCATCTGTGTTGTTTTATTGATGAAATTAGCTTACATCATTCCTCTTCATAAGTTAGTTAAAGTTTATTTGCAGCTGTGATCAGTCATTCTGATATTCGATGGATCCCTTGTTCATGCCACTAGTGAATTGCTGATTGTAAGTCACTTTGTGTGGTTAGTCTAAACATATTTTAATTCAATTCGATTGTGGGGGTTTGATTAAATTGCACCATTCAATGGGTGTTTGATGAAATTATCTCATAATTTGAAAATTTCTTGTTTCTTTTAAACATTGCACTAGCTTTGTGGCGTTCTAAGTTGTCTGATTAAACAGGGATCTATTACATTTGAGATCTATCTATCTGAAACAGTTGATCATTTCCACAACTGTCCTTAGGATTTCAAGACCCTTCTCTATCCTACCCTTCTTTTGCACTTTTTTTAATCAGATCTGGTTAGTTTAGAGTTAGAATAGGACTTTCAAACTTGCATGCTATTGTAGCGTTCATATTTCATGAATGCAAGTTAATATATTGCTGGTCATAGGCTGAAATGATACATTTTATGGCAATATATGTTTGGATCAGTTTGTTTATGCATTGCTAAATCTAAACTGATTGGTTTGTGTAATTTAACTTTGTGTGTTGAAGTTTGTCCAGATTCATATAAGGTCCCTTGTTGGAACATCAAAGACATTGAACAACTGAGTTATCTTGTAAAGGCCAAGACCTGGCTATGAAAGACCTTGGGGTAGTCATTTTCCATTTCTTTGGGATTTGATTCCTTTCAGGAGAGATAAGATACTTGGTATTTTATCTAAATTGTGTGCAAAAACACCCATTAACAGATTGGCGCTAGAAGGAAGGCATGGATGGTAATGTTGGTAAAACTTTCATTGGTTTATTACAAATTTGGAGATGAGTTAGATCTTGGGGAGATTTAGCTCAAATGGGTAGCCCTTTGTGCATACCTAGGGATCAATATGAGGTTCCTAGTCATGCATATAGTAAGCTTCCTTCATGTTTTCCCCATAGTGGACAAAGAGCTTCACAACATGTTGAGGATTATAAGGGAATGATGTTTAAACTTCAGATTTGGCAACAAAATGTTAAGTGCCTCTTATTTGTCCACACACTTCAAGGTGCAGCTTCACAATAGTATGGAAATCTTCCACCTAATGCGATATGGTCATGGGTTGAGTTTGAAAGCATGTTTTTGTTACAATTTGATCTACATATCAGCTTGCAACATCCATTACTTCAATTTACAGTAGTTACAAAGCTACATTCTGAGAGTGTTTTGCAATTTAATCATAGATTTGTCATGATGTATCAAAGGGTTAAAGGTGAATCAATTTTTCAATCATGAAGTTTTGAAAGAGCATTATTTGTGGGGTCTTGATATGATGTTTACAAAATTGATTATTGGCTGGTCAAATAGGGTAATGACTTCGAGTGATCTATTTAACAAAGCCCTTGATTTGGCTCACAAAGGATATGACATTACAAATCGCTTAAATGATGAACATATTGGTTATAACATGCAATTGTTCGAATTTTGTGAAAGGATGCAGCCTTATATCAACTCATAGCATGGTCCTAATCAGCTACAAACACATTGTGCAATCAGCTATGACAACCACACTCATCAAAAGCCTCAATCAGCTCATATTGCAAATCAAGTCAGCCACTTGCAAGGTCAGTTTGGTGGTTCAAATGGTTTATTTGAGGTTGCAGTCCTACAGATTGTCTACTCTTAAAAAGAGTGGAGCCGAGAATCTTAAGCCATGGTTCTATGGTCCATTTATGATCAAAAGGAGAGTTAGAGAGGTGGCTTATGAGTTGAAGCTACCGGAGAGTAGCAAAGTGCACAATGTTTTTCATGTTTCTCGCCTTAAGAAGGCACTTGGTCACAATGTGGTTGCCTCTATTGAGTTACCTCCCTTGCATGAAGAAGGGAAGCTTATTTTGATTCCTGAGGCAATGATTGATTTCAGAGAGTGCAAATTGAGGAATAGAAGCATCAAGGAATACTTGAAGTGGAAGAATCTCCAAATTGAAGATGCTACATGGGAGGGTGAGCAGATTTTGGAGCATCCTAAGTTGCTATTGCTTGGGGACAAGCAAATTCTAGGGAGGGAGGACTATAATGTCCCCTACTCGCACATAAGCAATTTGATAGCCAATAGCCTATTTTGCTAAGTTTCCCTATAGGCTAATTGGTTTGGTAAAGGGAAAATGAATTAAATAATTAATTTTAGTTGTCAAAAAGCAACTTTATTTTATATGTCTATTTGACAGCTTATTTAATTATTTAATAAAAGGTACTTTAAGTTGTGCAATTAAGTGGCGCTAGGCTCAAGGGGACAAAAGGGAAACTTTTGCAAACATAAAAATATTTTATTTAACGTTTTGGAGGAAAAAGAGAATTATTATTTGGTTGCCCTAAAAGTGCCTTTATAAGGAGTTGAGCACAAAGAAAAGGTTAAACTGAATATTGTTTTTTGCTATTTGCTCTGAGTAAGAACCTTAGTTTCTTTATATTTCTTGATGACGAAAACCCTCTTGGAATACCAATTTCGAGAATGAAAACCCTCCTAACTAGATTGAGTGATTTCATCTAGAAGTCACGTTTGTGCTACAAGTGTAGTTTTTTCCAGTTGATGCTAATGATGGATATTTTTGATGTGTTTTGATGGATTTTTGGAGTGCAAGTGGTTTGAAGTTTTTTATCTAAGTTTTTGAAGTTCTTTTTCTGAGAATCCATTGAATGTTTTAGGAAAATTTTGGTGTCTCTGGAAGGGCCGCACCATTAACAATGCAGGCCGTAATTCGTAACCAAATATATTTTGTTGATGCCATAAACTCAAAAAAATTATTGTACTAGATTCTCCTTACAGTCCATATTGTTTTTTCTCTACTGGCCGTACAAATCTTAATCAATTTGTTGAAGGTTTATGGGTCGTACTACATAGATACAGGTCGTACTATGCCTTAAAGGGGGCTTGTGAGCTATGCAAGACAAAGCGCTGCTATTTTCTTGAGTTTTCTAGCAGTTTGGGAGGCGCCTAGGCCTAGTAACATCAGGCCGTACAGTTGGGGTTGGTTTTCTGCATATACAAGGGACTTGGCTGGCCGTACAAGTGGATTATGGAGGGTATCAACGTGTTTTAGACTTATCCCAATTCAGTTTGGACAGTGTCATCTGTTGTGTGAGTGAAAATCAGTCTTGCACCATCCTCTTGCAACATCATACAGTGGTATTCTTCAGTTGACTTGCCTTCTTAGCCTTATTAGTATGATTTCTGGAGTTTTTAGGGACTAATGTTATTGTCGCAGCAATGAGAAATAATCTGATCAGAATATATATATATTTGTTGCAGCTATTTACTTGTAAATTGGTCATTGAAAGTGCATTTTCATGCTTGTGTGTAACCATGGATGGTAGTACCACCGGAGGCATCTCCTATCATGCATTTCATATTGTAAAATTGGATAGTTTACTGCCAGTTAGTATAGCATTTCATTTTAGCCCATTTGGCATTGAATAAGCTTACTTGTTATCAACCATTTTGGTTTGATCAAGCTTCAACATTCTACCAGTGGCTTTGCATGTATGCACGCTTGTTCGCTGAAGAGGTGTAGATTTTGGTCAGCCCTGCCACCTGCATGCTTTCTTTTCTGTACTTGCAATTATGCACACTTGTTCGCTAAAGAAGTGTAGATTTGGGTCGGCTCTGCCGCCTACGTGCTCTAATCAGCCTTGCCGCCTTCATTTTGTTAGTGCATACATCCTAGATAGATGTGTGGTCCAAAGCACCATATGCTCTCACCTTGCCCACACCGGGTTCTTGGTGATCAAAACATGTTCGGACATTCCATTTGCATTTCTTATTTGCAAAAAATTAAAAAAAAATGGGCGTTGTTACAGTGGTATCAAAGCTGGTTTTCCTACCAATCTATTGTGAAGTTGATAGTTGTATGTACAAAATATTGTTCTTATGTAGCTTGGTGAAGGAACTACCATGGATTATTTGAAAAGAAGGCAGTTCAATCCTCCAGAGAATCCAGAAGGAAGAGACCCTTTTGTAGACTTAGAGGTTGAAGAAGAGGTTGAGGAAGTCATGGCAGAATGGCAAAGAAGAGATGAAGGCAACAATACAGTACAAATCCTCAATAATTTGGCTAGAGGGCAGTAGCAATTGACACAAATGATACAGAATATGAATGCTGCCAGGCCCAATCAAAATAACAATGATAACAATGGCAGTAATGGCAACAATGAAGAAGCTAGTACTTCTTCAAACAATAGGAAAAACAACCACAACAACCCCAGAACTGTTGTGGGATCAGCAGTTTCAAGGCCTTTGATGCCTACTTTCCTGCATAGAGATTGTCCTACAGAAGGCAATGGAGTATAGAAAATTGTAGAAGAGGGTTATTTGGATTATTTGCATGAGTATTGAACTTTAGGAGATGAGTTCCACACTGCCATATCTTTGATAGATTTGTGTCAACTCAAGTTGAGAAACAAGCCCAGGAGGGATAGAGGCCCACAAAATCAAGAACTGCAACGTAGGGTGGGCAAGTTGTTCATACCTACCTTTGATGGGTCTGGCAAAAGCACTACACGAGCATGGGTGCAAAAGCTTGATACATATTTCTCTGTAAATCCCATCATGGAAAATGAGGCAATTAAGTATGCAACTCTTCATTTGGAAGGAGATGCCCATGAGTGGTGGTACCATGGGATGGTGACGTTGGGACATGATCTTATCGATTCATATGTTGATTTCACCCAAAGGCTGATTGAAAGATTTGATAAGGACCCTGAGTTGTATTTCAAAGATTTAGCTCAGCTAAAGCAATATGGCTCAGTTGACACTTATGTGGCTGATTTTCAGAGGCTCTCCATTATGGTACTTGATGTTTCGGAGAGAAGACTTGTTGTTTTGTTCATTGAAGGTTTGGTTGAACCTCTTAGAGGATGGGTTAAAGCATTTGACCCACCTACTTGACAAGAGTCAATTAAGAGAGCAAGGAACATAGAGTTCTCTACTCCAAAAAGCAAATTTCGGTCTAAGCCCTTCTCACATAAGAAGATAAGAAACCTTTCCAGAAGAGTTTCAACCAGCTCAAGAGTTTACCTTCAAAAATGGATGAGGAGGCCAAAATGGAGCTAAAAAAAAAAAAGAAGCTTTGCTTTACTTCCAAAGAGCCTTGGGTTCCAGGTCATAGGTGCCTTGCAAAGGGCCAAGTTCATTACATAGAGGTGATTTCTGATGACGAATCAAAATCAGAAAATTCAGAACAGCAAGCTGATCATGAAGAAAATGAAGAAGAAAATGTTAAGAGAACCAGAAGAGGAGAAGAATAATAATAATTCCTTTGCTCAACTTTCAAGCAATCAGAGATATGATCCTTTTAGGATCCGTGGTGCTTTGTGTGGTCAAAGAATCATTGCTCTAATTGATACTGGTGCTACACACAACTTCATTGATGAAAGTGTTGTCCCACGAAGAGGGCTGAAAACCGAGGAGTTTGAAGGATTTAATGTTTGGTTGCGGATGGTTTCACCCTTCAGTGTACCAGAAGAATTCCAAAAATGAGTCTCCTATTAGGAAACTATGAAGTGAAGGATGATTTCTATGTGGTAAGTATAGGAGATACTGATGTTGTCCTAAGAATTAAGTGGCTTCACTCTTTGGGGGAGATCACATTGAATCTCCAATCTATGAAACGTAAGTTCCAGGCTGATGGCAAGGTGGTCTTGAGAGGTATGTCAAATGGTACACCTTGTGTTGTTACTGCAAAGAGGATGAAGAGGTTGCTTCGCCATGGGCAAGTGGATTGGGCGGCCCAATGCTTAATCATGCCTTCTACTTCTCAGGAGGGGAAAAGAGAGTACCATGTGGATGTGCAATTCTTGTTAGATAAGCATAGCAAGTTTTTCAATAGGATACCACCTGGAAGGCCTTCGGATAGAGGTATTGAACATGTGATTGAGTTGGAGGAAGGTGCAAAACCTATTATTACTACTCCTTATCGCCATCACAGAAGGCATAAGGAAGAGATTGAGAAGGCCATTAAGGAGCTCTTGGAGATGGGACACATATGTCCTAGCAAAAGTCCATTTGCATCTTTTGTTGTTTTAACAAAAAAGAAGAATGGTACTATGCATATGTGCATAGATTATCGTGCTCTAAACCAGAAGACCATCAAGAATCGGTGTCCAATTCCGAGGATTAATGAACTCATTGATGAGTTGCATGGTGCAGTCTATTTTTCTAAAATAGACTTACGATCCGAGTATCACCAAATTAGAGTTCGAGAAGAAGACATCCAGAAAAACTGCATCCTGATGCCATTATGGGCATTATGAGTTCTTAGTCATGCCTTTTGGCTTGACAAATGCACCTATGACATTCCAATCTTGCATGAACCAAGTCTTCAATCAGCAGCTCAGGAAGTTTGTTTTGGTGTTCTTTGACGACATCTTGATTTACAATAAGACTTGGGCAGAGCACCTAACACACTTGGATGAGGTTTTGGGGATTCTTGAGGCTCAATCTTTGTTTGCCAAAGAGTCCAAGTGTGAATTTGCCATGACAGAAAATTATGTATTTGGGCCACCTAATCAGTTCTAAAGGTGTTAGAGTTGACCAAGAAAAGATCAAGGCCATTTTAGATTGGCCTCCACCAAAGACTCTTACACATTTAAAAGGTTCTTTTGGTCTATGCAGCTTCTACAGAAGGTTTGTGAAGGGGTTTTCACAAATGGCTGCCCCACTTACTGATTTGACCAAAAAGGGGGCATTTGCATGGTCTCCATCAGTGCAATAATCTTTTGATCAGTTCAAGCAAGTTATGAGTTCTTGCCCTGTTTTAGCCATACCAGATTTCTCAAAGTCTTTTGAGCTTGAGTGTGATGCCTCGGGAGAAGGAATTGGTGTTGTGTTGATGCAAAATAAGCATCCACTTGCTTTCGAGAGTAGGAAGTTGAGAGGGGTGGAGAGAAACAACTCCATCTATGACAAAGAGATGCTTTCCATTATGCACGCTTTGGGTAAGTTCAAGCAATACCTGGTTGGAGGGAAGTTTGTTGTCAAAATAGATCATAATAGTCTAAAGTACTTCCTTAGCCAAAAGGATCTTAATGAAAAGCGATAGAAGTGGGTGAGTAAGCTGCAAGCTTACGACTTTGACATAGAATATGTGAAGGGGAAGAAGAATGTAGTGGCTGATGCGTTGTCAAGAAGGCCACATTTGAAATCTACGATGGAAATTACAGCTGATTGGAAGGATCAAATTTTAGTAGAATATGCTAAAAATCCATTTGCCACTAATATTTTGGAGGGTACTTTGCAGGATGAGAAGCATGTAGTGGTAAATGAGTTGATCCTCTACAAAGGTAGAATCTTTCTAGTGCCTGAATCTAAGCTTAAGGAAAAGATTTTGAGAACTTTTCATGATGCTCCCTTGGTTGATCACCAAGGATATTTCAAAGCATATAAGCAGATTCAAGAGAGATTTTCATGGAAAAGGCTTAAGGATGATGTCCTTAAGCATATTAGAGAATGTGAAGTGTGTCAACAAAACAAGAATGAGCATACTTCCACTGCTGGTTTGTTGCAACCCTTGCCCATTCTCAATCAAAAATGGTAAAGTATATCAATGGACTTCATTACCGGGTTGCCTAAAGTGCAAGGTAAAGATTGTATTTTTGTTGTTGTTGACAAATTGACAAAGTTTGTACACTTCTTCGCTATTTCTACAGATTTTAGAGCATCTCAAGTTGCTGATTTGTTCTTCAAAGAAGTGTTTACATTGCATGGCTTGCCAAAGAACATTGTAAGCAATAGGGACAGCAAGTTTCTAAGCTTGTTTTGGCAAGAGTTGTTCAGATTGATGGGGACTGAGCTCACTCCCAGCACGAGCTATCACCCACAGACTGATGGGCAGACAGAGATTGTGAATAAGTGGGTGGAAGGAGACCTAAGAAACTATGTTTTAAGACAGCAAAAAGTTTGGGTGAGATGGCTCCATTTGGGAGAATATTGTTACAATTCCACTTCTCATATGTCTATTAAAATGTCACCCTTTATGGCATTGTATGGTAATGAAGCTACTAGCTTCATTGATCCCTTGTTTCGTGACAGCAGGGTTCCCGGAGCCAAAGACTTATTGCAGCAGAGCCAAGATGTCTTAAAATCCTTAAAAGACAACCTCCACCATGCCCAGAATCAACAGAAGTTCCATGCTGACCAGCATAGAGTTGAACGCGCGTTCGAAGTAGGTGATATGGTGTATTTGAGGTTGCAGCCCTACAGATAGTCTACTCTTAAAAAGAGTGGAGCTGAAAAGCTTAAGACACGGTTCAATGGTCCATTTAGGATCAAAAGGAGAGTTGGAGAGGTGACTTATGAGTTGGAGCTACCGAAGAGTAGCAAAGCGCACAATGTTTTTCATGTTTCTCACCTTAACAAGTCACTTGGTCACAGTGTGGTTGCTTCTATTGAGTTACCTCCCTTGGATGAAGAAGAGAAGCTTATTTTATTCCTCAGGCGGTTATTGATTTCAAGAAGCACAAATTGAGGAATAGAACCATCAAAGAATACTTGGTGAAGTGGAGGAATCTCCTTATTGAAGATGCTACATGGGAGGGTGAGCAGATTTTGGAGCATCTTGAGTTGCAATTGCTTGGGGACAAGCAATTTTGGGGAGAGAGGACTGTAATGTCTCTTTCTTGCATGTGAGTAGTTTGATAGCCATTAACCTATTTTCCTAAGTTTTCCCGTAGGCTAATTGGTTTAGTAAAGGGAAAATGAATTAAATGATTATTTTAAGTTGTCAAAAAATAACTTTATTTTATATTTCTATTTGGCAACTTATTTAATTATTTAATAAAAGGTACTTAAGTTGTGCAGTTAAGTGGAGCTAGGCTCAAGGGGGCAAAAGGGGGACTTCTGCACACATAAAAATGTTTTATTTAACATTTTGGAGGAAAAAGAGAATTATTATTTGGTTGCCCTAAAAAATACCCTAAAAGTGCCTTTATAAGGAGTTGAACACAGAGAAAAGGTTAGATTGAATATTGCTTTTTGCTATTTGCTTTGAGTGAGAACCTGAGTTTCTCCATTTTTCTTGAGGACGAAAACCCTCTTGGAATACCATCTTCGAAGACGAAAACCCTCCTAGATGGATTGAATGATTTCATCCAGAAGTCACATTTGTGCTGCAAGTGTAGTTTCTTCCAGTTGATGTTGATGATGGACATTTTTGTGTTTTGATGGATTTTTGGAGTGTAGGTGGTTTGAAGTTTTTTATCTAAGTTTTTGAAGTTCTTTTTCTGAGAATCCATTGAATGTTTTAGGAAGATTTTGGTGTCTCTAGAAGGGCCGCACCATTTCCCATGTAAGTCATACTTCTTAACCAACTGTACTTTGTTGATGCCATTATTGTCCTAGATTCTCCTTGCAGTCCATACTATTTTTTCGTTGGTGGCCGTACAAATCTGAGTCAATTTGTTGAAGGTTTATGGGTCGTATTATGCCTTAAAGGGGGGCATGAGTTATGGAGGACAAAGCGTTGCTATTTTCTTGAGTTTTTTGGTAGTTTGGGAGGCACCTAGGCTTAGTAACATTAGGCCGTACAATTGGGGTGGGTTTTCTGCTAATAGAAGGGACTTGGCTGGCCATACATGTGGATTATGGAGGGTATCATATTGTTTTAGACTCAGTTTGGACAGTGTTATCTGCTGTGTGAGTGAAAATCAGTCTTGTAGCATCCTCTTGTAACATCATACAATGGTATACTTCAGTTGGCTTGCCTTCTTAGCCTTATTAGTATGATTTCTGATGTCTTTAGGGACTAATGTTATTGTTGCAGCAGTGAGAAATAATCTGATCAATATATATATATATATGTGTGTGTGTGTGTGTGTGTGTGTGTGTGTGTTTGTTGCAGCTATGTACATGTAAATTGGTCATTGAAAGTGCATTTTCATGCTTGTTTGTAACCTCAGATGGTAGTACTGCCAAAGGCATCTCCTATCATGCATTTAATATTGTAAAACTGGATGGTTTACCGCTAGTTAGTATAGCATTTCATCTTAGCCCATTTGTCATTGAACAAGCTTGCTTGTTATCGACCATTTTGGTCTTATCAAGCATAGACATTATGCCTGTGGTTTTGCATGTATGCACGATTGTCCGCCGAAGAAGTGTAGATTTGGATTGACTTTGCCACCTGCGTGCTCTAGTCGGCCTTGCCGCCTTCATTCTGTTATTGTATACATCCTAGATAGTTGTGTGGTCCAAAGCACTGTATGCTCTCACCTTGCCCACATCGAGATCTTGGTGATCAAAATGTGTGCGGACATTGCATTTGCATTTCTTATTTGCAAAAAGTCAAAAAATTGGGTGCGGTTGTTAAACATGCTCACACCATTTGCATAAACAAACCTGCTAAAGAAATCCACATAATGGACGTTGCCCTAGGAAATTGTGCCATTTTTCTCTTTTGTGTCAACTCTTTCAAGATGTACTTTTGTCTAAAGTGTAATTTTGTCTTTTTCTGTAAAGTCAAAATGTATTTGTAGCCATTGGATCTGAAAACAGTTAGAGATGGATGAAGAATATTGCTCTACCCAAACAATTAATGTTGATGAAATCTTGACCATTGGTGTTGGATTAATCCTCACCCTTCATTGTATACTAGGTGCTCTTGCCTCCTCTGTAAAAAGGCAATCACTCTCTTTTGTAATATAGATCAAGAAGTGTCGAGACTGTTACTTTTGAAATCAATACAAACAGAATCATTTGCTAGTGTCATCTATGTTGTTTTATTGATGAAATTAGCTTACATGTTTCCTCTTCAAAAGTTAGTTAACGTTCATTTGCAGTTGTGATCAGTTATTCTGATATTTGATGGATCTCTTGTTCATACCACTAGTGAATTGCTGATTGTAGGTCACTTTATTTGGTTAGTTTGAACATATTTTAATTTAGTTCGATTGTGGGGGTTTGATTAAACTGCGCCATTCAATGGGTGTTTGATGAAATTATCTCATAATTAGAAAATCTTTTGTTTCCTTTGAAGATTGTACTACCTCTGCGGTATTGTGAGTTGTCTGATTAAGCAAGGATCTGTTACATTTGAAATCTGTCTATCTGAAATATTTGATCGTTTCCACAACTATCCTTAGGATTTCTAAACCCATCTCTATCTTGCCCTTCCTGTGCACTTTTCTTTATCATATTTGGTTAGTTTAGAGTTAGAATAGTACTTTCAAACTTGCATGCTGTTGTTGTAGGGTTCATATTTCATGAATGCAAGTTGGTATATTGTTGATCATAGGCTGAAATGATACATTTTATGGTAATATATATTTGGATCAGTTTGCTTATGCATTGCTAAATCTAAAACTGATTGGTTTATGTGTAGTTTAACTTTGTGTGTTGAAGTTTATCCACATTCATGTAAGGACCCTTGTTCAAAACAGCAAAGACATTGAACAACTGAGTTATCTTGTAAAGGCCAAGACCTAGTTGTGAGAGCCCTGGTAGTATCATATAAGGCCCCTTGTTTGAACAACAAAGACATTGAACAACTAAGTTATCTTGTAAAGGCCAAGACCTGGCTGTGAGAGACCTAGTATCATGGGTTGTGTTGGTTCCCAAAATAGCTAACCAAAAACCCTAGAGTATTTCCTAATCTTCCAAATCACGTGTGTCATTAAGGACACAAGAAAATGACTCATCAATTGTCACGTCTCAAATTCTGATACATTATGAACTTACTATATTTAGAACTATTTATGGATAATTATGTGTGGATTAAATAAATGTTAGTTAATGGACTTGAATTAAATAGATAGACACTTATTTTATGCCGATTTGAATTAAATAGATGGTGTTTTATTTTAATTTGAAAGATGGAATAAGTGAATATTATTTGAAATGATAAAGTGAATATTATTTTATTAAATAAATTGTTATGCTTCGGCTATTGGTCACTAACCTATTAATGGAAATTCGAGTTTCATGAGTTGCAGGTTGTCGAAGACAAGGGTGTGGTCAAGGTTGAGGTGGTTAGCTCCCTGGCAAGGTTAGGATGGAGGGGATACTCTCGAATATACACACACACACACATGTAGATGGCATGTAGATGTCATGTAGATGCAATGTTGTTCCTTATATTTTATTAGAAAAGATTATTTATATTTTCTAGTTATTATTTTATTTATATTAAAAATATTATAAAGTAAAATTAAATTATATATTTTTTATAGATATATATTTATACATTTAATTTTAAATGATATGTGAGTTATAAAGTAAATTAAATTATATAATTATATAGATATATTTATATATTTTATTTAAATTGTATGTGGGAAAATAATTATTATTATTATTATTATTTTAGAAATAAGTTATGTGGCAAATTTATTATTAGAATCACATTAGTTATTAAAATTATGCCTTTTTCGAAATTAGAATTATTATCTATATTTATTCCAAGATTTAGTAATAAATTTAGTCATATATGTGAGTTACAAAATTAGAAAAATCTGTTTTAATTGACAGTTAGAAATAAAGAACATAGAAAAAGAAAACAAAATTAGAAAATCAAAAAAATAAAAAAAAAGTAAAAAAGATAGAAACAAATAGAAAAATGGAAAAAGACACAGATTTAGAAAAAGACAAAATCTATACAAAAATTAGAAACTAGGAAATATAGTAAGGAAATTGGAAAAAGGAAATAAAGGAATTTAAATAAAGATTTAACTCTCATTATTTATATATATATTCGATCATTTTTCTGTAAAAACTTAAAATCGTTTTCTTTTATCAAATTTAAATTTTATATATTCATATATTTATAAACTTAATATCACTGTTGTATTTATATTATTATTTTTATCTATCACATAGATCTGAAGTTATTGAGAAAGCATTTTCTCAGATATGTAATGGTGATTGTAGTAAAATTATAATATTATATATATAAAATATTAATTTTTATGCAATATAAATATATATATACACAAGCAGTATATACATATATATGTATTTATATAGAACATCCGATTCATATAATAAAATCACTTACAAATTTTACATGTTGCACATTATAATTTATTATTGAATGATTTTTACTGTTGCTCCCACTAAAGTTATTTAATATTATACATTAAGTTAAATTCTGTTTCAACATGCTTTCATATGCGGAATGTTAGTTTTTCTATGAGGATTATTCGCTGGAAATTATACTATTTGTTGGTCTTTTATCATTCGCTGAAACTTCTATCTATAATATTTGCTGGAAATTCTGAGTTAGAATCATTCGCTGATATATATACATATTATTTAATCTATATATATTTGGAATTAAATTAGTATATATTCAGTTTAATTGATTTCTATAGAAATATATTTATTTTACTCTATTTTTATAATGGGATATATGATTATATCTATGGAATTATATTAACATATATTTAATTCAGTTATTTAATTTTATCTAAAATATAAATGTTTTACTTGAAAATTTTCATGGAATATAAACGAATTTATTATTTCTTTCAAAAATTCGACAATAAATGAATATAATTGATTAAAAACTTTCTATGTTGGTTTTGTAGAAAAACATGTTAGTGGGATCATATTGTCCAACTTTTTATCCGAAGATATACCGAACCCAATAGGATGAAAATGGACCAACACCAAAGTAAAGTAATAGAATTTTTCGAAAGATCATTATAACCCTTTAGATTTTTTTTGAAACTTAAAAACTATGAAACATTACTTTAAACTTTGGAAATTGATTTATTCCTTCTGTCTGGATAAATTCTGTGTTATATTGGAGAGTTACTTTACTTCTGGGACAGGATGCCGAATGTGGGCTCCAGAGACGGTAATCTACTTTTTCTAGATTACCATTTTGTTTTGTTAAGCTTGGCCAAGTTGATAGACCATTGAAAAAGATGGATTTGAAAAGCCTAGAATTATATATGTCTCTGCCACATCCTATTATAGTTTAGGAATGCATACAAGCACTAGGCATGCATCGAGAGCTACCTCCTGCCTTTACCGTTCTGGGTTGCTAGGCTCCTCTTGCAGGGTCGGTGCTTCCTTCGAGTTAGGAAGGAAACCGGGGAAGTCTAGTACTTCGTGGCTGGGTGGAAAAAGCACCTTGACCACATTCTTGACCTCAACTTGCGGAAGACCATTGGGGTCATGGCGGTTGAGATCAGAGGATTCTTTATATATATATGATTCTTATGGATATACTTGTATTAATTTTGTATGGCTTGCTCAAGCCCAATTGTAATTGTATTTTTATTGAAGTAACTGAAATATTGATACAATCTCTTGTAACATGGAATCAAATGTCTTGAAACACCCTTTTTGGTCAAAGTATATGGAAATGTAATTTATTGATTGATTAAATTTGTACTTCATTATTGGAACTTGCTATCTTTATGCAACTATGAATATTTGAGTATTGAGTCATTTTTCTTTCCAAATTTAGAATTGCATTTTCTTTTGAGTTCCTAGTTTTAGTAAGTAAGATTTTAGCATCATTACATCAATAGACTAAGGGTGATTGAGGGCCAATTGGTAGGAGTGGGTAATCTCCTCTTCACTTTTGGCTCAGCTAACTAAGGCGGGTGTTACTAGAGGTATCCCTCAACATGGATTGATTACAACACAAAAAATATGAAAAATGATAACACGGCAACAATACCCAAGTTGTAGCTTTCACCCCTTAAGGTTGTCACTAGATGAAAACTAACCTACTGCATTAGACAACCTCTTGTTGAGCTAATAAAGACATCTCTATCACAATGTGAGATGCAAGACTGCATATTTGGTTCAATAAGATTGAAGCTTGATAAGTTTACAAAAAAATATACCCTAGTTAAAGTGTAGAACCAAATGATGCATGCAGATTAATACCCATCTCTATTCCACATTTGATTGGTTTTGTTCATTTTAAAAAGATTTGGGTGATCAAACATTCTCAGACCAGTGTCTATTAAAAGGGCTACTACGTCCTTGATTTATCAAAGGAAAACAACAAAAGAGAAATATATGAGTCTCTGTAAATATTCATATACATGAAGATTTGATATCAGAAAGTGAATACACTTAATAATACAATGTAGGTCAACCCTACAAAAGATGGATGGAGCTACTTGCCTCTGTCAAAGACAAGCTGAATGAAGGAGTTGATCTCTCTCAAACTGAAACCATTTTTATCACCCAACTGCAACAAATGATGACTGTCACCTGCATGCACTATTTTGCAACCAATGCTCATGAAGTGAAGACTAGCTCCACCACCAACATCACCGCAGGGGAACCATAGATAATAGGTGCACGATCTAACCCATGCCAGATCATGTATGTTCTCAATAGAAAAGAGTGAATAACTAAAATTCATATCAGCATCAAAAGAGATGGATAGAAGCAAACATCCACCAACAGGGGCAACATCATCATACTTGTTGACCTTTCCATGTGAACCATGTGAAAAGGAGAAAACTTCCAATTCACATGACAAAGAAATGCATGCCTGGGCATACTGTTGATCTACAAAAAGAGATGATTCTCCTTGCAAATCAAACTAAAAAATTCCAGCTCTGGCATACCTTAAAGTTGGGCTGCAACATGTGGACTTTACATTTTAGTAGAGGGCTCCAACTCAACTTCACCATCATTTGTCTGTTGGGCCCCCTTGAATGACTAAAATTCAGGCACAACACTATCATCCACAACAATAGAAACTGGACCTTCATCACAAAGGAAAGTTCCAGTCCACGGTGTTGTCAACAAACTCTAGAACAATAGGTGGCCAGCATACATCACTTCCATTTGTACTGCTTCAACTTTCGATATCTAAATCATAAGCATAATTCAACTCAAAATTCACACCATCAGCACAACCATTAGTACTATGAGACACCTCATATGAAGAACCAAGTTCTTCCAATTGTCCCACTATTTGGAGCTCATTCTGGCAACTTGTTTGTCATATATACTTTTGCAAACTGGCTGATGACGGACTTCTTCTTCCTTATTAATTCTTGTATCAGTTCTTTGTGGTCTTCTTGAAGCACAATTTGCATGGGGAAGACAACAAACCTTGCACCAAAGAAATAGGTTCTCATATGCGTCCACATGATCACCATCTCCACATTCATCAAGGACAAGTTCTTCAAACTGAAAATCATTGCTTGCACTAATATCTATCTCAGATAAGTTATAATTAAATGCAAGCACATCCATATCATCCTCATGCAAACAAACATTAACTGCTTCATTATCTTCTAATGGAACAAAGGAGGGTAATACATCAAATAAAAAATTAGTTTCTTGCTCACTATGAATATCACTTACCTGTGTGCACTTAACATAATCAGCTTCACAAGCTAATTCACTTGAATGCTCACTTGCAAACACAATTTCCTCATTCTCCACTAGGCCACATACCTCAATATCAAGTTGGAAATCAACATTGGTTTCAACATTTTCATTTTCGACTGATGACCTATCTAGTTGAAGGTAGGTACACACGTTGTCTACATCATCTACACTGCCATCACATGATGCACCATCTTCAACTTTTACCCTTCTGACTACACATTCATACTGATTTGATGTATCCATCTGATTAGTTGCACCCGCATCACTGCTATTCACATTAGTCTATTCAGTACTAGCAGCACTTGCATTTACGGACAACCTTACTATGTAATCATTCTTTACCTTTTTCTATGTAGTCTAAGCATGAATAGGCCTGTTGCATGCTCATTAGTTTCATATCCTCCTACACTGAACTCAAAACAGCTTCATATACTTCAAAGAACATGTCAATGCAGGTAGGAGTGTTAGGTCTGAAGTCATTTGGAATTTTGGAAAGGACAACAACACATCTGTGACTGAAATCCTTGCTAGACTCTCCCTCTTGTCTCTTAATATTTCATAGTTCCTGTACAAGAGCAACAAGGTCTAAATCTTTTGCAAATTCTTCTTCAAATGCAGCCACAAGATCATTCCAAGAGACAAAGGACTGCCTTGGAAAACTTTCAATCCAATTCTTTGCCTTTCCACATAAGGGCCTAATAAAAAATCTCATCCACAAGTCTTCATCTTCAAACTGAAACTCTTCCATAAAATCTAAAAAATCATCAACATGTGTCCCCTTCCCAAATATCATACCCATCAAAGATAGGCATCTGATTGTAGACCTTGGTTGGCATGTTTTGCATTTTGTAATCAACCCAAGAGCGATCTAGTTGTTTATAAATTGTGTCCATGGAAACGACAAGGGACTGAGCAGCTTGATTTTTAGGGGCAGCAAGGCAAGCATGGGAATGCACCCTAGAGTCTAGCAACTTAATACGATTTTCAAATTTTTTTCCTGTTGCAACATAAATTCAAGCAGATGGGTTCATTTTTTAATTTCATACTACTGCCTAGCGAGTTCATTTTGACTTTGCATGGATGCATATCAATTTGGGCTTGTGTAAGATACAGAGCCATGACTTGAACAAGCATTACTAGAATGGTCATAAGCACTATATTCATTATAATATCTAAGGTGTGGAATATATAAGGACACAAATGCAGGAGCAGCCCTAGAGTTTTCATCTCTACACCAGAAGCCCATGACTAAAACATTCTACAATGCTGGGCAAAAAATAGAGGCATTACAAATCACGTTCCTTCACCCAAAAAGAAAGTTCATCTCATAGATAGGAAGAAAACCATGTACCTTTAACATTCACTTTATGCACACTTGAAATGTGATTTTGAGTCATCAACAACAAATACACTACAGCAACAACTAACTCTCTTTTTTTCTCACAGCAAAGTCGCCACCTCTTCCAAAGAGGAATACCTTGAAGCACACTAGATCTCTAAGGCAACACATTAATTCTAGGTTTAGCTCACCAACAAAGTCCTCATTTCAATTCAAAACCCACAACTTCTTCCTTGGCAACGGCGCCATAATGTTAGCGTAAGTTCTCGGCTAACCAAACTTGCCAAAACACAATGCACTATTGCAGACTACTATTATCAAGGTTTTGAAAATATCTCCAACTGCTTATAACCCGGCAACGGCTAAAATAACTTTATTCCCGTCAGCGGCGCCAAGATGTTGGTTCCCAAACTAGCTAACCCAAAACCCTAGAGTATTTCCTAATCTCGCAGGTCAGGGGTGTCATCAAGGAGATAGGAAAAGGACTCATTAATAGACTAAGGGTGATTAAGGGCCAATTGGTAGGAGTGGGTAATCTCCTCTTCACTTTTGGCTCAGCTAAACCAAAGAGGGTGTTCTTAGAGGTATCCTTCAACAAGGATTGATTACAACACAAAATATATGAAAAATGATAACACAACAACAATACCCAAGTTGTAGTTTTCACCCCTTAAGGCTGTCACTAGATCAAAACTAACCTACTGCATCAGATAACATCTTGTTGCACTGATAAAGGCATCTCTATGGCAATGTGAGATGCAAGAATGCATATTTGGTTCAATAAGATTGAAGCTTGATAAATTTACAAAAAGATATACCCTTGTTAAACTGCAAAACCAAATGATGCACGCAGATTAATACCCATCTCTATTCCACATTTGATTGATTTTGTTCATTTTAAAAGGATGTGGGTGATCAAACGTTTCCAGACTAGTGCCTATCCAATGGGCTACTGAGTCTTCAATTTATCAAAGGAAAACAACAAAAGAGAAATATATGGGTGCCTCTCTGAATATTCAAATACATTAAGGTTTTATATAGTGAATATACTTAATGATCCCTCATTCTACTGCATTCAATCACACAATACAAAAATGATCATTACAGAGGCTGCAATGTTTTAAGAATTTGTCCTATTCATCAAATCAATGATTACATTCACACCATAAAGCATGGCAAGAGAAAACCCTAGTTATGATAAAAAGATTTTCCTAAATGAACACATACAATAATGGAAAAGCTCACAAATGATATCGAATACACCTTTCAATCTACATATAGATCTTAATACTGCCTCCTGAAGAACTAAAACTATCATTTGTTGAAGCCCTAAGAAAGCTCTACACCTTCACTACTTGGAAAACTGCAAGAATGATACCGCCTATTTTTCTTTTTTAACTTGTATATATAGCAGTTTCATTCACCTTGTTGACATGAAAGGATTTTGAGGGGGAAAAACTTTTGTAGGTTGTCCATACATGCTGCAATAAATTCCACCTACCTTTGTATCTAACCTTGTACCCGCTACATTTAACCTCACCTACCTCTAGTCTGTTCATTATGGGCATTAATGGCACTTCTAGGAGGTAGGCAGGCATTTGAACTGAAGAATCCACGAAAAAACGCGTTAAACATGCATTAAAATTTTCTATTTTCATGTTGTTGGAGCCTGCAGGCTCACCAAGAACTTGGTCAAAGGTTCCCGTGGTTCCAAGAACCACCAGTATCACTAACATCTTTCTCTTCCTTTTGTTCTCCTCTACTTGGCGGCAATTCGCCAACCACCAGGAACAAGCCTCTTTGTCTTCTTTCTCTCGACTTCATTCTCTTTAGTTCCCCCTTCCTTCATCTCTTTTTACTTGGTTCCTCCTTTGTTCCTTCCTATCGGCCATTCGCCGACCACCGGAAACAAACCTCTTTTGTCTTCATCTCTTTCTCTTATTTATGTCAAAGAGTGAGGGCAAAGAGGGAACACAGGAACTTTGTCGGAGGTTCTGGTGGTTCCAAGAATTATCGGAACCACTGACAACCATCTTCACTTCCCCTTCATTTTTCTTTCTCTTTACTTCATTCTTTGTCAGGGGTTCCAAGTCGATCCGGAACCACCAATCACTTCCATTGCCTCGAGCACGATGTCAAGAGTTGGGGGGCAAATGGGAACCAAGGAACCCGTCAAGGGTTCCGATGGTTTTGAGAACCATTGAAACCTCCGACTTGTTCCTAGGAATAGGCAAAGGGCTGACAAAGGCCAAAACACTTAAAAATTTTAGAATCTTTGGCAAAGAGGGAACCAAGTAAAACACTAGGGGGACAAATTAACACAAGGGGGCCACACTAAGAGTTTTTTTGCAGATGTTACAAATTTAGTGGTTTGAAAAACTGAGCACTAAGAGGATGATTATTCAAGGGCACAATCTCATCAACTCCTACAATGAATTCAGAAAATTGATCAAAAGATTTAACAGAAACAACCCCAAAGTTCATTTTCGGGAGTTGGAGCAACTGAAGCAATACGAAACTGTGGAGAGTTATATGGCTGATTTTCAAAAGCTGTCTGTAATGGTTCCAGATGTCACAGAAAGAAGGCTAGTTATGTTGTTCATGGAAGGTTTATCTGAGCTTCTCAAAGGTTTGGTCAAAGCTTTCAAACCTCCATCATTGTAGGAGGCCATCAAGAGATCTTTGGCACTTGAGACTTCTATTCCAAAAAGTAAATTTCGGCAGAAGTCTTTTCCTCCAAAGAAACCTTTCCACAAGGGGTTTAACCAGCCAAAGAATTTTCCTTCAAAGAAGGATGAGGAAGCCAAGAATGAACTAAGAAGGAAAAATCTTTGCTTCACTTGCAAAGAACCTTGCGCACCTAGCCATAGATGCCTCGGAAAGGGGCAAGAGCATTACATCGAAATGGTTTTAGATGAAGAATCTGGAGCTAAATATCCCGAGCCTAAAAGTGAAGGAGAAGAACTAGAGCATGAGGTTCAAGAAGAAGAAGAAGAAGATACTTTGGAAGGTACCCTTGCCAAACTTTCTGGTACTCCCAAATACAACCCTTTTAGAGTGTGTGGAGTCTTATGCGAACAAAGAGTCATTGTGCTTATTGACGTTGGGGCTACTCACAACTTCATTAATGAGGGGCTTGTAGCCAAAAGAGGGCTAAAAACTAAAAACTCTGAAGGGTTCAATGTGATGGTTGTCAATGGCTTCACCATCCAATGTACAAGAATGATTTCCCAACTGAATATCACTTTTTGGAAATTATGAAATAAAAGATGACTTCTATGTTGTCAGCATAGGAGACATGGATGTGGTGTTGGAAGTGCAATGGTTGCATTCCTTAGGAGAGATCACACAGAATTTTTAGACCATAGAACCCAAGTTCAAATCCAATGGGAAAGAAGTGGTGCTTCATGGAATGACGAATGGAGTACCAAGAGTGGTTTCAGCTAAGAGGATGGCGAGAACATTCCGTCGTGGGCAAGTAGCATGAGCTGCCCAATGTTTGGTAACCATTGCAAACTCTCCAAGTGGCAAGAAGTCGTGTCATGTGGATGTCCAATCTCTTCTGGACAAGCAAAGTAAAGTTTTCAGTGATATACCTCCAAGGAAACCACCTGATAAGCGGTTTGAGCACGTCACAGAGTTGGAGGAGGGTGCTAAGCCCGTAATCACTACACCTTATCGCCATCCTAGACAACATAAGGAAGAGATAGAGAATGTCGTCAAGGTGCTTCTCGATATGGGTCACATTCGACCTAATTCGAGCCCATTTGTTTCATCAGTAGTCTTGGTCAAGAAGGATGTGCATCAACTACCGGGCTCTAAACAAGAAGATGATCGAGAATCGACACCCAATCCCCAAGATCGATGAGTTGCATAGTGCGGTTTAATTTTCAAAGATAGACCTTAGATTGGGGTACCACTAGATACAAGTTCAAGAAGAGGTTGTTCATAAGACAGCGTTCAGGTGTCATTATGGACATTGAGTTTCTAGTCATGCCATTCGGTTTGACTAATGCTCCTACTACTTTTTAGTCACGTATAAACCAAGTGTTCAATAACCAATTGAAGAAGTTTGTTTTGGTCTTCTTCAATGACATACTCATCTACAATAAGATGTGGGAAGAACACTTGACGCACTTGGATGAAGTTTTGGGCATTCTAGAAGCACAAACATTATTTGCCAAAGAGTCCAAGTGTGAGTTTGGTATGACTGAGATATTATATTTGGGGCATGTTATCAGCGCTCAAGAAGTGCAAGTTGAGCAAGAGAAGACTCGGGCCATCTTGGATTGGCCTCCCCCAAAAACATTGACACAATTGAGAGGGTTCTTTGGCCTTTGGAGCTACTACCGAAGATTTGTGAAGGGATTTTCTCAATTGGCAACTCCCTTAACTGATTTGACAAAGAAAGGGGTTTTCACATGGTCCAATTTAGTGCAGCAAACTTTTGACAAACTCACGGAGGTGATGAATTCATATTCTATGTTGGCCATTCCAAACTTCTCTCTTCCTTTTGTGTTGGAGTGTGATGCACCTGGCAAAGGGATTGGAGTTGTTTTGATGGAAAATAAGCATCCCATTGCTTTTGAGAGTAGCAAACTCACAAGAGTTGAAAGAGGGTTCTCTATCTACGACAAGGAAATGTTGGCCATCATGCATGCTTTGGCCAAGTTCAGACAATACCTTGGGGGTGCGAAGTTTGTGGTAAAGACTGATCACAATAGTTTGAAGTACTTCCTATGCCAAAAAATCTCAATGAAAGGCAAGAAAAATGGGTAAGTAAACTTCAAGCTTACGACTTTGACATTGAATATGTTAAAGGTAAAAAGAACATTGTGGTTGATGCATTGTCAAGAAAACCCACTCTATGTTCTATGATGGAAATTATAGCAGATTGGAAGGCTCACGTTTTGGTAGAATATTCTAAGAATGCCTTTGCCACTGACATATTGGAAGGAAAGTTGAAGAATGATAGGTATATAGTGGCTAATGAACTCATCCTAAACAAGGATAGAGTCGTTTTGGTACTCGAATCTAAAATGAAAAGTAAAATTTTAAGTGCTATCCATGATACTCCATTGGTTGGCCATCCAGGGTATTTCAAGACATACAAGCAGATTCGGAAGAGGTTCACATGGCAAGGACTTAAGGATGATGTCCTTAAGCACATCAGCGAGTGTCTTGTTTGTCAGTAGAACAAGACAGAGCAAACATTTCTAGTTGGTTTGTTGCGACCCCTACCCATTGCAAATCAGAAATGAGAAAATATTTCAATGGACTTCCCAAAGTGTGTGAGGTAAAACCTCTCTTCAAATTCAGAGGGGAAGCTCCCCAAGACCTAAACTAAACCTAAAACTAAAACTAAGTTGAACTGACCCTAGACTAAAACTATATAGACACGATATACAAATATGCACACTATACCAAATTCACTAAGGGGGTTTTGCATAAATGAAAATGATTAATTGCTTCTGTTATTGCTTGGATACATGCACTAGATTATTAATAGTCATGCCTTGGAAACGAGATTTTCAAATATTGAAGCATTAAACAACTAGTCTAAACACACAAAAACGACACCTTCTAGGTGGCTAAAACATAGACCATGTATTTAGTGCAAACAAGATTCTAAAAGGAATAACAATTACAACACACAATTCCAAAGACTAAACAGCCAGTTTGCACACGAAGTTACAACCCAACTAAATAAAATGGCATCAATACAAAGGTTGACACTCAATATTTACACTCAATCTAATCTATGAAGTTACAAACACAGGTTCAACAATAGCTTCAACAACATAAGTATAGCATCAACCATCATTCTTTGGAGTTTGTGCTCAATGCACTTATGTATAGGTTACAAATGCCCAATCCTTGGGACTTTAAAATAATCATTATTTAATCCAAAAAAACGAACTTTAAAACAAAATGCTTAAAGGCTTTTAAAAAGTTAAAGCAAATCTAATACTAAACAAATATAAAAATAAAAATTAATTAAAGGGACCTAAATATAGGCCCTCTTCCATTGCCCAAAAATATAACATCGAAAATAACTGTCAGAATTAAACATTGCTAAATAACAATTTGGCATATGAATGGCCTTCATGATTCTGAAACATTCTCCACATAGCAACCTCAACGGATCCTCTCACAAACACTAAAACCTTGGTATCTATTTTCCACTATCTCTACAATTTTTGTAACACCAAACCCCTATGACAATCCCCTTTGATGAGCCTCACACAACAATCCTTGAAACCCTTCGAACGAAGAGCAACTCCTCACAATTGTTTTTAGATTGATATGAAATTGCATGTTTGTAATATTCCATGATATTTACTCCAAAATTAAATTTGTTTCAATAATTTTTTGAATTGCTCAAGAACTGATTAAACTCATTAATTTTCAAATGTATCACAGAAACTTAGGCAGCAATTATGGACAATAAATCATTTATAAATCAAAAATTGATTCACAAGTATCAATTATATTTTATTCCATAAGATACCTACTGATAAGATAGAAATGATTCAATAATTTACTAACCCAATACACCAATTGTTGCATAAAAAATCATAGACCTTAGTACAAATATATGGAGACAACTCTAATACCATTGTAAAGCTAACATGCAATCGCAGAACACTGACATGCAATGGCTGAAACTAACATGTAATCACTAAATACTAACATGCAACCATTAAAACTGACATGCAACACTGAACACTGACATGCAAGTGCTAATCACGAACATGCAACTTCTAGAACAGACATGCAAACACTAAATACAAACATGCAAGTGTTGATCACTAACATGCAACTTCTAAAACTGAACTATGAAGCTCTGTGTAATTCCTGGGTGGAATCACCAACTAGAATCTTCAGAGTTTTCGTTCTTGAATCCCAAAGACCTCAAGGGTTTTTGTCCTTCAATCCTCTAGAACCATGAGGATTTTCGTCTTTTGCTAAAAGATGAACATAAATGTCCAAGCTCTACACAAAGGGGTTTTTCATAATAAAATAGCATGCAAAACTATGAGGAATTTCCTTCCTTTATAGATCTTTTTTCTGCTTTTCCTTTTTCCTCCAAAAGTTTCCCACTTGCAAGATCTTTTATTATCTTATTAAAGATCTTTTAATCTCATTAATATGACCTAATTATTTTAATAATAATACATGAGTTATCCCTTTTTAATATTTTAGAATAAAATATAAGGATAAACTTAAAACATTATTATTAAAATTATTTTAATAAAGTAATATTAAGTTGTCACTTATTAATAAAATAAAAAATAAATCATTAGACAACTTTAAAATATTCTTTATTATTTCTTTTTCTTTAATTGAAAAAGGGGACATGATAGTCTGCCCTTCCCAAAGATTGCTTGTCCTCAAGCAATGTTGGTTCATCTCATGACTCCAAATACTAGGGTCCCGAATCAACCTTGAGAAATTCTCAAGTGTCCTCATCTTGCTTGCAATTTTTGAGTTTCTTGGTGGTTGCCTCAAATGAAAAATGCATTCACCACCGTGCTTCCGTTGCACTACTTTGATACAATTGCAAATTGAGGATTTTAAAAATCTAGTACCAAGTGATGCTTTTGCATTGCCATTCATGTGTCACAACTTACTACATGGATCCCATACTCTTACGCATAGACTCATTTGAACTCTAAATCCTCCTCATGATTTTTTCCATGAAGACAAGAATCTTGCAGAGATACAAAATATCTACTAATATCATTACTTACATACCTTGAACTATAATCATGAAGATAATCAATTTGCTTACCACAAGTTGTTGATTTTGTGAACTCAACACCATCCTTTACAAGAACATGCAAATCAACAAAGTCTTTCTGGAAGTCAATCGATATCGCTCTTGGATTGGAACATTCTTTTCATTTTCTAGTCTAAAATCACAAGAATGTTCAATTGACTCTTCTAAGAGATTTGCATCAACACTAATATTCTTCTCAGTTTCACTTTCACAACTATCCTAAAAATTGCTCCTCTTAAATTGTCTCAATCTTTTGAAGATTCATGAATGCTTCTTGAAAAAGAACATCATTTTCAACTATGCAATCAACAAGTGATATTTGTTCCTCCTTGACTTCATCAAGATAAATCTTTTGTTGACATTCAATCTCAGAAGTTAATAAAATATCATTTTCTAAATAAAGATCCATACCTTTCATCTACATGGTGGATTTCCTTTGCTCCTCTTAGCTTTTTGCACCTCTGGTTCTGGTTCTTCTACTTTCTGCAAGAATATTTTCTTTGGCTCATTTTTAATGATTTGTTCCTTAACAACTTCTTTTAGTTTTGGTTCTAATTTTTCCTCTTTTTGTGAAGTTTTGGCTGGAGCCGGATTTGGTATGCTACTATTCAACCTTTCAAGTAATTGTATCATTCCAGCTAGCTTACTCTCCATTTTATCATTTATTCCAAGAATCTTCCCATGATTAACAATTCAATTTACCCTGCAGGCTGGCAAGATCATAGCTCTAGTATAATATCCCCAAAGGAATATTATATGATATTTATTCCAAAATTAAATTTGTTTCTATAATTTTCTGAATTGCTCAAGAACTGATTAAACTCATTATTTTTCAAATGTATCACTGAAACTCACATGCAACAATTATGGACAATAAATCATTTATAAACCAAAAATTTGATTCACACATATCAACTATGCTTTTATTCCATAAGATAGCAACTGATAAGATAGAAATGATTCAATAATTTACTAACCCAATATACCAACTACTGCATAAAAAATCACAAACCTTACTACAACTATACGGAGACAACTCTGATACCATTGCTAAAACTGACATGCAATCACAAAACATTGACATGCAAAGGCTGAAACTAACATGCAATCACTGAATACTGACATGCAACCATTAAAACTCACATTCAACATTGGATACTGACATGCAAGTGTTGATCACTAACATGCAACTTCTAGAACTGACATGCAAACACTGGATACTAACATGCAAGTCCTGATCACTAACATGCAACTTCTGAAACTGAACTATGAAGCTCTATGTAATTCTTGGGTGGAATCACCAACTAGCATCTTGAGAGTTTTCATTCCCGAATCCCAAAGACCTCAGGGTTTTTGTCCTTCGATCCTTTGGAAACCATGAGGGTTTTCGTCTTCTGGTAAAAGATGAACATAAATGTCCAAGCTCTACAAAAAGGGGGTTTTAATAATTAAATAGCATGTAAAACTATCAGGAATTTCCTTCCTTTATAAATCTTATTTTGTAAAAAATCTTGGTTGAAAAAGATTTGGTATAGAATTTATCTCTGATTGAATATTTGTTGATGATCATTCTCCTTCAGCTCTTATGTCCTTCTGCTTAACCGGAATAAGTAACTCCTTCTTCATATCTTGCAAAGTTTGTAACATCTCTGACAAAGATTCTCGAAATGACTTCATTTTTCTGTCTTCCATACCGGCATGCATGATATTATCTGTATTTTCAAACCCTCAGGCTGGCAGTAGTCTTGGAGGTATATCATTAACCACCCTAATGTGTTTATCCAAAATGGATTGTATGTCTCCATGATAGGACTTTTGTGTGATGGCTAAAGCTAAAGTTGTTATCAAACAACGTGCTGCCCAAGCCACTTGATTTCTTCGAAATGACCTTTCCATCTTCTTAGCTGAGACTATTCTGGGAGCCCCATTCAAAATGCCATGAAGTACTATATCCTTACCAACTGATTTACATGTTAATTCCATGGTTTGGTAATTTTGTGAAAATTCGCCAAGGGAGTGTAGCCATTCCACTCCTAAAACCATATCAATCCCACCCAAACCCACTACCTAAAAATCCTCGCATATTTTGTGACTTCCCATTGTAATATCCAATTTGTTGGATTTTCTAAGTACAAGGAATTGTGAAACCATTTGCTACCACAACATTAAATCCCTCAAAAGTTTTTATTTTCAAACCTCTCCTAGTAAGCAATCCTTCATCAATAATATTGTAGGTTGCCACACTATCCACTAACACAATAATTTTCTTCCCATGCAGAACTCCACAAATTTTGAAAGGATGGTATCTAGGAGCACCTGAAAGTGTGGCAAGGGTGCCTCCTACAGTTTCATCTTTCTCTTTCTTCTTAGTCATTGCTTCCTCTTCTTCAATTTCCACCTCCTGCTCCTCTGCATCAATCTCATCATCAAATGTTATCTCTATGTAGTGTACTTGTCCCCATCCTAAACATTGGTGTTCAGGTTCCCAAGGCTCTTTGCAAGAAAAACATAGTTTCTTTTTTCGAAGTTAATTTCTTGTTTCATCATCTTGCCTTGCTTTGGGTGTTTTAATTTGTGGAGAAACTATACCTTTCCGAAATGGTTTCCTCTATTAAACTACTGGTGATTCTTTTGGAACAAATTTGTTTTTAGGCACCGAAGCATCCAATGTAAAAGATCTATTTATAGCTTCCTATAGTGAAGGTGCATCAAAAGCTTTTACCCAACCTCTAAGAGGCTCAAATAATCCTTCCATAAACAAAAATGTGAGTCTCCTCTCTGAAATATCTGGGACCATGACAGACAATCTTTGGAACTCAGTCACATAACTGTCAACAAGAGTAACTTGCCTTAACTGAGCTAATTCCCTGAAATGTGTTTCTGGATCATGTCTGTCAAATCTATCAATAAGTTTTTGGCTGAATTCTTCATAAGTCCCAATAAGACTATGAACCTGGGTAATCAACCCATGTTACCACCATTCATGAGCAATTCCTTCAAGGTGAAGAGTAGCAAATTTAATGGCTTTATCTTCTGTCATAGTAATAAATAAGTGTTAAACTTTTGAATCCATGCACATGCTGTGCTTTTGTTTGACCCATCAAATGTGGAAAGTGTTAACTTTCCCAAAGCATGCTGATAATCCCTCTAATTTGCCCAAGGCCTAGGCTCAGGTCTAGGTCTGTTTTTGTACTTCTTCATATTCATAAAGTTGGTGAGAGTTTACTGATGTCTTCTTTGGTGGATGAAAATTGGGCAATACACTACACCATTGTTATATTGCTTTGGCAAGATTTATATGCCAATAATATGCTTCTTCAAAACCCTAGCAAATCAGTCTTTGGTGGATGAAACTTGAGCAATACACTACACCATTGTTATATTGCTTTGGCAAGATGTATATGCTGATACTATGAATCTTCAAAACCCTAGCAAATCAGTCAAGTACCTTTGAAAAATAAAATGATAAAACCCTAGCAGGTAATTCACCCAACCAGCCAATTACTCGTTGAAAATTCATTGATCTGGATACAAAATCACTGTGAAATAGGTGTTGAACTTGCTGCTGATGTGATTGTTATAACAGAATTTCAACTGTTAAAAGTCAACAAATGCGACTGCCCTGCTGCTAAAACTTTGGATAAAGGATGAATGACGGCGCCTATATCTCTGCGACAAACACCAAAGATGAATTGGTTTGAAGGCAATGATGAAGAACTTGCATATATAGGCGACGGTTTTGAAGTTTGCATGCTCTAAAACAGATTTTTGCTTTATTGGCTGAATGGGATCAAGTGGGATCAAGTGTGACACCACCTTTGTCATGACTGAATAGCATCATAGGTGTGCCTAATTAAGGCATTCACTGGTAACTTTATATAGGTAAAGTGTTAGAGCACGTTTGCCAACTTTTAAACCTTAGCAGAACAATCAGATGGCTCAGCCCCTTTTAGCAAGCACCACTTACAGTCTATCCCTTCTTGTTTGACTTGGGGCAAATCATAAGTGGCTACACCATGTGAGAAACACACTGGGCAGAAGATTTAAGTGCCTTTGTGAAACTAAAACCTGAGCAGAGAAGTCAGATGGCTCAACCTAGTTAAAAGTGTGCCAGCAGAAAAATCAGACACTCGGGCCACTTAAGGCACACGCTAAAGGCACATTTGCCATCTTTAGATTAGGCAGAAATCACATAAGCTCGAGCCAAGGTAGAAGTTTCTTTCACTGGAACCACCTTTTAGCTGGGCAGAAAAATTTTGTGGCTTAGCCACTTTAAATGTGTGCCATCTTTATGTTTGAATGCCAAGCAGAAGATTTAAGCGGCTTAGTTTGCAACTTTTCCTTTGCATTGTTAGGAGAAACTTTGAGTCACAATTGCCAAGGCAGAGAAAACAACTAACTTAGCCATCTGTCAAGTTCTTCTTCTTTCTCTGATGTTTGCTGCTCTTGAAGACCGCATCTGTCATTCTGCGGCTCCTGGAATGTTGTTCGCTGCTTGTTCCTCACCTCCACCCTTTATCTCAGCTCTTTGTTCTGCTTCAAATGAGGGGAAAAGAACATATTTAAACCACTCAAATACATGAAATTGCCATGATAAAGACCAGATCAGCCCTGATTTAGGAAAAATCAGGTCAGGCCCTTATCTGGAAACTTTTGTTTTTCACTTGAAAATTTACAAAATTTGCAGGGGTGTAACAAGTCTAAGATCATATTGTATGAAATTATAGTTGTCAAGAGTTATTGTGTATGAAACCTTAATTCAGAAAAGAAGACTTAAAGAAATCGAAGGAATCTGAGGTTTTGTACATCTAATGAGATCTAATGTCACAAAAGATTCTGAAATAGTTAAAGGGCTAAAGCTTTAGAAAATGCAGGATGATGATGATACTTGCTCAAAAAATGTGTTATTTGTGTCATTCAATTTTAATAATCTACCAAGAGTAAAATTTGTAAACTTGTTCAAATTAATTATCTTGCAGAAGTAATATTAACTGATCAACAATAAAAACTTCACCTGTATTTGGAGTAACATGGCATTGAATAAATTTGAGGTCCTTTCCCCTTACCTACAAATTTTTGGGTGTTAGAATCTATAAACGCATATAAAACTGCTAGTTTCATACTTGTGATGTCTACAAGAGAATAATGATCATTTTTTATTCACACAAATGGTATTATTGTTAGTTTTGACAAGAAAGTAGACATATCACATAAATGATAAATCTTAATTCTTTAACAACCCTGGATATGGATAATTAATCACATGTTAACTCATATGTAAACAACGACAATAGAATTATGATTAATTAGCAACCATTTTTCATTCTTTTAATCTTGTTACTCAATGTATGATGCCTTATATCATTGCTACAATCACCTGGGAAAATAAAATTCTAGGCCGCTATTACTAGGAAGGGATATGGTGACACGGGGGCAGATAAATTGCTTTCCAAATCAAAACACTACAGAAACATTGACAGATTTAGGAGAACATATATAAATTATATCTAAAACTAGCTGTATCAATAATTAAATACATGAAATTCAAAATGCAGAGTATGTTATAACTGTCAGCTCTTCTCTGACCATCAAACAAAAGACAGGTACCTAGGCTACTATTACAAGTAGTGGAAAACAGAAGCTCATAAAGATATAGAGAAATTTAGTGCCTTAAAGTAAACATAAATACAAATAATATAATTGTGATATTTCGTCACTGATATTTAATTTAATTTAATTTAATAAGATACAAATATAAAGATTATAATAAAATTCAAAGCTCAACAAAATCCAAGACCATATAGTCCTAATTAATCACAATGCCATTACCATCAATGCCATCCATAAACCTAGATGGTCATGAATAAGTATATTAGAGGATGATACAACAACAATATGAGAAAGTGTACTGTCACAAAATAAATGATATGCCCTTAGCCATTAGCATGTATTGAGATATGTGTGGGCTGACTTATGGCACACTTAATAATTATATTTTTATTTATTAGTGTGACCCTACCTGGTTATGCCTTTAAATAAAGATGAGTGAAGGCTCTCCCATGCTATCACATTTATGAATTCTATTCTTATCATAAGATTGTGAAGGTTGCCCCCTCGAAGTGGATTGCTTATATATTCAATATTCTGCTATATTTTCCATCATATTGTGTTCTATTTTTGCGACTCTACTTCACTGATATAAATTTATTACAAGTGGTATCAGAGCTCCAATTTCAGCAAAAGTGGGTAAAATACTATTTCTGAAGAATTGTCCATATCTTGCAAACCGTTGTGAATTTTTCTTTTCTTTATTAGGGAAGCTCTAGATTCATTCTAGGAAGTTGCAATCCAATTTTCAGCCTTTCGTGATCAATTTTGAGTGTATTATTGCAATTTTGAGTGTATTATTGCAATTTTAATGTTTTTCATAAATTCACTTTACAGGGTGCAATTTTGGAAATTTTTATGATATCTTTACTTTTTTGAAAAGCTCTCAAAAATTAGTGGAGGTTAGTTCATTGAATTTTTGAATTTACCGCCGACCTTAATCTAAAATCATCCACTCAAAGTTGGGTCAAACGTGAAATTTTGAGTTGTCAAGCTTCAAAATGACAAAGCCACAAACTAGAGACCAGGGCAAGAATTAATACACACCAGGGAAAAATCCTATCAAAGATGAGATAGAGTTAGAGTACAGATCAAGTGGGACTTCAAGTATATTGTTTTCTTCATTGAATAACAAGGTGCACCTAATGGAGGAAAATATGCAAAATATGAAAATCTAAAATGGCCAAAAAAAGAGATTTGGAATATAATAACCACCCTAGTGTTTTTTTTTTTAAATTTCCAACTAATATGAAGATGCAATCATGCGAAATCCTCAACACTTTCTGATCACCCAGATCCCGATGTGGGCAAGGTGAGAGCATACGGTGCATTGGATCTACAAACTATCCAATGCAACAACTAGAGATGTATGCAATTAAAAGATCACTGTGACACACTGGGCGGCCACGCCGTCCACAATCTGTGCTTATTTAGTGGAGTGGTCGATGCAACACAAATGATCACACTAGGCAACAGAGCCGACCACAGCTGCACTTATTCAATGGAGTGTGATATGCAACAAAATGAGCACACGAGGTGGCTAAGCCAACCTTATCAACACTTCTTCAGTGGACGTGTGCAATGCAAGCCACTGGCAGATAGATTAAAGCTCGATCAGACCAAAATGGTCGATTACATGCAAGCTTGTTCATGCCAAAACGGGTTGTGATTTGAAATCCTATATGAACTGGAGGTGAACCGTCCAGTTTTACAATATGAATGCATACAAAATGAGACCTCCGGCGGTACTACCTTCCGGGGTTTACAAGATTAATATGAATGCATTCAATAAGACAAATTATAAGTAATTTTGCATCAAACTAGAATACTAATATTCTGACATTAAAATCAGACTGCTGCAACTTTATTTCAAACCATAAAATCACACATAAACATACTCACAATGGTGAATAACTGAGCACACTGAAGTATACCTCTGATAGAAGCAACAAGAGGAAGATGCAAGTCTGAAGATCGCAATATGTTGCTGATTACTCATCCCACAACACTGCAAACTGCTTTACAACTACTCAGGAAGGTCTGATATAAAACTCTACTGATATTCATGACATATCAGGTCTGAAACCTCATCTGAAACATGCATATAACTCCCAAAATGACTGAGCAAGAAGCAACCAAACACTCCCACTGGAAATAGACTGAGGAGAACACTTCCCACTCTGCCCACAACACTAAAACTGAGTAAACCTCTAACTCAGCATATTCTGATATAAAAATCAGAAAAATACAATTAGAGTGTTGCCTGTTATAGCTTTCCACAATACTCCAAAATCCATCGAATCACCACAAAGACAAACGATAATCAAAGAAGCATTTTGAGAATGAGACTCCAAGCTGCCAATAAGTGGCGGCGCCCACCAAATTCTCATTAAAGACAAATATTAATTCAGCAATTCCTTTCCAATACCCACGTACCTTTTTGATAGACAAGAAAACACAAAAATTATTATCAAAGAATGAATCGCCTCCTTATTACTACCCATTCGGCCTTTCCTTAAACCTTTTAAAATATTAAGAGCTTTCACACACAAGTGTACAAGCCTAAGGAAAAGTATGGCGGCCAATTTGGGAGATGCAACTCAAGTAAAATGGTCAACAAAAATATTCAACAAAGTAGCGACTCATTCTTTATTTCCCCATGTCCTCATTCCACATGATACGGTCCCTTCCACCTTGGCAATAATAATAAATCTTTGGTACGGCTTTATTCATAGTGTACGGCTAGGAAAATATCAAGTGTGGCTGGTCAAAATCATACTCAATATGATGCGACCAAATTTATTCTTTTGGTACAGCCTCCAAATGCCAATTAGTGCTGGTAAGAACTAAACCAACAAAACAACTCAAAATTCATCAGTAACAAAAATTATCAAGAAACTCCATAACATCTGAAACTTCAATGGAAACAAATAATAATCCACACATAAAAAATAGGCACAAGCTTTAAGCGCAAAGGCAATCTCTGAATGAAATTGCTCCAAAATCTTCTACAATTAGCACAATGGTGATTTCTGGGTGAAATCACTCTGTTCAGGTAGGAGGGTTTTCGTCCCCAAAACTGGTATTTTTCAAGAGGGTTTATGTCCTCAGGAAAAATGGAGAACACATTCTCTCTCAAAAACAATTATCAAAAACAATATTCAAGCTAACATTTTCTCTGTGCACAACTCCTTATAAAGGCACTATTAGGGCAACACTTTGGGAGAATAAAATATTAATTTTTTTATTCCTCCATATTCTCCTCAAAATATAAAATAAAACCTTTTATTGTGCAGAAGTTCCCTTATGTCCCCTTGAGCCTAGCACCACTTAACTGCACACCTTAAAGTACCTTTTTAAATGATTAATTAAACTATCAAATAGAAATATAAAATAAAGTTACTTTTTGACAGCTTAAAATAATTATTTAACTTACTATATGCACTGCAAAATATAACTTCCCAACCTACGGTCTGCAGTACATAACTTCCCAACCAACAGTCTGCAATACACTACTTCACAACCAACGATTTGCAGTACATAACTTCGCAACCAACAGTTTGTAGTACACTACTTCGTCCAAAGAAAGTCAGCACTCTCCAAGGAGGATGGATCTCTCTAAGAATCTTGGAACTTTCCAAGAATGTTGGAAATGTCCCAAAAAGGGACATTACAAATCCTCCCTCTCAAAAATTGTTTGCCCTCAAGCAATTCTGATTTTGTTTCCCCATTCCAGGATCCCAAATAATTATGAAAAATGCTTCCCCATGTTTTCGCTGCACTATACTGATGCAACTGAAGATTGCAAATCTAGCATTCTTTTGTTTCCCTATGAGGCAAGCCACCAATCTCACAAATTCCTGGATCCTAGACCTTAGTATCATCATATAATCTGAAAGTGAGGGAATAAGCATACCTCATTAAGTCATCAACACAAGTTAACCAACTCAAAATTAATGTTGTGGGCAAAAATCTGAATTGTTCCTCCATGAAGGAACACAAATCAGCTTGTGTGCAAGCTGAAAACAAATTATAACAGGCATAAGTTTCTTGATTTTCCACCCAAAACAGACTTATGATGGCTGAAGTATTCATTTTTCCCAACTGAAACCACTTTCCAACATTTTCCAATAGCCTAGTGGTCCCAAAATACTCAATATTACAGTTGTTCAAGTATAGAAACAGCAACTCATACTCTGATTTTATCAAAATCATCAACTTGGAAATGGGATGCAAAATTGGAATCTCCCTGCAGAAACAGGAATGATGAATTTGAATTTTCTAGGAAGTCAAACAGGTGCACTCCTTGCATGGGAAATTTCCACTCAAAATCTGACTTATCATCACTGGAGTGATGTATGTACTCATCACTATTTGTTGTTCTAAAATCTTTAATATTCTCAAAATCAGCATGCTCTTCCACTGAAACCTCTGGATGGGAAATCTTCTTGTTTAGGAACATTCTCCTCATCATTGGAGAAGTTCATGCTTTCATCTGCCTTTGACTCAACACCTTCAAGACAACTCCAATACTCTTGTTCCTCTTTGTTCCATTTTCTCCCATTCGGCCTCCACTTTTGCAACTTTGAATTCTTCCTCTAACAATTTCACTTCTTTGTTTTTGCAACAGTGGTTGGGCTCCCAAAACTCCTTGCATGTCAAGCAAAGATTATTTCTTCTGAGCTCATTTCTGCTACTATCTTCTTTTCTAACCACTTCAGGATTCTCTTCTCTTGCAAAAATTTCTTGTGATTCTTCTTCCTTCACAAAATCATTTATGGAAACCTAGCTTGCATTTTCAGATCTTCTGGGACAATGTTCTAAGTCAAACTCCTCATTAAGTTCATCAAGCTCATCAATAACTTGTTGGATTTCACTCATCCATGCTTCATTTTCTTGCACCTTAAGATCATTTACAGCCTCAAGTTGATCTTCCGCCTCCAAAAATGCTATGTGAGCATTTTCTAACAATTTTTTTTTTTAACTTAAGCTCAACAGTGAGCTCATCAAACTTTCTCTCCCTTTCTTTGAATGCCCTAAAGACCTTTTCTACAAACTCGATGGTATGAGGTCGATCTTTGATCAAATGCAAGTACTCTACTTTCATTGTCTCCAATGAATCTTTTATAGTTTTCAAGTTTGAAGAAGTAATTCTACCCTCAATGTTTTTGTGCATGAGGTCTTCAAGGATCTTGTGTGTGTTGTCCAAACTTACAAGGACTAGTATCTCCTTCTCATTTGTGACCCAGATTTGATCCCTCAATTCATGCAGCTCTCTAGGTCCTTGTTCTATAAAATGATTTTGATCTCCATGAAGCAAAGATTCAAAATACCTTCATTTGCAGGTGCAACATGGTCTTCAAGGTCAGCGTCCTCCTTACAAACTCCTTGATCAGAAGTTATGGCAGCACTATGCTCAAACAATGAATCATTAATAGATGTTGATTTGAAATTTTCAATAAGTTCCAAATCAACATGCCCTTCAACTGAATTTTCTGGGAAGTCAAATGGGTGCACTTCTTGCATGGGAAATTTCCACTCAAAATCAGACTTATCATCACTGGAATGATGTATGTACTCATCACTAGACTGATGTATGTACTCATCACTATTTGTTGTTAACCTCTAGATGGGCAATCTTCCAATCTTCTTGTTTAGGAACATTCTCCTCATCATTGGAGAAGTTCATGCTTTCATCTGCCTTTGACTCAACACCTTCAAGACAACTCCAGTACTCTTGTTCCTCTTGTTCCATTTTCTCCCATTCGGCCTCCACTTCTGCAACTTCGAATTATTCCTTTAACAATTTCACTTCTTTGTTTTTGCAACAGTGGCTGGACTCCCAAATCTCCTTGCATGTGAAGCAAAGATTATTTCTTCTGAGCTCATTTCTGCTACTATCTTCTTTTCTCACCACTTCAGGATTCTCTTCTCTTGCAAAAACTTCTTGTGAGCTACCAAAAGATAATAGTTGTTAGGCTTGACTCTATTGCCCGCAGATAAGACAATGGCCTAAACATTTTCCAGAGATTTTGAAGTTCACCTATGACCCAAGTATGTCACATGGTCCCCAGAAAGAGCCACTGCTGGTACCCAAATTTGCTACCCCTAAAAAATTGCGTTTAATCATATCTGTAGCAAAATGTCAGGTCATTCTTGTCACATCAATGTCAACTATGTTATCTTTCCTGTCAAAATAGCCAAGCCCTTAGGTGTTGGCCTATCTTGGTCTACTAACGATGTGTTGCTCGTCACAAAGATTATTAAGCTATGAATCCTAAAAGATACTCCAACACCAACAGAGGAAAGAAAGGGTGAAGTTCAAAGAAAGACTATGATGCCAAAGACTAGGCACAGGCAGGAAGGATTGAGGCTAAGGCAAATCTTCTCTGACACATTGAGACAAAATCATATATGAGGATCGTCTTCCATGCATAAAGTTATCACTTTGAAAGGTCCAATATTCAAGACAAAAAATTTCAGTGAAATCTAGAGATCAAACTTTCTAGTTTTACAAAGTTTCTATTTATAGAAAATTTATATTTTTAGAAAAAAAAAAATTTCTTTTTTCCGTTGTGTCCCAAATTGAGGAGATACGAAAAAATGGGAAAAAAAAATATTTATATTATTTTCAGAGGATGAGGATAGAATTGCTTTCAAAGCAATTATTTTCTTTTTTTTGAAACTTCAAGTAGTTGCAGCTAAAAGCTATAAATATGTGTCATTTAAACATAAATTGGAATGAGAGTTGATGCCAAACTTATGCAGTAGAAATTGTCACTCAAATTCTAAGTCAGATTAAAATGCTTAAAGTTTTTTTGTGTAAAGAATGCAAAGTTGAAGCTTGCTTATGCTACCAAGATTTCCATTCAAGTCCAATCCAAAGTGTTATAATCCTTCAAGGAAAAATCCAATTAACAAGATCTGTGTTGACTTTTTGTGACATTGGTGTTCGAATCCATGAAGTAGCTTTGATTTTTTTGTGATAATTAATTGTCTTCATCCATTATTCTTTTAGGCTTTGTTATTTCCATATGTTAAGTTTTTATCAAGATCAAATTAATTGTTGATACGATTCTAAAGGATCTTTGTTTTAATCCTCGGATAGTATTCTTGTTTATGTTTTAGTTATCATAAATTGAGAAAATTCATTGGTGAGAATAGGAGTCCTTCAATGTAGCATACACCCCACTATATATGTTTTGCACTGACTGATTTTTTGTTTTGCTGGTTTGAAGTTTAAGTTTTTATTGCATGTGTTTGCATGTATGTTTTTTTGCAACAATAACATAGAAAATGCAACATGTATGGAAAACCCAGAAAAAGAAGAATAGATATCAACAAACTAACACCAACCCAGATTGTATTTAGACAAAATATGAATTATGAGTACATACCCATTTCACAGTTCACAACTTCGTCCAGATGTTGTAGCCGGACCAGCAATAAAACCACAATGAAATGCTCACAACTTGATGGAATGGAAAAATTTTGCAATGCAAATAATGAGAACTGATTTGCAGTCTCTAGGCGCCCATTTCAAGGTATTTGGAAGACCCCAAAATGTAGTTTCTGGATTTTCTCAGACACCCACAACAGCTACTGCAGTACGGCCACTCCTGGGACAGCAAATGCTTACCAAAACCCCATAAATCTGTTCCCTAATGCTTCTGTTCTGTATCAGTCACCTTAGCAGCCAAATGAAGATCAATTCAATGCAGATTTATGCCACCAAACAGTCACTAAACTCCACAAAACTTCAGCTGAAAGTGGTACGGCCCTGCTGGAGCAGTACGGCCAGCATGGGAAGAGTAGTATCTACCAAAAACTCCTCGAAAATGGTGTGAATCTCCCACTAATAATGTTGTTCTCCTCTGCAGATCATAAACACCTGAAAATATCAACTTTCCTTGTTCCAAACTACTCCAAAACGGATTTCGTGAATGGACAAATGAAGCCCCTGTGTGAAGCCTCCGTAAACCCTCTCCTGATGCACTCTCTCATACACGAGGAAAGGAGAAATGCAAAGGTTTCCGTCTCTGCAAATCGAAGATAAAAGCCAAAGAGCCAAGCTCAAAACCCCAATGCTGGAGCAAACTCAATATCAGAGCAAAATCACATAAACAAGCATAAGCAAATGAAGTTCATTTTGCTCTTTTAACCTCCTCCATACCTAATGCCCAAGGATGAGAGGAAAAATAATTTATTTTTTTTATTTTAAAACATCCCCTTAGTTCCTCATGAGAGGGGCATTCCTTCCTAGGCACAACACTTTTTAACTTTAAGTTATAACTTAAGATTATAACATTAAGTTATAATATAACTTAAAGTGACCACCACATGAAATAAGTTAAATCTTTAATTTAACTTATAAAATCGACATAGCTCTAGAAGATTCGACTCCCGAATCTCGTGACCAAGCTCTCGCACTGTCCTGCTAAAAATAGAAACTGGCTCTATCACAATAACTATAAATAGTAAGTCCTCCACTGACTCCCTGAACACTACCATTAGCCTACGGGAGTCCCGTGATAGGCTAACCCTAACCTCCCGGAGTGATGAGCTAAGTGGGGGACATTACATTCAAAGTCTCGAGCTCTAACCTTTGAGATCAAAACATATAGGTCAAGTTTGTTTATTTATTTTATCCTTATGCAAAACCCCAAAGAACAGATTGTATAGTGTTCATATTAGTAGGCTTGTTTTTGTTTTAGATTTTAGATAGATTATATTAGGGAGCTTCCCTTGTGAATTTGAAGAGATGATTTTCTCATCCACTATTATGTTTTGTGTTGTCATGAAAGTGACAAATTAGAACACCAACAAAAGGGGGGCTATTTCACCCAATTAACAAATTTGAAACAAATAGGATCTGTAGCTAAATATAATGTTGCGCATATGAAATTGGCAATATGAATGCAGATGTGAGACCTTATTAGAGGCTACAACTTTACATCAACGAACCTAATAACCGAATTAAGTATGATATTTGTTTGTTGGAACCTTCTACAGTTAGGAAAGCTATGCAACAAGCACTATATATTGAGCAACGAAACTTTGCCATGAGAAGATCCATGCAAGTCAAACCCCAAGATGGAGAGATAGAAATGCAACTAATCTTGTTGACAAAAGTGTGGCAAACTTCTTTAACCCAAGACAAATTACTAAGTTCTCCTCAACAGAAAGCAGAGAAAAGAGAAAAAAGTCTATGTTGCCATTGTGTGGCAAATGGTCTAGAGATCGGAAGTGTGCCAATAGTGAGAAAAGACTAATGATTATTGAGAATAAGGTTTGAGAAGAGGGAGAAGTAACTACAAAAGAACCAAATGTGGAACTTGAGCATGCAAATTCTAAGGAAGAAAACCCTACCATATCCCTATATGCATTGAATGGGATAAGCACACCACAAACACTTAAAGTGGTTGGTTACATCAAAAAGAGAAAGGTGAGACTATTGGCTGATACAGGTAATACACACAACTTCATAGATAGAAGATTGGCTACTGAGCTCAATTGTTTTGTGTATCCAATTAATTTTCAAGTCATCACAACTAATGGACAACTCTCTTGTGGAGGTAAATGCCATCATATAAAACTCTCAATGGGAGACTATCAACTAAATTTAGAAATGTTTGCCACCCCAATTGGGGGAGCAAATGTAGTTTTGGGTGTGCAATGGCTTAAAGAATTGGAAACAATGACCTTCAATTTTCAGGACCTATTCATGGTTTTCAGTACAAATGGACACGAGTATAAACTTGTAGGAATGCAATCACCACCAAGCCAAATTATTAGCTCTCATGGGATGGAGAAATTACTTAAGAAAGGATCTTATAGCATATTGGCACAACTACAATTCCTAGAAGCACAAGAAGTGAAAACTCAAGACCCTCCAAAGCTTCAAGAGATCATTCAACACCATCAACAAGTTTTTCAACAACCTAAGGCTCTACATCCAATCAAAGACCATGATCATGCCATTGAATTAATACCAAGAAGTATTCCTCCTAACATTAGACCTCATCACTATCCATATGAATAGAAATCAGAAATTGAAAAATTGGTCAAGGAAATGTTGGATTAAGGAATTGTTCATCCCTACAAAAGTGCATATTCATTTCCAATGGTTTTGGTTACAAAAAGTGAGTCTTGGAAAATGTGCCCAGATTACAGGGAGCTCAACAAGATCACTCTCAAAGATAAGTTTCTTATTTCTGTTATTGATGTATTATTAGATGAATTGAATGATGCATTTTTTTTACAACTATAGAAGATTTGTTCACAACTATGCTCGCATAGCAGCACCCTTAACAAAATTGTTGACCATTTCAACAACTAAAAGAAGCTCTTACTTCCACTCTTGTGTTAGCTACACCAAACTTCTCCAAGACAATTGTAGTACAATGTGATGCTTCTAACATGGCATTGGGGCAGTACTAATGCAAGAAAGGCGCGCCTTGGCATTTGAGAGTAAACAACTCAAAGGAAAGAACTTGGTAAGGCCCACATATGGGAAAGAAATGTTAGTTATAATTCATGCAGTCAAACAATGCTACCAATATCTAATGGGGAGACATTTCAAAGTCAAGACAAATCATGAAAGTCTAAAATATTTTTTCAAGCAACGATTGTTTTTAGAGCAACAAAAATGGGTCACCAAGATGCTAGGGTATGACTTTGAAATTATTTACAATAAAAGGCAAGGAGAATCATGCACCTAATGCCCTTTCTTGACAAAAAAAAGAGGAAGCAACAATTTGTGTCATTTCTTTATTGCAACCTAAATGGGTAGAAGTTGCACGAGAAGGGTGGCAACATGATCCTCTAATAAAGAAGCTCATTCAACGACTTCAACATGACCCATCTTCTTTCAATAAATATGTTTGGAAAAGAGACTCGTTATGGTACAAAGATAGGCTCTTTTTATGCAAAAAATCTAATTTGAAAGCTAGCATATTGTCTCAAATGCATGGCTCGCCAATAGGAGGACATTCGGGGTTCTTAAAGACCTATCACCGTATAAAAAAAGATTTCTTTTGGGAAGGTCTTAAGGGGGATGTAAAGAAATTTGTGGCCAAATGTTTGATATGCCAACAAAATCAAAGTGAAATGTAAAGACCTCGGGCCTCTTACAACCATTACACATACTAACATGATGTTGAAAGGAAATATTGATGGCTTCAATATAGGGTTGTCAGATAACCTCGATGTGATTTAGGTGGTTGTGGATAGACTCACTAAGTATGCACATTTATGTGGACTCGCTCATCCATTTCAAGCTAGTATTGTGGCAGAAGTATTCATTGAAAAGCTACAAAAACTCCATGGTATTCCCAAATTCATTGTGACAATGACCCTATCTTCACTAGCATCTTTTGGACAAACTTATTTGCAACATGGGGCACAAAACTAGTAGATAGCTCATCTTATCATACACAATCAGATGGCCAAACAGAAATTGTGAATAAATGTTTGGAAGGATATCTACATTGATTTGCCTCCAACAAATACAAGCAATGGTCCAAATGGCTTTCATTGGCAGAGTGGTGGTATAACACATCATTTCACAAATCAACAAAGATTACTCTATTTGAGGCTGTTTATGAATACTTCTAACTTAAAGGATCATCCCAAAGCTCTTGATGTAGAGGGTCTATGTCACAGGGTTCACCAAATATCAACCATTAAATTTGAACTTTGGCAAACATCATTGCAATTCCAAAAAAATCGTTTAAATTCGTGTAATATTTGTTCATACAAATGCATAAGAGGGCCTTGAGTATGTTGTCACTGCTCCCGATCAAAAACCCTTGATATATGTGTATATTCTGGGCACCGTCATCAGTTGGCCGTTGTGCGGGCACCACCCATGCAACGGCAACTGGTTCTAATGGCAAAAAAGGTATTTTCCCTTGTTTCGAGTTTCAAAAATCACGTTTCACGGCCATCGCAAGTTCTTTCTAAACGGATCCAAACCCGGCATTTATATAGTAAATAAATATCAACCTAGGCCCCTAAGTATTAGTGTCTTATAATTTTATTATAATGTTTATCTTGAAACTATAAATTCAATAAACATGGCACATAAGTCTGAGTGCTTTATAATTGTATTATAATGATATGTTAAAATTATAATATAATAATTTAGCAATGCAGAGAACAGCAAGTACGAGTGCTTTATAATTGTATTATAATGTTATGTTAAAATTATAATATAACAATTTAATAATATAATAATTTAGCAATGCAGAGGACAGCAGGAACTCAACATAATATTATATTATTTTTAATAAATATATTTAAATTTTTTATAATTTTAATTTAGTATATTTTTAAAAATTGCAAATTTATATTAGTCGAATTTAATCACGATTTTTTTTTTAATTTTATCCTTGTCGAATTTAATCCGAATTTTATCTTTGTCGAACTTGAACACGAACACGAACCTTGTGACATAGTAGAGGGTCATATTCAAAACCAACAGGGAATACTTCAAATCCTTAGGAGAATTTAGTTGTGGCTTAGAATAGAATGAAACAACAAGCAGATCAACACCACAGCGAGAGGGATTTTGAGGAGGGAGATTGAGTATTCCTTGATTGCAACCTTACAAAAAAATGTCACTTAAGCAACATAAGAACATCAAGCTTGCACCCAAATTTTATGGTCCCTATACGATTCTTCACCGGATCAGCAGTGGAACTTATAACCCTCTTACAAAGTTCATCCTATATTTCATGTCTCTTGCTTGAAGAAAGTAATAGGTAACAAGCTTCCAATCCTATCAGAATTGCTTGAGTTAAATGAAGAAGGAAAATCAATTTTGGAACCTGAGGCAATCATAGAGAAATGAGTGAAACAATTGTGAAACCGAGCCATTTTTAAATTCCTAATAAAATGGAAGAATCTACTAGCTGAAAATGCAACATGGGAGGATGAGCAATTCATATAGAAGCATCCAGAGTTGCTAAGCATTGACGACAATGCTTTTTTGAAGGGGATGGCCATGTTATGCCCCTAATATCCATCTTCCTAAGTGTAAGGTTAAGCACTTGTGGCATGCTTAACCTTAATATTTTCATTTATTAGCTCTAGTTAATTCCTTAGACCAACCTAATTAGGATGAAGAGGTGTGTCCCTACCTAATTATGTCTATAAATAAGGAAGATTAAGGCTCTTCCAAACCATCATAATTTGAAAGATTGAATTCATCTACTCATATTCTGATTTTTGGAGGTCACCCTCTCGAATCAGAACTTTTGCCTTTATTTCCAAGAAATATCTTAACACTAAACCTTAAATGGCATAGAATAAACCCAATTTGTTTGTCATTAATTCCCCTCTATTTATTTTTTATGATTTTGTTGTTACTTATCCTTAACTAGATTTTAATTTACAACCTACAGATGTATGAGTAAAGAATTTCAAAATAACCTTCCTATAATGATTCCCTGTACTCTTAAGAACAACATGCAAGCCGTGAAACTATAAATTATAGTGAAAAAGATATTCATTTGAAAAATTATCATCAATCACTTCTTAAGACCTTTGTGTTCATCCATGGGCGACAAATGCAAATGTAGATCCTTACAGCCTAGATGGCCTGATGTGAATAACTATTTAGTTTAAGAACTTATAATCCTCAAAATAAGACATCCAATTATTTCCACAAAGATCCTTAATGATACATTATTGATCACAGTATCCCATATGTTGTGTTCGAAAAATTTTGTATCTACTACAATAGACTACTAACTAATCACAACAATAGATGAGCAAATTTGTTCAGAGGATCCAACACATTCAACAAGTTCACAAGATCTTGCAATGAATGAGTGAGAAGTACAAACAATCATATGATCAGCATGATGTCATTAGTTTCAGGAGGGAGACAAGGTATGGTTGAACCTTTAGAAAGAGAATCTTCAAGGCCCACACACAAGAAACTCAAACATTTGCAATATGGGCCATACACCATTATTTAGCAAGTGGAAGATAATGCATTGGAGCCCAACATGCCACCCTATCTCAGATTACATCCAATGCTCAATGCAAAATTGTTTTGGCCATGTTTTCTAGAACCATTGAACAGATCATATGTTGCTAAACAATTGTGAATCACAAAATTGAACCCTTGTACCATAACTCCGGCTCCTACAAATCATATCAATTATACGTTGATCAAAGAGATAAGAATTAACAAAGTCTACTCTGTAAAGTGGTGAAGGCAAGTCAACTTCCACAACAATGCAAGTGGCTCACTACGAACTAAACCAAGCAAAAGTTCCCACATCAAGTGCAAAAACTAGGAGCAGTGGGGCCCATTGCTTCTAATGGAGGGCCTAATAATCCAATGAACATCTTGGGTCATCTAAATGGATGTTCTGGACAGAACTCTGAAAATTTCAAAAAATCCATTTTTTAAGTATCTTTCTACATTTTCGTATTTTGCATTTTTAGGGGCCTTAGGAATGACAGTTTGAGGTGCACACCTTGGTGCCTATATATGCTACACTCTAAGGCAAATTAATTATTCATGACCTAAGTTTTCCAAGGCATATCCAAACTTTGAATTTTGATTAATGGGCTGAGTTATGAACCTGACAAGTGACAGTAGCAAAAATAAATAAATGTAACAAATATTATCAATCTTCTAATAAATTTGTTGTTATCCGCCAGCCCATTTAAATTTTCAAGGACACAAATCACTACCAAATATGGCAACCCTTAAGTTCCCATCTAGAACCTAATTTACTATTTTTGGTAAGTTTTCTATTTTTTGTATTGTTAAGTTATAATAGCTGAATTCAAAGAATGTACACAATGTAGAAGGCATACACCTCTCTCACAGAGTTTCCTCATTTGTATACACTCGGTTAAAATAAAGATCTACTTTGTTTAGCTATTCAGTAATTCTTAATTTTATTCAATTTGATTTTGCTCAATTCCTACTTATAATATATTAAGTTCTTCAACTAGTCTATTGTTGTCTAAATTACCAACTTAATTCAGATCACTTAAATTATTGCACTTTGAAATTGATGGTTATGCATGGTATGATTAGATATTTGCCTTCTACTTCTACATTGAAATTATGAAATATTCATTTTCAAGAAAAAATCTTGTTAAAGAGAAATTAAGGATATTATACTAAAATTGGAAGAATGTCTCTTTGTGCAGAGTGTTTACCCACATCTTACACTGCCATTGTACAAGTTCACCCGAAACATGTACGTGGTCATTGATCTTCAAATGTTGTTTGGCAATAACTGCTAATTCGTCCAAAAAATATAATTCAAACCTACAAATGATAAAATATTAAAACGTGTTAAATATTCATAGCCATAATATTTTATAAAATTAAGTGAAGATTAAACATGGAACAAACTAGGAACCCAAAGAGTAATTGAGGATATCAATATTAATCCAGCATCAATAAAAACATTCTATTATGTAGATATTATAAACACAAGAGACGTATTGTGATAGCCTTTCTTTATAATTTTGAATAGCTAAGAGAGAGGTTGAAGGGTAGAGATTAGACAAGAGTAGAAAAGAAATCACAAATAGTCCTTTGCTATGTTCATAACTTAATAATAGCTTATAAACACAATCGGCTTCCATCAGAAATGAAAATCTATAGATAAAATCTGAAACTGAAATGTAATGTCCCCCATTTAGCCCAGTCAGATAGATGGTGGAGATTAGCCTATCACATGACTCCCGTAGGCTAATAACGATGGTTAGGGGGTCAACTTGGTGACTTACTATTTATAGTAAGTCGGGGTGGAGCGCCTTGCTATTTATAGCAGGGCAGATACAGGGTACCATTGCACGAGAATGTTGGTTTCAAAACTCCTAGAGCAATATTTGATGAGACAAGTTAAATTAAAGATTTAACTTATATTATTTTATAGGGGTTAAGTGACTTATGTTTCTAAGGTGACTTTATAATATTAAGTTAAGTCACAACTTAAAGTTGTGTGTCTAGGTGATGGGCGCCTCATGGGAGACATGATGCAAGGGCATCAAGGGCCTCATAAGCATAATTTTTGTCATGTTTGGTTTGTAGGTTGTTTGAGTGTTTTGGAGTTTAATAAGGTCATTTATGACCATGGGAATCATGTTAATCCATTTTTGGAGTGTTAATAGGGTCTTTAGTTAAAAATTGTAAAAGTTGTCATGTTGCTCAAAAAGGCACAGTTACAAATCAAAAATCAAGAAACAGTTACAAGTAAATCAAGAAACCGTTTCTAAACAGTTGGAATTGATTGAAATGTATAAAGGCACCACCAAACTCGAATAGGAGAGGAGAGACACTATTTTTGAAGTTTTGGTGAATGAAAGCAATCATTTTCTGTGCATTTCCAACGTTGCAGACCTGTTCCTTCACTTTGTACGGACTGTACGGTCCATATATTGGTCTGAAATCGATTAGCTTGAGTTGGCATGTGAATCTTCTTTCATTTGCTTCTGGTGGCATCAAATTTCATTGAGTTATTAGAAAGTTATTGCATTTTCTTTAAAAACTGTCAAAACCCTACCTAGGGTAACCAGTGGGTAGAAAAAAATGATGTAATTCGACCTTCCACCTGTGGGAAATCTCCAAAATGGGTGGAAAGGTCTGTGTACATGTATTTTATCATATTTCAAGTTTGCAGGGGCCCAAGGGAAGGTTTGGCACGTGCTTGGTTCACCAGTTGGTCTGATATTTGCATGTATCAGACTGTGTAACAGCAAAGGCAAGGAAGAATAGATGAATCAAGGTCTGGTTTTGTTTGTTTGTCATAGGTAGTGATAGGGAAGTGTGGAGAGAGGTCCTGTAGTTCTGGACCAGAAGGCTTTTGAACACTTTTGAAGGATTGATTTGAGTTATAATTGACTGTCCCAAGAGGACTGGTTATCCAGTCATAGGTATATGTTAGTGTCCAAACAAGACAAGGTTGTGTAGGAGTCTTGGCATTGAATACTTGATGGAATCACCTTTGAAACAGTGGAAAGAGGCCTCTAAGTCAGTGGTTGAGGGTTTGAATCTGTCTATGTTGGTGTAGCCTTAGTACATTGAAGTTGTCTCTCCTTGGTTGATCAATACAAGGGTTGTGAGTCCCATAAACTGTTGCATTGTTGAGTCATACATGGAAGTTTTCCTTGATCATTTAAGCCTCAAGACAAGTTTGCCCTTGATGTTTGTACTGTCCCAAGTAAGTTGGATCAAGCCTCTAAGGGAGTTCAATGCTAGGGTCTAGAAAGGTGCACCTAGGAGCAGCAATGGAGAAGGTGTAAGAATACTTTGTCATTTTGTGTTGTTGTCCTAAAGAAGGTCCTTCCTCTGCATCAAGACATAAGGGGATGAAACATAAAATAAAATAATATTTAATCCCTCACTTGGGCATTGGAGGCATGAGAGAAATAAAAGAGAAAAGTGGAAGTCATTTTGCATATGCTTGGATAATGAAATTACTCTCTTGTTTTGGATATTCCCGTGCATTGGTTTTGGAGCTTGGCTCTAGGGTTTGATATTGGTTGTGTTGAGACGAAAACCTCTTCATAGTCCTCTTCTTCATGTGTGAGAGACCACATCAGGAAGAGATTCTTAGAGGCTTCATCCAAAGGCTTCAGTTGTGCATTCAAATAATACATTTTGACAAAGATTTGAGCAGGATATGACCATATTTGTTAAAGTTTGATATGCAGATGTAATAACAGGGTTTGAAGAGCAGACTTGATATTTGTGTGAAGTGAAAAGAAGCTGAAAAGACCCTCTTTGCTGGGCCGTACTTCTGTACCTGCTGATCGTACCTCTGCTATAGGTCGTACTGCTGTTTGTGGTGTTTTGTGGGCATTTAAGGGGCTGTTAGTGCTTCATACCTGGTCGTTGGAGATTGAGGAGAGACTGCAGTGATTTAAAGGCAATTTTCAGAGGTTTTATATCATTTATTTGCTGTTATTACCCTCAGCTGGGCCGTACACCTTGGAGTGGGAAGTGGGTATTGTTGGGACTGTTATTGCCTTCATTTGCAGCTGCTATCATGTTCAACAATGGCGCCTAGGGTCTGATTTGTTGCAGCAGTGTTGTTATTGTCGAAGAACCTTCATAGTACATTGCTTATTGGTGTTTTCTCATTGCATTGTAAGCTGTCCAAGTACGGCAGCCGGACGAAGTTGAAGATACCAACATGGGTATGTCACTGTAATTCATATTTTGCTATAATACAATCTAGATCTTCATTGGATTGCTCATAACTATTTTAGTTTTTCTGGGTTTGTTTATATGCTTTATATTTCATACATGCAATGCAAAAAATCTACATGCAAAAACATGAAATGAAACCCTAAACCATAAACCGTCAGAAAACCAAAAAACTTGGCACAGAACAAACACATATCCGAGGGTGTATGTTACATGAAAACCTTTCAATTATGGTCTAGAATATTTGAAAACAAAGACAATCAAAAGTAAATTGTTCTTTAACAGAATAATAAAGGATAAAATCTTAGGATAATTAAAAAGAGGAGAGAAGGGGCAAAAGGAGATTGAATATTTACAAAAGGAAAATAGATAAACTGGCACAGAGGGTAAGAACAAGATCAAAGAAGGAAATTAGAGACAATAAGTGACCTGCACCTACAAGAATTAGGATGGTAATGAAAATCCATTAAGACTTTCAAAGGAATGGTAAACAGACACAATGGAAGGGGATTCTGAAAAAAAAGAGGGGAAACGAATAACAAGAAACAAGAAGCGCCAGTAAAAAAAATGTGGAAAGCAAGGAAAAGGTTGAAGAATTAGCAAATCAGGGCAAGATTTTTTCAGGATTCAAAATTGCCAAAGAAACCCAGCCAGTAGCAAATGATGACGAATTGAAAGAAACAGATGTAGGAATTCTAACTAGCAAATTGGAAAATTCATAGGTTATTAGCCTACTATGGAAACATTGTGCATATGGATCAAGAAAACATGGGGAAGAAGTGTAGAAGATTCCTAGCAACAAGCTTCTTCAAAGACATGCTTGAGAATTCAGAGCATAGAGATAGGTTTATGCCACTTGACTTCATGGTTTGCATCTCCTAGGCATGCTTCAACCTTACTTGTGCCATGAAGACCTTAGCATCTCCATGTGAGGCACACTTTTCATCTATGCTTGCCATTTGAACATGGCCGACTCCTCATAGGCATGCTCCTGCTTCACTTTAGCCACTTGAACCATGGCAAACCCTTCAGAAGAGTGCTCTGACATGATCTTTGTAAGAGAAAGAAAAGCTTGGCTAAGTGTTTGTGCAAGCAAAAAGATCATAACTCTTCTAAAAGATTTTCCATGGTTCAAGTGGCTAAAGTGAAGGAGGAGCATGCCTATGAGGAGTCAGCCATGTTCAAGTGGCAAGCATAGATGACAAGCGTGCCTCACATGGAGATGCTAAGGTTTTAGTGGCACAAGTACTTAGTAAGGTTGAAGCATGCCTAGGAGATAAAAACCATGAAGTCAAGTGGCATAAACGTTCAAGAAGCACATCTGAGCCAATATTGACATTCTAAGTGGCAGTTGGAAGTAAAAAGAGTGCCTTCAAGTGGCAATGACATAGCCAGCGTGTGCCTCAAGTAGTTTTTCCATGTTTCAAGTGGCAAAAGTAAAGGAAAGGTGTGTATATGAGTTAAAGTAGCTGAAACAACAAAGGAGCCAGCCTAGTGAGGTCAAACCATGACTTAAGGGGCATAAACCCCTAAGGTGCACACCTCATGTGATGTTGCTATGATTTGAATGGTTTAGTGGATTAGAAGCGCACTTTAAGTGTGATGAACCAAGTGTTAATTGGCAAGCAAGGTCAAAGAGCATGCCTATGAGGTATTAGCCGACTTTCAAGAGGATATAGCTTCAAACCTATGCTCCACAAGGACATGTCCCCTACCTGAAAAGACCCTGTCCCCTACAAGGGACATTTCAGGGACATGAGGATGGGGAGGAAACGTCCCCTCCCCGTCCCCCTTTTTTCCTAAATTCGGGAAACGTCCCAAGGACATCCCTTAAAACACAAGGGACGCTAAGGGACAGTCCAAAAAAATTTGGCACTGTTCTTTATAAAAAACACAATTTTTTTAAAAAAAAGGGATGGGGGGACCCACAAGGATCCCCACATCCCTTTAAACAAAACCTAAACCTAAAAAATCCCTCATAACAACTAAAAAGAAAAAAAACAACACATTTTGACATTTTACAACTTGTGAAGAAGAAGAGAAAGAGGAGCAATAGTTAGAAGAGGTGAACAACAATGAAAAGAAGACATTAGAGCATCAAACCGACATCATTTGAGGTAAGATTAACATTCCTTATTCATTTGTTTAAGTTCCTTTGAATTTTTTTATTTTTTTTTAATTTCAAACACTTAGGGTGGGATTTTTTGTTTATTTTTTGTTCTATGTTTGCTTGCAGTTGTGTTTTGATTTTTCAAAAAAAAAAAAACAATGAGCAGCAGTGAGGGTAGTGAGAGTGAAGAGATTGAACTTGAAATTCAACCAAGAACTAGAGGTCATAGAAATGTTGCAGCCACTAGGGGTTCTTCTACTAGTGGGAGTGCTACAGGGACTATGGGTTCAACTAATCCTTTTGAATGCCCTTCCAATCTATTCAAACAATATGCAAAAGGCCCATTTAATCCTAAAAAACCTCTCTTACAATATGCAACCCGCATAGACAAAGACAAAAAAAATTATGGGGGGAAGTAGAGTATGGCTTTGTCATTTGTGCAAAAATGACTATAGGAGCAGCTATACAAAAGTTTATTCTCACCTTTTGCATATGAGTGGACTAGGGGTAAAAGGTTGTGACAAAATTACCATAGCTAAGAAGGCCGAGCTAACTAGGTTGCACATGGAGTCGAGGGCAAGATCTAAGGGAATTCCAATGGAGACTATGCAGCCTAGTAGTAGGGTGTCATTGCCTACAGAAACCATACATGTTGGAAGTCAAAGGGGAGAGGGTTCTACTTCTACCAAGGGAAAGAAAAGAACTACCACTATTGTAGGGTTGTTTAATGCACATCACAGGAAGTGGTCGAGTCTTCCATTGCTAGATTTTTCTATGCCCATGCCATACCATTTCATGTGGCACGTTCTCCCTATTTCAAACAACTGCTCAAAGATGCAATTGACATTGGTCCTTCATTTGCCTCCCCTAGAGAACATAAGCTACGCACCACCCTACTTGATATAGAATATTCTAAGGTGAGTGTGTTGATGGAAGAAATGAGACAAACTCGGATTAGGGATGGTTGCTCTATTGTCATGGATGGTTGGAACGACATCAAACGTCGGCCATTCATCAATATCATTGTCACATGTCCAGCTAACTCTTATTTTCTTAGAGCTATTGATTGTTCAAGGAAGAGGAAGGATGCAAACTTCCAATTTCAGATTTTTGAAGGATGCCATACAAGAGGTTGGGGCATCTAATGTTGTACAAATGGTGACAGATTCAGCCTATGTATGTAAGTTAGCTGGCTTGATGGTGGAGGGTGCTTCTAAGCACATTCTCTGAACACCATGTTGTGTTCATGGATTGAACAATGCATTAAAAGAGATTAGGAAGATTGATTGGGTGAAACCAGTGGTGGCAGAAGCTAGAGTACAGATGTTCATTTGCAACCGTCAAACCTCACTTGCACTGTTCAGGACTTTTTCGAGGAAGGAATTCCTCAAGCCCGTGGATACTAGATATGCCAACTACTTCATTTTGTTAGAGAGGATGGTTGAGGTGCAGGAGCCTCTACAATTAATGGTGGTTAATACAGAGTGGGGAAGATGGCCCTAGTCAAGCAAAACTGAAGGAAGAAGTGTGAAGCAAAAGATCCTTGACGATAATTGGTGGTCCACAATAAGGTATGAAATTTCAAATTGCTGATTTTATTATTAAATTTTTAAAAAGTTAATTAACTTAATTTATTCAAAATTCTTAAATTCTTAATCTAATTCTTAAATTGCTGATTTAATTCTTAATCTTATTCTTTTATGAAATTTTAATTTTTGTAACTTGTTTGCACTTGCAGATATGTTTTCTCTTTTAATGCACCTATTGTCCAAGTCATAAGATATGCTGATACAGACTCTCCTAGCCTTGGAGAGATTTATGATAGATTTGATAGCATGCTTGGGCAAATGAAGCAAGCCATTTAGAGTAGGGATCCTACTTTGGGATTTTATAAGGAGCATCTTAAGCCCACTGTGACACGGCAGTGGGACACTATGAACACCCCACTTCATATGGCAGCCTGTGCTCTAAATCCCAAATGGTATGTAGCTAGGCCTGGAAGAGTGCCTCCATCTCATGATGATGAGGTGAAACAAGGGTTCATGAAGGCCCTTGGAAAAATGTATACCGAGGAGGCTTCTATACTTCGCACACAATGGATGACCTTTGTCAATCTTTGTGGTCCAACCTTTAGCAAACTAGAGGTGAGGATGGATAGAGCTACATTAGGTCAAACCGACCCTATTGGATGGAGGATGTGGCATGGCAAGGATGCACCAAAGTTGAGGATACTTGCCACTTGCCTCCTTTCACAGATTGTCAATTCCTCTGCTTCAAAGAGGAATTGGTCCACATATAGCTTCATTTAGTCAATGAAGAGAAACAACCTTACCTCTAGACGGTCAGAGAAGTTGGTGACGGTGCATAGTGCCTTGTGGCTACAAGATCAACACAGACCTAAGTATCGTTAGACTCCAGCTACACGTTGGGATGTTGATCCCGAAGATGTTATGCAGATTGATGAGGAGGAGACACAGGAGGGATTGGTTGGGATTTCACTGGATGAGGCAGCCCCTCATGGTGGCAATGACTCGGACTCAAACTTCGATTTTGATGCAGTCTTAGCAGAGACAAATGATGATTAGGGACAACCATATATTTTCTATTTTTTTTGTCATTTTGTTGTTGAAACTTGCAGCCTTTGGGCATTTTGATGTAATTTTTATATAATATATATGCACATTGTCAATGAAAGCAATTAAATTTTGTTAATTTGTTTGCCAATTCTCATGTGAAGAGTTGAAAACTTAGTTCAAGCCTAATGTTATTGTTATGTATTTATTTTTTAAGGTTCTATAATGTCTATCATGAATGCCTTATCAATGTTATCATATACATATTTGAAATTTCCTTATATTTTATTTTTTTTAGTAGTTGCCCCCTGTCATTCCCTAAAAAGTGGCCAAAAAAAAAGGGCGTTTCGGAAACGCCTCCCCCCGTCCCCTGTCGTCCCCGTCCCGAAAACTTGGGGGAGCATAGCTTCAAATCAAAGCACCAACTTGCTTTTATGTTTAAAAGAAGAAAAAGAAACAAAAACAAAAAACACAAGGTTGAGCAACATTTCCTTTATATATATGACCGATTTAGACTTTGGTTTCATATTTTACGTGCAGAGCAGTGTTGAAGAGCAGACTTTGGTGCTAGGGTTTCTTATTTTTGCAGGTTATCAGCAGGTTTCAAGGGTGGCATTGCAACTTCAACTGTTTTTCTTTGTTTCTAAAGGGTGCCATACCTCATTTTCACCATTCTACATGATTGTGCAGATTTTTCAAGTGCCTCCTAGGGTTTGCAGGCACCTTTTCTATTTCTAATCCTCATGAGCAGATTTTAGATTTTGCAATTATCAATTGCCATAGCTTTTGCAGCTGTTGTGAAGGATTTTTCACAAATTTCCAGTGCTAGGGTTTGCTGTTTCAGACCTTCTTTTCCAGCCTCCTAGAGCTTGATTTCCATGTGTAGTTTTGGAAGTGAAATCCCAGGGCTTTGTCATTGCTTTCCAAGCTTTGTTACAGCCCTCTGAAGGATGTTTTCAGCACATTTCCAGTCATTTTGGCTGCTGGATTGTGTATCAATTGCAGGTTTGTGTGGCCTTTTTCATCAAGGATCAGTACTAGGTTTTGGTCAAATTGTTTCTTAGGGTATTTAACCACATTTCCAGCATCAGCAAACCCTAGGACTGCAGTTTTCAGATTGTGAACAGTCAGGGCAGCAAGGGGTTGATTTTCAAACATGGAATTCCAAGAGCATGTCATTGAACGGGAACCAAAGACCATCCTAGTGAATGAATTTCAGCATGTCCATGACACCTTGTTAGGGCACATCAACATTCTCTATCTGAAGATTGGTGAGAAGGCTAGAGAGGATAGTAAATTTGCTAAAGGCTAAGGGACAGCAGACTAGTTCAGGCAGCCTCTTTCCCTATTTCAATTCAATGCCTGGAGTTGGTCATAGCGAGTGCACACCACCATGATCAAAACACTAGGGAAATCAAGACATCCAAAAATCAAGTCGTGTGCAAACTAGATGTAGATTCATTCAAGGGAACACTAGGCTTGCAACCATTTGAAGATAAACAAGTGATTGATCTTGAGGCCTGTGAAACAGAATTGAATAACAACTTGGAGGAGTGTCAGCAAGAGTTAAGAAGGAAATGGTTATGTCATGTCCCGATATTAAGGTATTGTTTAAATTAAAGATTTAAACATCATAATAAAGGATAGGAAGTCCTTCCGTAAAATATGGTGTTTGTCACAATGTTATTTAACAAACATTATATATAATAATATTAAATATTTATATATGATAAATATTTATATTGAAGTTTAATAATATTTATTATAAATACAAATAAATATTATAAATCGAAGATTATAAATTTGAATTAAATATTATAAATATCTTAATCAAGACTAAGACTTTCGTCCAAGTCCACATAGGACAAATAAATACTAAAAGAAAATGTTTCGTTGTCAATAACGGAGGAAACTAAGTTCTAAGCTATAATTAAACCCATGGGACAAGGATACAATCCCTTACACATATATGACAAACAGGGAGCAGCGATGTAAACATAAGAACAACAGTGATCATTGTATGTTAAAAAAAAATAGTTTTGCCAACTAATTTAGGCAGTCAGCGATCACCATATAAGTGGTGACTGTTCATAAAAAGGCATCGATCAAAGATATAAAAGAAATCGATAGATCAGGGGCATGAAAAGGGAGAATCATATAACGATATATATATCTGATTTAATATACATATGAGAAGAGAGTAGTACAGCAGCATCGAAGAAGCATCGGATTCCTCTCTGCAAACAAAAAAAAACAGTTACAAAGAAATATATCAGCAATCAAGAACAACTTGGAAACAATCAGCGATTTCATTGTTACAGTCCACACAAGCATTCGCACCAGCCACCATTGATCAAACCAGCATTCATTTCAGACAAATATAATTGAGAGACGAAATAAGGAAGAACAGAACTCCATAAGGATTCGATCAGCAACCTTATAAGGTACGAATGTTTATGACAATGCATATGTTTAATAATCGCAAGTTATCCAATTCTGATTATGTAGATATAAGGAAATTAAGTGCATAGCTTTATTCAATATATAAGGAAGTATCACGATATGCTATGATAATTAGGGATGTAAATCAATGTCTTAGATATCATCCTATATAATGTACATGTTAAGAATAAATGATCATGAATAGAATTAATTGCTATCAATTGATAGGAGCATATATTCATACTAAAAATGATGAAATACTAAAGGATACCTTATTACATAAATGATCATGAAAGGATAAATTTGAATATCCGAATAAGAGGCCAAGCAAAGGACTATTAACGAGATAACAAGAATAGTTACTAAGGCATAAGGTTGATAGGTAGGATGGAAATTGGCCAACCATGGGTAATTGAAATGACCCTTGTCTCACGACAAGAGGATTATGGGCTTAGGGTAAAACCTAAGGAGGGCCTTGGGATAAAATCCAAGGAGTATAATTAGGCCTTAGGGTAAAACCTAAGGAGTATAATAGGCCTTGGGGTAAAAGCCAAGGAGGGCCTTAGGGTAAAACCTAAGGAGTATAATAGGCCTTGGGGTAAAACCCAAGGAGTTTATTAAGGCCTTTGACTAAGTTGGTGAGTTATTCACCCTTGAGTCGAAGGAGTTGAATATTGGACCCATGGTGACTAATTGGCCTATTACATCCTAACTAATCATCCCTTATGAATGAAAGATTAGATGGAAATGATAATTAGGGTGAACATGATATAATGCATATTGATTATAATTATAAGGTTCTAACCCTAGATGGGAAATATAAGAATATGAATTTGACATTTCTTATGAATATTATAATATAATTATTATGAGAAAGAATTGAGTACTAATGTTCTCTTTTTGCAAGTTGAATTTGTGTGCAAGATTGCAAAAATGTTGGGCTTGCTAGAAGGGGACATTACAAGTGGTATCAAAGCAGTCATCCTGCCATCCTGTGAATGATAAGCATTTATTTGATTTTGTTAACTTCAGTGATTGCAGGAGTTAAATATGCACGCAAAGATAACATTACAGTCATACTAATTATTATTGATGATGTTTCTTATATAATGACTTCATTAGGGAATTGATCTTTAAAGATACTAACATTTATTCTTGTTTGCAGGTGGAGAAATCAAGATTTATATGACTCATACCTTGTGTATTGCTTGTATTCCTGTTTTAACTTCATTACCTTACTTGTACATTTCCTATGTGTATATGTATATTCTTGTGTGTATTTACGTATTTCACTTCATGCTTTCTGTCTGTGTGTGTTTATGCATATTATTGTGTGTCTTTACACTTTTTATCTGTGTAATCTTATGTATTTCATGTATTCCCTTATACTTGTATGCTACCTATTGGTATGCTAGCTCACATTGATGAATGTGTGTTTCTCATATCTGATATATATTCTTAGCGTGTATACTTCAAGCTCCATATAAGTTCATACGCTTGCTACTTAGACAATCATGTGTATATTTTATGTGTATACTTCATTGAGTGTATTTGTATGCAAATACTCTGACTTTATACTTGTATACCCTGACTCTGTATGCTCTACGATTTGGTTACAACTGCTCTATGAAGAGGTATTTGTATGCAAGTGTATATTCTATGATTTGTATTTGTATGCGAGTGTGCAATCTCTGACTTGAAATTGGTATTTGAGTGGATACTCCGTGATTTGTATTCAAGTGTATATTCTATGACTTGCATTTGTATGTGACTGCATATTCTATGACTTTGCAATTGAATTTGAATGCATACTCTATGATTGTATATGTATTTGAGTGTATACTCTATGATCGCATTTACATTTAAGTGTATATTCTATGACCTGTGATTGTATTTATTCGAGTGTATGCTCTATAACTTGTACTTATGACTTTGTATTTGAATGCATAGTTTATGATGGTAATTATATTTTTTTTGTGTACACTCTATGCTCGTATGTGTATTTGAATGTATACTCTGTGGTTATTTGAATGCATACTCTATGATTTGTATTTGAGTGTATTCTCTATGACTTTGTGCATTCAATTGTATAATTATGACCGTGTATTCATGTGTGTACTCCATGACTTATATATGTTCAAATGCACACTGCATTTCATATTCGTGCGTATACTTGTGTGCTACATTCATGCTTGTGTATTATATACCTGTTGATGTTTGTTTTTAGACAAGTCAACAATAGAGTAAAACACTAAGTCTCCCACTCTCTCTTGAATAAAGCTCTTCAAAGGCTAAACTATGCGATCCAATGAAGCAACTTCAAGGTTCCTTTTCTTACGATTTGTGATGGATAAACTCAGTGATTACATGTGATCTTGCCGATAATCACAAAGGGACTTATGTAGACTTCTTCATACTTCATTTAGCTTATTCCTCCTTTCAGTGCGGATGAAGTATTCAAGATGTACCAATGATAAAAAAAAAGGAAAAAAGATAAGGTTTAGGGAGCTAATCTAAGGTCAATGAAACAATGATGATACATGAATGAAACAATGATGATGCATGAATAGACAAACTACTGAATTAACCTAACTCCACTTCGCCAAGGATGCCTACAACTACATGGAGTTGGTGCAATCTCCTAAGGATAGCGAAAGGTTTTCAAATCATGAAGGCTCATATAAGCACCCATCGGATGGCGCAGCTCAAACAAGCATCCACAATCGAACTTAAGCAAATTATAAGGCTCAGACTAGCTTTACACAACACTTCACCAACGATGAATGTTAAAAGCATGAGCTAGGAGTTGATCAAATACCCAAAACATACATTACATCAATGAACTTCTAATCTACTTAGAAACATCTCTCCACTTCGTCAAGATACAAGAAACCATGTTATTCCACAAGACAACACTTAACACCAAGTGAACTCCAATGTTTTTGCATTAATCTTGAGAAATATTTACAACAACTTCAAGTACTCTCAGAGAATTTCGAGAGTCTCTTCTACTCTACTCCTTTACTCTATTTTACAAACTATATTTTACAAATGAGGCAACAAGGCCTTTATATAGGAGTCCAGAATTACAACAAATGGATAAGATCAATTCAAGTAGCCAAGGGCTAGGATTATGCCACCTCAACGAGTAGTTACAACTTGTTATTTTTAGTACATAGGAGAGGCAATGAAGGCACGCTTTCCAAGAAGATATGGATGAGATGGAATCTTTAGAGCATCTTCCACATGGGCGTCCTCTTTAACTTCTTGCTTGTTGAATGATATGGCGAACTGTGATTGGTCTTGATGATGAGTGTCTGCCACATAAGTGCCGCCTTAGCATATTCCCAAATTGTATCATCTTGTGTGATGTCTTCGATGTGATTGCTTTGATCTTGAACACTTGGGAATGTATCTTTGTTGATCTTGCCTTATTCATCTTCTTGTAAACTGGATGTGTATGATGCATGTTGCTCATCTGCCTGACTTTGTTATTCTTCTTCTCTTGCAGGTAGGTTGATCTTCTTTGGATACATCTTCATGGAGAGTAGAAGGAGATGATGATGATGCTTCATTCATGACTCGAAGTAGAAGATCTCTCTTGGACTTGAAGATTGTGAGAACTTGAAGCTTGATGGATGAATGACCTTGGAATGTTTGATGATGATGAAGATGAAGTAGTATACTTGCCATGTTGACCCTGAAGTGATGATTGATGAAGAAGCCAATTGATACTTGAAATTGATAAAACTTGAAGCTTAATGGATAGATGTTGAAGGTGATGTCACTGATAATGAAGTGTTCTGGCATGATGATGATGAAAGGTTCCTTTGGAGCAACTACATGATGCCTTCTCCTTATACATGACCTTCTAACCTCACTTATCGGTGGTTCCAAGCTCTTGCTCCTTACATGATTCCTTAGCTCCATCCACGTTCCTACAACACAAACAAAGAAGCAATATCAATCCTTGGCTTTATAACATAAAATAATCATTACTAAACATTTTCTAACACCCTAGCATGTTTCCAAGCCAAAGCGCATATCATGAATCAATTTTTAGGTATCTTAATGCTTCAAATCATTATTAAAACCTTTAAAAAACTCCCACCCCTAGGCACATTGGATCATGATTTAGTTGTTTACATAAGAATTTCACTTTTAAATTACTATTTTCCACTCCTTGATCTAGGCACAATGGATGAGAATTTTAATGCTTGGTTGGAATACTCTTATAAAACTTGAATTTATCTTCCTTGAAATGTGGCACACTGGAAAGGGCGCAACAGATAGGGAATTTAGATGCTTGTTTGAAAGCTTTTGAATCATCATTTTCACTTTTGAGGAGGGCGCATTAGATGGGGCGCATGAGATCAGAATTTTGTATCCTCCTTAAAAGTCACTCTTCAACCACCAAAATGGACTCTTCTTGACGCAGCAGATCAGAATTTTGTCTTCCCTTAAAATGACTTCTTTTCACCCAACATAGATCTTTATTTTGGCACAGCAGATCAGGCGCACCAGATCAGCATTTAGGATCTTCTTGAAATGTATCAAAAACTTGAACTTAAACCCCTTTCAAAGATGGCGCAATGGATGAGCATTTTATCTTCCTCTTGAAACCTTCATAAATCTTCAATTTAACCTCACATTAGGGTGTTAGCATTAGGTATAGCGCAGCAGATAGGGCGCATTAGATCAGAATTTTATGCTTCTCTTAAATCATCATAGAATCTGCATATTGATACTCAAAACAAGCCCTTCCACCTTGGCGCATTGGATGAAGAATTTGAATCCTCTTCCTAAAAGTGGCGCATCAATTGAGGCGCATTAGATCATGATTTCATGCTCCACTTTGAACAGCCTTATGAAACTATCTCTCTTTTTCTTGTCAAGGGCGCATTAGATGAAGGTTTTGAGTCTTGGTTGAAATGCCTTCTAAAAGTCATCATTACATCTCCTATTGACCAGGGGCATCACATATGGCGCATTGGTTGAGAGTTTTAGATCCTGATCAGAATGGTGTCAAAAACTTAAACTTAACTCCCTCCATAGGTGGCGCATTAGATGAAGAATTTGAATCCTCTTGAAAGTTTCATCCTTTGCCAACCATATCAGCCTTCTTGTTTTGGCGCATCAGTTCACCATTTCATTCTTCACTTCAAAGATGCACTTGAAACTTGAATTAGACCCCTCCCTAGTAGTGGCGCATTGGTTGGCAAGTTTGGTATCTTCTTCATGTAGGCGCATTAGATGGGGCGCATTGGATGGGGATTTTGGATCCTCTTGAAAGGTGTTGGAAACTTGAACTCAAATAACCCTCAAAATAGGCGCATTTGATAAGGTTTTGATGCTCGGTTGTCATGATCACTTAAAACTTGAAACAAGTCCCTTCATCTTTGGGCGTATTGGTTGAGGCGCATCAAATCAGCATCTTGATTTCTCTTTAAAATCGCTTAAAACTTCAATCAACACCTCTTCCTAGAATTGCGCATGGGATAGGGCGCATTGGTCAAGGATTTTGTGCTCCGGTTAAAACTCAAATTCAATCACCCAAAAGTGGCACATTGGATGGGTCGCATTGGATGAGGCGCATCGGATCATGATTTTGCGCTCCGGTTGAATGCTCTCATAAGGGTGCATTGGATGAGAAATTTGAATCCTCTTGAATGCTTAGCCATTTTTTCAATATTCCTTAGGGTAAGGTATATAAAAAAATATATTTAAGTATAAGTTAGAAGTATTGAATTTCTTATACTTAAATATTTTTCAATAGACCTTTCAGGATGTTTGAGATAGGTCTTGAATCCACCGGATTTAACATGTAGAATCTAGAATTTGGAGGATCCACCAGATTTCAGACTTAGCCAATTTTCAGGATTTTCAGAATATCAGGATATCAGACTTAGTCATTTTTAGGCTCTCAAACATGCATCAAGACAAAAGCAAATGACTCTTGAATAGAAACTCGACAAGAACTCAAGAAACTATTCCTCACTCAGGCAACAAACCACTAACTTCATCATGAAATAAACCTAAGACCATCAAAACTTAATGCAAAGCACAAGAGCTCCAAAAAAGGGGGTCTCCATTTGCAATGGGGCGATGTGTGATTAGGTCACAACAATACCTTGTGTACATTCATATACAATGCTTTATATAGTCATATGCACGTCTTATATATACCTTGTTTCATGGGTTAAGTGTATCCATTCAGTTTATGATCCACTCAAGTGTATACTTCGTGACTGTACTGATTTGCATCTGTATTCAATGAATACTCTATGCTTTGTATTTGTGTGATTTGTATGCGGGTGCTTTCTCCACAAATGGCATGACCTTGTGACTATATTCGAGTGTATGCTTTTGCAATTGTATTCATGAAGTTGTAGTTAAATTCGAGGACTTTGACCTTGTATGCAAACGTATACTCTATGAATTGTACTTGTGCTCTACGACTTGTAATTATGTTCGAGTGTATGTTCAATAAATTTGTTCAAGTACATGCTCTCTGAATTTGTAATTATATTGTATTTGAAAATTGAGTAAGTGTGTGTATACTCTACGACTTTGCAATTGTATGAAATTGTATGACTGGTATTTTAAATCGAATAAGTACATGCTCTATGACTTGTATTTGCAATCGTATAAAGTTGTGATTGTATGGCTTTCAAGTATGACTTTGTATGAGGATGTATTCAAATGCATACTCCATGACTTGTATTTGTAATTGAGGATGTACTCTGTGGCTCATATTCATACTTTCTGACTTGCTATGAGGTTGTACACGAGTGTCTACTTTATGGCTGGTATTCATACTTAAGTATATCAAATGACTATGTATTTGAGGATGTGTTCTATGACATTGTACTTGTATTCAAATGCATATTCCATGATTGTATTCGTATGTAAGTCTATGACTCACACGTATGATTATGTAGTCACATGTATATTTTGTGACTTGCATTTGCATTCGAGTACATATTCTATGAATTTGTATTCAAGTGCATACTCTATTCCGGTGTAAACTCCATGACTATGTAGGTTCTAGCGCATATCTTGTAATACCTTGTGAATTATGTGTGTTCAAGTGTATACTTTATGACTAGTGTACACTAGTGACCTCATACTTTATGCAAGTGTGCTTCATGATTTACGAATATGTATGCTTCACACTTCCTGTGTACTCCAATGAATACTTAGTGACTTATGTGTATTCATACTTGCGACTTATGAAGATATACCATGACTTATGTAGGCCTTATGTTTTACATGCAATTGTGTGTATACGTCACCACATCCAGTGTATCTATGTATATGCTTCATATTGGTATCATGCCTACATAGGTATAATTCATACCTCTCATGTATTTAGGGGTATACTTCATACGTACCCCGTATGCATTAGGTGAGAAAATCTTGTCTCAAACTACCAAGTCTTGATGTATGAGTTAGTGAAATACAAACACAAACAGATCAAAACACAATTTACCTCACGCTAAGCGCTGGTAGTTGAGTTGAGACAAGAATACTATCAACAATTCTCATTGCTTGAGGACAAGCAATCTTGAGTGGGGAGGGCTGTCATGTCCCGATATTAAGGTATTGTTTAAATTAAAGATTTAAACATCATAATAAAGGATAGAAAGTCCTTCCGTAACATATGGTGTTTGTCATAATGTTATTTAACAAACATTATATATAATAATATTAAATATTATTATATAAGTATAATATATTTAACATTCTCTATCTGAAGATTGGTGAGAAGGCTAGAGAGGATAGTAAATTTGCTAGAGGCTAAGGGACAGCAGACTAGTTCAGGCAGCCTCTTTCCCTATTTCAATTCAATGCCTGGAGTTGGTCATAGCGAGTGCACACCACCATGATCAAAACACTAGGGAAATCAAGACATCCAAAAATCAAGTCGTGTGCAAACTAGATGTAGATTCATTCAAGGGAACACTAGGCTTGCAACCATTTGAAGATAAACAAGTGATTGATCTTGAGGCCTATGAAACAGAATTGAATAACAACTTGGAGGAGTGTCAGCAAGAGTTAAGAAGGAAATGGTTATGTCATGTCCCAATATTAAGGTATTGTTTAAATTAAAGATTTAAACATCATAATAAAGGATAGGAAGTCCTTCCATAAAATATAGTGTTTGTCATAATGTTATTTAACAAACATTATATATAATAATATTAAATATTATTATATAAGTATAATATATTTAATATTTATATTGAAGTTTAATAATATTTATTATAAATACAAATAAATATTATAAATCGAAGATTATAAATTTGAATTAAATATTATAAATATCTTAATCAAGACTAAGACTTTCGTCCAAGTCCACATAGGACAAATAAATACTAAAAGAAAATGTTTCGTTGTCAATAACGGAGGAAACTAAGTTCTAAGCTATAATTAAACCCATGGGACAAGGATACAATCCCTTACACATATATGACAAACAGGGAGCAGCGATGTAAACATAAGAACAACAGTGATCATTGTATGTTAAAAAAAAAAATAGTTCTGCAAACTAATTTAGGCAGTCAGCGATCACCATATAAGTGGTGACTGTTCATAAAAAGGCATCGATCAAAGATATAAAAGAAATCAATAGATCAGGGGCATGAAAAGGGAGAATCATATAACGATATATATATCTGATTTAATATACATATGAGAAGAGAGTAATACAGCAGCATCGAAGAAGCATCGGATTCCTCTCTGCAAACAAAAAAAAACAGTTATAAAGAAATATATCAGCAATCAAGAACAACTTGGAAACAATCAGCGATTTCATTGTTACAGTCCACACAAGCATTCGCACCAGCCACCATTGATCAAACAGCATTCATTTCAGACAAATATAATTGAGAGACAAAATAAGGAAGAACAGAACATAAGGATTCGATCAGCAACCTTATAAGGTACGAATGTTTATGACAATGCATATGTTTCATAATCGCAAGTTATCCACTTCTGATTGTGTAGATATAAGGAAATTAAGTGCATAGCTTTATTCAATATATAAGGAAGTATCACGATATGCTATGATAATTAGGGATGTAAATCAATGTCTTAGATATCATCCTATATAATGTACATGTTAAGAATAAATGATCATGAATAGAATTAATTGCTATCAATTGATAGGAGCATATATTCATACTAAAAATGATGAAATACTAAAGGATACCTTATTACATAAATGATCACGAAAGGATAAATTTGAATATCTGAATAAGAGGCCAAGCAAAGGACTATTAACGAGATAACAAGAATAGTTACTAAGGCATAAGGTTGATAGGTAGGATGGAAATTGGCCACCATGGGTAATTGAAATGACCCTTGTCTCACGACAAGAGGATTATGGGCTTAGGGTAAAACCTAAGGAGGGCCTTGGGATAAAATCCAAGGAGTATAATTAGGCCTTATGGTGGGGTAAAAGCCAAGGAGGGCCTTGGGGTAAAACCCAAGGAGTTTATTAAGGCCTTTGACTAAGTTGGTGAGTTATTCACCCTTGAGTCGAAGGAGTTGAATATTGGACCCATGGTGACTAATTGGCCTATTACATCCTAACTAATCATCCCTTATGAATGAAAGATTAGATGGAAATGATAATTAGGGTGAACATGATATAATGCATATTGATTATAATTATAAGGTTCTAACCCTAAATGGGAAATATAAGAATATGAATTTGACATTTCTTATGAATATTATAATATAATTATTATGAGAAAGAACTAAGTACTAATGTTCTCTTTTTGCAAGTTGAATTTATGTGCAAGATTGCAAAAATTTTGGGCTTGCTAGAAGGGGACATTACAGGTTACTAGAACCAAAGAGACCGAAATGATTGACCAAGATTCTATTTCGAAATGACTTCAAGGAAGAGCTTAGAATGATGATTACCTTGTTGAACAAGGTAACGAGACAACTAGAGGCACGGATATTCAAAAATAGGATGTTCTACATCATTAGCATCATTTGTGATGGCAAGACGTTCATTGACTAGGGGCAACCCATCAATGGCAATATTCATAAGCAGTTGGCCAATTTCTTCCAGCTGAAGAGATACTGCATGGTATCTTATTAAGTATACTCCTTGGTATAGGCAAAGGTATTCACAAGGCTGAATAAGATATGAGAGGAATGAAGTTTGCACATTTGCCATATTATGAAGATTACTGGGCAAATTGGGAAGACGACTTTGAGGCTCGAAAAAGGAAGTACAATCGTATGACTTTATAGGAGTTGACATCTTTCACTTCAAAGACTATACCTCGAGATATTGTTGATTTAGGAGAGGATATTTTGTAACCTCACTTTGTTCAAGCGAAATTGGATCGAAAAGCCTGTCACCAATCAATTGGGCTATCAGGAAGGGTATTTCAAAGAATTGGATGGACAAAATAGTTATGGATAGAACAAAAGGTTCCTAGAAAAAAGTTGGCAGAATAAATTGCAAGGTGTCACATCTCGAACCTTTTTGATGCATTTATAATTCGAACTATTGGATATTTTAATGTGATTGTGTTATTGGTAGGTAATTACTGGTGCATGAAAGGAAAATGTTGTCTTTTCACTAAATGCATAAAATAGTAAGTCGTTAAAAGATGGATTAAGATGTTTATATGTTTGCTTCGGCTATGGTTTTATGGACTAACCTATTAATCGGGACTTGAGTGTGACTGAGTGCAGGAATGTGTCGTAGGCAAGAACATGGTTGAGGTAGAGACTGTTGTGACGTCATCGCAACATCACCCCATCGCTAATGGAGACCCCTCTCTTTCTGAGTTTTTGGCTCAGGTTGTTTGTTTTTGGCTGAGAGTCTGCTTGAAGTTCCCTGCATATATGAAGAGTTAGTAAAAGGGAGGTTAGGATCTAAACCATTGAATACTTTGGAAAGTCAGTCACTGTAAGAATTAAGCAATGCACACTTACCTCAAGTGAATGGGTATGGTGTTTGTCCCAAGCCTCTTAGCAGTCATTCGGTTTGTGCATGGCATACTTTCAAATCATACGTAGTTTGTAAAGAAGGAAATAACCGTCGGTTTGTTGGAGCTGTGAAGGCCAACATAGATGCAGTCACCTTAAAGCATTGATTCATGCATGAGCATATCGAGGATGTCAATCAAGCGGACTTTTTACTACACACCGCAGTTCGTTTGTTTTTCACTTTATGTACAATGGTTTCAAAAGTCCGCCCAAGCGCATGATAGGAGTTACTTGGCAAAAATGAATGGTGTGCATAAGATATTCGAGTGTCCGCTCTGGAGCCACTCTACTCACCTTGCAATTAGTTCCTAAGCCTTCACTCAATGAGCTCAAGCACGCATCTATTGAAGACTTGCAAAGTATGGCAATTATACATAAGATATCCGATTGAACACCAAAACGCTCGCTCATATTTAATATGCATTTTGCTTCGTTCACATGCGGGTCCTATTAGCGTGTCCTGGCGCAAAGTTGATGTCGCTTTGGATAGGTATTAGATATCGAAATAACTTGAAATGTCCGCCTCAGGCGAACTCTTATGGTCTCTTTGCAAATCACATTTTCCCTCTTGTGTGCGACTTCATTTGGAGACCGCTACATGGTATGCATTCATTTTTTATTTTTTTATCCACAGTTGCCTCACATAAAAAATATCAATATGTACTGAAATTCTAAATGCCCGCTTCCAAAAGAGGTCCGCGTTCTCTTTGATTCAAATTTGGTTAGGAGATCCGTTTCGAAGCATGTGTTCATAACGCGTATTGTGGCTGACTTTCGCGACTTTATTACATTTCATATATTATTCACGTTACAGTGGAGGGTCCGCTAAGATACGCCAGTTGACGATGGGTGTGCAAAGTGTGAAGCTGTGCGAAGATAAAGAGGTGCCCATGTTTGGTATGTTTGGGGTACATTAACGCTTTCTGTCTTCTAACTGACCCGTCATTACTCTCGACAGTTGTAATTTCAGACAAGGCAAACGAAATGGGAGTCACGTATTGTCTAAAGATGGCATTATCTAAAGATAGCACCTTACACATAGGCGTCTATTGAATGCGTTGCCAATTTTACATAGGTGCGAATGTTGAGTGGTAGATGTTATTCATAGTATAGAATAATACACGTTTTCCAAATATAACAACTTCACTCAGTATATAATGGCATCACTTGAGAGAGAGCATTCAGCATGGTTTAAACTTGCAAATATTCACAGAAGAAGCAAGATATCTGAAGCGATGATTCAAGGATGCAGGTTTTAGCTAAGGACACAGGCAGTTTTTGTGCTTTCGAAAACAATCTTCTTTATCAACAAATTCAGGATACAAGCTTGTGATCGTAGAAATTGAATAAATTTGCCCAGGTAGTGAATTGAGTTGTTTAAATATCAATGGACATAATTGTAAAACTAATGATGCAGGTATTTAAGGAGCATTTGTTTATTCCTACAAGCAGATCATAATGCGAAAATGGCAAGTTGAGAGCAAAATTCGTTGAAGGTTCGGGATAGGTTTTGCAAATTCCGTATTAGTAACTTTCTTTGTGAAAGGACAAGGTGATTCTAAATTGCATATTTTAAAATCCCGCATATGTTAAGTAATGGGATTTTGTCCTTTTGCACCTTTTTAAAGCATTATTTCAATATGTTGATTCTGGATATTCATGCAGGTGAGCGATGAGTGCGAAGGATAGGCAGGCACTGATGAGGAGCAGTATGAAGGGGACATGGCCGGAAACAAAGATCGCGTCAAAGTGGCGAAATCTCGGCGACACTAGTCTCGGGAGGACTAACATGGAGGAAGATATCATCGCCAAATGGAAGAATTTCCGCATCAAGATCATCATTTGCACGAAGAATATAACTTCATATGGCAGAGGGAGGGAGCATCTATTATCCGTAGTCCACTCCAAGAATTCACGCACAAGGCATCTTTCTACTTCCAGAGTCCAGAGCCAAAATCTTGCATCCTGCGCAATAACGTCATCAAGAACATCCTAAAATGAGAAATGATTCGAAGCATTCAAGAAATTCATGAATTACATCGACAACAAGAAGAAATTCTAAATTTTCCAAGTTTCAAGTTGGAAGCAGCCAAGTTCCAGAGGTGAAAATCCAGATTCGAAGACTACTCCAAAGATAACATAATTTGGGAAAATACTCCGAGCAATGTGAACACAAAGGAAATCAAACCGGTTTGCTCAATGCTAAGGTGGCATTTGCACAACGTTGATCCAATCACAGTCTGCCACATCATCCGTCTGCATTCAATGATTCTAAAAATAGTAACTTTTGTAACAAACTGCCTTGTTGTCTCAATCTTGGCCATTGATTCTCAAATCAATCCTGGCCGTTCATGTAATGTTGGAGCCTATAAAAGGGCCCATTTCTCTCATTTGTAAAGGAGATTATCAGAGAGCAGGAATCAATCAGTAGGAGTAGATGCTGTTAGAGTAGAAGTAGATTAGAGGAGACTCTTCGAAGTCATTGAAGAGACATGAAATTGTTGTAAAAATACATTTCCAAAATCAATACAAGCTCATTGTTGGTTCGCATGGTGATTTTGTGTGATTGCGGGATGTTAGCATGGTTTCTAATGTTTGAATATGATGGAGAGATGTTTCCAAGTAGAGTAGAATTAGATTAAAAGTTCATTGATGTAATGTTTATATGTGAAGATATTTGATGAATTCCTTAATGGTTCATACTTTTTATGATTTGTCGCTGATAAGTCATTTTGCAAAGTTAGCCTGAACCACATTTGTTTTAGTTCAGTTGTGGATGCTCATTCAAGCTGCGCCAGTAGTGGGTGTTTGGATGAAAGTTTACAACATGAAAATCCTTGAGTTTCCTTAGAGGATTGCACCGACTTCGTGTAGTTGTTGGTTCTCATGGCGAAACGGAGTTTGGTTTCATGAGGAGTTTGTCTATCTTGGCATATTTCATTATATCATTGTCCTTAGATTAGTTTTCTAAACCATTGCCCTTTTTTCATTTTCTTTCATAGCTGGTTAGAAGAAGTTCCATTTCACAAGGAGAATAACATATTTGATTGGAATAAGGAGTCAATTCAGCGTAAGTCCCTTTGTGAGTTTTCAGCAAATCACATCGACTACTGAGTCTATCCATTGCAAGTCAAGCCCTGACATCTGGAACCTTGGAGTTGTCTCATCGGATCACATCGTTTAGCCTTTGAGAGACTTTGTTCAAGAGAGGATAGAATAATTGGTATTTTATTCTGAGTTTGCATGTGCATAAAAAACACATCAACAGAGACATTCTAGCCACTCGAAAAGAATTGGCATGATGGGACCTGTTGATGATTGTTTTTAGACAAGTCAACAATAAAGTAAAATACTAAGTATCCAACTCTCTCTTAAATAAAGCTCTTCAAAGGCCAAACTGTGTGATCCAATGAAGCAACTCCAAGGTTCCATTTTTTATAACTTATGATTCATGATGGATAAACTCAGTGATTACATGTGATCTTGCTGATTATCACAAAGGGACTTACGTAGACTTCTTCATACTTCATTTAGCTTATCTCTCCTTTTAGTGTGGATGATGTATGTACAATGTCTCAATGATAAAAAAAGGGAAAAAAATAAGGTTTAGAGAAACTAATCTAAGGTCAATGAAGCAATGATGATGCAAGAATAGACAAACTCCTGAATTAACCTAACTCCACTTCACCAAGGATGCCTACAACTATATGAAGTTGGTGCAATCTCCTAAGGATAACAAAAGGTTTTCAAATTATGAAAGCTCACATAAACACCCATTAGATGGCGCAGCTTAAACAAGCATCCACAATCAAACTTAAGCAAATTATGATGAAGCTCAGACTAGCTTTACACGACACTTCACCAACGACGAATGTCAAAAGCATGAGCTAGGAGTTGATCAAATATCCAATACAACATACATTACATCAAAGAGCTTCTAACCTACTTCTAATTTACTTAGAAACATCTCTCCACTTCATCAAAATACAAGAAACCATGTCATTCCACAAGACAACACTTAACACCAAATAAGCTCCAATGTCTTTGTATTAATCTTGAGAAATGTGTACAACAACTTCAAGTACTCTCAAAAAACTTCAAGAGTCTCTTCTACTCTACTCTACTAGCTATTCTCCTACCACTATATCTGATCTACTCTCTAATGATTTTACAAAGGAGGCAACAAGGCCTTCATATAGAGGTCCAGGATTACAATGAAAGGCCAGGATCAATTCACGTAGCCAAGGGCCAGGATCATGCCATCTCAACAGTTAGTTACAACAACTTGCTATTTTTAGTACATAAGAGAGGCAATGAAGGCACGTTTTCCAAGAAGATAAGGATAAGATGGAATCTTTTAGAACATCTTCCACATGGACGTCCTCTTTGGCTTCTTGCTTTATTGAATGATGTTGCGAACTGTGATTGGTGATGATGAAGCGTAATGCCACGTAGGTGCCACCTTAGCAAACTTGTGGATTTCAACTGTTTATTCACTTTGCTCTGTGGGCATATTCCCAAATTGTATCATCTATGATGTCTTCGAATGTAATCGCTTTAAATGAACTTGTATGTTTGGGAATACTTTGTTGATCTCGCCTTGTTCATCTTCTTGCAAACTGGATATGTATGATAGATGTTGCTCATTTGTTTAACACTGTGATTCTTCTTTTGCAGGGTATGTGAATGATCTTCTTGGATGATTCTTCATATAGAGTAGTAGGAGATGATGATGATACTTGATTCATGAATAGATGATGAAGCTTCATTGATGACATGGAGTAGAAGACTCTTCTCGAGGACTTTTAAGGATGAATGCCTTGAAGTATGCTTCATGGAGTAAGAGACTTCTCGGAGACTTGAAGATTGAGAGAACTTGAAGTGTGGTGGATGAATGTCGTCGACGAAGGAGTTGATGAAGTGGTCTTGAATGATGAACTTGATGTGATGCTTTAGAGCAGCTACATGATGTCTCCTCCTTAGTAATGGCCTTCTAACCTTATTCTTCGCTTGTTGGTGGTTCCAAGTGTTTCGTTCCTTGAATATCTTCTCAGCTTTGTTGATGTTCCTACGAGACAAGAGAAACAATATTAATCACTTTATAACACAGGAATCACTTTAAACATGTAATAATACTACTTCAAATCTAGGCACATATATACGTAAAAAGAGGAGCAAAGGGCGCCTAGCACAAGTTAGTTCCATATTTGTCATTTTAAATGATTTCAAACAATTGTAATAGCTTAAAAAGGTCAATCTCCCTTAAGAGATTCATTCAAAGGGTGTCTTTCAATGCAATTTCTTCCTTAGGTGCCAAAATGAGGTTATCCGGACACAAAAGTGTGCCTAGAGCTTAAGGGAGTGCCAATATCAAGTTTGAATGATATAAGTCATTAGGAGGGCACAAAAAGGAGTCTTAATACTTAAGCTTCTTCAAAATTGATGAAATCAAGTATGTTTTGCTTAGTCGCCCAAACTAGGTGGAATAGGCAAGGAAATGCGCTTAACTCCCTTCAACATGTTCTTAGATGATCTTATCACTATCTTCCAAGGTGCTCACACAAGATCATTTCAACACAAAAGTGCGCCTAACCTTCTTGAACTTGTCTCTTAAACTTCAAACCATCCCAAATGCTAAGGGAACTCTTCATTACTTGGTTTATTCTAATGCTTCCAACTTAGATGATTTACCTCCTTATGAATCTATAAATCATTGCTTAGGCGCTGAAACTTACTCCCACCTCCTAGGCACTCATTATGATTAAAATCACAGGAAATGGCACCCTGCCTTGAATTGATGTTCTCCTCCAATTTTCATGATCTCTTGACTTATATGAGTTCTTGTTGACTTAATAACTTCAATACTTGCTGATCCAGACCTGATTTCTCTCTAAGGCGCTAAAACTGATAGATAAGTGCTTGAAGTGCGCCTTGCATAAGATAAGCATCATCTTCATCTTAGGCGCTCATCCTCATGACTTTCATGCACTTAGTTCCAAGGCGCCAAAATGAGGTGTTTAAACACAAAAAATGCGCCTATTTCTTGATGTTAAATTTCCTTCTTCTTAGGCACATTTTTATGATATTCCAAGTGATAATAGGCGCCTAGATCCTTCTTGATTAGTTTTAGTCATTTGGAGGCTTCTAACACTAGGTGCCATTTTGAGTTGCTACTAGTGGTAAGGTGCGCCTAGGTTATTTGGAGGCTAATTCTTGGCATTTAAAGCTTTTATCTCATGTTTGAGCTCTCAGGAAACCTCCTTGCCTTTCTGCATTCAAACTAGTTCAATACAAGCACCTTTAGACTCAGACTTCCTTAATCTCCTTGATGTTAATCGCTCAGACTAACCTCTTCCATCAATCAAACTTAGGCGCTGAAAATGACAGAAACAACAAAAACTGGTGCCTATTTTGGTGTATTTAAACTTCATAATTGATGGGCGTTCAAACTAGGTAGAATGGACAAGGAAATGCGCCTCACTTTGTGATGCATACCTCTAGGAGCCCAAACTCATCTCAATCAACCTCCTTCCAAGGCGCTAATCTTGGTGAAAATAGACTGAAATGTGCGCCTTATTGCTTAATTTGTTGTTTTTCCTTCAAGGATCTCAGTCTTCATCTTACAAATCAGAAAATGTAAACTTATGCTTTCTTTGTTTTAGGCGCTGATTTAGATGTTAACGAACTGAAATGTGCGCCCTAACCTCTTCAAGCTTGCTGCTCATCCTCAAATGTCTTCAACTTCATACTTATAATGTTTAAGAACTTCCCACCTTAGGCGTTGAAACATCCTAATTGCTAGGCGCTCTTTATGAGTCAAACAGTTGTAATTAGCGCCTAAGTTTGGATGTTGTCCTCTTCATAATTAGGCGCTCTTTTTGGGTCTCTGCCTTAGGCGCACATTTAAGTGTGTGGAAATGGAAATTAGCGCCTAAACTACCTTGGGCATATTGTGGATATTTCAGTGGTTTCAAACAGTGGTCTTCATCTCAAGAGGTCACTTCATCATTAGGCGCAATCCTTATGACTTCATTCTTTTAACTTTCCAAGGCGCTAATAAAAGGTCTCTGGAGATGCAAATCAGCGCGTAGGATTACTTAGTCATTTCCTTGCAAGATTTTCTATATTCAAGGCATCTTGAATGTTAAAGCAACATTTCCTAACAGGACACCCTGGTTTCAACTTATCATTCATCATGATTTTATCAAAGTCCAACATTACCCCTTGCTTAGAATTATGCAACTTACCCTGTTATTACCAATGACCTCATCATGAAACAATCTAAAGACACCATTCAAGATCTATAACAAAGCACCGGAATGTTGATGATTGTTTTTAGACAAGTCAACAATTAGAGTGAAATACAAAGTATCTGACTCCCTCTTGAGCAAAGCCTCTCGAATGCTAAACGAAGTGATCAAACAAGATGACTCCAAGGTTCCTTTCTGATGATTATGTAAGAGACAGCTCAGTGACTAAGTATGATTTTGCTGTTAAACACAAAAGGACTTACATTAGATCTTTCTTCTTTCATTCAGCTTATCTCTCCTTCAGTGTGGATGATATGTATACAAGGTCTCAATAACAAAGAAATAGAAAAGGGTGAGGGTTTAGAAAACTAATCTAAGGTCAATGAGGTAATGATGATGTATTAAATAGACAAACTCCTAATCAACCTAACTCCACTTCGCCAAGGATGCCTACAACTACATGGAGTTGGTGCAATCTCCTAAGGTTACGCGAATGGTTTTCAAATCATGAAGACTTATACAAGCACCCATTAAACGGCGCAGCTCAAACAAGCATCCACAATTGAACTTAAGCAAATGAGGCTCAGACTAGCTTTACACAACACTTCACCAGCGGTGAATGTTAAAAGCATGAGCTAGGAGTTGATCGATATTCAGTACAGACATACATTACATCAATGATCTTCTAATCTACTTCTAATATAATTGAAACATCTCTTAATTCCATCAAAATTCATGAAACCATGTTACTCCACAAGATAATACTTAACACCAAACAAGTAGCTCCAATGTCTTTTGCATTAATCTTGAAAATATTTACAACAGTTTCAAATCCTCTCAGAGAATTTTCGAGAGTCTCTCCTATTCTACTCCTACTTACCTACAATCTAAATCTATATATTACAAATGAGGCAACAAGGCCTTTATATAGAAGCCCAAATTACAATGAATGGCTTAGATTAATTCAATAGCCAAAGGTCTAGATCGTGCCACCTCACAGGTAGTTACAACAACTTGCTATTTTTAGCACAAAAGAGAGAGGCAATGAAGGCACGTTTTCCAATGTGATAAGGTAAGGCGAAAGCATTTAAAATATTCCTCCACATAGGAATCCCTTTGGCTTCTTTCATTAAATGATACATTTAATGTATTTAAAATAATGTGTACTCGCCATAGATGTCACTTCAGCATACTTTCAAAATTGTATCATCTTTATGTGATGTATTCAATGTGATTGTTTGAACTTGTATGTTTAGGAATACATCTTATAGATCTTTGCCTTGTACATCTCCTTGCAACTGGATGTATGATACTTGTAGCTCATTTGATTGACTTTGTAATTCTTTCTTCTTCTTGTAGGTAAGTTGATGATGATAATCTCCTTTGATGATGCTCCTTCTTGAAGAATGAGTAGATGATGAAGCTAATGATGTTTCCTTGGACTTGAAAGTAGAAGACTCTCTCTTGGACTTGAAGTTTACTGGAACTTGAAATTGAATAGATGAAGTGTCTTTGCTTGATGTAGAAGTTGATGATGATCTTTGAAGGTTGGAAGAACTTGACTTGAAGCTTGGATGAGTGAATGCCTTGTCTTTGAACATGATGCCACTTGATGAGGAGTTCCAACACAAGGATGATGAAGGATACCCTTGAAACAGCTACATGATGCCTTGCTCTTTTCTCATTCCTTACTTGTCAAAGGTTCTTATCACTTGATCTTTAGATGATTCCTCCTTTTTGCTGCAACACAAGTAAAGAAACAGCATCAATCCCCTTTCGATAACACATAATACATAAGAATCATTACAAGCATTTCTAATGCAAGCACATGAGTTGAGGACTTTGATGTCTAACTTGAATGATATGAAAACTTTATCTAGACTTCACACTAAGATGGCGCGCTGGTTGAGGTAAGTGAATTCCTCTTAGATTCCTCCTTGATAAGCCTCTAAAGTTTGCCTTCAACACTTGACTTTACTTCCCTTCATAAGGTAGCGCTTTAGACAAAGGTTTTAGTTTCTCCTAGAATTGATGCACTAGATAAGTCGCATTGGATAAGGATTTCAAAATCCTCTTGATTTTCTTCTTGTCTGGCGCACCGGTTGAGGGTTATGAATCCTTCTAGATTGGCGGATTAGATGAGGGTCTTTGAATCTTCTAGATTGGCACACTAGTTCATACCTTTCGAATCCTCTTCCTCTAAGCGCTTTAGATCAAGTTTTGATTTCTTCTAGATTTCGCATTAGATAAGCATGTTGAAGTCTTCTTGAAACTAAACCTCTTTCGCATCAATTTGGTATCTCAACATCTCCTTGAAAGGGTGGCGCATTAGATAGAGAAAATGAATTCCTCATCAAAATGGCACTTGAATCTTGAAACCCTATAACCTAGGCGCATTACTTCAAGGTGTCAAAATCCTCTGGAATTTTATTTATTTTGGTGCATCACTTCAAGCATTTGAAATCTTCTAAAATTCGCATTGTGTAACAATCCCAACCAAAATCCCTCCTTTACCTTTGGTCGCATTAGATGAAGGGTTTGAAATCCTCTGAAATTTCGCATTGGTTGGAGGGTTCGGAATCCTCTTCTATCCTCTATCCTTGGGCGCATTTGTTCAAGCGCAAGGGATCATCAACTTGAAATCATCTTGAAAGCGGCGTGATTTATGAAGATTTTGGGCCACTTTGATATCCCGTCGCATTGGATCAGCTTTTTGAATCCTCTAGAAAGTTAGGCGTTTTTCAGGGTTCGTGAGGTAAAGGTATATTGAAAAATATATTTATTGAAAAATATATTTAAGTATAAGTTATACTTTAAATATTTTTCAATATACCTTTCAGGATGTTTGAGATAGGTCTCCAATCCACCGGATTTAACATGCAAAATCTAGAATTTGGAGGATTCACCAGATTTCAAACTTAGTCAATTTTTCAGGATTTCAGGGTTTCAGGCTCCAAACTCAGTCTTTCAGGATCTCAAACATACATCAAGAAGGGTCTCATTATTCATTACTTGGATAGAATTCAATCAAGATTCTTCATTTTCCAGATGAGACCTATAGTTATGAAGCAAAAATCTCCTAGAAGAGGAACTCATTATTGGATTAGCAGAGGAAATGAACCTAAGGCATCATCTAAGATCTTCATGCAAAACATCGGAGCTCAAAAAAGGGGGTCCCCATTTGCAATGGGGCGATGTGTGATTAGGTTACAACAGGACCCTAATGCATGCACAAACACTCACTTAGTTCATATTGCATGTTGCATTCTTGATTTGGTTTGATGTGGTCACATTCAATCTCCATGGCATAATCTTGTCTGAGCTTTTGATGTGAATGGTTGCGTGATTGATGAAAAAGGATTAAATACTTATGAGATTGCTTTTGTTTCAGAACGTACCTTTCAAAATCATAAAATCGTTATGTTTCTTTTGAAGTATGAATTACAACTAAATGATTGGATTTCAATTAATTTGTGTATTAATATTTACTAATGTGTTGTCTTTATATAATGTGATTAATAAATATAATATATATATACCTTTATGCATGTTATATTCTTAGAAACAAAGATATTTTTGTTAAACTAAAGGATGAGTGTATATATATATATATATATATATATATATATATCAAAGATAATTTAAGAAATGGTATACAAGAAACTAAATATAATAATAAAAAGAAGCTCATGCAATTCGAGTGCCACCATCATGCAAGGAGAAACTAAAAGTAAAAGAAAACTCTAATCTAAAAATAAGAGGCGAATAACAAAGGAAGCAGGGCATTAAAAAGCAAGAAAAGAGAAGTAAGGGGAACACCAGGAAAACGCAGGAGAACAGCGAAAACAGAGGCAGCAAAAGGGAGAAGTCACTAGCAAGAGAGAAGCAAAACAAAGCCAATCCGCCAAGCGTAGGACACCAGATATTTGTCTTAAGCTTTTACATTGAAAGGGGCAGCATATGAACTGAATTTGGTTTGCATTAGAGACTTTTTGTTCTTTTTTTCCGAATGTTATGTTTGATTGGGTAAAAACTTGAGCGGCCAGCTTTTGGTATTTCAATCGACCTTCTTTTATTCAAATAGCCAGAAATATTAAATTCATCAATCTCCTTCTTGATATTTACTCCCTGTTTAATTATGTCATGGCTTTGTTGTTTCAACGGCTTAAAACAGCCTCTTCTTATATTTTCAGCAGCCCTTTTAATGTTTGAACGGCCTTCCCCACGGCCTCTCCTATATCGGCCTCTTGTAGTTTTACTATGTTCGGCCTTTAGACTATTAGCTGAATTTGGCCTAAGCTTTACATTCAACGAACTTTCTGTTGTAAACCTTTGTTCTATAACTAACGGCCTTCTATTTCTTTTTTTCTTGCTTCAGTCTGATGAAACTCTCTTTTAGATCGGCCTCTTCCTATGTTGTTTTTCAGCCTTGCATCTCTGTCAATCAACCTTCATAACTATATAGATCAGCCTTTTATAAAATTATTTCGCCTGTTTTAGTATTAAAGGCCTACTCCTTCGGTTATATTTTCGGCCTTTTCTAAGTCTTCATTTTATGCGGCCTGTATGCCTTGCATCGGCCTTTCCAACCTATTGCAGCGGCTCAAAGCCTTAGTAATAGACCAGTCAGTCTTCTTTATCAACAGTTTCCAACTTTTACAGGGCTTAAACCTTATGAAAACGCCTTGAACTCCTTTCAAACGGCTGCTTTAATATTTCATCGCCCCTTTGTATATTGCATCAACCCCTTCCTAAGAAAATAAATCCAAACGGCCTCAATTGTTTTCTTGTGTATTCCTTAAGTTCGGCCTGTTGGCATGTGATCGGCCAATATATCAAGTTGATGCGCCCCTGTTGTAATTCAAATCTGCCGTCATCTATTTCTTTTTCTCTCTCATGTTGTCGACCTTCGTGCATGAATTACCCGGCCTCTCACAGTCTTCAAATGGTCTTTTGACTAAGAACAAACTGTGTAGTGGCCGGTTTTTGACCGTTTGTTATATGTTGAGCGGCCTCTTCTATGCGCTAACCAACATTTCACCGCCGGACCTGCCTTTATTTAAAAGACCTTTTGGATGTATTCCAACGGCCTTGAGTTTATCTCGGCCTTTGTATACTTTTAAACATGCGTAATGCAGCTTGATTAAATGCTTAATTCTCTGTTGTCTTTACTCTTTCGGTCTATTTTAAGGGAAACCTTAACCTCTGTTATAACTTATAAACTTGGTAGGTAGAAATGAAAGGAATTATATATATTGTGAAGCATGAGATCATTGTTATGAGTTAATAGTGCAACAATCAAGGTAATAAGGGTGAAGTAGACATAAAGTCAACAGAATGCAGGAACTTGTCTTACCACGAAGTAGTAGTGTTTTCCACCCTAACTTGTAACATGTAGACCTCTTCCTTGGATGATTAGAATTAAGTAGATATGGTAACTTAGTGGAAATAGTTGTAAAATATCTCTATCATTATTGTAGATTTTCTTTGTAAAAATGTATCCAATGGATGACAAACTCTTGGAAAATTCGTTATATATGTTTATCTGTGTGGAGATTGTGAAATGCATTTACGTTAATGTTGCAAGAAAGAAAGAAACTAGTTTGATCTCAGGCAATTGCATGTGTTGTTATGATGGTTTTTGAAATGAAAGTAGATTAGTTTTGCCTTGTGGAATTTGAGCTTACCTTCCGGGATAGGATGCCGAATGTGGACTAACAGAGAAGGTGAACTTTTTTTTCGAGATCTACTAGTTATGCTTTTATTCTTTGGCCAAAGCTATATGTACCATTGAAATAGATGGAAATTTTATGCCTAATATTTGTTATGTTTCTCTACCACATCATGTTTGCGAGATTATGATCATTCTAGTTAGAATGCATATAGGCACCAGGCATGCATCGAGCATTCCCTCTTGCCAGTTATTTCCAAGTTGCTAGGCATTTCGTGCAGGGTCGGGTATTCTTTGAGTAGGAAGAATTCCGGGGAAGTGTAATGCTTCGTGGTTGGGCGAAAAAAGTGCCTAAACCATGTTCTTGTCTCTTGGCTTGCGGATGACCAGTTGGTTAATGGCGGCTGGAGATGACTTTATGGCATGAATGCCCGAGATGTAACTTTGTATATTCTTTTATTGTGCTAACACTTGGTTATGGCACGTGGATTTGAAAGATGTATTGTAGCATTATTGATTATTGTATAGAAGATTTATCTTTCCATTTAAATTTTAATGTGAATGAGTTGTTTTTACTTTCATATTTTTAGCATGTGGAATGCATACTTCTAAACTTTACACAAAGACACCAAAGGGAAAAGGATCAAAGCCTCCTACTCAAACTAAGAGCATTCTAGAGAAGAAGATAGCACAGGTGCCCAAGTGCCTATTAGAAGAGATGAGAATGTTGTAGGTGGTAGTGGCAAAGATGAAGCGGAAAGAAGAAAGAAGTTAAAGGATTCTTGTGAAGAAAGTGAAACTCCCAAGATCGGCAAATTGAAATTGGTTACAAGAAGAGTGAATCCTCCTCCACAAGTACAACTTAGTCCCACTCTTCCTCCTTTAGTTTCCCATGTTCCCACACCCATTCCTCCTCTTATTCCTTCTATTTTTTTGTTACCCAATCCATTTTTTCCCAGCCAAAAGATACATCTTTACCTACAACTATGATTCATGATCCTAATGCCTCTTCTTGATCTCCATCGGTTTCACTTATTTAGCCTATGGAAGAAATATTTGCCATAGTTGAACCTTCTAAGAGAGCAGTTGAGGGTGCTTCGGAGTGGGTGAAGACATCTTTGGCAAGAAAAAGACAAGTTGTGACCATGAAACCCCTCAATTTGGGTATTTTCTCTACCATGATCAAGAAGGAGGAAGTCAAAAAGGTGAAGATTCAGACTAGATTCAGGAAATATAAAGAGGGGCATATTATTGCAAAGACAACTATTCCACCTGCAAACAGTTGGATGGTTTGGTTTCATGTCACAAAAGCACTCAACAGTGGATTGGTCAATTGTATGATAAAGGGTTGAGACTGAAAAATGGGTTGTCTAATTTACTGAAAGCGTTAGAGGAGCTCGACAACAAGCAGTAGAGTTTAAGAAAGCCTTGAGTGTTGACATGTCATCTTCTAGAAACATCATTATGCATTTAGAGCCCATTGAGTTTTTGAGTGTTGATGAGCTAATCTGTAATAACCACCCTAGAATTTTTTTTAGTTTTTGCAACTGAAATGCAAATGTAACGTCTGGACACTTTCTGAACACCCAATTCCTGATGTGGGCAAGGTGAGAGCATACGGTGTTTCAGACCACACAAGCTATCTAGAATGCAGCTGCAAAAAGGAAATCAACTAAGCACACAAGGTGGCAAGCCGACCTTATTTACACTTATTCAGTAGAGTGTGCTCGATGCAATTCAAGAATGAAAGCATGCAAGGCAACAAGCTGACCCTATCAACACTTATTCAATGGACAGCGTGCATGTAAGCCATTGGCAGAATATCTAAGCTTGATCAGACCAAATTGGTCGATAAAAAGCAAGCTTGTTCAATGCCAAACCGGGCTGAATGAGATGCTATAAAAACTGGCAGTAAATCGTCCAGTTATTACAAAATGAAATGCATATAATATGATGCCTCCGGTGGTACTACCATCCGGGGTTACAATTAAACATATAATGCATTACAATAAGATAAATTTGCTATGCAAAAGGCTGCGACAATTGATATAAATATTCTGATCAGACTTAATACATTGCTGCAACAAACACATTAGTCCATCAAATCTCATATAATCATGCTTACATTGGCCATTGACTGAAACACACTAAAGCATACCACTGATAGGAGACCCAAGAAGATGCTAGAAGTCTGATTTGAACCCAAACAGCAGATAACACTACTCAAACTGATCTGAATCAGGTCTGAAACATGTTGAAACACTGAAATTTAACCAAGTCTGAAAAATTATAAGATCCTCCAAATATAACTCCTAGAGATCAGAAACCATTCTCAAACATCCTGATACTATATACATGAAATATAACTTGAAGTATAAGGAAGTAAATGTCCATATGTAAATGTCACTTATACTTAAATGTTTATTTCATGTGTACCTCCACCCTGAAAACCACTGCCAAACTGAATTTGCTGATCTGATACAAGTTCTGCAGCACTGATAAAACCCTAAACAACACATGAAAATCATCAAAAACTCCTCAAAACATGACAAGTACACCTCCAATCTACAGAAACCAGCAACCTTACCCCAAGGCGCCTTCACACCAATCAGAAATATCAAGGAAAGAGGGGTGATTTTCATGCCAAGTTCACACGCCCCAGTCAGCAATGGTACGGCATGTACCTAGGCCATACAATCTGCACAAGAATTAAATTAAACTCTTTCAAAACTCCAACGAACCAGCCTTAAACCCTTGCTAGTATAAGCGCCCAGTTATTAGAAATGTTTTTCATGCTTTCAAGATGATCATTTGCATAAAATCTTCAACCTACAGTAGCAAGGATGGTATGGCAGCCTGGCCATAGTAGTACAGCCAGCAAGGTTAAGAAACTTCACACGACCCCAAAGGTTTAATCGAATAAACTCAAACATTCTCACCATCAAAACTCAATTCCATAAATCAAACACATCAAAATCTAGAGAAGAAACAAACACCCCAACAAAACTCTCCATTGCAGCACCATTGTGATTTCTGAATGAAACAACCAAGACCAGCTAGGGGGGTTTTCGTCCCCGAAACCAATATTTTCGAGAGAATTTTCGTCCTCAAGAAAAATAGAGATGAACACAAGTTCTCTCAAAAGTAGAAGCAAATATCATAACATAGCTAACCTCTCAAATGAGCTCCAAACCTCCTTTTATACTTCATTGGAGGAAATAAAATAATGCTTTTCTCCTTTTCCCTCCAAAAACTCTTTTTCAAAATAAAATAATAATCCATTATGTGGGCAAAATCTCCTTATGCCTAGCGCCTCTGAAAACACAACTTAAATACCTTTTTTAGTAAATGGTTACACACAAGTTGCCTTTTTATTTATCCTCCTTAGGACAACTTAAGTAATAACTATTTAATAATTTTAGTTATCCACCCAAGTTGCGGAGAGCATCAAAAATAAAACAAATATGAATTTCTGATCATACCATAATGCTCCTAAAGACTAAAGATGATGAACTGTATCAACTTGGCGCCATTCTAAAAATAGCCTGCTTCTCCAAGAAGTGTGGAGAGCTCACAAAAGGATGAAATTGCATTCTAAGAGAAGCATGGGACTAAGTACGATCCCATGAACTCACTGCCATGAATAAAAACATTGCTTGATCATTCTTGTGTTCTCCAAGAAAGTTGGAGCTCTCCCTAGCACCACCAATATTAGCCTACAGGAAAACTCAAAAAATAGGCTAATTGTTCTCAAACTGATTATGCACGAAAAGGGGACATTACATAATTAGATTGGGAATCATTTCCAATCCCACGAAGTACCTTATTCCAAAGTGGTTGGCAACTTTTCAGCTAGTTTCAGGGATTTGGGTGCATGCCTTGAAGATTGTAATAGAAAATGTCAAAAAATTGAAGGTTCATAATACATCATTGCCTTTAGCTCATATGTTTTTTGTGCATTTATAGAGAATATGTTAAGAAACAGGTGAATAAAAGCAATGGAAGTACATGAATTAAGTGTTCAAATCCAATTAAATGAACATGTAATTAACCATTTAAATCTGAAATATAACTTAGAGAAGTATGTAATCAGCAATATCAACAATAAAATCAACACATAAGACTGGATGTACATGGAGAAACCCTTTTAAGAAAAAACTCCACCTCCAAAGAGAGCACAAGTCCGTATTAATCTCAAACATGTGAGTTACATCAATACATCAAACCTCTCCCTTCAATCTGACAGCATTCCAACAATGTAATAGTGCTCACCTATAAAAGACTCATAATACAACTATCCAAGGCATCCAATTTATAGAGAACCATAGAAGGAAAATCATAAATAGTTTTCCAAAACCATCAAAATCCATGGTATGGAAAAAATCCAACACCCCCATGACCAACACAATCAATTGCCCACAAGAATAGCACTCCATAAAGATAGCATCTTTGACCAATAACTCGCATGGCACCAATCCCCAAAAGTAGCGCTCAATTTTCAAGTTATACAACATATTGACCCCACCTATCATAACACAAAATGCTCCACTCTCATTTTTGCCTAGGAATGAGAGCCATCTGCCTTTCCAGCTTGCTAATTTTGATCAGATTCTATTGAGAAACTGATTCCGTAGAGCCTCTGTATTCCTGTCAATGAATACAAATATTCCAAGGTAGAAACAAGGTAATGATCCAACATTGATGTTCAAGATTCTAGTCAAGCAAGTTTGTATGCCATTATTGGTATTATAGAAGTTTTGTCTCTTACCTTCATTAATAGCCTTGCCCCAAGCTTCTGCTAGGATTATAATAGGAATGGGCATCAAGAGTCTGCTTGTATAAGACCCCTTAGAGCTTTGAAGAACCAACTGGTGATCTACTGAATAAAACAAAGAATTTGGAGATGATGTAACGTCCTCTAATCCAAGACCTCCAAAGTTTATGAAATACAAATATCTCTAGAATCTTATCCAAGAACTGTGCAATGTCCCCAATATGATTTTTTTAATATTTTCTGATCTTTTTGTGTTTTCTGGATACTGTTGATGTGTTTTTTATGACAGCAACAACATTAGAATAAAACACTAAGTGCTCTATCCTCTCTTGAAAAAAGTTATCTCAAATGTTAAACAATGTGATCAAGTGAGAATATTCCAAGGTTTCTTGAATGTCAGGTCTTGACATGCACTTGGATAGACTCAGTGAATGTTGTGATCTTGCTGGTAATCACAAAGGGACTTACGCTAAATCACTCCTTCATGGACATGGATTGAAATTCATTACTCCTTGGATGTGTGAATGAATGGAACTCTTTCAAACAAACTTAATGAAAAAGCAAAAGTGAAAGGGTTGAGAGAAATCTAATCTAAGGACAATGAAATAATGAATAATGCTTTAATAGACAAATTCCTCCAAACCAAGCTTCACTTCGCCATGAGAACAACTACACGAAACTAGTGCAATCTTCAAAGGAAATCAAGGATTTTCAAATTGCAAACATGCATTCAAATACCCAAGGCTAGCGCAACTTGAATGAACATCCACAATCGAACTATTGCATAATGGGGGTTCAGGCTAAATTTGCATTGCAAATTACCATCAACAATCCACAAAAAGTATGAACCAAAGGATTCATCGAATATCTTCGCATAAATTCACCATATCAATGAACTTCATCTAAAATCTAACTTCGCCTTAAACCATCTTCAAGAAATTGGAAACCATGCTAACATGCCAAAATAACACAATATTCACCAAGCTTCAATGAAAATGTATTAGTTTTGGTAGTATCTTTACAACAATTTGCCAATGTCTCTCCAAGTCTTCAAGAGCTTCTACTCTAACATCTAACTTCTAAAGAACTTCTAATCATAAGAACCTTTACAAATGAAGAGAGTGAGCTTTATATAGAGCTCAAGATTACAACCAAGGGCCCAGATTGATTCTTGAATCAATGGCCAAGATTAATACAACACAACCCTAATAGAAGGTAGTTACAACTACTATCACTTTCGACCAATGAGATATTTACAACATGATTTTCTAGAAGGCTCTACCCTTATCTCTATCTTGGTAGCCAAGTTCAATGTATCTAGACATGGAGATGTGGAGTAATGTGATTGGATAACGATGACTGGATGCCACCTCATAATGCTTATCCTTTGAATGTTCCTTGAACTTGGAACTTCTTTCTTTGTGTTGTACTTCCTTTGGATTTCTTGCATTGGTTTGGAATTCTTGGTGTAATTCTTGATTTCCTGATATTGAGCTCGATCCTCTTGACGAATGATGCACAAGGTTCTTGTTCCTGAATTTTCAAGGATTGCCCTTCTTGTTCCAAAATTGAAGTCCCTGATGTGGAATTGTTCTTTGTATCACTTCATGTCTTGAACTTTCTTTGTCTTCACCGGAATTCTGTGAAGTCTTCTTGTCAGTGAAAGTAACTTCCTTCTCCGGCATTGGAAGTTCTTCACAATTTCTTGAACATCCTCACGTACGTTGTCCTTGTCCTCGTCTTTGAATTCCTACAAAACAAAGGGAACTTCAAATAGTCATTGTGAACAAAACCTTTAAATGCAATGAAATGATAAGACATGACTAACATAATATGAAATTCATTCAATAAATTATTTTGGAAGAATTAGATAAAATTATACTCGAAAGACATTTCCTCTCTTCATAAATTATTTCACCCTTCCTCTTCTCAAGAATTCATTCTTCTCTCTTAGGAAATTTTGCCCCTTTTTTAAATAAATTTCTGCTTTTCTTTAATAAAATTCTACTTTCCTCCAATGAAATTCATCTTTTCTAGAGTAAATCTGCTCTTCTTCTAGATTCGAATTGCAGTTTGTTTTGAAGTTGTGTTAGTGACCTTGAGCACTCCTCTTTATATACATGTCCTTGGCAAATTTCTCATATGAACCGACCTTACTAAGGGTTTAAGCAATCTAATCTAGGCCGACTTCACTTAGGGGAACTAACAATTGTTTTCACAGGCCGACTTCTTCATGAACTCATTCATAACCTTGGAGCGCGATTTCCTTGTAACCTTTCACAATTCTTGGGCGGAATTTTTGTGTTATCTCGCAAATATGTCTGGCGCATTTTCCACGTTCTATTTCAAGAATTCTTGGCAGGATTTCCTTGTTCTTCTTCACAACTTCCTTAGGCGCATTTATCATGACTTCTTTCAGTGAGCGCATATCTCAGGGTGTCTTTCAGTGGAAGGCGGAATTTTGAAGCTAGCATTCACGATTGCTTTGGCAGTATTTCTTGGGTGCTTTTCACAAACTTAAGGCGGGATTTCCTTGTTGTCTTGCAATTTCTTGAGCGGGATTTCTTGGTTAGCATTCAAGATGGAGGACGCTATTTCCTTGGTGACATTCAGCAATTCTTGGGCGGGTATCACATAGACTCTTGCAATGTTAGGCGCATTTGTAGGGTGAGCTTTCAATGATGGGCGCAATTTCACTTCAACCTTTCACAAATCAAGGGCGCGTTTCCTACAAAGTCATTCACAACTTGGGCGGAATTTCTATGTTCTCATTCAGTATACCCTTGTGTGAGCGCAACTTCTATGTTGGCATTTAGGATGGAGCGCATTTCAAAGGTGTGCTAGAACAATGTTCCTTGAGCGAAAATTTACTAAGGTCTTTCAGTACTTCTTGAGCGCAAATGCAAGGGTGTTGTTCAGTGTTAGTCTTTCACAAACTTATGCAAGCCTCATAACTTTCACACTTTCCTTACCTCATTCATGGATTGAGCTCATTTCACCTAGACTTGTTCAGGAAATTTGGAGGGTGCCAAATTATTTATTTCTACTCCCCACTTCATCGCAATTTTCCCAAGGTCATTCACAAATGGAGAGCGCAATTCTCATGCAGTCATTCAGGAATCAAAGTAGGCGCATATTGGAGGAGATCTTTCAGGAATTCTTGAAGGCACACTTGCCAGGAAGTCTTTCAGTGTTGCGAAGTCAGGAATTCCTGAGTCCTTTTTACCATTTCCTGTCGCTCATTTGAGTTCTCCAGAACAAGTTCCTCATAATTGCATGACTTCATGAATTAGTTCTTATGAACAAGGTTTTCATCAATTCCTTGAAGATAACTCTAAGGTGCCCTTATCATGATTTCATCTCCCCTTGTGGACTTATGCAAAGACTTCCAAAAATTAGCAAGGATAACACCTTTGACAAGGTCTGGCATGCTCAAAGTGATAAACTCGTGAATTTTCACATGAAATGATGGACTTTGGTGAGAATTGACAAAGGCAAAGACAAAACCATAACTCAGAGAAGACCCAAACCCTAAACAAACCCTAAGACCTAAAGCGAAAAGAAGGGGTCCCCATTTTCAATGGGGTGATGTGTGAAAACGTCACAACAGATACTTCAACTGAAAATAAATAAATAAAAACACAAATAGCTACTGCTTACAACTACTGAACTGAAAATAATAAAATATGTATATATGTTCTCTTCTTCGCCCTTTTGTATTCTCTGAATAATGAACAACTGATATATTGCTGAAACAATTAACATTAATTTGGACAGCAGAATTAGAATATGTGTAAAGGGATCCTTCAAATCATGTATCTTCCATTTAGCATATGACAAATGTGGTTACAAATAAACGGATTACATTCAAGACCAAGTCAACTTCCATAGGCAGCTGATTAACTGGGTGATGGCAAACTGAAAATGTACTGCAGATTAAAATTATGAACAGCTCTGTATTTCATGTCACCTTATATATATAATATTCAGATTTCCAATGATATAGCAAGGAATGCTCATGAGTTAGTAGTTACATACAGTCAATCCCCTTGAAGCAGAATGCCTGTTGGCAGCTGCTCAGACCCTCTTCACCTCAAAATACTGCACATAACAGTCCGTGGTGGAGTGATGTGATAGGCTGTGAGGTGGTGGACAGCACTGGTAATAATGGTGTGACCTGTGGTGTGATTGTTCGTTGTTTCTTCCAGCCCCTGCACTCTTTACCTGCCCATCTGAACATCCAGCAAGCATTATATGATGTAAACAAGTATGCACAAAGGGTAGTATGTTGCGATCAGATGGTTGGCCCTTTCCTACAGCTCTGACCTCCCTTTGAAGGCTGTGAACAACCAAAAGACTGGTGCGGCAGGCTGCCAAGTGAATGGCAGAGTATGGAAAATTCAGATCTGACTTGAAACCCTTGAAGACTTTGTCAAATATGCTACTAAAAATTACCTTTATCTTGGGAACATTGGCAACAATTCAGAAAGTGACTTTAGCCTCCATTTGCATGCTAAGTGATGACTGAAATGATGAATGCAGCGGCTGGTTTGACTGGTAAAGTGCCCTAAATGTCTGAATTTTACTTCCTCAATGTGGCGCTCAGCTAGGGTAACTCAGATCCATCTCCAAATGATGTCCAAAATCCACCAAAAATCTGAAACTCAATATATAAACCCTCAAATATGTTTTGGTGATAAAATGATCATATTTGCTTGCAAAAACATTGTAGCATCACTGTAGCAAAATCCAAATCCTCCACAGCTCAGCACAATTGTGATTCCCAGATGGAATCACCCAAGATTGGAAACAAGGGTTTTTGTCCTTGGTGTCAAATGTAGAATTCAAGAGGGTTTACATCCTCTCAAACCCCGAACAAACCAAGAGTTTTCGTCCTTCGATGCCCTAGATTGAACAAACTACCCAAATCTGAAATTTGGACGCAAAAGGATAACTTGAAATGAATGATTCTCAAATGAACATAGGCGCCTCCTTTTATAGTGCTCAAAAATGGGCCCTTGAGGCCATATTTCCAAAAGTATTTAAAAATACTTTTATTTATTTTATTTAGTATTTAAAAATGTTTTTTATTTTAATATTAGTATTTAAAAATACTTTTTATTTTTATTTTAGTACTGGTGTTTAAAAACACCTTTTATTTTAATTATAATAATATTATTAAGTTGCCCCTAAAATTAGAAATTACCGGACCCAACTTAAATAATATTATTAATTATTTTAATCCAAAAAAGGGGACATGACAAACTGTTGGTTGACCTTATCATAGGCCTTATCATAACATGTTTGGTGAAGAAGCTGAGGTTTTTCCTGTTTTTGGTAGAATGGAGCACTTCATGAGCAATAAGTAACCCATCTATAACCTGTCTCCCTTTCACAATTCCATATTGCTCTTCTAAAATCACATTTGGCAGTACACATCGTAACATGTTGGCAACGACTTTGGCATGATCTTATATGATATATTACATAAAGAGATTGTCCCATACAAATCAATGTATTCTAACTTGTGTTTTCTGGAATCAAGGCTTGGAGGGTAGTGTTAAGCTCCTTCAGCATTGTTTGGTTTTACAAAGATTCTTGTGTTACCGGCACCACATTTTCATTGATAATTTCTCATGAGTCATGATAAAAACTAGCAGGAATTACCTCCGAAACATAAGATTTGTCTGTTTTGAAGGTTAAGAGTCAAGACTACTCTTGGACTTCTTTTGTTGTGATAAGATGCATCAACATGCAGATATCTGCATCGCTAATCAGTCAAAGTGAAAAAAGAGTTTTGAGCTTCAATTCTATGCCTACTTTCCTCTCTTAGAATATCAAAAATATATTGTATAGACTCCTCTCAAATTGTTTTCAGTTTGTAATATTTTTTTGCTAAAGATACTTAAGGTTAGGGAGACTGGACCCACCGAAAAAATCAGTGAAATGCCAGTTACCAATACAAAAATCTCATTGGGATTTTAAGTAATAACAACATATTATCATGCTAATCAATCTTCTGAATACCATCTCAACCTAGCAGAATGATATTCTTGATGGCAGTGACACCATATAAGCTGATAACAACTTCTTACCAATCATACAGGAGAATTGCCATCAGGTTATCCTACCAGGAAGGTATTTTCCTTCTTTACCAATCTTCATCAGAAGATAAAGATATCATGTAGATGCCTTTACTACTAAGGCATTTTTCCTTTAAAGCCATACTTCTGCCGTCAGTTGCAGCACATCAAAAAGTTAGAAGACAAAACACAGATCCAAACATGATGAATCTAAAGACCTTCAAGAATCATTCAGGGTTCAAACCTTGCAGCAGACTTGACAAACCCACAGATCATTCTGTTCATTCAGAACTCTTAAAAAAGCCAGTCAACACAGAAATTCAAACACTAACCACTCACTGAACAGAGACATCACATGAGCAGGCTGAATTATGGTCTACACACTCCTTTGCACAAATCCTAAGGAAAAGGCAGTGCTTATCCATCCTCTTTTGATTCTAATCTCTATGAATGGAAAATATATAAAGCAGGGTGCCTCCCAGAAGGTATAACTCTCATGTTGTGCTTTCTCACCATACCTCTATATGCATAAGAATGAATACCACAAAGATGAATGACTCAGATATCAAACGTGTTCGCTGGAAACAAACCAAATGCAGACACAGCTAATGGAGATGAAAAAATCCAGAGTAGAATGATATCATAATTCTTTCATCTTCACCCTGCCATATTCATTCTACTACTCCATTGGTGCTGCATCTATTATTTGTGTTAATAGGTGCAGATGTAGGGCTCACTCAAGAGACATGCGATAAAAAACCATAGGACTCAAAATTTAACCTTATAGAGCATACATGCTTTCATTCAACATCAATAGAGATTACACATTTTGCAATTTTTTCAACTTTTTAAACCAAAATAGGCTGTCACATTACGTGGAGAAACAACCATTATTTACGGTCTTTACATGTTATCCGGGGCTCAAGGGTAAAACCCAAGGAACAACCAAATTCAAGAGATTCAATTAGGTTATAAGCGCAGAAGATTTGATTTCGATAGGGATTCAGCAATATGCAGAGAGCCAATTGAATGGGAACAGAGAAAAGATAGTGAATGTAAGAACTCTGCTGGTTCTAACTCTGACTACTACTGAAATAGGAATTATTTTTGTATTTTTTTGTTTGTTTTATGATTTTTTTATTATTTTATGTGATCTTATAGACTAGACAGAAGATGCAGAAGGGGTTTCAGTTTTCTTGAAATGTGTAGTTTTGCCAAGGATGGCAAAAGATGTACATGCAAATAAGATCCAATACAAAAGAGGAACTGAAAGCAACTAATAAACAGCAAAACACCAACTATGAAATGTAGACACATACCCATCAGATCTACAAATTATATTCATTGTAGAAACTGGATCTACAAAGCTAATTGCATACAAATGGTGGTATTGGTCTGGGAGAGGCTCTACATGCAACTGGGTGTGATGGATCTGAAAGATATTGCTGATATAATACTGCTGCAAGCTCAGATCTGCAATATAGTCACCTAAAACCTATCCAATAATGCCCAAACAAAGACCCAGAGTAGGTCCTCCACAAAGATGAACTGGGTTGTCGTCCAATCCACCATAATCCTTGAGAGTTTCCGTTCCCAAAGGACTGAATGCTGCTGCAACTCTTTCCAAGAGTTCAAATCTGCCAAAGGTTGAATAATAGAATGCCAAAAGATATCCCAAAAAGTGAATCAAAACTCACTTTATGAGCCTCCCCAAGAGTGGCGTCCGCTTTAGGGTTACAAAGGCATCAACAAATGAGAATCTTTGAAAGATTCTTTTATTTCATAAGCCTCCCAAGTTGGGCGCCCAAGTTGAGGGTCCAACTTCATCAATGAAAAGGGCATCTTTTAACACAACGTTATGTCATCAAGGTGGGGGTCCCTTTTAATATTTTATTAATATAAAATGACATTGTTAATCACTTTATTTTATTCTTATTAAATATTAAAGTCAACACTTTAATATTTAACCTTTATTCCATTTCCATCACCTGGCCATCTAGAACTGAAAACTGATGATGCACGTGCCATAAAGGTGAAGTCGCCAAGTGGCAGGGTAACTGACAGTCCCCTCCTAAAAAATAGGGATACCTCCTAAAAAATAGGAACTGTGACCAAATCTCCCAAAATTCTGCTAGAGGTCCCTTGATGCCTCCTGGTCAACTCCTAGTCAAACCCTAAAAAATAGGGACCCTTCCTAAAAAATAGGAAACTGTCGCAAACTGTCTGGAATGGCCTGTAAAGCTTCCTGCCCAGCTCCACTGCCCCTGGATTGGTCCCCTAACCACTCTGCTAACCTATGGGAACCCAAATAATAGGCCAACCACTGCACATCCATGTGTCGCCTAGGAAGGGGGCATTACAGTGAACAACCAAATTAGAACTGTAACAGGAAGTTTATATTGTGCTTAGTTCTGCGGCACATGATCTGTGAGAACAGATGTGTTATGGTTGTGCCTTGTTATCGTCTCTTGACTATCTAACCTACAAAGAATGTGTATGCACATATTTATACAAGAGGAAGGAATATGAGGTGTCAATTGGGACATGACAGTTCATATTCCCAGTGCAACTGTCACAACTGCCAATGACAGTTCAAGCTGTGCATGACACTGACATGGAGTTATGACTTGCAGTTTGGAACATTGGTGTTGACTAGGATAAGGATCCTACTAACGAAACCACGAAGGCCATCATGCAACACCCAAGATTTGCAGTATGTTTGAGTAGCCTAGATCCTCCTAGATTACTCGTCCCTCCTTGAAGGGCAATGGTCCCCATTGCAGGCAGGTGTGGTAAAAGATGTGGGAACTAATTTGCATCCTGAGCTTTTGCGAACCATTTTTCCTGGGAAGGTACTTGACCTACTTTAACGATCTGGAAAAGAGGGATCTCTTGTTGTCTTGTCTATTTGACCCTAGCGTTAATGACTTGATCCAATTGTATTGGAATGTTGCATTTTAGATTAATCTCTATCTGCTTAAGTGTCTCTACAGCATTTGAAGAGTCAAACAAAGAAGGAAAGTATGGACGAAAGAGTCCTGCACTGAAGACTGGATGCAACCCAAGGTAGGCAGGAAGATTGAGCTCAAATGTGTTATCTCCTATTTGCTTGGTGATGGTGTAGAGCTCGTACCAAAGTGGAAAAAGCTTGCAGTAAGGTCATGTCAATCATTCCTTCTGTAGGTGTAGCCAAACTCAATCACCAACTTGAGGGCTAAGCACCACTCCCTGGTTAGCAATTTTGCTTTGAGGGCTTAGACTAAGGCTTTTACTGAGACGCAGAATCTTTTGTTTTTGTATTGAATTTAGCCTTGGCTTCAAATATACAAACAAATCTAGAGACTTCTCCAATGGAATAGCTCTGCAAGAAATCCATATCAAATTGACTATGGGGTCTCAAGCCTGACTAATACTTCAAAGCAAGGTTTTTCTCTGAATCTTGGATTCCAAATATAGACATCAAAGTATGAAATATGTCTATGTATTTTTGCAATGACTGATCTTGGCCTTGGTGGAACTGAGAGAACTTGATGAACTAGTCATCATAGTTTCCTACAGGGTAGAATGTTTCTTTGACAGCTGCAACGAAACCATTTCACATGTCTACAAATACGTCTATATCATCTTCATGTGTTGTGCGGTAGTTATTCCATCATTTATTCATTGAGAAAGAAACTTTCAAAAGAGCAAATGTGATTTTCTATTGATCAGAGAATTGAACAACTACGTAGTAAGAAGAGATTTGGTTAAGATAGCTATCAAGGGCATCTACATCAATCTTGCCTTTGAACATAGGGATGTCTAGATTGACTTGTACCTTGTATGGCATATGACCACCAAACAGTTGCTAAGAATTGAGAGGGTTTTGAACTTGTCTAAAAAGTTATGAAAATTAATCAATGATGTCCACTCTTTCACTTGCATGGTGTTCCTCCAATTCTTCCCGTTGTCTTTGCAAAGTATCCTTTATCATCTTCTGGAAAATCTCTAGTGTTAGCGTGGCTAACATTTTGTCTCCATCCGAGGAAGTGAAGGTATGATGAAGACATGTTTCGAGCCCTAACTTTTCCTATATTCAAACCTAGTGTGAGTCGACATACAAACAGAGACAGCTATTCAGTTATCACCCCAATATCACTTGGAAACGACATGATGTGAGTGCTCTGATACCAATGATATAGGGCCTAGGTGCAAAGCTCAAAGGACAATCCAAGCAAAGAGATTCAATTGGTTATAAGTGCAAAAGATCTGATTTGTCATATGGATTCAGCAATATGGAAAGAAACAATTGAACAAGAACAAAGAAAAGAAAGTGAACCAAATTAGAACTACGACAAGTTTATATTATGCTTCATTCTATACATGATTTATAAGAACATATGTGTCACAGTTGTGCCTTGTTATCCTCTCTTGACTGTCTAACGTACAAAGAATGTGTACATACATATTTATACAATAGGAAGGAATATGTGGCATTAGTTGGGACATAACAGTTCATATTCCCATTGGAACTACCATAACCACTCACAACCACCAATGTTAGGTCAAGTTGTGCAGTGACACTGACGTAGAGTTATGACTTGCATTTGGAACACAAGTGTTGACTAGGATGAGGATCCTACTGATGAAACCACAAAGGCTGCCATGCAACACCCAAAACTTGTGGTATTAGATCAACACGGTTCTTGCAATCCAAAGCTAAACCAAACAAAAGCTAGAAAAAAAAGTCACCTACACAAGATCACTAGTCAAATATAAGTGTCTCAACAGGACTAGCTTCAACCCCCTCTTCATCAAAATCTACAACATCAATCACTAGGGGGTCAAGCAAAGGAACAAAAAGAGCAGCTCCAACACTTCCCACACACTTTTGAAGATGAGAGAGCCTAACATTACATCCCTTAACAATATATCCTAAAATGTCTAATGTTTCAATTTGCATCATGGATGACCATATTGCCATTCAGCTGGTAGGAGGTACCTAAAACTGCAATCGCATTGGTTCTTGTAATGTCATGAGCCATATCATAAAGGCTTCTACATCCATAGGAACCTCCAAGGTCAATCATCTTTCCAATCAAAGCTTGAGCAACATCACGTGTTAAGAATCCAGTTCCCTCACCACTTTGATGTAAATATGGAGCCAAATCCTCATAGAATCATAGTGGAAAAGATTATAAGCAGAAAATTCCTCCATCAATTTCTTTGTATTTGGGGCCTTGCCTCTACATTTGGACCTACGATCCGCAGAGATCTTTCTTTGTGCGGCATGGAGATAAATTGTTGTTCCAACCCCCATATTACCAAAAGAAGCAATTTATCCTTTGTATTTCTTCCTACAATTAAAGGACCCTAGATAGCAACCTTCTATAACTGCCAAGCCCATTAGCTGTTCCACCTCAAAAGCCTACCTCTCAATGGAAATTACACCTAGGAAAAAGGCAGTATTTAATGCCACATGCCACACTCCCCATTACTGTCATGATTGCCTATGGCATGCCCAGAAGTGTCTTAATTATAATCAAATAGGCCTAAATGCTTGACAGTTGCCCCAATTCAACTTATATTCCTAAGCATTATCAAAGGTGGTAGGATTGGTTAGGGAAGGAAGGGTGTCTAAGATCATGGCGAATGAAAGGTATAGGATGCGGATTCGCATCCTAAACTAGTAATTTCTTTAAATAATTGGAGAATTTCCAGTCCTCAAATTTATCTATTACAACCCCCTTCTATAAAAGCCCAACACTCTTGTTTGTTGTCACCTTATTACCACCTTTTTAGATATGAAAGGTGACATATTCCAATTTTCTTGATACACATTTTGCTTCATTAATGATAGGTTTAAGCCTCCATGAATATACTTCTCTAGTCATCATTGCATTGATAAGAATTTGTGAGTTTCCTTCATCCATCAATTTCTTCCATCCTCTTGTTGCCACAATTTCAATCACTTTGAGCATTGCCATAATCTCTACAATGCTATTGGTTTCTCTTCTAAAATCAGTCAAAAAAGTAAGCAATGGTTGGTTCTTGTCATCTCTAAAGACGCATCCTCAACCAACCATCCTAGAGTTCCTTTTATTGCTCCATCAAAAATGAATTAAATGATTCCTTGAGGATGAGGGGACCATACAATTCTAGAAGCATCTCATCTTAGTAAATCATTCCCCTTTACAGAGAATTCTTAGGAAACAGCCATTTTATCAACTGCCATTTAATGCATAGTGCCTAATCATCTAGATGGTTCTCTTGGCCTTCTTCCATCCAAGTCATTATTAACTCCAAAAGCATAGTTTTTATTTATAGAGGTGTTCATATCGTGCAAAAAACATGTCGATAGTTAGTTTCAACTCCTCTCTAATTCGTGCCAGTTGTAGCAAGAGCGCTATGTGGCCATGAGCAAGCCACATGATGTTATGTTCTACTGCGTCAGGCTACTGGTTCATAGTCACTTTCATCAACCGCATTGGTTGATTCACAATTCAGCTAGTGGAATTCTTCTTCATGATGGCCTTCATGATCGCCCTCGCCATTCTCTACAAACATTAATGAGGCACCAAATGCGCTAACGATTTTTGTGGCAACAATCCCATCACCTTCGTTGTTCTCTATTCTTTCACTGTCTTTACTTATTTTAGTCCAAAAAGCACCAAGTTTTTGCAATATAGACTTTTAGGTCAATTTTAATTAAAAGCTAAAAAAAACTTTCATTTATTTATTAATATTTATAATTTTATAAACTATTATTAATATTTAATATATTTAGGTTAGATTTTAATTTTAAAATTAATTTAAAAACTTTAATATTTTAAATTTATTTCAATTTTAATATTTAAAAAAAAAATATTCATATTTTAATATTTAGATTTTAATTTTTTAATTTTAAATTAAATATAATATATTTAAATAAAAATAAGAAATGTACCCCTCATTCAAGGGGCTTGCGGATTGAACCGTAAATCGAAGAGTGATAGGGCAAAGATCAAATGGTTCCCGCCTCCAAGTGATAGATTAAAACTCAACTTCGATGGAGCCTCGCATGGGAACCCAAGGGTCTCCAGTGCAAGCTGTATTATTCGAGATGAACGTGGCAAATTAATATGGGCAATATCCAAAAAATTATCGCCAAGTACAAACAATGATGCAGAACTACCAGCTCTTCTAGCGGGCTAAAACTATGCAAACATAAACACATCAATGACATTGATATTGAAGGGGATTTGACGACCTCCATTAATGTGATCCTCAAAGAAGCATCTCAAATTGGAAATTAAGAAGTATCCTAGAACATATTTAGCCGATCCTTGATAAGACAGAGAACTATTCTATCCAACATTGTTACAAAGAAGTTAACAAATTTGCAGACACATTGGCAAACTATGCCATTGATCAAACCGAGGAAACCATAATAGCTGACAGTTCAAATGCTTGGATCAATGTCAGCTTGCAAGAATAAATCGAGTTGATATAATAAGTACAGCAAGCCATGAAATGTATGCTTGAGAAATTACCTTTAGCATGAGCGAAATCTCTGCAAGATCAAGAGCAATCGTGATTTCAAACTTGGAAGTTCTAAATTCTGCAATGCACTCCTTTACTTTGCACAATTGATCAATGCAACTAGGAAGATTCTCCCACGAACACTCAGTTAAAGCAGGATTTTTTGCATTGGCTCACCACATGTAATGGAAGCTAATTAAGTGATTATTGGAAACTATAATTTGGGAAGGTGGGAAATGCACAAGCACGACCAATTTTATTTACAGATTTTCCTTTCCAATTTCATTGATGTTCTCCAGGACAAGAGCATGGTGAAGTCAATCACAGAGACTCTATCCAAAGGGAATATCAACAGGAAGCCCTCTCTGCCATAGAGGAATACGACGTGCCTTACACCAACAACAATATTGGTGGAGTTTTTCTTGTCAAAGCTCTTAAGGAGAATGCAGGAATGAAGAAAGCAGCAAAGCTGCTAAGAGAGGGACCCGTCATGTGCACCCTTGAAGATCTATGGAAACACCTGGATAGCCATGAGACGTTGCTAACAATAGATCAGAACTGCCAGTTAAGGGAGCTGGTTGAAGGTGTATTGTATATCTTGCACAACACCACACAAGGAGGACACAGCTCTGATGATAGCGAGAAGAAAGACTAATCACAGATGGTTATACTTGATATGGGAAAATGAATTTTGGTGAGCTTTCATGATCTATACCTACAAGCCTGTGAGCCACACGTAATAGATTGAAGAAAATTTCTCTGGAATCTTCCCATTAATGGGCTGATTAGTATAATGGGAGCTGCCCCCAAGGCAGCATCTCTTGTATCAAAAAATAAAAAATAAAAATAAAAATGTAGATTTATATTATTTGAATTTAATCACGAATTTTTTCCCAAATTTTATCACTCGACAAATTTGTTTTGAATTTCTTCTTCATCAAACTCAAACTCAGACACGAACCTTGTGACAGAGGTTATAGTTTAACAATAACCATTAGGGTTTAAACGTTTAAATTTTAAACTTTAAAGATTTAATTTTAAACCCTAACGATGTAAAGTTATAAAGTCTAAACTATGACAAAAAATCCTTTATGGACCTTACCTGTTTTGCATGGCAGCCTGAAGTAGAAGGAACACAGAAAACTAAAATCAGCAATGCCTGAGGTGTGCCCTAATTTGTTGATGACCCTGATGACCTGTTTACTTGTGCTCTAAAACAGTTTGATTCTGGAGTGAAAAGTTAGACATTATGAGACGTAAAAGAAAAACGCAGGGTTTATAATTTATGGGAAAAGGTGGCAAGTTTTTTGATAACCCACAGGTTTTTCCAGAGTTTTCAAAAACCCACAAGTTCCTCCGCATGCGCCGCCCCCCCCCCCGCCCCCTCCACACAAAAAAAACCAAGATGTTGAAAAAATCATCTGCCCAATTTGATTAAACATGGCTCCTGCCGCAGGTCGCAATTAATCATGGGTTATTCCAACGTAATGCTACTGTGATGGTAACTCTGTAAAGTATGTATTCCCATAGCACCCAAACTCATCCTTGGCAAAACTAATGCATCAATTTGACTTGAAATCGGCAAAAAAAGCTTGGCCAAAACTCAGCAAACGATGTGGCTGCCCCAGATGAGATCTTTGACCAGTAAAAGAGGGCCTTTTCCTGTATTTTCTAGGAAGATGAATCTCATGCTTGGACACAGAGAGTTTTGAGAAGTCGATCTATTTTATTTCATTTTGGGTCACTCGCCAATTCCGTGCATATACCATCATCTATAACATTTTTTCATCCTCTAATAAATGTCTATATCTCATAACTCTACAAAAATCTCTGTGCTCTGACATGTCTCTTTATCCAAAGCACATCTAGAAGCATTCCACTGGCTAAAACCAATCCGAGACTACTTCAGTGAAAAATTCAAATGCATGCAAGTAAACCAAAAAGTTTACAAGGTTTAAAACCAAAAGCAGAAGAGAAAGATAACACTCACAAGCACAGACAACAAAACAAATCAAAGCCAATCCAGCAAAGTTGTCCTAAAATAAATGATCGCTAACAAAAATCTAGGCCCAGGTTTACAACATTGCAAACTGGATATTAGCTTTTACCAGCAACGAAGAAATGAAGCTAAGTAGTGCAGGGAGTAATGGTGAAACACTGGAATGAATTATGACAATGGGGGATAATTCAAGAGCGTGACCTAGGTTCAAATTCCCAAACTACACTAAGTAGGCCTATAACCTCGGTAGATACATGCCATGGATAACAAATATAGCTACATTTCAGCATGACCCAAGTCTAAGGGTTGTATTTATAAGTCCGAATTTTTTCGAAGTTTCCTGCTTTTAAATCTTGAGAATATAGCCCAAGCTAAGTAGTACAGGGAGTAATGGTGAAACACTGGAATGAATTATGACAATGTGGGATAATTCAAGAGCGTGACCTAGGTTCAAATTCCCAAACTACACTAGGTAGGCCTATAACCTCGGCAGATACATGCCATGGATAACAAATATAGCTACATTTCAGCATGACCCAAGTCTAAGGGGGTGTATTTATAAGTCTTTTTCGAAGTAACCTGCTTTTAAATCTTGAGAATATAGTCCAAGCTTACTCCACATAAGAATGCAGTTCAAACTTAACCCCAACACGGGGGGTAGGGGGATGGAGTGATATCACCTATTTAACAAGGGAAAAAATCCTAAAATTACTTGTCAACTATAGTAGCAAACCTTTCAAATAAGAAATAAGAGAGAAGAGATCTGCTGAACCTTTAAAATGCTAGAGCAAAGGCCACATTTATAGGCTAAATAAAAAATTCAACTCATACCTGCCAGAAATGCAACGGTTTTTATCCCGCGTATCAATTGAAGTCCAGACAAGAGGGTGGCCTGAATCCGTGTATTTAAACCTAATGGTTTTGCATATGCTTCCAGTTAAACTCACGCTGTTATTAATCTCCTCCGCCCATGGCAATGATGATGGCCGTTTAAATTTTGAGGACTTTTCAGAAACAGACAAAGACGAAGAAGAAGAAGAAGAAGAAGAAGAAGAAATGTGTGTTTCATCCACTGCCATAGAACTTTCATCCATGCCCACAAAATTGTCTTCATCTTCATCCTCATCGGAAAATATTATTTGTGGACGATTAATCCTCTCAGCTCTCAGTTTTCCAGTTAACTCACTCCAAGAAGAAATGCGGGTTTCATCGACTACCATAGAGCTTTCGTCCATGCTCACAAAACTGTCTTCTTCTTCAACCTCATCGGATAATACTATTTGCGGACGATTAAGCCTCTCAGCTCTCACTTCTGCAGCTAACTCGCTCCAAGTTTTATGTGACCTCCATGCTGAGCTTGTAGATTTTGCAGAGAGCTTGACTACTGCCGCCACCTGCTTCAGTTTTGAATTCATGGCTTTCCAAAGTAAGAAACTTTCATCACTTACTATCTCTGCAACTCCTTTCTCCTGTTTAAAACAATTTGAACTATTTTAATCCTTTGTATCTCTGCGACTAGTGCCTCCTGTTTAAAACGATTTGAACATTTTTAATGGAATTGATTATACTTTATAAGTAATTAATCGCTTTGTATTTCTATTGTTATTATCCTGTTATAGTACTTGTCTTTGGCAAGTATAATTATTTTAATAAGAAATATTTAACTGATTATTATTACATATTGTAAAGGAACTAATTGTAAGTTTGTATTTTTTTATGTAAAACAAATATTTATCTTTTATATAGTTTCTGGGAGAGGGCACACCTTAACTTAACTCACATCAAGTAAAAGATGCATCAATTTTTTCATGATAATTTCAGCTGATTAAGAGCTTAAAGCTATTGTTTGGGGTTCTTGTTTGGGGTTCTTATTAATGATGTTTGCATCTTAAATACGTGCACCAAGGTATGTATTACAATCGCCTTATGTATCACCATATGATTGGTTGTTTCTTTGATGTGACTTGTGGAGTGTATAGTTACACATGAATATATGCACATTTATTGGTTCCTTATTAAATTTTTACTAGTATATTATTTCTCAACTACTAATTCTTGTAATATACTTAACTCGAGGTGTAGGTGCACGACACCATAGAAGCTATTAGGACATGGTTATCTATTGGGTTCTCTCCCCTATATGTAAATTTCTAACAAATAATATTTAAAAGATAAAATATCAATATTTTGATTGGCTCATATCTTCCAACTCTTACTCTGATTGGATAATATTTTTAATTGTTATGAGAGCCTTCACATAAATCGAGGAGATAATAATTATAAGAATGACTTATGTACCTTGTTGGAACTCTTCATGCCTGATGGGCCATCAACGCACCAATCGTACTCAATAATTCAACATAGATTAGATTTTATTGGCGGATGCATCAATTGCATCTCAACATCAAAGTAAAGCAGATTATAAACATGCTTTGTTTTTGTATGAAGATCTACCTATGGAAAAAGGAGACACTTCATCAAGAGGTTGGGATGCAAGTGAACACTAGCAAGACCAAAGTCATGATTTTCTCATTAAAAAGGAAGCAGTAGCAAGTCAACTTTAGTTTTGAAGGAAACTCTTTGGAAATAGTTGAAGAGTACAAGTACCTTGGTATTGTTTTCAACAACAGGCTCAATTGGGACACTTGTAGAACGAAGAGAATTCAAGGGGGTTGGAGAGCTTCTTACCTGCTTCAGAATAAATTTAGGAAAGTGGAGCTATGGGATTGGAAAACAAAGAAGACTCTTTTTGGTTTGTTAGTCACCCCGGTTATCTTATATGGATGCGAGGTTTGGGGGAGTAGCGTCATATCACAAGTGGAGACAATTAGAGAGAATTCAAAAGCATCTTATCACTAGTAGTCTTAAAGTCAAAGCTTCAGTTCCCTATGAGATTCTTTTGGTCGAGTCAAGCACCTTCCAATGGAGGCATTTGCTATTATTCAGCTTCTTTGTTACCTAAAGAAGGTGGAAAACATGAAAAATCAGCATTGGCCTAAATTGGTGGTGGAGGAAGAGTTAGATCGTAGGAAAAAGACGTGGATGAAGCAGAACAACAAGTGGATGAACAAATGGGATATTAATTTGCAAGATTGTCCTAAAACCAAAGCAGAATTTAAACAGTTCATGTTAGAAAAATTTAGGACTGCCATGTGGACTAAACAGCTTGGCTGAAAAAAATTGCATTATGTCAAAGAGTTCAACCCCAAGTGGGAGCATGGGGAAAAAGCCTACTTGCATGCCACTCTTAAGGGTGAAGCTAGACTTTTAGTTGCCCAGTTGAGGACCGGTTCTCATCATCTAAGGTATGAAATTGGTAGATGGACGGTCCCCAAGGAAGTTTTGGAAGATAGGATATGCACTTTCTACAGCAAAAGAGTGGTTGAAACTGAATGGCACTTCATCTTTGAGTGTGTTTCCTATGAAGATATCCGCATTCAATATGGAAACAACTTGAAGGGGGAAAGTTTAAGCGATCTCTTTGAGGAAGCGAAGCTCCACATAACAGTCGGCTTCTTGGTCAAGATGCATAGTAGAAGGGTCGACATCAAAAAGATTTTGAAAGTGTCTTAGGACTGCGGCTCTTGGTCCCTTAGGTCATTTGGCCTCATGGACGTCATTAAAATTCATTCATTCATCATTTCAATATATTAAATGCAAAGATTAGTACAACTACAGTGGTTTAAACATCATGTCAATAAATATAGGACATTGATGTAACACTATCTCAATGATTGTGATAAGTCAGTAAACATCATCTCTTAAGGTTACTAGAAATGGAATTGGTACAATATTGAGGGAAAATTAAACCCATTGAGTTGGTTATACCAACGAGTGGTCTTATTATAGGAGCTTGAAGATATTTTAAAGTTGTTCTATAAATGTGTATCCATAAATAGTATATGCTAACAAATACTGGTCTTTGAAATATGATATGGCTTTCCAATTGGATTAGCAATATGCTATGTTTTTATTGTTGTTTTAGTCTAGTTTATGCTACTGAACTATTTTGTAGTCATCTTTGTTTGCCTTCTGATGCTAATTATTGTCTCATGGACTATGGTAGCATGTTGTTGCAATCTTGACTATTATGTGGTTTATTTTGTCTAGACAACTTGCCTGAGTTTTAACTTTGAAATGGTTATATTAATACTAAGCATGTTTTTAATTCAATATAAAAAGTTTAAGAAGTTTTATAATTATAAAGGAGAAAAGTGTACATCTTCACATTATTTTAATTTGAATTTACATCATTTTGTAGGGATGTCATAGATGCACATTATTAGAACTCATTTGGATTATTTGGTTACATTTATTTATCTCAAACTTGAATCTAACACTATTATGCTATATCCTCTAGTTTTGAACATGCTTGACCTGGTTTCTAATATATTTCCCGTTATGGATTGGATCGCACTTGCGATATTTTGCCTTGGACAAGATTGCAACACAATTTAGTCCCTAGTTTTCAAATTCAAACTACCTCATTCCAAGTCTAAAAAACGTGTGATATACTCATTATTTGTTGGTTTGAACACCGAAAAGTTCAAATTGGATGAATAAGGGTGTATATTTAAGCATGTCATCCAAGGGCACTATCAATTATTGTGTAGTGCATTTTCAATGCATCTCATAGCTAAAATAAAGAAAATGACTTAACGCACTTTCCACCTTCAAAGTCTCAGAGCAAGTGCCAATGGCAACAAGGTCACTCTCCTTGTTAGTACTTGCCTTTCGCAATTATACTATTGTAATGAGATTTATTTAACCGTTATTACCTACTGTACCTGTGAACCAATAATAAGTTAATTTATTTATGTAAAACAAATATTTATCTTTTACAAAGTCATGCAATTTTTTAAACAAATAAAATTCAAAAAATAAATTATCAACAATCTAATTGGATAATATATTTTAGCTCTTATTCTAATTGGCTAATATTTTTATCTGTTATGAGAGCTTTCACATAAATCGAGGAGAAAATATAATTAGTTAAACGCAAGTGTAGTACTAAACATACATGCTATACATTGTACAATTCATTCACCCTACGATTTGGCCTTTATTGTATTTGTTTGGAGTTGAGTGCCACTGTTCACCCTACATACACATGTAATCTGTCATTGATGTGATGTTAAAAAGAAAACTTCATACATTGCTCATTTGAACTGGTATTCTCAAATTTAACTTAATACATTAAAGACATGGTTCATTAAATGCTACCATCTTTAACATAAGTTGTCTTGATCCATTAAAAGTATGAGACCCTACCTTCCCACGTCACACTCTTGTCATAACCTAAAATCCCACCTATCATTAGATTGAATCTGAGTTGACTTGATCCACATTCCTCTAGGCTTTTATTGTCAAACGTTTATCAAGACTAAATATCAAATAATCTACCAAATGGACCAAACAACCAAACAATCATTTTTTCATCATGAATAATCCACATCAGTTGTTCACCATATACATGATTCCCATAAATAATATGTGTCAACTCTTTACAATAATGATAGTCATTTCAAACCAAAACTAGAACAACAATATAAAAATCTTTGAACCCTTTGCATTTGATTTTTACTCTTTCATTTTCCTATGCCTACTATTATTATTTGTCAATGGCCTTAAACTTGATATTTACATCTCATTTATATTACATTTATAGTAATTGTTGTGATATAATTACCTCCACCTTAATACAATCTACATTTATACTAATTATTATAAATTAATTTAATATAGATTTTTTTTTTATTAATAAGTGTGAGGATATTTAGGCTAGCCCACTCCAATAGAGGTCACAAGGGGGACCTCCTCCTCATCCACATATTCAACTTAGAGCTTATAAGCCACTTATTCAACTCAATTCAACTTAAGAGCCACAATGGAAGTCCAAGAACCATAACTTGAGTTCCAACTATAGATGTTACTTGGGAGATTTGAACTTGGATCTCAAAACCTTATGGCCTTACCATTTAAGCACAACTTTCACAATTTAATATAGATATTAATATGTGAGTTAAATAATATTTATATTACCAAGCGACAGTTAGCATTTGTGGGTGAGGTGACGAACAAGAGATTGGGTGTGATGTTTAAAACAAGGCACGGGCTCATTGTTCATGCGATAAAGATGGTGCTTGGAGAAACTTTCCTCCGCTTAGGCCATCAGCACAGAGTAAATAGGGATATCTCTGCAATGTTCCTTGCTTCACTCCTTAAGGCAGGAGAATCGAAGAACATGGCCTACGAGATTTGCAGGAAGATGATTTGGAAGAAATTTTTGGGAGGCCTGGAGGATTGTCTTGAGAATGTGGAAGAGGGCAGAGGAGTTCCATTACCAAGAGACTACTATGTCATCAAGAGGTGTGGAAAGGTTCCAGAGAGGTACCTCGTGGTATTTGCCAGTGACCCTAGAATGCTACCAAGGTTTCGAGCTGCAACAGGCAAGGGAATCCACTTCCTTAAGCAGATTTTGGAGCTGATATCAGATGATGGAACCACATGGCTGCAAAATTTCATCATAGAGGAAGGTCTGGAGGAAGCCAGTGAGGAGGTGGTTTGGGGTGACCAGCAGGACCCCGACTCTAGTTAGGTGTATGTGTATAGGTCAGGTATACTTCCTTTTTGATATATGGCTCGATGAAGCCCGATAAATGTAAAGGTAGGGATAAAAATGTATTAGGTAGAAAGACTAGTTGAAAGCATCATTTTGTTATTGGATGCCATAGAAGGATATATAGGGTCAAAATAGTACTTTGAATTGCAGGGTGGATTGATAATAATCCCCTAATCTATCTATGTAATGTTTATATTTCAAACTTTTAATATATGGTGCAGCCCAAGCTGCTTGAACTGATCAAAAAAATCAAAATTTATATTAAATAAATAATATTTATATAATATTATATTAATTATTATAATTAATACTTTGGTATAAATATTAATATATTGATATTATTAATATTTATTATTATAATACTTATTAATGTATTATATATGCTATCATAATAAATATAATTGTTTCATAATTAGTATAGATATCTTAGATACATTTTATCTAGTTTTAAATTATTTGATTTACTTTGAGAGTTATTTTAAATTACTTTAAATTATTTAAGATTTTTTTTATTTTATTTACATTATTTATTAAAAGAGTTATTTTATTTGGCTAAGAATTATTTTATTTAATTAAGAGTTATTTTATTTTATTTTAGAACTCTTTAAATTTTGTTTTATTTTATTTTATATTGTTTGCTTTATTTTTATTTGAAGAGCTATCTTTATTTACTTAAGAGTTATTTTATTTTATTTACTTAAAAAATATTATTTTATTTATTTACTTAAGAGTTATTTTATATAGTTATTTTATTTGGTTAAGGGTTATTTTATTTTCCTTTAGAATTATTTTATATAGTTATTTTATTTGGTTAAGGGTTATTTTATTTTCCTTTAGAACTATTTAAATTTTATTTTATTTTTATTTATTTGAGAGTTATTTTATTTTATTTTATAAATGTAACTAACCTTCTAAAATAAATGCTAATTAAACAAGTAATATGCTTGAAACTATCTCAAAAATTATAGAAATTTAATTTTTTCAAATAAACATATAGATTTCATAATTTAGAATATAGATGTCAATCTTACATTAGTTCATCAAACATCCTGATACATGTTTGCAAATAAAATAATAAGATACAAATTTGGATTAGGACTATTGTCCTATCCAAATTTATTGACTTCATGATTTATTTCAAATAGCGATACAATGTTCATGGTCATCCCAATCGAGTGCAAGCAATATCATTGTCAAGTCATAGAGAGAAAGCATCATCAAAGCATTTTACCTCCAATAACACACCAAGTGATTCCTTGCTTATCTTCCTACTTGAAGTGGCCTGACCCTTCAATGAGGGTGCCAAATAAAAACATCTACAGTGAAACCATAACCGAATCCAAGAACCAAGTGCAAAATATGTACACATCCATTACATGTAGTTAGTAATGCAATCCCTAGATACCCTCTAGCTAATCATGGCTTCCAACTAATGCAACCTATGAATACAATGAACTAACAATGCTCAAACTGACATAAGTGCCAAATACACTATGGAGGATAGTAAATCTGTTGATATGGATCTACTTGTTCCCCTACCCAACCCCAGCCCAAGGAGAAAAGAAGGTTGTGTCTGTTGGTGCTATAGGCAAGAAAACTCTCAATGTGAGAAGGAGGAATAGAATTGCAAGTATCCAAACTCCTAGTCTGAAGGGAGTTGATATCTCTAGTGATTCCCAGCCTGAAGAAGACTTCAGGGAAGAGGAGAATAATGAGACTATGGAGCTCTCTAACCAGGGCGAGAGGGCAACAGTCTATTCCCTGAAATGAATGAGCCTGATTCTGAGGAGGATATGGATGATATGGAGGGCCCTGTTCAAGTGCCACCTGCTAGTAAGGAGGGAGAGACTTCTGTTGGGGAGAAAGGATGTGATCTGTGTATGCATACTACCAATGAGGTGATTGTCCTCAAAGCTAAGAGTGTTGAGCTAGAAAGTAACTGGAAGGTGTTGGCCAGTTTTAGCACCAAGGTGATGCATCGGTCTGCTACTACTCTTTCAGTGCTATAGGACATGGAGCTTAAGAAGCACGACATTGGGACCAATTGCATGGGTCAGTATAAGGAAATGTATAAATTCCTCACGGATGACTGGGCTAAGATCTATCAGTAGTGTTGTGGTCTTTTGTCTTTGTTTTTAGTTTTTGATTAAGTATGTTTTGAACTCTACTTCATTTTTGTCTGTTTTTGAAGCGTTGTGTCTAGTCGGTTGGGACCCTTTTTTTGTGCCTTGCCCGGGCAATTTTTGTATAAGGATTAGGACCATCTTTTCCTACTTGCTTAATAAAAAACTATAGCATTACTTTGACCAAAGTATTTAATTATTAATCACATAAATGCAGATCATCCATACACAACACTATTATCTCTTGCTTGATTCATCCCACATGACCATAAAATAATAATGGAAACATAAAGTATAAGTTAGCACACGAGAAATATATTATTACCAAACCCTCGACATACCCTTCCCTTGAGTTGGTCTTAACACATGTAAGTTTTTGAAAATATAACAACACCAAACCCCAAGCATACAATGACCCTAAGTTGGTCTTAACAATTTTAATATAAAAATATTGTCAATCTACTGTACTAGATAATTTCATATTACAAAGTATAGATCAGCATATATATTAATTGTTAGTCACCAAATTCCCAGCATAGCCAACCCTTGAGTTGGTCTTACTAGTTTTAGTATAAAATATTATCAATAATATAGTATAGATCATCATGTAAATTAATTGTTGATTCTCCCGGTATACCCTACCCTTGAGTTAATCTCACTAGTTTATATGCTACATTCTAGCTAATGCAATGAGCAATAATAATGTTATATGCATGACCTGGCTCTATAAAAGAGCAATGAATAGGGTATTCAAACTATTCAACTGAATTGCCTCAAAGTTTAAGTCAAGGAAAAATACCCTTATCCTTGAGAGACCATGGTTGTTTGCTACTCATACACCACTTAGGGTTGAAAGAAACAGTGGATTCAAATGTGGAGACATAATAAATTAGAATAATACTAGATGTAATCTCATAGATATACTCAAATGCATAAATAATCTAGGTCCACAACCATGCAAGCTTATATGCCATGTTATAATTCACACAACACTTTGATACAGAGCTCCAAGAAATTTATACAAACTCCCGGAACTCCCCCATCACTATGTTTCCTTCTATCGGCAACACATTATACTATCGGCTCATTCAAGAATTCTCCCGCAGATGCACCAATCATTCGGATGACTTATCATACCGATAAACTCTCCATCGGTGACACTTTCAGTTGTCACCCCGATCAGCAAGAACACATACTGTCAGCTCAATAATATTTCATTCACCTGATGCTCTTCTTACGCCGATGTCTTCGTCCACTTCGAAATACATTACTTGACCTCCTATGTCAGTTCTGTCTACCCTTTCTGCCGGTCCACACTTGTATCGTAAAAAATGTATGTTTCAACATACAATTGTAACATGCAATCGGGACGTACAATCGACAACTCCCTGTCACCGGTTCTCTTCACCGCTATTACCAATCATTCCTTGTATCCACAGACAGATATCCTTCCAACATACCTTCCAGTTACCACCCCGACCGATCACCCTTTGTACCATATGAAATGTATGTTTTCATTGTATCTTCACAACATACAACAGTAGTATGCGATTGTCAGATACACACTAACCGGTACTTGCATACAATAGCGGTATACACATGAACTATCCACAACATACAAAAGCAGTATACACAGGAAATGTATCTCCTCATACAATTGTGATACACACATGAAATGTACTCAGGTACATTAACGATATACACACTACTTGTATATTCAACAATCAACACAAACTTAACCCAAAAGGACTTTTATACATACCATTCTTCACAGGAAATACACCGGATGATGCTCGCATCCAAATGCGATATACTCACACACTGTTCCCGGCATACAATTGATGTATCTACATAAAATGTATATTTGAACCTCCTCTTCAACAAATTTCGTAGTTTCTATCCTGCCATGACCACGAACAAAAGAAACAAAACAGAAAACTATTTTACAAAGTCCATTCCACTGATTTCACAGAAATCCACCAGTGGAATGGCTTTAATCGTGCATCTCGATAATAGAAGACTAAATTAAATGCAAAACAATTCTATACAGATAATGTACACAGGATAATTCGATACATAGGGAATTTACACATAATTTAGAATTTATAAAACACAACTGACAAAATCTCTATTTCTTCATTCTTACAGAGATTCATGCATTTGATAATTTCAGAAGGCAAAAAAGCCAACCCCCTCCTCAGACACCTCTGCCTGTCTTTTTTTATATTTCGCTCCTCTTCTGATTTTGCTTAACCAAGATTATAAGCAAAAACCCTAACTAATCTCACGACACCTGTTTGGCTTAAGACAACAAAACTCCTAACAACCCGACACATTGATTTAATCATCCACATACCCCAATGTCTAATGATGTCCAAATTGGCTTATTGGAATGCCCAATTTGTGACCTCGATTCATATGGTGGATGGTGGGGTCGGTTCTTACAAACATGAAATGTTAACACAAATACTACATGACACATAAAATGCATAAAACATATTACACCTTAGTCTTCTCCCTCAAATGTATATTTAGCTTGTTGAAGGGGTGCTCCTGCACCACACTTTCAATACCTTATAGTCATTCACCCATTTCTCATGTCAACCAATAGGGTTCAAGACCAAACATGCCTACAATAATGCATGTCCTTTACTTTTTTTCACAAACACATAGACTTGATAAATAAAATAAGTCTTGAATGACCCCATCATAGCCATTTAGCATAAAATGATTGGTCCACTTACCAAGGACCCATACACGCTATCCACACTAATACTCTTAAGTGAAAAAGGAACTCTCATGCACCTTACCACATAAGGGATGACCACTCACATGCAAACACTTGTAATCAAACACAATGCATATTGTAGTAGACTATATAGCTAACAACATCAAGTAGCATAATCTAATGGATATAATTCATTTTTTATAGAGAACATGAATAAACACAATTTTATAATGGATCCCTTCATTCCAAAATAGTTATGAATTGACATGCATGCAACACGTGAACGCACAAAAATGGTACGTGAAAAATTTAACAAAATCCCTCAAGGAAATGTGCTCTTTTAGAATGCATTGTTTGTAGGATATGCACAAAATGGATCTATCAAGAAGGATTTAAAAACTTTCACACAAATTCAATCAATAGGTGTAAAGTCATGGAATTCAATGGTTGTAGGATACACACAAATATGGATCCACTAAAAAGGCTTTACAAACTTTCATGTAATGCAATTGGCTGGTATAAATCCAACTTCCAAAACCTTTGCCTACAACCTTCTTGCTAGCATGAAAGGACATAGCATTATGGTAGGCAAGTTTTTGATAGATATAATATTTGGAAATATTTTGGTAGACATGTATGTAAAATTTAGAAGCACAAAAAGAGGCATGTGAACTATTTGACAAAATGTCTCAATGAGATGTTGACCCATGGAATGCAATGATTGCAGGAATATACACAAAACAAATTTGTTGAATGGGCTTTAGAAACTTTCAAGAAAATGCAATTGGTGGTTGTAAAGCTAAACTCCACAACCTATGGTGTGTCCTCATGGGAGAGAAGTATATTCATGGAATGCAACGATTTCAAGATCTGCATAGATTGGTTCTTTGCACAGGCTTAGAAAATTTCACACCAATGCAATTGGTAGTGTAAAGCTAAATTCCACTACCTTTTTTGCATCCTTCCTAATTATGTGGGGAACTTTGGAAACAAGGTATGTGAGTCCATCAAAACATAAATGTAGGAGAAATTTCTATTAGATAGTGTGGTTGTATATGCATAGGTAATCATGCATGTAGATGTGGAAGCATAAATAAATCATTAAACTATTAAAAAAACCTATGTGTGTGTGTGTGCGCGCGCGCGCAACAAGGAAAAGAGAAGATATTCAACCAAATACCATGCCATATATAGTCAGCCTCAAGCATGTTGTAAAGGATAGTCCTCCTTAAAAAGGAAACCTGAGTATAGTCCATATGTAACTAAAGACTTGTCAACAATAAACAATTTCACATATAAATATCACAACCACAATATGAATCTTAAAGCATTATCTCATACAAATCACATACCTATATAATGTGTTTCCTCTTCTGGGACATTGTGTTCTCTTCTCACAATCTACTATGATTGTCAACTTGTCCAAGAAATCAAATGCCAATAGTTGCCCCTCCAAAATGTACTTTGCACTTGCTTAATGTTGTAGCTAGGAAGAGGTAATAATGTTCTTCCTAAAACACCTTCCACTATTTTCCTCATTTCTTTCAATAGATGCTTCCTCTTACACATTATGTTCCTCTCTTTAATATCATAGCCTGCATGCTATATTCTCTTTGAAATGCCTTTCTCTTTCTTTAATTCCAATGATAGTTTATATCCTTCTAATCCACATCTCTCTAAAAATAGGGATATTAATTGACCTCGATGCCACTCCTTCAAAATAGGGTTATGCATATTCTTATGCTAATAATAGAATAGATGATTTATAGATTATAAAATGATTGGGTTGCTTAAAAGTTGCTAGTGTGTATGTAAAAATATAAATATTATTAGCTCTTAGTCTAATAGGGAAGTAAATGTATTAATGAGCAATGCTATAAGAATAATAATCAATTCCAAATATTAAAATAATAAAATAAACTATTGCAACCAACATTAGAGTTAGAACCATTTGTCGCAAATTAGCAATCAGACAAAGATAGCATAGACTACATACACTGACTTTGATGACATTCAAATATACTTCTATATGCCTACATATGCATTATCATTCAAGCATATTGCAAACTTGTGCAAGTGTGTGGGGGTTCTTGGTTAGCTAGGTTCGATTGTCATATTGTCACCATCTACCATCCTCTCCCAGATGATACTCTCCCTCGACATGTAGAAGGGAGTAAAATATTAGCCTACATCCATCTCACGTCAATATAAATGGTAGTTAGTATGTTATCAAGACCATAATCTCGAGTAAAATAAGATATTAGCTTGCACATTGTTAGGAACCCATGTTTAACCCTTCTCTTTACTTTATTAGTATATTGTTGTTGGACGCATATGCTTTGTAAGTCGTCCCGTGAGTATATTGTATTATCCCACATTCATGAGGAGTAATAGTTGTTTAGATTAGACTTAGTATATAAGTACGTGTTGAGGCCAATAAAGGCATCCACGAGTTTATTGTATTGAGCTTGCTCAAAGGAGGTTGCCCCCTCGAAGTGGCCTGCGATCAATAAATTCCTTCTGTGTTCTGCTATTTCTGTTATTTTGTGCATTTTTCATTATACTATTACAAGAGGTTCCTCTCATCTGGTATCAGAGCGCTTTCTTGGGCTCGTTGGGTGGAATTTTCGTCGAAATTTTTTTTTACAGTGGCCTCCAGGCGTTGTGATTATTGTAGTAGTTCTTTTTTCTTTGCATCTGTATTTTCATTTCAATTGCAGGTTCGGATCAAGGAATAATCCCTATCCACTTAACTATGGGAAGTGCCTGGGCATAGCCCTAAAACTCATTGTGAGGAGTACCACAGGAACCCCAAAGTAGCTGGCCCATTAAGAGGACCTGCCAGCGAAAAGGGTAACGACCCCTACCTGATTGACTAGTTCCCATTCGTGAGGTAAACCAAGAGCTGTCATTTGTGATAAAGCGGTTATCAGTTTTACCTAAGCCGTGGAGTGAGGGGTACTGCCCCAATATGCAAGTCGTTAGATAGCATTGGTAGCCGAGTGAATCCCCTGAACCTTTCGGAAGCCGAACATACCTAGGGTCCATATCTATTGTCAGCCGGTAAATCGCATATTGCATCTGTGCAGAGCCGTTACAGATCCCGTTGCAGATGAGGAAAAAAATGTATTTTTTCGCCATATCTTCCTTGCTTTATCTCCATTTCCTCTGAAAATTCACTGGAACCCTTGAAATTCCATTCTGCATATTTCCTTCCTTGAGGACCCTATCCCAAATTCCCCTTATCGAAGCCAGAAATCCCACATTTGTCTATTTTTAGGGTTTTCCATAACTTCTTCGATTCTCACCCAATCGCCTTCAAATTTTGCCACAATGTTCATTTCCTATTTCTGCTCCTTTGTCCCTCTTGGACAAAATTTCCCATTCTTTTACCCCGCTTTTAAAATCCCCATTTTCTGCTTCCCTGTCCTTCAGAAAGTGTCCAAAACCTAGTCAAACCCCAATTACCCATCATAGTTTTTCTCAAATCCAAATTTTCCTTTACTAAAAAAGTTTTTGTTTTTGTTTTTCTACCCATTCCCCCCAAAAAAAACCTCTTGGTTATGGTTGTCACCCGCGCAGGAGCAAAAAAAATGGAGGATGAACTTGCAGCCCTCAAGACCAAACTCCAAGATCTGGATGAAAAAAATTCTCGGCCTCAATCTTCAGCATTCAACCATGAACAATAGACGGTAGCCAGAGTCTTCTACAGACACTGGGTTCTCTTCTTCCAGCAATTTTCGTGGGCTGAAGCTTGATTTTCCTCGCTTCAATGGTGATGATCCGACTGGATGGATATACTGGGTAGAACAATATTTCAGTATGCATACTACTTTTGATGTCAACAAAGTCCCACTTGCATCCTTTCATTTGGAACATGAAGCCCTTCAATGGTTCTGTTGGTACATCAAGGCTCATGAAGAGCCAAAATGGACAGATTTTTGTAAACTCATTTTGCAATGATTTGGCCCTAGTGCTTTTGATGACTTCACAGGAGCACTTACTAAACTTCGCCAAACTGGCACTGTAAGAGAATATTAGACTGAATTTGAGAAGATGGCCAATCACACAGAGGGATTGTCTGATGAATTTTTCAGGAGTTGTTTTGTCAGTGGTCTGAAGGATGCAATCTGATCTGAGGTTAAAATGTTCTATCCCAGCACAATGATGGAAGCCCTAGGGTTGGCTAAGTTGGCGGAGGACAAGATCACAGCTCAACAGCGTTCCAAATCCACTTTTGTTCCATTCCAAAATATGGTTTCCCAAAGACCTCCAATCACGCCAGCTCCTAGAACAACTCCTATCAAGCATTTGTCTGAAGCAGAGATGAGGGCATGTAGAGAAAAAGGGCTTTGTTATAATTGTGATGAGAAATTCACTCAGGGACATAGATGTGTTGAGTAAAAGCTCTATCTCTTGGATGTGGATTCTCTGCCTGCAACTGAAGTTTATGAAGATGCTCAGGATACAGTAGATGATCAGGTCGACATTCGGCAGCTACCTGTTGACCCTCCTTCTCAAGAAGACCACCTAGAGATCTCTCTCCATGCTTTAGCAGGAGTCACCACCCCATAAACCATGCGGGTCAAGGGTTACTTCAAGAAGCTCCCTCTTACAATACTCATTGATTCTGGTAGCACTCATAACTTCATTGACCCTCGGATCGCCAAACAGGGTAATTGTTTTATCCATCCTTGCTCCAGCTTTGAAGTCATGATTGCTAATGGGGGCACATTACCTTGCAAAGGGAAGTGTCGCAATGTGAATATCTCTATTGGAGATTATAACCTGCGCTCCGACATGTTTGCCTTGCCCTTAGGCAGATGTGATGTGGTTTTGGGTGCTCAATGGTTACGCACACTTGGACCCATCTTATGGGATTTTGCTGAACTTTGGATGCAGTTTTCAGACAATGGGCAAAAACACATTGAAGGGCTTACAACCAGGGTCTCTCAGCATCATCAGTTCACATCGCATGGAAAATCTCCTTAAGAAGAATTCACATGGTGTTATCGCTCAGCTCCATTCCATTCAGATGCAACCATCCACGATCTCCACTAGTCCTTCGGATCTACAATGAATTTTGGATAGATATGCATGTATCTTTGCTGAACCAATGGGATTGCCACCTTCATGACCAGAGGACCATTGTATTTAGCTCCTTCCTGGAAGCGTTCCTCCCAACATCAGGCCCTACCGCTACCCATTTCACCAAAAGATAGAGATTGAGATGCTCGTTTGAGACTTACTGAAGCAAGGTATTATTCGCCCTAGTACCAGTTCCTTTTCTTCACCAGTTCTTCTTATCCAGAAAAAATATGGGTCATGACACCTCTGCATTGACTTCCGAGCACTTAATCACATCACAATCAAGGATAAGTTTCTGATTCCTGTTGTTGATGAGCTTCATGGTTCTCATTTTGTCTCCAAGTTGGATCTTCGTTCTGGGTATCACCAAATTCAGGTTCATGAGGCTGATATCCCTAAAACGGCTTTCCGCACACATGATGGCCACTATGAATTTTTGGTCATGCCCTTTGGCCTCACTAATGCTCCTTCCACATTCCAAGCATTGATGAATAAAATATTCCGGCCCTACTTGTGGAAATTCATTCTGGTCTTCTTTGATGATATCCTCATCTATAGTAAAACATGGACGGAGCATCTCTAGCATTTGGATCTTGTACTGCAACTTCTCTCTGATCATCATCTCTATTCAAAAAAGTCTAAATGTGTTTTTGGACAGGAGGAAGTGGAGTATCTCGGGCATATTGTTTTAGTCCAAGGGGTTCGCGTGGATCTTGCCAAAATAGATGCCATGAAAAATTGGCCGCATCCTCAGACACTCAAGAGCCTCCATGGTTTTTTGGGACTGACTGGCTACTACCACAAGTTTGTTAAGGATTACGGGAAGATTGTAGCTCCATTAACAACTCTGTTGAAAAAATATGCTTTTACATAGACACATGCTACTGAGTGTGCATTTGAAAAACTGAAACAAGCTATGTGTACTACACATGTTCTCGCTATGCCAGATTTTTCCAAGACGTTCACTATTGAGAGTGATGCTTGCGGCAATGGACTTGGTGTTGTCCTCCTTTAAGATGAACATCCCATTGCGTTCACCAGCAAAGCCCTTTCAAGTAAGAATTTAGTACTCTCTACATATGAGAAGGAAATGATGGCTATTTTGCATGCAGTACAGAAGTGGCAGCCATACCTATTAGGGAATCATTTCTGCATCAAGACTGATCACCAAAGTCTGAAATATTTCCTGGAACAACGGGTCTCCTCCCCAACACAACAGAAATGGGTTAGCAAACTCATGGGTTATGACTATGAGATCACTTACAAGAAGGGTACGGACAATATTATGGTGGATGCTCTTTCTCGCACATTTAATGACCAAGCTTCTCTTTCAGCTATTTCTATGCCTGTTCCAAATTGGCTAAAATCTGTCTAGTAGGGCTATGTCAATGACTCTTCTTTATCTCAAATCATCCAATAGTTGGCCAATAACCCTTCTGCTGTATCGTATTGCTCTTGGGATGGTGCTTCTCTGAGATACAAGGGTCGTCTGGTGCTTCCCCAGAACACAGATCTTCAACAGGCTGTCTTCTATGAACTCCATGATTCTCCATCGGCAAGGCACTCTGGGTTACTCAAAACTTATGAGTGGGCATGGCGTAACTTCTTTTGGAAGGGAATGAAAAGGGTAATTCAATAGATGGTGGCTGAATGTGATACCTGCCAGCGCAACTAGTTCCTGGATTGCTCGAACCCTTGCCCATCCCTACACAGATTTAGACAGATATTTCTATGGATTTCATTGAGGGGCTCCCTAAATCTGGAGGGAAGACAATGATCTTGGTTGTGGTTGATCGCCTCTCCAAATATAGTCATTTTTGTGCCCTCAGCCATCCCTATATCGCCTCCTCCATCGCACAAATTTTCATGGACCAGATCTTCCATCTTCATGGAATCCCTTCTTCCATTGTCTCAGATCATGATGCCACTTTCACCAGTCATTTTTGGACAGAACTATTTCACCACACTGGCACCAAACTGAAGATGAGTTCAGGGTATCACCCACAAATAGATGGTCAGACTGAAGTTATCAACAAATGTTTGGAAACTTATCTTCATTGTTTCACCTCAGAACAACAGCATCAGTGGGCAAAGTGGCTCCCTCTCGCTGAATGGTGGTACAATACCTCCTACCACACTGCATCTAAAATGACTCTATATGAAGCAGTCTATGGTCAAGCACCGCCAGTGCTCCTTCCATACACCCCTAGCAGTTCACCAGTTCAGGCAGTTGACATGGTTCTCTGAACCCGAGATCAGATTCTTCACATTTTGTAGGACAATCTTCACATGGCAAGAAATCGAATGAAACAACAAGCTGATTAGCACCGTTCTGAGCGCACTTTTCAAGTAGGTGATATGGTTTTTCTTCGTCTACAACCATACAAGCAATCCTCCCTGAAACTCAAAGGGCGTCATAAGCTGGCTCCAAAGTTCTATGAGCCATATAAAGTTCTTCAGAAGATTGGGTCAGTTGCTTATATATTGGAGCTTCCTCCTTCTTCCCGCGTTCATCCAGTATTTCATGTCTCTTGTCTAAAGAAAGTTCTTGGCACCAACATCAGAGCACAAACTGTTTTACCAGAACTGGATAACTAAGGATCCATCATTTTGGAGCCGGAGGCAATCCTCGACAGGCACACTCGTCAGCTTCGCTCTCGATCCATCACAGAGGTATTAATTCAGTGGCACGGAATGCAACCAAAGGATGCTACATGGGAACCACTCCTTCAGATTCAGCAACAATTTCCACATTTTAAGTCTTGAGGACAAAGCTTTTCTAAGAGGGAGGGGATGTTAGGAACCTGTGTTTAACCCTTCTCTTTACTTTATTAGTATATTGTTGTTGGACGCATATGCTTTGTAAGTCGTCCCTTGAGTATATTGTATTATCCCACATTCATGGGGAGTAATAGTTGTTTAGATTATACTTAGTATATAAGTACGTGTTGAGGCCAATGAAGGCATCCACGAGTTTATTGTATTGAGCTTGCTCAAAGGAAGTTGCCCCCTCGAAGTGGCCTGCGATCAATAAATTCCTTCAGTGTTCTGTTATTTCGTGCATTTTTCATTATACTGTTGCAGGAGGTTCCTCTCACACATTCAATCTATCATATCAAATCAAGATCAATCTGCCAAGACAATGAAATATTAACTATCATAATATCATGCAACACATAATGCAATATTTAAAATATTGATTTTGCTCACCTGGAACAATTATTTAATCATTAAATACATGTCTAAAATAATTTGTTAAAATTGGGATGTGACAATTAATTTAAGAGTTATTTTATAGTTTTAGTTTTTTTAAATATATGTTCTGTGTTTTGGTTTTTATAGACATGATAATGCCATGAGACTCTTTTCATGTAACTATAGAATGCCTCTCTAATTATTTTTTAATTTACAACAAGTTTATGTAGTTTAAAGTTTACATAATATATAACTCTTCTTTGATTTTATTTTTCTGCAATGGTTCCAAATTATATCCAATGAATTGTGGTTGACATGTCAGCTCATGTGTTGCAACTTAATGTAAAAATTATCAAATCTATTTAAAGCATTTTTTGATAAGTTAACATTATCTTCTTCATATGTCAGTTGTCCATTCGGTGCTAAATTAATTCCTTCATTTTCCTCATTGAATGTTACAATTCTCGTTTGGACAATACAACATTGCAAGGCAAAACAAATTCTATTACCATAATATTTTAAAGGCAAGTACCATGCCACTATGTGGCACTTATTATTATTAACTTGTTATTATCTACAAGGCAGTGTGTACTATTGAAATAACTATTTGCTATATTTTTTCTACTTAAAAGTAAATATTTATCTTCTTCAAAATTAACGTGTAATTTTTTTATTAAAAGTATTTTAAAATTAAATTGTTTACATTTTAATTGGTTGAATTTGACATTTTATTGCAATCTTTATGTCAATCAATAAATAAACTATAACAAAAGAACAAAAATAATGTGCAAGCTTACATAACATGAATTTCAAGAAAAGAAAACAAGCAATCTGATGTCACATATTAAACACCACAATAATGGGCATTTGGAGATGGTGACTACTAATTCAGAGAGAGCCCCTCACAAATTAATAGTACCACATTGCCACTTGTTGTACCCATACAAAAAATTATATTGTGTCAAGTTTAAAGGTAACATATATTGTTTTCCCAAGTATAATTCATGATTAACTCTTGTCAATTTTGTTTTATCTTAAATTTTAATAGGATCATGAAACTATGCTTTTGAAGTTATCCATCATTGTAAAGTTAAAGAAGTCATGAGGTCATATGCACTTGATAGAATCAAGTTCAAGGTCAAATTTTCATCAAGAGGAACACCTTTGGAAAGGAAGCATCCAAGTCAAAAAATGGCTAAGTCAAGTGATCAATTGCACACCTAGAGTCTAAAGAAGAATTGCTCCTATCAAAGGGATTCAAAATGTAAAAGTGGATTTCCAAGGCTTTTTAGTTGTCTTCAAAGAGTAGCCATGATCAAAGAAAAAAATCACAAAATCATCAAAGTCATCCAAAACCATCTATCCATATGTTTATTTTTTGTGCACGATAAAAACATCTTACGCTATTTTCAACAGTCACATTCTCCAAAGAAAAGAGCATATTTTAGGATTTGCTATTTTCAGTAGTCTCTATTTTTTGTACGAGGAGCCTATGATTTTTTTAACTTTCTACTATTTTTAGTGTTTTCCGATTATAACCTATAGTCAATTATTTTTAGATCTCCTATCATGCAAGAGATGTGAGCATTTGTGTCACAGTTTGTAATAATTTCAACCTATAACTTAACTAGAGGTTGTATGGTTTTAGTTTTAGTATTAGAGAATAAGTTTTCGTGATAAATAACATTTCATGCAATCAAATATTCTTTCTAGAGTAAAAGTAGTAGTTAGCTTTTTATTTATTTTCATACATAGCTTTGTAAGTATTACAAATAAGTGTTATTCTACACTTAGATTTCCTAATGGTAATTTTAATGCTTGCATCTTCCTGAAAATTTATATTCAATGATATCATTAATCTAGAATTCCATAATCATTTAATATAATTTATTACACCTATCTTGCTTTTAAATTGCTATCAAAATGTTTGTTATGTGTTGAGGGAGATTAAATTACTTTTAGCAAGTTGCAAGCTTTATATTGTAGGTTTGTTTGAAGTTGAAGATTGTGGCTTTATATTGATCTCATAATTTAATTTACTAAAGCTTTCATGTCTTTGTATTTAAGCTTATCCAATCTTTGTGTGCACTTGTGTTTCTCAATCTCTAGTTTTAGCTAAACAACATAAGCATGTAGTTGTAGGGTTTTATTTTAGTCAAATGCATAAAAACCTTTTCCCTAGAGTTTAAGAGCACATCTGATGCAGAGGGATTATAAAATAGGTAAAGCAATCTCAAATCACCCACAAAGAACCCTTGACTTACAATCTTCAAACCTTCCTTTTCTAGTCGTCCTTAGCCTAGCAACCCTTCAAGTGCAGCAACTCAGACCTTTTTGGTCATAACTTTTCCTAAATACTTGCAAATGGAAATATGAAACTTGTTATGAATACCCTTTTGGCCCCAACTCAACATATATCAAAATGGGCTAGGGTTACTTTGTACGGAATAAGTCAAAAATGGACTGTTACAGAATTGGGAACCGTAGTTAGGATTCAGATCTATCATCACAAAAATGGTCATAACTTATTCAAATCTCCATGAAAATCATCCAAACAAAAAATATTGAGAGATAGACTTATATATTCATCCATTCTAATTGGTTTCATCCCAATATTGTACCGTACATGGTCGTACTAGTACATTTTCAGACTGCAAATTCTGGAAAACATTGTTAGAACAGGGCAGTCTTCACCAAAATGGTCATATCTCACACAAAACATAATGAAATCACATGAAACCAAAAGAATTTGAAGATTAAAACATAGTATTAACTTTACCAATAATTTAGAGGATTGTACTAGACTATACAAAGTCGTACCATGCATTTTTTTAGACTGCAACTTTTAGAAAAACAAACTCGCAAACCTGCCCTTAGTAAAATGATCATAACTTGTTCAAAACTCTTGATGAATTTCATTCAAACCAAAAGAACTCAGATCTAGATACATTCCTTCATCTTTTCTAATTAGTTTCAGGCCCGTACTGTACCGTATAGTGTTATACAATACAAAACTTCAGACTAAAAGCAGTGGAACAGTGAGAAAAAAATGGACACAAGACTGTCAAAATCTAAAGTTTTTTTTCCTCCCCAAAAAACTCTCTTCATTCTTGGAGAGCATTTTACATTTATTTCCATTCATTTTCCACCCCAAGAGGTAGTTACAAATGTTACATTCTTAAATTTCCACCAAAAGCACTATATGACAGTTTGCAATTTTTCCCATTTTTACCAACATAGTGCTTTTACAACTAGGACTTTGAGTAACTGACACAAAAATGACTTCACCTAGCCTAAATTATTAAAATGGACCTCAAATGACCCCTAAAACCTATATCAACCCAAAATAGAGACTAGAACACTGAAATGAATATAAATTGCATCAACAAGGATGCTCCTGCATCATACTCCCGAGGAAAAGAAATTTAAGTTCCATCTCAAATGATGATCAACTACTTTTTCTGCTTCCTCCAATTGTGATGTAGTCTTAACTATCCTCTGAACTCCTCTTGATCTTCTCCATGCTTGACTCGATCTACACCATGTTTCTTGGTTTGGACTCTTTTCTTCCTCTCTTTCTTCTTGCATCGTCGCTTGCTTACTAGCTTCTTTGCTTGAAGACTCCAAGATTCTATTGCTCTGTCATACAACTCATTGCCGCTGCCCATTTATTCCTCCTCTTCATTTTCTCCTTGTTCTGCACCTTTAATTTTTCTTTTGTTCTCCTCAAGGTTCTTCCAAGGTTCTCGTGGACATCTTTCAATCTTCTTGGACTCTTCTTCATAATTTTCAGTCTGTTGTCTTGAACTATCATACTACAATATCACCTTTTCATACTTGGATGGTTTAATCATGATCTCTTGGTCATTGTTCTTGACCTTGCCTTCATATCTTGTTCTCTCTTGAAGTGTTTCCTCATCATTATGCCATGCAACACCATTTTTGTCTACCTCTTTCATGTTCTTTACCATCCACACTTTGCTCTTCTCCCTATCAACTTGTATATCTACATTCTCTTTTTCATAGACATGATCAAAGCCAAGATTTGTACTTCCACTTACCTTTTCAATGGTCTGCTGCATGGATTTTCTTTCTTCCCAAACTTTATTGCTTGCAAACTCCTCCTTTGTGTATGCTTCATTTCCTTCTTCTGTAGTGTTCTCCAAGGCTTCATGAAACTTTAGTTCACCTTCAATTTTCAAAGCAGTCATCCTTTGCCTTCTTCTTTTCTGAATAATCATTTTTATGGGTTACTTCACCTTCTTTCTCATTGGCCAATGCCAAACATTTTCCTGGGATGCTTTCTCAAGACATTGTTGTAATACAAGCTTAATACATTTTTCAAACTCTCCCATTGTCCTATCAAAGTCTACAACTAGGCTTATCCTGTTGTCTTTCATCTTCCCCTTCTGAGTTTGTTGTTGCATCTTGCTATTTCTTATCTTTTCTTGGATTCTTATTGTGATACCTCACCTAGGTTTTCTTTCCTTTTCCTCACTACCTAGTCTTTTGGCATCCAGGTTCTTCACTTCAACCTGTCAAAAATAATACACAACTTCCAAAACTTCCAAAACTTCCCTTGCCCAGATCTTTGGGCTCTGATACTAATAATGATGCAGAGAGATTATAAAATAGATAAAGCAATCTCAAATCACCCACAAAGAACCCTTGACTTACAATCTTCAAACCTTCCTTTTCTAGCCGTCCTTAGCCTAGTAGCCCTTCAAGTGTAGCAACTCAGACCTTTTTGGTCATAACTTTTCCTAAAGACCTACAAATGGAAATATGAAACTTGTTATGAATACTCTTTTGGCCCTAACTCAACATATATCAAAATGGGCTAGGGTTACTTTGTACAGAATAAGTCAAAAATAGATTGTCACAGAACTGGGAACTGTAGTTAGGATTCAGAGCTGTCCTCACAAAAAAGGTCGTAACTTATTCAAATCTCCATGAAAATCATCCAAACAAAAAATATTGAGAGATAGAAACATATATTCATCTATTCCAATTGGTTTCATCCCAATATTGTACCGTATATGGTCATACTAGTACCTTTTCAGACACAAATTTTGGGAAACATTGTTAGAACAGGGCAACCTTCACTAAAATGGCCATATCTCACACAAAACATAATGAAATCACATGCAACTAGAATAATTTGAAGCTTAAAACATAGAATTAACTTTACCAATCATTTGGATGACTGTACTAGACTGTACAAAGTCCTACCATGCATTTTTTCAAACTACAACTTTTAGAAAAACAAACTCTCAAACCTACCCTTAGTAAAATGATCATAACTTCTTCAAAACTCAATGAATTTCATTCAAACCAAAAGCACTTAGATCTAGATACATTACTTCATCTTTTCCAATTGGTTTTAGGCCCGTACAAGGCCATACAATACAAAACTTTAGACTGAAAATAGTGGAATAGTGAGAAAAAAAATAGACACAAGACTGTCAAAACCCAAAGTTTTTCTTCCTCCCCAAAAAACTCTCTTCATTATTGGAGAGAATTTTACATTTATTTCCATTCATTTTCCACCCCAAGAGGCAGTTACAAATGTTACATGCTTTAATTTCCACCAAAAGCACTATATGACAGTTTGCAATTTTTCCCATTTTTACCAACATAGTACTTTTACAACTAGGACTTTGAGTAACCGACACAAAAATGACTTTACCTAGCCTAAATTATTAAAATAGACCTCAAATGACCCCTAAAACCTATATCAACCTAAAATAGAGACTAGAACACCGAAATGAATATAAATTGCATCAACAATGATGCTCCAACATCAACATTAGCCTTTTGCCCTAGGTGAATCCAAAAAGTAACACATTTACTTTTATTCAGCATGAGCACGGATCACCTTAGAAAACCATTGCAAAGATTGTGAATATAAAGTACGTATTGTTCATAGTAGGTTAGTTTTTATTTTATAGAGAGCTTCTTCTTCTAATTCAAAAAGTGATTCTACTGCACATCTATTCTATTTTGTGTTGCAATAAAAGGTGCAAATTAAAGCACTGACACTACTTATTGTGCACCCTCATTACCCAATGTCAACAAGGCATAATTAGTTTTCAAATCTATCCATTCCAAAGTTGAAATGAGTCCACGTGAGTAGGCCCGAGCTCTTTTTCTATACTTTTTCATAATGTTCAAATTATTTTCCTATGGAAATCTTTTCTTTTGGGTAAATTCTAAAAGATTGTCTACATGTATTTCTAAACATGATTATTAATTTTTATATATGACATTCTAGTCAGACTACAATACAAGACCCCATAAAAAATTTAAGCTTTTATGGTTTTTTACATTATAAAATATAGTAAAACAAAAAAAGGGTTACAAACTTACATACCATAAAATATTAACTACATCATTTTCCAACATACTGATAATGACAACATTCAAAGTTTTAAATGTTTTATTGCTTTATTCACATGCCACCATCGAAGACTTAAATTCTATGGTTTTTAATATTTTTGCATGTGTCACTTTTGAATCTAATCATGTGGAGAAGATAAAAGAATGTCGTATCCCACTCTCCTTCCATACGCCTTCTTTGATCCATTTAAGATCTTGTTCACTAAAGTGGAAAATTTTTCTAAATGTGTGAGGTGTAAATTCATTCAAGAGAGCTTAGATTGCATTCCATAGATTTTGGAGTACACCATCTTGTACCATGTTTTTGATGTAAGAAATTTTGTAAAAACACTTACACATGTCATCCTACCTGCACATTAAAGACACTGAACAATATAGTCTTCACGTGCATTATTAAAAAATATATACTATACAACATATTACTCGTTAGACATTAGCACAAGTACAATATGAAGAGCACATAGAAGACAAGTCCACAATCATATATATTTTGTGGGACTTTAAAATGCAAGTGACCTTTACAATAGACAAAAACAATGTAATCTAAGAAGGTGATACTACATACAACTTCATATTAACTTTTTTTGAAGGTACAATAGTTGTTTCTTTCTTATAAACATTTTTTACAAATTACAAACATATAACTTAAATTAATTATTTCTTTTCCATTTCTTTGCAATGTTGATGCAGGAGCACCCGAGCACATGCATGATCTTGCATCGCCAAAAAAAATATTTATCTCACTTTTGGTTTGATTTTAATTGCGTTTGTTGATTTTGTTGTACTTTCTGGGATGTTGGCCGTGTTGTCGCAGCTGACGGCATTCATTCGTTTTGCCACTGTTTAGTTGGGTGATGGAGTGTTATTAATATATTTTAAAGGAAACTTACTCCTCTGTATCTTTTGGTGGCAGTGGTTTATTGAGTGCATTAATACCATAGTGTAGCCATAGGAAAGTTCTATTCCCTTTGCTCTATTCATTATATGCGGTCAAATATATGTTGGTACTGTTTCAATTTCAAGTGACTTTCTTTTTATTAAATCTACAACTAGTTATATATATATATATATATTAAAAACAAGGAGTGACATCTCATATGCTTAGATGCAATGAAAAGACATGAATAAAAGATGAAAGGAGAAGTCAATGAGCATGTGAGGGGTCGACGGCCAGAGGAGAAATCCAACTCAACAAATTCATAAATTTAAATGTTGGTTTGATTTTATTTTCTCACTCAAAGACCTCTGAAGCATTTGAATAAAAATGGTTTTTAATTGGCAGTGAATGGAGAGATTACAAAATCTCACATTTTTATTCTTTCTGGGGAGTCGTTTCATTTACCCCAAGGTGTCCATTCATTAATTCATGTTGTGCAAATCATATAAGAGAGACAACATAACATAAAGGGGGGGTTCGTCCAATCTAGAAAATGAATAACAAACAAATTATGAGCAGATTTATGTTTTGAGAGGGGGCGACTAAGATTTTGGGGTGTCAAAATTGGAGAAGAGGCCAGTGGAAGTGTGGGTGACCAGCTAGAAGGGGAAAAGAGGTTGATTTAATAGTTTGGAGGTGGCAAAAATAAAGGAATGAGAATGTTGTGAGGAATTAACTAAAACAATATACATGGACTTGGTGAAAAGATCAGCTACCCAATCATAATGAACAATGTGGATAGAGATTTCTAAGCTGAAATTGCAGAAAGGCATGTTGGAAAAGGAAAGCAAAGTGGTTTTATCGATATAGACAGCCAAACAGAGGAAAGTATACCAAACCAGAGGTTCTGAAATGAATTGTGTAGAATCTTATATTTGAACTATCCAACAGTACTAGAGAATAATAAAATTGAAATTATGACCAAATGTTTGCAATGGTTAATGTCATTTGGTTGAATTCAATTTGTTGTGGTAAATGTTAGTATTTGAGTTTCTGTAGTTGATTTACCAGGTAAAGTAATTGGATTCTATTTTGTTGGGAACAAATTTGTATTGAAGGTTGCAAGAATTAGTTGTCCCATAGGACCCTTAATTCCTGACTACAACATTTGGTATCAGAGCAGGTTGTGGGTGTGTTGTGAGAAGAAACCCTAGCATAAATTTTTGTGGGTGAGTGTGAGGGTGAGGAGACCCATGATTGCAGGGATCCTATAAACATGGTGTAAAGAGGATGAAGGCGAAGAGGAGCACGGAATGGACCTTGAAATAATGAAAATCCGGCAGTCATGGAGATGTTGAGAGGTATCACAGCGAGATTGGATGCAATGGAATTAGCGCAGCAAAGAGGGATACCTGTGGTAGATGTCAGCGAAGATGGAGGAGAGGTTGAGGCTCCCAAAATTAAATTTGAGGATGAGGATGATGGAGTGGAAGGTAGAGTTTTGAAAGCAATGGAGAGAATCAGCAGCAAGCCAAGAGTGGATACCCCTAGTTACCATGGAAGTTTGAATCCAGAGGACTTAATTGATTGGATATCTGAAATGGAGTACTTCGACTGTGAGTCGATAGAAGATCTGAAAAGAGTTAAATTTGCTTGCACAAAGTTGAAGGGACATGCATCGTTATGGTGGGATCATATGCAGATTGATAGACAACGAAGAGGCAAAGATAAAATTAGAACTTGGGATCGGATGGTAGCAAAGATGAAATATCAATTTCTACCGAAGGATTACCAAGTAAGTTTATTTCAAAAATTGCAAAATTTGAAGCAAAAATAATTAAGTGTGCAGGCTTATACCAAGGAGCTCTACAAGTTGAACATCTGGATTAGACATGTGGAGGATGATGCATAAAAGGTCTCAAGGTATGTAAATGGATTGAGATATAACATTCAAGATGAATTGGCTATGTTGCAAGTTTATACGGTGGAAAAGGTATATCAATTTGCCTTGAAGGCTGAAGAAAAGTTGTCAAGAAAATACCAAGGTAATCCAAGAGGAAGAGGAAGGTCTGTCATATGAAGTGAACCAACAAGTAATGTGAAAGGAAAACAGGTTTTTGAGGAAGAAAATGACACCATTCGCAAAGAAGAATCAAGTCAAAACAACAGGGGAAGAGGCTATTCCGGTAGAGGTAGAGTAAGGGGGTTTGGAGGTACATGTTTCTAATGCAGAGAGGTTGGACATAGGGCTTTTGAGTGACCTTATATACAACCAGATGTTAGTAGAAAGAGTGCAACAAAGAATTATGCAACACAATCTGATGAAGAGAGTGTGAATTCCCCAAAGCAAGTAGAAGAGCCCAAACAAGGAGAGGCATTGATGATGAGTAGAGTTTTATTGAAACCAGAGAATGAACAACTGGAACCAATACAAAGGTGGCATTTATTTTGAACAGTCTGAAAATCAAGTGGTAAGTGTTATAAGGGAGTTGTGGACAATAGAAGCACCGGTAATTTGGTACCACATGAGATGGTAAAGAAGTTGCAGCTAAAGAAGATAAAGCATCCAAACCCTTGCTAAGTCACTTGGTTGCAAAAGGATCATCAAATTCTAGTAAGTGAACAATGCTTGGTTCAATTTCATATTGGTAGGTATGTTGATGAAGTGTTGTGTGATGTGATGCCTACGGACACTTGTCATGTCCTTTTGGGTAGACCGTGGCAATATGATAGACATACTATGTATAATGGTTGGGCAAACATGTATACCATCACAAAAGATGGAAGGAAGTATCATTTGAGTCCATTTAAGGACAAAGGAAACAAGTGGAAAATAGTTCATTGGATTGTTTTCGTGCAAGTGAACAAGTTGTGACCATGGCTAGTAAGGTTGGGAGCAACCCAACAGTGGTTTATGAGAAAAGGAATTTGAGTGAGATCAAGGGAAGTGATAAAGAGTTGGTGCAGTAGTTGCACAAATAAGAGAAGAAAAGTAAGGGGCAGACAAGTAGCTGTGAAAGAAGTGAAGAGAGTTCAAGAGGAAAACATAAATTAATATTGGAACAAGATGCATGTTTGTATGAAAGGCTTGACGCAGATTTTTATCATTGGGAAGAGTCAAGTAGAGGTGACCACCAAGGTGAATGCTGGTTGCAGCATAAACAAGGAAGGAATATGAAAGAGGGTAAAAGCAAAGAGGTTTTGATCAGTGAACATAAGAAGAAGCCAATTGATGAAGAGGAAAATTGAATAAAAAATGAGCATGGCATCACCATTCGAGGCTTCCAAAAATGTTCATGAGCTATAGCCTCATGGAACATTTCTCCTACCCGGTGTGTTTGATGCAGGAGCACCCAGGCGCACGCACGATCCTACATCGCCCAAAAAAATAGTTATCTCAGTTTTGGTTTGATTTCAATCGTGTTTATTGATTCTGTTGTACTTTCTGGGATGTTGGCAATGTTGTTGTAGCTGATGGCATTCATTCATTTTGCCATAATTTAGTTGGGTGATGGAGTGTTATTAATCTATTTCAAAGGAAATTTACTCCTCTATATCTTTTTGGTGGCAGTGGTTTATTGAGTGCATTAATACCATAGTGCAGCCATAGGAAAGTTCTATTCATTGTATGCGGTTAAATATATGCTGGTACTGTTTCAATTTCAAGCGACTTTCTTTTTATTAAATCTACAACCAATTTAATATATATATTAAAAACAAGGAGTGATGTCTCATATGCTTAGATGCAATGAAAAGACATGAATAAAAGATGAAAGGAGAAGCCAGTGAGCATGTGAGGGGTCAGTGACCAGAGGAGAAATCCAACTTAGCAAATTCACAAATTTAAATGTTGGTTTGATTTTATTTTCTCACTCAAATACCTTTGAAGCATTTGAATAAAAATGTTTTTTAATTGGTAGTGAATGGAGAGATTGCAAAATCTCACGTTTTTATTCTTTTTGGGGAGTCATTTCATTTACCTCAAGGCATCCATTCATTAATTCATGTTGTGCAAATCATATAAGAGAGACAACATAATAGAAAGGGGGGTTCGTCCAATCTAGAAAAGGAATAAAAAATAAATTACCAGTAGATTTATGTTTTGAGAGGGGGCGATTGAGGATTTTGGGGCGGCCAAAATTAGAGAAGAGGCCGGTGGAAGTGTGGGTGACCGTCTGGAAGGGGAAAAGAGGTTGATTTAATAGTTTAGAGGTGGAAAAAACAAAGGAATGAGAATGCTGTGAGGACTTAACTAAAACCATATGTGGACATGGTGAAAAGATCCGCTACCCAATCACAATGAACAATGTGGACAGAGATTTCTAAGTTGAAATTATAGAAAGGCATGTTGGAAAAGGAGAGAAGAGTGGTTTTATGGATATAGACTACCAAACAAAGGAAAGTATATCGAACCAGAGGTTCAGAAATGAACTGTGTAGAATCTTATACTTGAACTATCCAACGCTACCAGAGAATAATAAAAATTGAAATTATGACCAAATGTTTGCAATGGTTAATGTCATTTGGTTGAATTCAATTTGTTGTGGTAAATGTTAGTATTTGAGTTTCTGTAGTTGATTTACCAAGTAAAGTAATCAGATTCATTTTTGCTGGGAACAAATTTGTATTGAAGGCTGCAAGAATTAGTTGTCCCATAGGACCCCTAATTCCTGATTGCATAAAATGTTGTCAACACATTACAAAGCTACAACCATATCTTTCTTTTTGTTATCATCTGAATATTGTACCCTCTATGATTAAACTATTACAATTTTGATTTCCATTCATTTGATACAAATCATGTACATTTATTGAAAATATATATAGTTACTAAAGTCAAACAACACTATGTATTTATGGCACCAATATAGAAAAATATCATAACTTTGTTACTAACATTTTGAAATTTGATCTATTTATGTAATCTAGTCATTTCATTCATTACTAGATAGTTCAAACATTTTTAGAAAACTCAATTACGATACCAAATAATCAAAGGAAATCAATTTAGAGAAAACTTGCTCATTAGTAGTTGTCCTCTTCACAATTAAACAAGGTAGATACTTGCCACTACATGGCACTTGTTTTATTAACCACCATTATGATATTAATTTGTAAAGTATGGACTTTTTAGTCGCTTCTTGTTTGCACTTTAGCCAACCTAAAGATAAGGGGGAACTTGCATTATAGATCATCACTCTCATGAGTTTTTTTATAGTAAATGGATCATTAGAGCCATGGATGAGGATATATTTTGGAAGCATCTTGTTAAATATAGAGTTAAAAATGTCACTCTCAACAACCCTTGGAAGTATTTTTTTAGAAAGATAAATTATTGTTGACCCCTTTTTTTACAACACAAGGCTCAACCCCATTTAATAATATTTGGAATGCATGTTAGATGGTGTCTCAACATCTCTGGTATGATTAATATCTCATTCATGGTCTAAGTATTCTCAATTCTTCCATGTAGTGGAGTAGGTTGCTTTAGTATAGTGATCAACCTTTGTGACTTCATAATAGGTTTAAAGGAAGTGGTTGTCTAGGAAAAGCATCTAAACATTTAGGAACTTTCAGGAACTTCCCAAACTTCAATGGAAGTCATGAATGAACTCAAAGATGAATTCTTTCTCCACTCCTTTGATAAGAAAACCATTCTTAATATCCAAGAGTTTGTTCATCCATCCCTTATCCTCACTCTCCTCTTCGTACCAATGTAACTTTCTTAAAGAGTAGAGGTGGCCTAATGACCATAGTATCCTCTTATTTCTTAAAACCATCTACCAGATCCTCCTCCCTCCCTTTCCACTTGCCTAAAGACTCAACATTAAGTAGTGTTATAAACTTGTATGCACTGAATGGATGAACCTTAGTAAGAAACTCTAGAAATATAATGCCAAGGCTCAATCACAACTAATTGTTTGGAAACTTTTCCATGTTAAACTCCCCATGGGTAACTTATTGTGTTTCCTCCAAATCACTCCTTACTCATTTTGTCTTAATTAAGACACTCCCAAGCACATGTTTTGGTTCTACCCTCATTCCCACCATATTCCTTTGGAAATGGTCTTGGAAACTAACCTTGTTTAGTTTTTATATCTCTGATAGCTTAAATCTTTGAAACTTGTAAACAAGTTATTATAAAATTCTCATGGAAATTTCAATGCATGGCTATGTTTTCTCTTTTTTTTCCCCATGAAGTTCCTATATCCTTGCCATATTCCTTTGGAAATGGTCTTGGAAACTAACCTTGTTTAGTTTTTATATCTCTGATAGCTTAAATCTTTGAAACTTGTAAACAAGTTATTATAAAATTCTCATGGAAATTTTAATGCATGGCTATGTTTTCTCTTTTTTTTCCCCATGAAGTTAAAATGCAATTACCCTACTCTAACCTCTCTCTCCAAATGACAATCGTATCTTCTATTATTGTTAGGATCTCACTTGCAAAATATTATCGCAGAAAAGAAAACATGAAAAAAAGAACATAAGGCTTGGAAGTGTTGGATTTTGCAATACGAAAATAAAACAACCAAGACTAAATGCCATGGTGATAGCCACAACACTACACAAGACTAGAAGAAAGTTTGAAAAATGTTATTTTTGATTAATCAAGAAAGCAAAAATACAATGAAATAGAATAAATGAGAGAGAAAATAAATATAGTTGAGTGAATTTATATAATATATAAAATGCAAGGAAGGGGGAAGTTAGAATATGAAGAGACATTGCTCACTCCACTCATAATTATTATCAAAAAATAATCTACCCAAGCAAGGTAAAATAGGTGTAGAAAAATATCTATTAAACTAATGAAAAGAAATAAAGACCTACACCAAAACCCCCCTTAAGAACAACTTAAGTGAGTGAAAAAGATGGGTCTCGACAATGTGTAGTTTGATGAGGTACCCATGTACAAGTGACCCCCCATAGAGAAAACCCCCTCGAAGAGAAATAAAGCCCATCAAAAAGAGAAAAGTCATCCCAAGAGAGAGAAGGAAATCTCTCTCCAAGAGAGGGAAGAGCCATGCAACCCCCCATTGTGTGGCATATTGTACTAGAACTAAATGCAAAGAAGATGCAAGATGTGGATCTTAGAAATTTGTGTATTTGTTCATGTGTCAATGTTGAGATGTGCCACTACCAAAGATGACAACTCAAAAAAAAGACATGACAAGAGTTGAAGAAGATGAATAAACCACATATCTATCATCAAAGTGGAAGACAAAGTCCTCAAAAGTGTCCATTGCGATCTAAAATGTAGGATTCTACAAACAAATATGGAATATCTAGCATTTAAATGTCTCAATGAAGTGGATCAGGAAGATGAATATGAACTTGCTTAGAAGAATCATCGGATGCCTTAAAAAGGCAACACTAAACAAGTAAAAGTAAGAAGAGATGGTGGTGGAATCTCAACAAAAAATATATTTATAACCTTAGTTGATGAAAGAACTTGAAGGTTAAGATGACCATACTACACATCTTGAAGATTTTCCACACTAGATATCTGAGTATGAACTTTAGCTAAAAGACTACCATCGACAAAGTGTGAGAAGGCATACAACCTAGAGTGATCATGTGCCTCCCCAACTGCAACAATATCGCTACTTTACAAATCATGAATAACCATAGAATCAGATGTAAACTCCACACTTTTACCTACCCCCTATGTGTAATCTGATAGATAGATAGGAGACTAGTTGATAAAGGATGGATCCAAATGATAAGCTTGAATGATCCTTCACTCATGTCAATAGACCCTCTCCTAGATATACACATATAAGTGCCATTCTCTATTAGAATACAAGGCATATAACAAGTCTCAAATGAAGAAAACATATCCTATGAAAAATTCATATGATGAGAAGCTATATAATCAAGGAGCCATTTCCCTAAATAAGAACCTACAACAACAACAACAAGTGCCTTCCCCTTATACTACTTTGAATTTGAAGAAGAAGAAGAAGAGGATGAGGTGAATCTTGTGAGAAAGTTGAAGGCAATTAGATATTGTTGACAAGAAAATGCAAATCAGTGATATGTGTTATTTCTAGATGTTACTGTTATGTTTTATCCTAGTGTGATGGATAAGGAAGAGAATCAAAACATATGTGATAGGATTGTTGAATAATCAAAATAAAATACACATATATATATTTATTCACCATACATATATATTAAGTCTCCATTAACATCATATACTCATCATATTTATAAATGCATTATTAACACATGTCCTTCACATATATCCCATTACATATAATGTCTCTCTATACATTTATATCTCTTTCCTTCTCTACAAATATTATATTACATTTCTTCTCTTATTTCTTTATTTCTCTCTCTAATTACTCTTATATCACTCTTATATATTGTTACATGCCTCTTATATGTTTCTCACATCACTCCTATCTCACTCTCATGACTCTTCTATCTAGATGCAATGTATATATGTTGTCATCACAACTATATCACATATAGGGACATCTCCCTATTCAAGTTTCTTCATGGTTATGCCCTTCTAAGGTTGTCACGAGTTGTCTAAATGTGTCACATTATTGTTGTATTGACCTATGGTAACTTTGGTTTTTTCTTCTCCATCCAAGGATGGATTACATTGATGACAACCTTTTCTACCCTTGTATATTTTCACTATTGGCCTCCATTAGTCTGCCATTTGTAGTTTTCAACTGAATGGGATTGTATTAGCTCTATCTTGCCAAAATCATCCCCTTACATAATGTAGAGTTAAAAATCTACATGTTTGAACATTTATTTGGCCACGACTGATTTGTTCATTTTTAATATCTTTTGTCACATTTTGTTGTGTGTTTCATTTTGCTATGCGCATAATGCACCACGTGGTAGTAAAGTGGGTTTTGGAGAGCCGAAAGAGATGTTTCCCTTTTGAAGGTGCACAATAGTGACACGTGGCATACTAGCGATGAAGCAGTAAGGTTGTGCTTAGGGTCATGCAGAGTATGTCATGTGCCATTCTTTTGGATTGCAGTTCCTAAATGCTACTGGAATGCACCACGTATCTTTGGCGGTGTTTCTTTTATTAAGTTTCTTTTTGTATGCGGAATGCACCACGTGTCATCACTGCGGGGCTTCAAGGAGAGATTGTGTTTGTGGCAAGTAAAGAAATGTGCTAGCGTGCCACGCATCCCTTTGTTGTGATATGCGGATACTGACGCGTGTCCCTTTCCTCAAGCAACTTTTGCAGTAGTGGAGTACAATGTGGTGGGCCCCAGGGTATATTGAGTAAAGTTTCTAAGTGCGGAGGACGACAGATGTCATCACTACGGGGCTTTGAGAAACCTTTTTAGTATGAAGCTTTGGAAACATGCGTTGATGCGCCATGTGTTACTTTTGTTGCATTATGCAGAGGTTGCCGCGTGTCTCAATGTTTCTATATTTTGTTTAGTTTCGAGAGGTGATGAAATATGTGGTGGGCCCCGCGATATAATAAGCCACAGTTTCTTCAGCACGCGAAGAGTGATAGATGTCATCACTGCGAGTGTTTGGAGAATATGAGATAGAAGAAGTTTTTGAGATGTGCACGAGAGCGCCAAGTGTCCCATTGTTAAGTCTTCAGAAGCCGCCACGTATCAAGCAATAAGTGTGGCGGAATGCGACAAGTGGCAGTGTCTTGTGTGTCCCTTTTATATTAAAGGAAACTAAATAGCTCATAGAAAATACCATGTAGCACATTTTGGAGTTGTTGGAAGCTCGCGAGTGACGACATGTATCTCAACTGAACTACATGTTATAGTGCCGCATTTTTAGTGTCACTCAGTGAATGGATGCGCAGGGAAGACACAATTGCAGATTTTAGAAGATTTTTAGTGCCAGTTCGACTGCTAGTTGAGTTTCAATTCAGTTGTAGGCAATTGGGATTCTAACGGATAAAGTCGATCTTGAGTCAAATTTTATTGCTATAAGTAGGGGAAAGTTTTGTAACTCAAACACATTCATATATATTAAAAAATACAGAGTTTTGACTGTGATCATATTGTATCATTTTTGCCTTAATTTAGCTATTTCAAGAAGGAAGCAGAAGATCTGTGCATGTTTCTGTGCCTTATGTATTTGTCGAATTGTTAATGAAAGAAGCTCTGTTCTGTGCCATTGATGATATATTATGTGTCTTTGCTTAAATATTCTACATTTAGCCTTTGTTTGAATCTGTATGCAATCTATTTATGTTGATCATGCTTCATTTGCTCTTCGACATAACTGCATCATAAAGTTTCAATCATTGTGCTAATTGCTAATACTTATATAAATCTGGCACATTGCCATAGAGTTAGAAGCTTTTGTTTATTGTATCTATAATCTTGTTTTTTCTTGCCTTTACCTAAAACCCCATTTAAAAGGAAGAGCCAACTTCTGTAAAATCTGGAGGTTGTTTCAAGTGTCAAGTCTCACATTCTTGAAACTTCCTATGTTGGTGTTGGAATCCATGCAATTTTATCCATCAATAGTTTTTGGCACGCCCAGTGGGACCTTTCTTAAATTCCTCAAGATCGTATGAACCAGAGAGCATCTAAGAGTCAGAGTTGTGGGCCGGCAACAAGAACACAGTCAACTGCTAATCCAGAGATCTTATTGCCTCCATTAGTAGCCACACCAAGGAGAAGAGTAAATTGAGTAGCCACAACATCAGGAACAGTCATGGCAGCACCTGCTCTGCCATGAAGTTATGCAAACTGGAACAATAGTAGCCCCCTTATTCTCCCAATGCCACCAGATACTTGGGATCTAATTCCAGCTAATGCTTTGAAGGCCTTACCCAAATTTAGTGGAGAAGATGCCAAGACACCAGGAGAACATCTCTAACATGTGTTAGATGTGTGTACAGTACATGTTTTTACAGTACAAAATGTCACTATTAGACTATTGGTGGCTTCTTTTAAAGGGAAGGCTCTAGATTGGTACAAGTCTTTGTCCTCAAATTCCATATCTACTTGGGACCAACTTGGAGACGCCTTCTATGCAAGATTCAACGAAAAGGATGATAAATCATCCCTACTACAACAATTGATCACTATAAAGAGAGCACCTCAAGAAGCCATAATAGACTTCAACACTAGGTTTCAAAAGGCCTAGGACAGAATCCCTACTACAACTAGGCCACCATCAGGTATGGCTATTGTATTCTACCTCAAAGCTTTCAATTTTGATATCTTTGTAATGATACAGTCCCTAGGAGGACAGACCCTACCAGAAGCATATGAGTTGGCTGTAAGAGCTGAGAACAATCTAATAGATGCTGGAAATTTGCCTCTGAGGCCTCCCATGCCTATGTTCCCAGAAATTTCTATTCCCTTGCCACAAGAAGTCCCTAATCCACCATCTATACCTGTGTCCATGTACACCTTCCCTACACCTCAACAACCCATTGCGTCAGCACCTTCTGCCCCTCTATCTGAAATGGATGATGTCAAGAACATTCTTAGGACCTTTTCAAATGAGATTATCAATCTCAAAAGGCAATGGACTTCTTACCCGAAACCTCCTTACCAAGGATTCCAAGGTAACAGACCCCCATATCAGCCAAACCAATATCAAGGTGCTTAAAGACCTAATAATCCTCAAACTTCTAATCAATTGGTTACAGTTCCCACACCATTACAAGTTGTCCCATCTAACCCGAATAGAGAAATGGTGCCTGGACAAAATAACCTAGCAGAAGATGCCAATGCTTGGTGTTTTCCTTGCAACAATGCCCATATGCCTGGAGATTATCCTAGGGGAAATTTACAGCAAAAGGTAGTAGAGCAAAGAAGGATGGAAAGTCAAGCTATGGTCTATAATACTCCTCCATATCAGTCACTTGGTGTTCAGAATGTAGTAATGGTGGCTCAAATGCAAGGGATGTCCATTCAACAAGAAGGAGAAATTGCCCTAGAACATGCTTTGTTCTCATGGATTGAAGATGAAGAGTCAGTCTTTTTGAATGAGGCATCTACCTCCAAGAAGCCTTTGGTATAGTTTGATTACTACACTAGGTCAAAGAGAAGAATGGTGGAACAACTTGAAGCCACAAATAATGAAGCAGCTGGGGTCCCTCCTTTCCAAACTCACCATAATCCCGCTTCTAGGCAAGAAATACCTCAGCCATCAGAGTCAAGCAATCTCTAACCTAATACTGGAAAGAGCAAGGTATCCTAACTATCCTAAGGCATAGACATTGGGACCCATGAATGTGGTAGAACAGCTAAAGAAGACTCCTGCACATGTGTCGATATGGGATACGCTGGCTATTCCTGAGCAAAAGACATTATTACAAGAAGCATTGCAGACCCAGGCAGATCCTAAAGTTGCTGATACAAAAGAAGGAGGTATGAATAAAGGGAAGACTCAAAACAAAGATACTCCACCTCTACAAATAGCCACTCTGCTAAATGTTGCACTAGAGGCAAGCAAATCCAAGCTAGATCCATTTTATCTGACTTTAATAGTGGGCAAGAAACTGTTGCACAACTCAATGATAGATTCAGGGGCTAGTACTACAGTCATGCCAAAGCAAATAGCAGATGCTCTAAAGATAAAATATGAGCCAATTGCTAAAGGGGTTATGCAATTAGATGGGAAGTCTGTCCAAACCATAGGAAGGATCAAACAACTCCCATTGCAGTTGTATACTTGCCCAAATATAACTGTCTTGCAAGACGTGTTGGTTATTGATATTCCCCCTGTCTTTGGTCTATGCCTATCTAGATATTTCATAGCTAAAATAAGAGGATACATGTCCCTTGATTGGTCACATTTGATCTTGAGAACTAAGTATGGGACAAAGATGGAGGTGTTGTCTAAGCCTTTGTCCAAAGATCATATCACTGAAGAACCAGCTCCAAGAATTGAAGTATCCCATACTATGATGAATAGGGAGGAGAGAGTCTTTGTTGAGGAAATGGGAGACTAGATTGAATATGATCAACATGAAGAAGAAAATAGTTAGTTGATGACCATGATGTAGAGTGACCCTTGTGGTAATTATGACTCTATTGGGTTGGGCACTTATGTTATTTTTGATGAGAGCCAATAATACCAAATATTATGAGAAAAGAAGTATCTAAAAAAGTAGATTCTAATAGAGACTTCAAAATTTGGACCTTGAACTTTGATGGAGCTAGAAGTAAGAATTGTTCTGGGGCAGGTATATGTCTCACTTCTCCAAATGGAGAGAAAATTCTCAGAGCCATATGCTTTCAATTTTCCTGCACGAACAATGATGTTGAGTATGAGTCTTTGGTGCATGGTCTTATGTTGGCCAAGAAGAAAGGGATAAAGAATCTAGTGGTCAAAGGAGATTCAAAATTGGTTGTGAAACAGATCAAAGAAAAGGTTATGGCAAAGAATGTAAGGATGATATCTTATCACCACAGAATTTGGGATTTAATTGATGGCTTTGATGCTTTTAACATAGAACTTGTCCCCAAAACTCAAAATACTGAAGCAGACAGAATGACACAGATTGGCTCTCAATTTGACCCAGCAAGTGACCTGCTTGTTAACAGCAAGGCAGTGAAAGTTATAGTTAGGCTAGCAATCTCATATTACGTCCAAAACTAGCAAGTCTTTGACAATGATCTTCAGGTGCTTTTGTTTTTGCAACAGTCTGGAGAATTTGTTGACCAATTACAACCCAATATTGAAGAAGCATATGGTGACCAGATTATTCAATTGAAGTCTAATAAGCTCCCAAAAGGGTTAATCACGCTGGAGAACCTATTTGACCCAGATGATGTGAGCCTAGACAAGAGGAGGTTTAAGGCAAGCAAGGAAGATTATTCTGAGATTCAAGTTAGCGAAGGAAGAAAATTGAAGGTAGGCAATGCTACTACCCAAGAGGAAAGAGATAAATTGTTTTCTTTATGTAACAGGTATGATAGAGTAATTGCATGGACCTATGATGACCTTCATGGTTATAATAGAGATGTCATTCAACATACCATAGAACTTGCTGAAGGGTCAAAACCAGTCCTTCAGAAACAGAGACCAGTGAATCCTAGGATTGAGCCTTTAATGGTAGATGAATTGCAAAAGCTTCTAGAGTCCAAAATTATTTTTCCAATTAAGCATTCAACTTGGGTGTCTAACTTGGTGCCAGTAAGAAAGAAGAATGGAGACATAAGGCTTTGTGTAGACTTCAGAGACTTGAATAAAGCTTCATTAAAATATCATTACCCCTTGCCCTCCATGGAGCAGATTCTGCAAACAGTACTAGATCAGAGAGATTCTCCTTGCTTGATGGTTTCTCAGGATACAATCAGATCTGGTTGGCAGATGAAGAGCAGCACAAGACAACATTCACAACAAAGTGGGGAACTTTCACATATGCTAAAATGCCATTTGGTCTTTCAAATGTTGGAGCCACTTTTCAGCGCGCCATGGATATAGTGTTTGGAGGTCTTATAAATAAGATCATTCTGATATATTTAGATGACCTTACCATATTTACTAAGGATGCCAAAGATCAGTTTGAGCATTTAGAAGTTGTTTTTTAGAAGTTTCAAGAATTAAGGATCTCCCTAAATCCTAAGAAGTGTGTTTTTGTTGTGTCCCAAGGGAAACTTCTGGGGCATATCATTTCAAAAGATGGAATCTCCATTGATCTAGAGTGGGTCACAGCTATACTAGATTTGTCCTTGCCAGTCAACAAAAAGGTAGTTTAGTCTTTTTTGGGTAAGATCAATTTTGTCAGTTGGTTTATATATGATTTTGCAGGGCTAGTTAGACCCATCACCCTGATGTTGAAGAAGGATTTAGTCTTCAAATGGACCACTGAAGGGACACAAGATTTTGAAGAAATCAACAAAGCCATCTCTACCACCCCAGTATTGAGAAATCCAGATTTCTCTAAGCCCTTCATAATGTATGTATATGGAGGAGAACACAGTGTTGTAGCTGTTCTGACCCAAAAGGATGACAAGGAAGAAGGAGAACATCCAATTGCATTCTTCTCCAGGACCCTAAGGGAGTATGAATCAAGGTATAATTTTGTTGAGAAAAAATCTTATGCCATGGTTAAAGCTCTTAAAAAATTCAGACATCTAGTAACAAGAAATAAGATCTTAATACTAGTAGTTCACCCAAGTGTTAGGGAGTACATTATGGAAGGTGAGATTAAAGAAAAAAAGGGCCAATTGGATAACTAAAATTTTAGAATATGATGTAGAGGTAAGGCCTACTAAATTGGTCAGAGGAAGAGGACTCTGCCAATACATTACTCAAGACACAGAGGAGTCAATGCTTGAAAAAGCAAAGGATGAAACAGTGTTAAAACTCCAAGAGTTTGATCAGGATTCTTGGGTTAATGATAGGATACAGTTCATGAGAACTGGTGTTTTCCCTAATGAACTCTCCCTTGATAAAAGAAGATATTATAGACAATAGGGAATCCACTTTGTACTAATTGACCATGTTTTATTTAGAAGGAACTTTGATGGAATACTATTGAGATGTGTTGAAAGGGATGAAGCTCAAAAGATACTGCATGAGTTTCATCATGGAGCCTCAGGGGGACATTTTTCAGCAAGAACTACTTCCATTAAAGTTACACAGGCTGGCTACTTATGGCCAACACTATTTGCAGATTGTTATCAAGTGGTCAAAGAGTGTTAGGCTTGTCAATTTTATACTGGGAGAAGAAAGAATGCAACATTGCCTTTGAGTCCCATAATAGTTGATAAACCCTTTACCCAGTGGGGTTTAGATTTTATTGGGATGATTAATCCAGTGTCCAATATGGGATACAAGTGGATCCTTACTGCAACTGATTACTTTACAAGGTGGAGTGAAGCAGTGCCACTTAAAGAAGCCACTGAAAAGGTAATCCTAGAGTTTCTTGAGGGGATAACTACCCATTTTGGTCCTCTGTGCACCATCATCTAAGACAATACTAAAGCATTCTTAGGGACCAGACTGTCAGAGATTGCATTAAAGAATGGAATATATTTGAAGACTTCATCAAATTACTATCCACAAGGCAATAATTTGGCAGAATCTATAAACAAAAACTTGATTAGACTCATTAAGAGAATGGGGGCTGATCATCAGTGAGATTGGCACAAGTCCCTCAATTTAGCACTATGGGTAGACAGAATCACACCAAAGCAAGTGACTAGGATGTCCCCATATGAGCTAGTCTATGGCAAGAGTGCAGTAATGCTATTAAATATAGAAATTCCCATCTTGCAGTTGATTAAACAGTTGGAGATAGAAGAAAATGGCTCAATGCATGTAAGGCTCGCTGAGTTACTAGAGGTTCAAGAGAAAAGAGAAGGGGCACATGAGTCTTTGATGAAGCATCAACGTATCATAAAAAATTGGTTTGACAGAAAGACCTCTAATCCGAATTTTGAAGTTGGATCTTTGGTGCTGAAATGGGATGAGAGAGCTGCTAAACCAGGCTGGCACAACAAGTTTTACTCATTGTGGATAGGTTCTTTCAAGATTCGCACATATAAGCAACAAAATGCATTCGAGCTGGAGAATATGGAAGGAGAGCCTGAAGAGATTCCTGTGAATGGGATCTTCTTGAAACATTTTACATAATCTCGAAACATGCCCCTATATCATAGTTAATTAAGTGTCTTTTATTTCCTTTCCCGCTTTTGTCTTGCTTTTCCCACTTTTTCTTTCAATAAGTGTTTTAGGAACACATGTCCATAGTGCAGTGGCATTTTTGTTGGCAGTTGCATTTACCAAGGTCATTAGGTGGTTCCTTAAACCTCAAAGAAAGTACCTAATCATTTCAGAAGATTGCTGCTTTTAATGTTGATCTAACACATAGTCCCATACAGATTTTAAATGATACACTAGCCATCTTTTGGTGTTAATGTCATAAACAAGATGTGATGGGTCATTTAATGCGTCATTATGCCCCCCCGAGCTAAGTATTAAGCTTCTCAATTAGTTGCAGTTGCTATTTCTTTTTCCATTGTCTTTGAATTCTTGTTGTCTACGTCAAAAGTTTCATTTCTTGCCTACAATTCTAGCTAGTTAGATTCATCTGCAGTTTCTAGTGTTCCATAAATGATTCAGAGATGTCAAGGCACAGTCACCACAAGAAGGGCTAGGGATTTTCAAGCTACCCAAGAAATGGAAGGGCAACAAATCTTACGTGTCTGTAGCAGCATAACCAAGAGCGAGCTATCCAAGGACAAGGGTCTTGGATACGAGATTAAGCACATATTCTGCATAGGTGAAGGACTTTGTTGATGGTATCTTCGACTCACGTATGTAGAAAAATCCAAAGAATTTAAGGGAAGGAGCTCACTAGAGGTGTCTTTGACGAGCTAAAAAGGGAGAATCAGAAACTTTTGGTATGAGGGTTTGGACGTCTCAATTGGTGCAACTTTTGGTTCCTACTATTCACCCCTATCTAGAGCTGATTGACATGTGTGCAGATCTTTTCCACCCTCCAACTGCCTCGATTCAAAGTGGTGCTTTCATGGTCCATATATCTCCCAAAGCAATTATAGATATGTTGGGTTTGTATTATGACTGTAATGCTACATTTCCAACAATCCCCAAGTTGCAACATACGTGGGGTGGTCTCCACAGTAGGGTATGGTTTTTAAATATTGAGATGTATATAGATGAGGAGAATACTCAGTTGCCTCTGCTGCCCACTGGTTGAGCTCAATTTAGTCCTGATGTCCAGGACGCACTTTCCATGTTGTCTTTTATCTTTGGCCAAAGTGATGATTCAAGAGTATGTGACTGGCAATTAGAAGCCGTTTTTAGACTTAAAACCGTCGACAAGTACTTGAAATATTGCTTCAATTTATCTGAACAAATCTCACAGGCTATGGTGGACTAACTTACAAATTTCTCTCAGAACCAAGTTTTTAGGTATTCTGCCTATCTTTTTCATCTGATTCTGTATCAAAATCATAGTCTCTTCCAGCAATACATGACGTTGAATATGTATGACCCTAAGTCCAGTAGTAGGAGAACAATCCCAGTGTCTGCATGGACCCATGTTCTCTCAGACACTTCAGATCCCTATGAGTTTGCAGAGTGTTTTGTAGCCCCAGTCTTTGGGTAGTTAGGGTCTGAGGCTGTGGAAAATAGAATGACAGAGAGTCTGAGGGGTTTCTTAATGAATTTGAAAATTCCTTGTGATTACTTCTTTGGTGCTCACACCACGATTATTAGACTTCATGGTTTTGCTGGAGAGCCTATTTTGCTCCCAAAGGTGGGTCGTCAAATATCTATCATTGATAATAATTTTAGAAACAAAAAGAGGAAAAAGAAAATGTATGATGTTCCCTGGAGTAGAGGAAAGGTTACAATAGAAAGGAGAGAAACTGAGAACCTCCTATTAAGGAAATTGGCAGCTTATGGCTTTCTTATAGTAGAAGATAGATGGAAGTATGATTTGGATAGTTTCTTAGCATCCTGGATTGTAAATAACAAAGTTTCTACCACTTTCATCCATGAGAGTCGCCCTTTTTGGGAAAAGAGGAGATCACCGAAGCAGGATGATCGTGCATTTATGTAGAATTGAAGGATCTACCTAATATAGTCAAGCCATGGGAGACATTTTACAAAAATGAGCAAGAATATGATCCCAAGAAGCTCATGACTCCTAGCCTTAGAGCTACTCTAAAGAATAAAGAGTGGAATGTTGAGAAAATAGCTGCTTATTGGAAATACAGACAGGAAATTTTTGAAATTACCCATACTTTTGGAGGTGTCCAGATAGATGAACAATGGGAGGCAATTTGGGATGAATATCTCATGACACCAGTATCAAGCCCAGATACAAGTAATCTCCCCGATAGCTCTCATGAAGAAGAAGAGACAAAAGAGCTGGAGAAGATTCAAAAGGTAGAAGCATCAGAGGAGGCTCACGAGTTAGAAGAAACAGAGTAAGCAACAATAGAAACTCCTAGAGCCCCATGGCATCAATCTCTCAGTGCTCTACAAAAACAAAAGGCCACAGTATTGCCATCTCATAAGACCCAAATAGCTTCGGCATCGGGGGGTCTTGGAGTGACACTTTCTTACCAAATTTTAATAGAATCAAAGAAGGCAACAGGGGAGGAAGACCTTGAAGATGTAGCAAATAGGCATTTGAAAAGAAGGTGCAAATTGGAGATACAAAAGGAAGATACTGAGGGTGACGTCTCGGTGTCCCCACAACAACAAATTTTAGCAACAACAACTATGGGACAGTTGAGTATCATTTCTCCTTCTTCAACATCTTCATTGGGGGTGGCAACCCAAATGGCCCATTCTTCCACGTCTCCTACCACCTCAACTATGCCATTGCAAACTTTTTCCCCTACTGCCAGTTCATCGGCTGTGTCATCACAGGCCATATCATTACCCCTATTTTCCCCATCTGTACCCAAGCGAGCTTTGTCTCAAACTGACCCGAGTCAACAAGTCGCCACTATTCCCTATAGTTTGCCCCAAGGATATCCTTTTGCTAGAGGGCTTATTGCTTCGCCACCTACATTCCAAACACAAGCAGATGCTGCTAAAAAGGCAAGGGAATCTAGGATGAAGAAACAAAAAAAGAAAGAAGGGAAAAGCCCTGTTGTTACTCATATGATGTCATTGTTTGACCCAATTTAAAAGTCTCTAACCATCACTCATCTGGCCCCTAATGTGGTTAAGCCTGTAGAACAAATGCATCCACATACACAATGCATGCAGTGGCTATGGATCTAACTCAATTCAGGCCACAAGACAAAGTGGAATTAATGAGTGAAACTACCACAGTTGTTACCACTGATTACTTGAAGGTAACAAAAAGGTTGTAGAAAGTAGAAGTAGACCTAGCAAATGTAAAAGCCACTAACAGTAGCCTGACATTAGAAATAAAGGCTAAGGATAAAGAGATTGACACTCTTAATAAGGACTTGTAGTCCACTGTGTCTTTGCAAATACATCAAGCATCGTAGGCTCAGGTTTTAGGTTTGAAAAGTGAAATAGCACAAGAGAAAGCTATTGTGGCTGCTTTGAAACAAGAAAAATCCATCATTGAGAAAAAGTATCAGGATAAAGTGCAACAAGTATCACAATTACAATCGACCCTGTTAAAGGAACAAAATCAGAATAGTGCTGCTCAGGCCCAATACATGGCCGAACAGGAAAAGACCAAGCAATTAACTATTGAGTTGAGCCAGAGGCCACAAAATGTAGGGGTCTTGGCAATGGTAAAGGAGCTTTATATGTCTGCATGGGGAAGAATCTTAGAGGAAATTTCACAGCTCAAACCTGCCCTTAGTTTCCTGTTAAATTCTCAGTAGTTATGTGAAAAGGTAGAATCTTCAGTTGAAGCAACTTTGTCCATTATTTCTTTGAGAGTTTTAGACTTTCAACTTTTGTTGCAGAAGCTCTATGAAACAACTGATGAGACCTTGTTATCCACTGGTGTGAATGATAGAATGGTTGCAACAAAGAAGGTAAATGAGGTCTTAAGTTATAATGAAGTTGCTAAGAGTTGTAAACCACTTCTAGACGTGGTAAAAGAAGGTGTCAAAAATATGAAAAGGCACATTGAAGAGTTGGTGCAGTTGGGGTTACCATCCCCTTTTCCAAATGATAGTACAGTTCTAATGATTGATGCAATAAAGCCCTCCTGCTAAGCTAACCAAACAAAATGATCAGACTATTTTCCAAGGTCTGAGTGATTCTTCCAGTATTAAGGAAGTGGAGGCAGTTCTTGTTCCAATAGCTCGTCTTGAGTTTCAGCTGCACGTTGTGTTGTAGATTCTACAGTCCTTTCCTCACAAGGACATTATCAATTTAGTTTTGCTTTTCAAGATCTACAGAATAGACAAGGTTTATCAGATTCAAAGTAGTCTGGATATCAGGCTGCATTGCAGAAATTGTAATTCTCTGGCAGTGGCAATACAATTTTTTTTTTTGAAAATTTTCTGATGTTTCTGGAATTCTCTCTGAGCAGGCACAGAGGTCCATGTAGTCTCCAAGAAATGTAGAGTTAAAACTCTACATGTTGAAACATTTATTTGGCCGCGGCTGAGTTGTTCATTTTTAATATCTTATGTCACATTTTGTTGTGTATTTCATTTTGCTGTGCGTGGAACGCACCACGTGGCAGTAAAGTGAGCATTGGAGAGCCGAAAGAGATGTTTCCCTTTTGAAGGCGCATAGTAGTGACATGTGGCGTGGTAGTGGTGAAGTAGTAAGGTTGTGCTCAGGGTCATGTGGAGCGTGCCATGTGTCATTCTTTTGGATTGCAGTTCCCAAATGCTACTGGAATGTGCCACGTATCTTTGGCAGTGTTTCTTTTATTAAGTTTCTTTTTGTATGCAGAATGCACCACATGTCATCACTGCGGGGCTTCAAGGAGACATTGTGTTTGTGGAAAGTAAAGAAGCGTGCCAGCATGCCATGCGTCCCTTTGTTGTGATATGCAGATAGTGTCGCGTGTCCTTTTTCTCAAGCAACTTTTGTAGTAGCGGAGTACAGTGTAGCGGACCCCAGGGTATATTGAGTAAAGTTTCTAAGTGTAGAGGATGACAGATGTCATTACTGCGGGGCTTTGAGAAACCTTTTTGGTATGAAGCTTTGGAAATGCATGCCAGTGCGCCATGTGTCACTTTTGTTGCATTATGCGGAGGTTATCGCGTGTCTCAATGTTTCTATATTTTGTTTAGTTTCGAGAGGTGACGGAGTATGTGGTAGGCCCCGCGATATAATAAGCCACAGTTTCTTAAGCACGCGGCGAGTGACAGGTGTCATCACCATGGGTGTTTGGGGAATGTGGGATAGAAGAAGCTCTTAAGATGGGCACAAGAGTGCCAAGTGTCCCATTGTTAAGTCTTTGGAAGCCGTCACGTATCAAGCAATAAGTGTGGCGGAATGCGACAAGTGGCAGTGTCTTGTGTGTCCCTTTTATATTAAAGGAAACTAAACATCTTGTGGAAAATGTCGCATAGCACATTTTGGAGCCGTTGGAAGCTCGTGGGTGACGCCATGTGTCTCAATTGAACTACATGTTATAGTGCCGCATTTTTAGTGTCACTCAGCCAATGGGTGCGCAGGGAAGACACAGTTGTAGATTTTAGAAGATTTTTAGTGCTAGTTCTACTGCCAGTTGAGTTTTAGTTCAATTATAGGCCATTGGGATTCTAACGGATAAAGGCGGTCTTGAGTCAAATTTTATTGCTATAAGTAGGGGAAAGTTTTGTAACTCAAACACATTCATATATATTGAAAAATACAGAGTTTTGATTGTGATCAAATTGTATCATTTTTGCCTTAATTTAGCTGTTTCAAGAAGGAAGCAGATAGATCTATGCATGTTTCTGTGCCTTATGTATTTGCTGAATTGTTAATGAAAGAAGCTCTATTCTATGTTGTTGATGATATATTATGTGTCTTTTCTTAAATCTTCTACGTTTAGCCTTTATTTGAATCTGTTTGCAAAAAGTTTATGTTGATCATGCTTCATTTGCTCCTCGACATAATTGTATATGTAATCTTGTTTTGTTTTTTGCCTTTATCTAAAACCCCATTTAAAAGGAAGAGCCAGCTTCTGTAAAATCTAGAGGTTGTTTCAAGTGTCAAGTCTCACATTCTTGAAACTTCCCATGTTGGTGTTGGAATCTGCGCGATTTTATCCATCAACACATAAACCATGTCTTGTCCTCAAGACATGTTGGCTCTGTATACCACTATTCAAAAAGAAAATCTAAAGTTATTTCTATCAAAATACTAATTGATCAATTAGTTTCCATGTATAGTCTTGTACCATTGTGAGAAATTGTCCCAAAACTACACCAAAATCTGTCTTAAGGTAGGATATGCTTATGTATAGTCCACAACTAGTTATAAGTATTATTTTGTTGATATATGGACCCCAATCAAACTTAGAGGTTTAATTTTCCCCACTTTTGTCGCCACATTTCCCCCCCAAATTAATTAACAAGGGAAATGGAAGGGGGCGGAACCCCTCTTGCGAGGCACGGGGGATGACCCCTTGGTGAGGGCCTAAGGGTAGAGCCCACGGTGGGGGTCTGGGGGCAATGCCCCCGGCGGGGATTGCTGGGGGTAGCACCCCCGAAGAAAAAATTGCCTATTATTTTATGAAGGCGTCAACAATTATTTTTTCTATTGGCCAACATATAAAACCCTATTTTTGTAATCGACATAAGTCTTGATAAAAATGGCTTGAGAAGCCGAAAAGGCTGAGGGTTAGAGTTTTCGTTGATATTGTATTATAGCATATTACAGCAGTATTGAGTTGCAAGAGATTGCTGGTTGTAATTGGGTCTATTTTTGCTGGATAATAATATTGGACTCTCTGTTGGTGGATGTAGCCTGAGTTTGGGTGAACCACGTTAAAATTGTCTTTCGTTGTTTTATTTCTATGTATTTTCATTCCTTTGTTTAATCTTTATCTGCATTTAGTTGATATCTTCTACCTACTATTCCTAACATATTCCACTAAAGAGTGTCTTATTTTAGGTAGTGGACTTGTTTGTTAATCTTAATCAACAAAACTTTAGCATAACCAAGAGAAGAAGGAATCCCAATATAATTTGCTAATTATTGTGCATCTATTAAGATTCATGTCATTGGACATAACAAAAAATTGACCATTTCTCTTTAATTGTTTCATCTAAGATATAATACTTACCCTTTTCTCCTATAAGTGTTGGAGTTGAGTATGGACATTCTCAATCTATACTCAGATGGTGCCATCTAGAAAGATCTTGCATGGCATTACAGGAATTCGAGGCTTGTAAAAATTGCGTCTCCAAATTATCCAATTGGACTTTAAATGAATTGGTTGATGTGGGCCAACTCAAGCAATATATATATATATATATATAGTGTGTTTATATTGTTGCATGTCTCCTCCGTGATTCTAATTTATTTATTTAACTATGTGTGAGTTGTACATTTTTCTTTGATAGTGTCTAGTTTATTTTTCTCATATTCTACCAAAATCTCCTCCTTCAATTTAGCCTTTTGTTCCTCCCAACTCTTCATTTCTATGAGTATGCTACTAACCACAACCCCCAAATATTGTTTTATGGGTAGAGAAGAATCTGCCACAATTTGTGGTAGTTGTGATTAAATTTCTACCATGGTTTTCTATAGTATCTCAATAATGGCCATATGTTTTTGTCAAGGTGCACTCCCTATCATTGCTCTATAAAATATCCCTCATTTTGAATTATTGAATTGGTGAGATTTGTGATAAGTCTAACTATGGCCCTAATGATGTATATGTGAGAAAATTTAGCACCAAGGTTACCACTAGTGGGAGGTGGTTCTCTCAAGTAATAAATTCATTTATTTTCAACATGGTATAAAATACTTGAGGTGAGAGTGGGGTGATGACCACTTGGCACTTAGGAATATGCTCTCTAGTGTTTTCCCCAATAATGCATGTACCCTTGTCTTTTTGTTGTTTCCCCTCTTCACCTTGGTAAAATCCACTGTCCAGGATGTCATCATGCGATGAGATCTCCTAAAATTTTATTTTTCCTCCTAATGTTGGTCCTCAACGTTTGATCCCAAAACTTCTATTTATCTTATTTCTGTCTTTTCCCTTCTTTCCATCTCTTCTTTTGTCACAATATCCTATTAATGTATGACCAACTCCTCAACTACTAATTCCATACTCTATTTTCTTTTGTGTTTCTTCTTCTTCTCTTGTAGCTTTTTTTTTTGTCAACTAGCTATCATAAGATTTCTCAGTTGCTTGAATTATCTCATTTTTAACCCTTTCTTTGCATTCTTTATTTGTGATAATTGAGTGTCAACCCTTTGTTTAGATCTCAATTATGTGTTTTGCAGGTTCTCCAACTATTCTCTACTATTGGATGATAAATTTAATTCTCAAGCAACATGTTCTAAATCATCTTTCTAATGCTCTCCTCTATTTGAACTACTTCTCTTTTTTCTCTAATTGTTTCCATCAACTCTTATGGGAAACCCTTAGTTATATCAACCATTGGGTAAGGACTAAAAGAGATGAAACCACACATAGTCTCAAGGATGACTTTCTTGTTTGATGCGACAATTGTAACATATGTCTTTACTATCTCTAAAGGTTGCCCTTATGTAAATAATACTTTGTAGATGGCCTTTAGATTCAATGATTCATATTTCTCCTTAGATCAACTTGGCTCATTATGACTTTTGGTGGTGCAGTTGGTATTTCAAGTTTCTTCTTTTTGTTACTTGTTCTTTCTTTTCTTTTCATCTACCAATTTGGCTTCTTGTAAGTTATTTTAGTATATCTAGTTTTAGTTTATTGGTAGCCTCAGCTTGAACTTCCTTCCCTTCATCTTCCTCAGATACTTGCACAACTATGCATTTAGCTTTTTGTATTTGTTTGGTTTTTCCCTATGATGGGCCAACTTCTACTTTTTCTTCTCTACACTCATTTGAAGTACCACTTCAATTGCAGCCTTTGTTGGTGAATCTAACTTCTCTAAACCTCATTTCTCCTTGTGCAGTGGTGTGGTGGATAATTTTATTCTTGTCACATATTACGGGGAATTCTTCTCTCCTTCTACCTCTCCAAAGGCTTGATGTGTCTTTTAATCTCATATTCAAAATATGGGGAGCCAATTTTTAGCCTATTTGACCTCTGTACTTCCTTTTCTTTCTTCTCAATTGTTGATGGTGATTTTGAAATCTTTTTATTATTAGGGGTTCTAGGTACCTCTATATTTGAATTTGTCTGAGAAACTTATCTTTTTTCTTCTCAAGTTTCCATTGTAAATCATGTTTAGTCCTCTTCTCACAAAACTCATCATAGATGCTAAACCTCTCTACCTTAGGGTCTTTGGGTAGTGCTAGAAGGGATTTAGCATTAGCATCAATTAGATAGTTAGAGATCTCATAAGGTAGCCCAAGTGTCAATGACATCCTAGGTTCTACAACTTCCATGTAGACAAACTATGTATCAACTATGAAGGTTATATCATTTTGATATTTTGAACTATGTCAGGAGATCCTCTCTCTTGCTTACATTTATGTTTGGGAGTTCCTAAAGAAATTGTAATGGGTCTTCTTATAGTCTACTACTTACATTAGAAGGACCTTTTGTGCACTATGATTTGGTTATCTATTGGTCTCATGTTTCCCCAACTATATCTATGAATCCTTGGCAATGCCCTCATAAAATAGAATGTAATAGAGAGAATCAAATAACCATATCAAAATGTGTATTGGATCCTTTTTGTCTTATCAATGTTCTCCAGTAGCTAGTCTTTAATGGTATCACATAGATCAAACTCCTTACCATTCACCACCATCTCATATGCGGTCATGATTACATAGCTTGTAGTTGATTTCTCCCTATTTGTATAATAAATTTTATATGCTATCTGATGTAGAGCTTCCAATGGAAACGTGCAAAATAGGTGTCAATTCCTCATTAACATACGTTTACCTTTGTATGTTTCTCTTACTTACCCATCGGCCAAACATCACACCATCGGCCGAATAAAACAACCTTCCTCCAATCGCATACCTTATACTGATGTATGTACCTTGCATCAGTTGCCTATTGGCAACATATGTGCTATCGGCTTCCCCGATATGATTCACACCGATGGTTCTTGTTACCCCAATGTATTCAAACTTATACATACACTCTTTGACTTGCCGTGTTGGTTCCTCCTACCGCTCCTACCGGTCACCTCGTAGTATCAGACTCAATGTATCTACGCAATGCATATGCGCAACATGCAATCGAAACATACAACCCGAATCTGCATTCGAAAGATGCAACTAAAACATGCATTTAGAATATACCTTGTCGAACATGCATTTGACCATTGACTCCCTTTGTATATAAACTCGATGTACATTTGCGATGTACATTCACAACATGCAACTCAGTTATGCATTTGATGGGTTTGACCGAACCTTTGACTTCCTTGTATGCCGATTGGAAACTTTGACTTTCTCTCTCCTTTGTATGCTGATAGACTTGTACATTTAGAATGTACATTTGCCACATACAACCACAACAAACATCTGCGAGATACTCACAACCTCAACTGTGGGATACACAAGAAAAGAAAGCCGATACACATTAGCGATATACACATAGACTGTATATTCGCAATGTATGTTCACTGCCCTCAATCTTTGACATACAACACTTTCGTGTTTCCTGATATGCTTTGCGACTTATACACCTGAGGAACTGCTGCGATATACATACGGAATGTATATCTGACATACAAATGCGATATACACACAAATCATATATCTGATTGAACAATGCGGAATTTCACCGGCTTGATCCGTTGAAACCCTTGCGATTTCACAGAACTGTTTCTCCTGCAAACATACAACCCTTTGCACTTTGTCAGCCTAGCACATGACCATGCTAGGATCTATCAATGCATGCCGTAAGCGATCCTGCAAACCTGAAATGAACAAACAGAAAACATAAAACAAAATCACAAACTGATATGTATAGCCATTCCACCGATTACGAAGTAATCTAACTGGTGGAATGGGCTAAGAACCCATCTCGATCCCAAATAGAAAATTGATGGCACAATGAATTTGAATGCCAGAAAAATAACACAAACAGGATCTTATTCTTGATGTTTTCAGAAATGTATACAGACGATCTAATTTCACAGTTCCACAACTCAACTTCACAACTACTACTCTATCCAATCTCTTCTCAAATCGATCTGATCTAGGTTATATATCCACTCACTATGAGTAGTACTAAATTGGTTCCCAGCGGCTGGGAGACAATTCCAAGCGGCTGGGAGATAGACCCGACTAACAACCTCTAACTGTCTAACCACCTTGTCATAATAGATCGACAAGTGTCCTAGGGATTTACAACAGAAACCTAGATACAAACTACAATGGCATGCATTGGTCAAACAGACCTTATTACATTGAATATAGAAATGCATAAAACATAACAACATATTAAGACCTTAGTCTTCTCCCTCAGATGTATAGTTGGCTTGTTGAAGGGGTGCTCCTGCACCATACTCCCCGCAAGAAGAAATCTCAAGCCCACTTGAGATGAGAGTTTGAAGGTCTGCACCATATTTTATGATCTGCTCTTCACTCATCCAAACTGCCTCTGAATCAGGTTTCCCCTGCCAAGCCACCAAGTATTCCATGTACTCTTTGTTCCTTGTCTTCTTTGCCACTCTTGAGTCTAAAATCTTCTTCAATTGTGGTGGATCACGCTTAGGAATATCATCATCTACTGTACCCTACAATGGTTCTTGCTTGACATCTGCATTATGCTTGTATGGAGTTAAATCACATACATTGAAGATAGGGGATAATCCAAGATCAGAAGGAAGTTGGATCTCATAAGCAATCTGTCCACACTTCTTCAGAATCTGACAGGGTCCAATCTTCCTCTGCATTAGCTTGGTATGTTTACCTTTTGGGAGCCTTTCCTTCTTCAGATGAACCCACACCAAATCTCCAACCTCAAATTGTACATCCCTCTTCTTCTTGTTAGCATATGCTTTGTACTTCAATGTAGTTTGTTGGAGTTGGTTTTTGACTTGATCATGCACCTCCTTGATGGTTGAGGCAAAGGCTTCTCCATCTACACTAATAGATTCTCCTGCAAGTAGATCTCTTAACTCTAAAATACCTCTTGGATGAATACCATATACCACTTGAAAAGGTGATTTCCCTGTACTCCTATTGATGGTGTCATTATAGGAAAATTCTGCTTGTGGGAGGATGTTATCCTACTTCTCTCCATGCTGCCTTGTCAAACACCTGAGCAGATTTCCCAATGAACAGTTAACCACTTCTGTCTGACCATCTGTTTCAGGATGATAGGCTGATGAGAAGGATAAGTTGGTGCCAAGCTTCTTCCAAAGAGTCCTCCAAAAGTGGCCAATAAATCTCACATCTCTATCTGACACTATGCTCAGTGGCAATCCATGTATCCTCACTATCTCTTTGAAAAATAGATCAGCAACATATGAGGCATCACAAGTGGTTTTGCATGGCAAGAAGTGTGCCATTTTACTAAATATGTCTACTACAACAAAAACACTATCATATCCTTTCCTTGTTCTAAGCAAACCCAATAAAAAGTCCATGCTTATGCTCTCCCATGGCCTAGAAGGAATGGGTAGTGGCTGATACAAACCTGCATTAGTAGATCTCCCTTTTGCCTTGTGACATATTACACATGCCTCCACAAATATCCTCACATCTGACTGTAACTTTGGCCAATAGTAATGCCTCTTTACAAGATCAAGAGTCTTATCCAAACCAAAATGTCCTACCATGGCCCCACAATGTTTCTCCCTAATGATGTTCAGTCTCATAGAACATCGTGGAATACACAACTGTCTACCCTTGAAAAGTAATCCATCTTGTATCAGAAATTCAGAGAACTTAGCATGATATTTGTCACCAAAGGAAGTACATACCTTGTAGATCTCTCCAAAGTCTCCATCAGCATCATACATGGCCTTCAAGGAATCAATGCCAACACTCTCCAACTGAATCTGATTTATGGTTAGAGCCCTCCTGCTCAAAGCATCTGCTACCTTGTTCTTGACCCCTTTCTTGTGCTTGAGTGTGAAGGTGAAAGCTTACAAAGTCTCCACCCACTTCATGTGCCAATGGTTTAGCTTCCCTTGACTGTTTATGAAACTAAGGGCCTGATTATCTGTGAACACTATGAATTCTTTTGGCATCAAGTAATGCCTCCACTTTTGGAGTGACTGTACTAGAGCATACATCTCCAAATCATATGATGAGTATCTCTTCTTAGCATCATTTAGTTTCTCACTGAAAAATGCAATAGGCCTACCTTCTTGACTGAGTACTACTCTAATTGCCATGTGGCTTGCATCACATTCTACTTGAAAAATCTTGTTGAAGTCAGGAAGTGCAAGGACTACCTGCTGTGCCACCTTCTTCTTCAATGTTTCAAATGAATCATCTGCTTCCTTTATCCAAGCGAATCTACACTTCTGTCCTCTTTTTATGGTGTCAAGCATGGGTGCACAGACATGACTAAACCCTTTTATAAACTTCTGATAGAAGGTTGCTAACCCATGGAAACTTCTGACATCATTCATGGTTCTAGGAGTTGGCCAAGACAATATGGCACTTACCTTCTCTTGATCCATTTTCAGTTTGCCATGTGATATGACAAAACCCAAGTAGATAATCTCCTCCTACATGAATAAACACTTCTCCAAGTTGATCATTAGCTACTCTTCATGTAACCTTTTGAGGACCAAGTCTATATGTTTGAGGTGTTCTTCCCTTGTATTACTAAAAATCAGAATGTCATCTAGATATACTATGACAAATTTGCCTATAAATTCTCTCAAGACCTCATTCATCAGTCTCATAAAGGTACTAGGGGCATTGGACAAACCAAAAGGCATGACCTTCCACTCATATAACCCCTCATTGGTCTTAAATGCAGTCTTCCATTCATCTCCTGGCCTAATCCTGATCTGATGATAGCCACTCTTTAAATCTATTTTTGTGAAATATTTGGCACCTCCCAAGCAATCAAGCAAATCTTCTATCCTAGGGATTGGGAACCTATACCTGATTGTTATCTTGTTAATAGCTCATGAATCAGTACAAAGTCTCCAAGTGCCTTCCTTCTTTGGTGCTAGTACAACCGATACTACACATGGGCTTAAGCTTTTACCAATTAGGCCTGTCTCCAACAATTCCTCAATCTGCCTTGCTACCTCTGCATTCTGCTCTGGGGTGAGCTTGTATGCTGCCTTGTTTGGGAGTGTAGATCCTGGGATTAGATCTATGCAATGGTTGATGTCCCTTATAGGTGGTAGGGACCTTGGCATTCCATCAGAGATGATGCCTTTGTATTTGTCCAATAGTTCTTGGACAGTGGGATCTATGAACCTTTGCCTCTTCTCTCCCTTGACTTCTTGCTGCTACTCCTTGTTCATTTTTAGGCATGGAATTAGGGCATATGCCACTACACCTTCTTCTACTATCTCTTTCATGAATTGTTTGCCTTCTACCATCATTACCTTGACTTCTTTCCCTTTTGGTTCTACCTCCTTCTCCATTAATGGTATTAACTCTATCACCTTACCATCCTTGGTGATTGAATAGGTGTTTCTAACTCCATCATGTGTTTCTCTCAAGTCATATTGCCATGGTCTGCCAAATAGGAGATGGCAAGCATCCATCTAAGCTATGTCAAACAATAATCTGTCCTTGTATGGTCCAATTTGAAACTCCACCCAAGCCTGTTCTTCGACAACTGTTTGTTGACCTTGGGTGAGCCACAAGATTTTGTATGGGCAAGGATGTGGCAGTCTTCTAAGCTTAAGCTTTTCTACCATTTCAATGGACACAAAATTTTTAGTAGATCCAAAGTTAATCAGAACTTTACATACCTTTCCTCCTACCTTGCAAGTAGTCTTAAACAGAGACTTTCTTTGTGGGGGTTCTCTGTCAGGCACCTTCATGGTGGTCATTGCTCGCCTAATCATAAAAAATTCTCCTTTCTTAGGGTACCCATAACCATTAGGAGCATTCACACTTTGGTAAGTGTTTGAGCTTGTCACACTTTGATAATCAGATTCTTGGATCAGATTTGTCCTCCTTTCTCCCATTGAACTTGTCACTTTTTCTGGACATCTGCTAGCTATATGGCCTTCTTGATTGCAATTGTAACATCTGAGAGGTCCTCTGCCCTGAGATCTTCCTCTAAATGGTGGTCTTCTACCCCTAAAGTTTCCTTTTTGATTGTAACTTCCCCCTTGATTTTGACTACTGTCTCCTTTGTTGTCCTCTTGATTGAATTCACCTTGGTGTCCAAATCCATTTTCTCTGCCTCTGAAAGGATTTCTTCCTCTTTGCTGTCTTCCTCTTCCTCTACTGTTATGCTCTTATCTTCTCTTTAATTTCTCTTCTACTTTGAGTGCCAATTGGTAGCACTTTTGGACTGTATTTGGACTATGCAGATTTAGGTCTTCTTGGATGGCAAATCTCAACCCATTGAGATACCTTGCCACCTTCTCTTCCTCACTCTCCTTCACCTTTGTCTTGACACATAGTTTCATGAAGTCTTCAGTGTATGAGATGACATCTAACTCCTTCTGCTTCAGATTTTGTCTCCTCTTATGTAGTTGGATGTTGTAATCCAATGGAACATAGGCTTCTTTCAGTAAAGCCACCATCTTCTTCCAAGTACCAACTCTTCTCTTTCCCTCTTTCACCCGGTCATCTTGGATGAAATTCCACCAAGTTAGTGCAGCCTCTTTCATTTTGGATTGGGCCTTCTTCACCCTTTGATGGTCTGGTATTTCCTCTATTTCAAAGAAATTATTCAAGGAGTCTATCCACTCCATGACTGAATCAGGATCCATTTTCCGTGCAAACACTGGCAGGTCTAGTTTCATATCCATGTTCCTTCTCTCCATGGATTTGAGGGTGTTGAGTAAGGGTCTCTAGTCTGCAGGAACCTCTTCCCGCCTAGGGATCTCCTCTTCATCCCTATCTTCCTCACCAGAATCTTCTTTTCCCTTTCCTACTTTGTCCCTCAACTTCTCTAACTCATCTTTCAAACCCTGATTCTGAGCTCTAACTGCTTTGCTCTCTGCAATTTGCTTCTTCACTAGGACAGCCAACTCAGCATTTGTCATCCTTGTTGGGAACTCTTGTGACCTTTCTTCATCTGACATCTTGTCTTCTTCTTCTTCCCAAAAGATACAACCTTTGCTCTAATACCACTTGATGCCGAGCTTCCAACGGAAACGTGCAAAATAGGTGTCAATTCCTCATTAACATACATTTACCTTTGTATGTTTCTCTTACTTACCCATCGGCCAAACATCACACCATCAGCCGAATAAAACAACCTTCCTCCGATCGCATACCTTATACCGATGTATGTACCTTGCATCGGTTGCCTATCGGCAACACATGTGCTATCGGCTTCCTCGATATGATTCACACCGATGGTTCTTGTTACCCCGATGTATTCAAACTTATACATACACTCTTTGACTTGCCATGCCGGTTCCTACTACCGCTTCTACCGGTCACCTCCTAGTATCGGACTCAATGTATCTACGCAATGCATATGCGCAACATACAATTGAAACATACAACCTGAATCTACATTTGAAAGATGCAACTAAAACATGCATTCAGAATATACCTTGCCGACCATGCATTTGACCGTTGACTCCCTTTGTATATAAACCCGATGTACATTTGTGATGTACATTCACGACATGCAACTCAGTTATACATTTGATGGGTTTGACCGAACCTTTGACTTCCTTGTATGCCGATTGGAAAGTTTGACTTTCTCTCTCCTTTGTATGTTGATAGACTTGTACATTTACAATGTACATTTGCCACATACAACCACAACAAACATCTACGAGATACTCACAACCTTCAACTGCGGGATACATAGGAAAAGAAACCCGATACACATTAGCGATATACATATAGACTGTATATTCGCAATGTATGTTCACTGCCCTCAATCTTTGACATACAACACTTTCGTGTTTCCCGATATGCTTTGTGACTTATACACCCGAGGAACTGCTGTGGTATACATACGGAATGTATATCTGACATGCAAATGTGATATACACACAAATCATATATCTTATTAAACAATGCGGAATTTTGCCGGCTTGATCTGTTGAAACCCTTGCGATTTCACAAAACTGTTTCTCCTGCAAACATACAACCCTTTACACTTTGTCAGCCTAGCACATGACCATGCTAGGATCTATCAATGCATGTCATAAGTGATCCTGCAAACCTAAAATGAACAAACAGAAAACACAAAACAAAAGCACAAACTGATATGTACAGTGATTCCACTGATTACAAAGTAATCTAATCGGTGGAATGGGCTAAGAACCCATCTCAATCCCAAATAGAAAATTGATGGCACAATGAATTTGAATGCCAGAAAAATAACACAAACATGATCTTATTCTTGATGTTTTCAGAAATGTATACAGATGATCTGATTTCACAGTTTCACAACTCAACTTCACAACTACTACTCTGTCCAATCTCTTCTCAAATCAATCTGATCTAGGTTATATATCCACTCACTATGAGTAGTACTAAATTGGTTCCCAGCGGCTGGGAGATACACCTAACTAACAACCTCTAACTGTCTAACCACCTTGTCATAATAGATCGACAAGTGTCCTAGGGATTTACAACAGAAACCTAGATACAAACTACAATGACATGCATTGGTCAAACATACCTTATTACATTGAATATAGAAATGCATAAAACATAACAACATATTAAGACCTTAGTCTTCTCCCTCAGATGTATAGTTGGCTTGTTGAAGGGTTGCTCCTGCACCACTATCCCTTGTCTAGCATGATAGACAACAAGGCTTATGATGTTTGCAACTACCAAATTTCTACCATCAAAGGTGGTTGTAGTTAATTGTATCACCCACTCATTTTTACCTTCTTTGTTGAAAGATCCCATATTCTAGTCACCCCCTTTATTGCTTCCTTCATGATATGGCAAGGCTTGTCCAAATACATAAAATTTGAGTGTATTTTTCTCAACACCAACCTTATCCATGCATGTTCTCTAAAACAGTTTGGAAAATCTTCCCATACATCGAACTTGAGCTTCCTAATTCTTTGAATGGATATACATACTCTCATACCCATGTATCCAGATTTGTGTTGCTAAGGGTTAGCAACTCCTTTTTGAATTGGGTGTGATCCATTTCTATGAGCATGGTGTGAATGTACTTCCATACATCTTTTGCATATATGACATACACTAGTACATTAGAGAAGGCTCCATCTTTGTCAACCTCCAACACTTTCCAAGGATACTTTTTGTATTTTGGTCTAGGGTTGTCTTTGGCTTGAGCCAGAGTAAATTTTTACATTCTTGCAATGAACTTTATTATTGTATCTTCTCTTATTCTCCTTGTTAACCTATCCCTTGCTCTTCTTAAGGTGATTTTAACTCTAACTCACTACAACTCTACACAACTTATTCATTATCCTTACAAATCACCAACGTGTTCACTTTAAACTTACAACTCACTTCACAACTCTATTTTTCACTTTGTAGCTCAACTTGTCTTTGATGCTAAGTGTTTGTGTGTCTACTTTGCTAGCCCTAAGTCCCTTATATAAGTTTGCAACAATACTTTTTAAATTTAATGTACCCAACTACCTATGTTCCCTCTAATTTTACTATCACTTTTGATTTTGATTTGACAGATAGGCATCCATGAAGATGTGAAAATTAGAATTTAAGTAATGTATGTTCTAACATAAAGTATAATACATATGTTATAATGTACTTTATCTCTTCTGAGAATTGAGTTGGATTGATTCTATCCCTAGATCCCTGACATAATAAGGTTTCAATATCGTGTCATTAACACATCCATCCAATAATTGATTCTGCAAATTCTTAAACTTTATAGCTCCTTATAGTGTTATATCATCAATTTTGTATGGCTCAATCTACCACATATTTATTTTTCTTGGATGTTTTATCTTGTAGTCATATAATAGAACTGTATCTCTAATTTGGAAGGCATTATTCTTGATTTTTCTATCATGCCAAGCATTTGACATCTTTTCTCTTGTTTTTGGTTATTGACAACTATAAGGGCCTCTTTTCATCAAGTCTTTCTAACTCCACTAATCTCTCCTTGATGGAGTTAACACCATTCAATCTTAGTGTGCTTTCCAATCTAATATTGATTACCATGTATTATATTGGCAAAGAAGCATCTAACCCATATATCAATTGAAAGGGGCAATACATGGTAAGTCATTTATAATTTTTTCTATAGGCCCATAACACTACAAGTATTTTGATATCCTAGACTATGGTATTTTCATTCATTATCTTCGTCGATACAATGCCCAAAATATTATTTAATGCTTCACTAGCACCAATGTCTTGTGGGTGATAAGGGCTATTTCTATTATGGGAGATCATAAAATTCTCTAGAAGTTTACAATTATCTTGTTCACAAAGTGTTTGACTTGGTCATGTGTAGGGCTTAAAGGGCACCTAAACCATGTTATGATATTGTCATATATAAACTTTATGATATTTTTGGCATTACAATCCTTAGTACCTCTACTTCTACCCATCTGGTAAGGTATTCAATTCTAGTTATTATGAAGCATACATGAGACTTATGAGTAGGTAGGTCTTTAGGACTAATAAAATCAATAGCCCAATTTTCAAATGAGATTTGTACTAGAATTGGCCACAAGGGCATCTTGTCCCTTGTGGTGGTAAGTCTTCCCACCCCTTGATAGACATCACACTTCTATACATATATATGTGCATCTTTAAAAAGTGTTGGCTGCCATAATCTAGCCAATAGGACTTTTCTACATGTTCAATCTCCTAAATTGTGACTACAAGATGTTCCTCCATGCACCTCTCTCAAAATATCATCTCTTTCATGCTCAAGAACTATTCTTCTAATTACCCCATCCTTACCAACAATATAGATTTGTGCTTCAATTAACGTATAAGGTAGAGATCGCCATAATAATCTATTTCTTTCTTCTTTTATACTTCCTTCTAGAAATTCCCCCATTAACAATAACTCTACAACATATTTCAACTCCAATCATACCATGGTTACTCTAAATAAGTGTGCACTAGGGAAATAATCATTTATGGGTACTTGGTTCTCTCCTCTATCAATCCTTGACAATTAATAAAAGCCTTGACTAGATCTCCCTGGTTTTATCATTATCTTAAAATCAAATTCTTGAAATGACATAGGCCATCTATAGATTCTTCCTTGTATTATAGGTTTGTTCATTAGATATTTTAAGGGTTCATGATTTGTATAGAAGATGAATGGCATGGATAGAAAATAATATTTAAATTTGTAGCGCTTACACCATTTCCAACGCCTCTCTTTCAGTTGTAGTATACTTCTTTTCTGTTTGTGCTAGTTTTCCACTTATAAAGGCAATGGGGTGGCCCTTGTTTCCCCTTGGTTGCACCAACATTGCCCTAATTGCAATACTAGATGCATCTAGATAAACATGAAATGGTAGGTTCCAATCAGGAAATATCAAGAGAGGAGATTTCATAATCTTATTCTGTAGAACATTGAATGCTTCATGACACTTTTTGGTCCATTCAAATTTCTTATTGTTTCTTTTCTTTGAGAGCTCTTCAATCGGTCTGACTATTTTTGCATAGTTCGTAATAAAATTGCAATGATATTTGGTATATCCCAAGAATGTTTTAGTCTTAGATATAGTTTTGGGAGTTCAAGATTATTGCCACATTTAAGGGGTCAACCATCATACCATCTTTATAAATGATGTGCCCTATCAAAATACCAAATGGTATTGCAAATATACACTTTTGAGGTTAAAGTCTATCCTCAAGCTCTTGCATCTCTCTAACATCAACCTCAACACTTGGACCTAATCTTTCATCAATCCATAGATGGTCTAGTCATCTAGATACACTTCTAAAAAATCATGTATAAACTTCCTAAATGAATTCACTAGAATTTTGCTAAAAATAGAATGTGCATTCTTCAATTCAAATGGCATTACCATGTACATGAATGATCCCCATTCAATGGAACAATTTGGTTTAGGTTGGTCCTCTTCCTATATTTTCACTCAATTGTAACCTGAGAAACTATCGATAAAAGAGTACGATTCTCTTCCAACCATTGATTCCAATACCTCCTTTATAAAGGGACTGATGAGCCTAGTTATTAGCCTATTTTCTTCTAGTTTTATGCAAGTTGAAAGACATTCCCAGACATTGTTTTAAGCATATTTCTATGTTATTTTATCCTTTATGATCATTATGCAGACTTGAACTTGGTTAATTAAGTATATGGAGATACGATTATGATATGATGAAATTGTATGTTATATGTGGGAATGTATGGATTATTGAGAATGTTTGTGTTGATTATGGTTGTTAGTATTTTGTACACGTTCATGGACTAATCTTGCAGATAATAGAGGAAGGATTGTAACCGCAACAACTATAGGATGCAGCTCGTAGCCACAACATTTCCATGCGCAAAGCAGCTTGGGAGATTTCAGTCTTCACTAAGTGCAGCAACCACGACCCGAGGAAACTTGATGGAGAATCATGCATCATGATAGGTGATCAATAAAGATGATTGGAAGCTTGGTGGACTTTGTTACCACTAGAAGACTAATTGGATCGATTCAATTAATCCATATTCCCCTATTTTAGCAGAGAGTTCTAATTTTGTTTGGACATTTCCTTCCTTCTTTTCCTGTCATTGTTGTTAGCATTCATTACACTCTAGTTCATGCAGAGTGGTGTTTTATGCTTACAGTTAAGATACCTATTTCAATAACTCCCCCGTGCCTATATTATGGTTCAGTGGTTGAGGTAGAAGTTAGTTCTAAGTTAAGTTCAATTTTGAATAGTTTTTGTTCTGCCACAGATATAGCTATCTGAATCTTTTCTAGATTATGTAGACAATGTTATTTGATTATGAGTTATGAATATTACAGTTTAGCCAGATTTTAAGTGATTTTAAAAGATTGTGCAATGTATGTTAGAATCAATATGATTATGCTTATCTAAAAGAGTTAGATTTGAGTTTAAGCAGTGAGGCAATCACCTGAGCAAGGGCCACTCAGGATAACTGACCTTCACTTTATTTCTTGTATGTTTTAATTGTTGTAGCAGTTAATTTATGAATACAAGATCAATTAGATTCTTAGAGTTGCTTAGTTAATTAACTTGTGATACTCCAGAGGATAGGAATAGTTGTCATTAGCAAATTAGAATTCATTCCTTAATTAATCTATTGTTACAGTCTTACATTACAGCATTACTTTCCCTTGTTAATAAATAGCTTGATGTAGTAGATAAGTTAGATAGTTTGATCCCTGAAAGCACATACAGTGCAAGTGCCATCACAAGTCTACAAGCCATGGTTGACAATTTGATGAGGTCTTTTCAAGAAGTTATAGTGGATTGTTCAGTAGGAGATTCCTTTGAATTGAGTGATTACCACCAAGTTTACCTAGCATTGTAAAGACACTACAAGGACAAGGGAATGGATCATGTACATGTGCCTTATTCAATTTCCTAAAATCTAAGCAATTCTAATCTACCTTTTTTTGAAGTTGTATGATCATTGGACTAATCCACTCTTCATCTTCAACATACTTGATTATTTCTCCCGCTAACATCTTATCTAACTCTTTCTTGACCTTACTTTCATATTTTTGTTTAGGTGATAGGGTCTCTTTCTTTGTAGTTTTATTCCTTAATTTAACTTTTTAATTTCATGACGTTGGCTTCCTCTTTATCACCCTTTAGTTTAGTAAATTTTTTAGGGAACAAGTCTTCATAATCTTTTAGCACATCTACCACCTCCATCACCTCATTTTCCTCCTAATAATCTCCAATCCTTTCTATCTTTAGTATACCTTCTTGCACTATATTTTCTTCTTTAATTTTAAGGGGTTGATAAAAGTATTGAGTTTTTTTTTGCATTTTGCACTACCAACTCCCTTTCCTCTTCTTCAACATGCACTTATAAGTGTTTTTTTCTCCATACTCTTTCTCTTCTTCCTTATTAATATTATAGGATAATCTTTGAGGTACTGCATTTTTCTCGTCCATCCACTCTATTAATTTCCATATGCCTTGTTTATTCTGTGGCATTGATATGCTCCTATTTTCTCTAAATTTTACCCTTAATTTCTCCATAGGTAATGTTATTACTTATTTCATTCTTCGTAGTATATTGTGTAGTTGTTTATTTGAGTTAGAGAATTGGAAAGTTTTACAAATATCATTTTTTAAACATGGTCCAATTCCATGTTTATGCTCTTTTCTCTTGATTTATGTACCATGATTTTGCAATTAGAGCTAAAGTCTAATAGAATAATATAATGCAAATACTTTTGTCATATTCTCTCAAGGCATCCAACTCTAAGAATAATTTTCTAGGTGTATGTGTCAGTTAAATGCAATACAATATTATTTGATGGTGTGTCAATCCCATTCTTGAACTAGGTACCTAGTTTTTATCAATACTTTTAATGCTTTCCATGTAGGGATATTTGGCTTGTGAGTGTACCACCATCTTTCCACAATACCAAGGTATCATCTAGAGCTTCCCTCCCGAGATCCTCTCTTTCAAATGCATTCTCCATGTTTTCAAGATATCTTAGGAGGTCACCCACTCCTAAATAGCATGGCAACTTGATGTGCGAGATCCCTCTTGTGATGTGGTAAGATCTATTGATCTGTGGTGTGTCCTCTTCTTCTATGATACTTTTTCTAGTTTCTCAATCCTTTGCAAGCTATACACCCTTCTTATTGGGACTCTCCTTGCTCTTCTCTTTAGGTTGTTTAGTATTTGTGCCTCTACCACATCTTTACTATTAGTACTGAAATCATTGCTTTCAACTATTATTCTCCTTCTAAATTTGGTTCTCCATCCATTTCTACCTTGGGGATCTTCCCCACTGAATATAATCCTCTATATGCATCTTCTTTGTCTATATTTCTTTCTTGTGCCACCTCCTCAACATATACTCCTTTCATATATGTATACATTGTATATGTGTTATTTTGTCTTCCCCATAGAAGAAAAAATCTTCCTTTTAGGAGTCAAATATCCCATTGCAATTCACAAAGCACTCCAATTTTAGAAAAACACTGAAATCATCGAAGGATTCTTTCATATCAATCACCTCAAAGTCTAATTTTATTTTTATGTCTAGGAGGTTTACTTCCACATTTCTTCATGTGCCTATAGTGCTTATGTATGTTCCATAATCTAATGTAATGTCACAGGGGTGTCTGTTGGAATAAGGTGCCATTAACCTTGTAAATTCTAATATTGTATTTATTCCATTTATTATTTGTAATTTGTAATTACCCATAAGGGAATGAGGTAGTTTCACTGGCAGTGGTAATTCCAGAGTTATTGGCGGAAGTTACGGAGCGATATTTACTGTTAGCAAATGTAAAACTCAGAGGTAAATAAGGGTAGGCATTTCCCTTGAGGAATCTACTATTTTTGGCATGAATGACAACTTGTCATAATGTGGTGTAAGTGGATTTATGGCAGGTGCAAGTTGTCATAAGATTCCATGCATGTATGACGCATATGACACCCATTATTAATTGTGGTTTCTATTTTTATCCGCAGGCACTCATCTTGGGAAGATTTGTTGTTGGTGGTATCTATGACAGTTATGACACATCATAAGATGCTATTACATGCTATTCTTGGACCTAGGCACCCAACTTTGGATGTGTAAGTTTTTACCACTTGATGGTTGCATGTATGACGACATTTAATGCTTGCATGTGGTAGAATCTTAGAGAGAGAAAGTGGACACCTAGAATGGAGGGAAAACACTTCTATAAATATTTGCCATTGTATTTGTTGCTGAAATACAGATTTTAGGTACTCAGGTGTTGTCAGAATGCTGTCAGGTTGAAGATTGGTGGAGAGAGTTGTTGAGTTGTATTGTACAATCTTTTTCAGATTAATACAAACTTGTGCCTCTTTCCTTGTGGAGTTTTTTACCTGCAAGGGTTTTCTTCACGTAAACACTGTGTTGTGTGTTCAATTTTTTATTTTTTATTTTAATGTTTCTATGTTGCATAGTTTCAATTTCACGTTACAATCTCTATTGACAATACACAATTAAAGATTGCAGAAATTTATATTTGAATCAAATTTTTGTTGAGTAGTTGTGCTTTCATTTCTATCATTTGGTATCAGAGCCTGGCCATCTTTGACTCTTGGGTGGTAGTGTGGAAGCTATAGTTGCAGTGGGAGATTTGGTTATGTTTGTTTTGTGGATCTTGAGTTGATATTATGGCTGCATCCACTGTTGCATCAACCTCTTGTTTGGACATTGAGAAGTTTAACGGAAAGGGTTATGAGTTGTGGAAGATCAAAATGGATGATTTGTTGGAGGAAAGAAACTAGTGGTTGGCTGTTCAAAAAGAGAAGAAACTCGATGATGTCTCTCTGGATGATTGGGATAGACTGGATAAGAAGGCACGAGGAACCATCCGTTTGTGTCTTTCAAACTCTGTCTTGTTGAATGTTGCAAAGGAAGAGACCGCACATAAATTGTGGAATCGGTTGGGTGAGACTTATCAAGCCAAGAGTATGGTAAATAAACTCTACTTAAAACAAAATTTATTTTCCTTGAAAATGAGAGAGGGTGAATCTGTCGCAGAGCATTTAAATATGTGTAATTTGTTATTGAGTCAGCTTGCTTCAGTAGAAGTTGATGTTAATGAGGAAGATAAATGTATCTTGCTTCTTTTTTCTTTCCCTGAGTCTTGGGAGAATGTTATATAGGCTATCACTGCTGACCTCATAGATCCCAAGTTGGATGCCCTTGTTGTAGTTTTATTATCACAGGAACTGAGGAAGAAGAGTTCAGATAGTTCAGGGGATGCTCTTAGTGTCAGGGGAAGGTCTAAAGAAAGAGGATTGAAAGGAGATCAGAAGGGGGCTAAGGACAAGTCCAAGGGTTGTTCTAAGACTCTTGAAAAGAAGAATAGAGTTAAGTGTTGGAACTACGGTAAAAGGGGACATGTGAAGGAGTGCAGAAATCCAAAGAAACAGTGGAAGAGTGCTTCAGATAAGTTCTCAAATGAAGGTGAAGATGTTTTACTTTCTACATGTAATGTTGTTTCTAATGATCACTAGTTGGTTGACTCAGGATGCTCGTTTCATATGACCCCACATAAGGAATGGTTCTCCACATATGAAGAATATGATGGAGATAATATCTAACTTGGAGACAACTCTACATATCTGATAGTTGGGAAAGGCAAGGTACTGTTGTGTGTAATGTCCCAAATTATGAGCTAAGTGTGTTTTTGAGCTACATGGGAAATGCAATATTGGAATTGTATTTTCAATTATGAGGTTGGTTTTAATTTTTAATGATTGCATATGATTCATAGCTGGCCGCCAAACATGAAGGAAAGATATATTAAATGCAACATTTATTTATTAAATGATTGCATTGGATCGATGGAATATGAGGTCGATTGGGTTTGTGGAAATTAAATGATTGCATTTAATTTGATATTGAGCTTTGAAAATATTTTAAATGCAAATTTTATTATTAAATATTTGCATTGGAGCGGTTGAGGGTTTTTATTAAATGCAAATATCATCATTTAATGCATACACATGAGGTAGTTGTGGATTGAAGCAAGAATAGAGGAGCATTTTAAATGCAAGTTCATAAATTAAATGCCAAGTTGGTTATGTCAAGGATCAAGATTTTAAATGCTTTGAAGGTTATTAAATGCTTACATTTGGATAGATTGGTTTATTTAATGCAATCGCCCAATCATTGCAAGTACTAGTTGGAGGTTAGAAGGATTTTAAATGCATTTTAAACACAAAATTAAATGCATGTAGCTGATCGCCCAAGCAAAGAGGAAGATTTTAAATGATTGCAATCTCAAAATTCAATGCAAGTGTCAAAGGCCAAGCTTAAGAAGGATCGATCCATAGAGGAGGAGCAAAATTCATTTAAAATAATTGAAGATTGTTTTAAATGAAAGCATTTCAAGTGAAGATCATTCAATATTGTTCCATTTCCTTAATTTCTATTGATGGATTTCAAAATGCATTCCAAAATTGCCAAGAGGATGGACATCAAAGCTTGAGGAGTTTAAATAGATGACTTGAGCTTCATTTTGAAATGAATGATGCTATGGTATGTTTTCTTTATTATTGTTTATGACTGAAAATTTCGATTTTCTAGTTATTTTTCAAGGAGATGTTCCCTTAAGTGTTGTGGTGATGATCCCATAACAATTTGTGAGATGTTGTCATACAGATTTCATCATTGGCTTACATTTGCAGGTTATTTGAAGAGTTTGGAAGTGACATTTTTGAAGCTCTTGGTGTAGAGGATTGACTACCAAGGTAGTTTAATAAATTTGGAGTACATTGTGGATGGTATTTTCATATTTTGCAGGGTCTGATTTTGCAACAGCAGGGTCTGATTTTTATAACAACGACTTTACATTGGCATTTCAGGGCTTTTTAGGTGAATTTGATCAAGGGTTTGAAGATTGAAGAGTGGTTCTTGATAGAAGACATTCCTATGCATCCATAGAATGCATGTGGAAGAGTTATTTCATGATATTTCATTGTAAACCCTTGGCTGGGCAAAAAGTACACTTTCATCAGTCATATCAGCAAACAGAAAAGTTTACATCAGAATTTTATTGAAGCTCTTTCAAGGGTGTTTTGTGTCCATTTGATAGCCATCATCATTCTAGAGGCTTTGGGCTATAGTTGTATGTAAAGTTTGATGTATTTGGGCTTCCAATTGATTTGTAATGAAGTCTGATATAAAATCAGACATGGACTGAAATAAATTCCAGCCACTTGACATTTCATGTTTCATTTTCATATATGCAAAGTTGATGTGAGTTTGATGTGCTACAATTCCTTATTCATTTGGTGAAGCTATTTAATTGAAGTGTGCAAGAAATCTAAATTTGCAAAAAAAATTTAGTCATTTCTAGAAGGGTATTTTACAGTGGTATCAGAGCATTCAAAATTTCAGTCCAATATCCATTAGGGATATTAAATTGTGTTTCAGTGATGGGATGATTAAAACCCTCCTTGGTGTTTATCATGTTCCTAGATTAGCTAGAAATTTGATTTCTATTTCAAAGCTGAATGATTTGGGAATGCATGTGACTTTTGACAAGCATGGCTGCAAATAGGTGAGAGGGAACTCGGTGGTAGCGAAGGGGAAGAGATTGGGAAACCTATTCAAGCTTGAACCCACTACAATTTGTAATGCCTCCTATGTATCTGAGGCCAGTACGGAAAATACATGTATGTTGTGGCACCGTAGATTGGGTCACACAAGTAATAATGTTTTGAAAACTATTAAGAATAAAGATTTGTTGTGAAAGGAAGCAAGGTATGCAGAAAATGCTTTCTACACTGATCTAATGAGGAAAGACTTATGCAAATTTTTTACTTTTACAGTTACAGATTAAGATGCACATTAATAGAAAGATAATAACAACTTCCAAATGCAAACACAAAACTCATAACACAAGATATACGTGGGGAAAACCCTTTCAGGTAAAAAACCCCACACTCCAAAGCCACCCAATATATTATTCAGAAATCACAAAGATTACAATATACTTGTAGGGCAAACTTTTACAGGAGTATATCCAACCAGAGATCTAGGAGGTAACTCAACATCTATAAGATTCTTAAATGCAACCTCCATCTCAAGTTCCTGATATATAGGAGATATAATACATTACACTGCCAACGGTAATTATAAAACCATGAGCTAAAACTACCCAAAAGTGGCACCCAAATTATCTCCAATCAAAAATGCCTTGTGATGTGTCAAACCACACACCAACACGTGTAACTCTCCCCTTTACAACTCTTTTATGTGTCCAACATGTTTTTACATTTCCCAAAATTGAAGGTCCAACTTTCGGGAGGCCATAACTTTTGATCCAGGTGTCTGATTGACAAACCGTTTTATGCGTTAGAAAGCTCATGAAGTGCTCTATCACCCTATAACCCGCTTCACCAGTTACGACAATTTTTGGGATGTTTAGAGAAGTTTTGATACCCAAAAATTGAGTTCAGAACTTTTCTGACAGTTTCATAAAAATAATAACTTTAATATCTCACAATCTAGATATGATCTTGAGTCGAAACTCACCCGAGATGTTTACTTGGCTGTTCTGCACCTTTTGGAAAAATTTTAGGTCAACCTGAGGTTAATCGAATGACTTACTAAAAATAGTAAGTCTCGCTATTTTAAGCTCATTTGGAAACTTTTGGAAACTTTGAAGGTTCCAAACCATTTTCCAAGATAAAGGGTATTCAAAAAGACCAAAACAGGGAAGAATAGTAATCTTTCAAAGTTGCAAGATTGAGACACTTTTCCTAACATTCTCCCACTTGTCGAACACCTTGCAAGAGCAAAGGGAGCATCAACACCATGATTTAATGGCTAGGGGTCGTGAGGCCCATAGACTTTGAACACCATCTGAACTTCTCTGTGCTCATAGGTTTTGTCAAGGAATCTGCAACATTCATCAAAGTTTTAACTTTTTCCAAGTTTACCTTCCCATCCTCTACCATGTCTTGAACAAAATGGTACTGGACATCAATACGCTTAGTCCTTGCATGGAAAGTAGGATTCTTCACCAAACATATGGCACTTTGACTGTCACAACAAATAGTAATCTTCCTTGCATCAAACCCAACATCAGAACACAATCTCTTAAGCCAAATGGCTTCTTTACAAGCATGAGTTGCTACCATGTACTCATCTTCAATAGTGGACAAAGCGACCACAGGTTGCCGCTTACTCATCCAACTAATAGCACCACCAAACATAGTGAACACATAAGCACTGGTGGATCTCCTGTTGTCAATGTCACCTACCCAATCTGAATCCACAAATCCATGAATACAAAGTGAATGCCGAGGTCCTGTAGGATAACCATGATAACATAAGGAATACTCAAAAGTACCCCACAAATATCTAAACACTCTCTTCACTGCATCCCAATGTACCCATCCAAGATTAGCCATAAATTGACTAAGGACTCCCACTGCTTGGGCAATGTCTGGTCTTGTGCAAACCACCGCATACATCAAACTGCCAACCACACTAGCATAAGGAACTCTGCTCATATCCTCTATCTCAGAAGGAGACTTTGGACAATCTTCAATAGATAACTTTGTCCCCATTGTAATAAGAACAGTCAAAGGTCTGCAATCCATCATGTTGAATCTCTCCAACACAGTGTAAACATACTTACTTTGGCCTAACCAAAGTTTTATGTTTGCTTTGTCCCTTCTGATTTCCATTCCCAAAATGTATCGAGCTGCCCCTAGATTTTTCATCTCAAATTGTGCTGACAACTAAGACTTCAAATCAAAAATCAAACTTTTACCATTCCCAATGAGTAACATATCATCGACATATAATGTAATAATGAGAATGCAATCATTGTCAAACTTGTAGTAAACACAATGATCTGATTTCGATCTCTGAAATCCAATACTCAACACAAAAGCATCAAACTTCTGGTACCACATCCTAGGAGACTATTTCAAATGATACAAAGACATTTTTAACTTACAAACCATATTTTCTTTACCTTTCACCACGTAGTGCTCTGGCTGTGACATATAGATTTCCTCCTCCAAGTCACCATGAAGGAATGTTATCTTCACATCCATCTATTCCACTTCTAGATCATATGCTACTGCAAGAGATAACAGGAACCAAATAGATGTCAGCTTTTCAACGGGAGAGAAAATCTCACCATAGTCAATTCCCTCCACCTGAGAATACCCTTCGCAACCAATCTAGCCTTATATTTCTTAACACTGCCATCTACACCGAATTTCTTTTTGAACACCCATTTGCATTCAACAGGTTTTCATCCTTCAGGCAAAGGCACCAAATCCCAAGTATTATTCTTTTCCAAAGAAGTCATCTCCTCTTCCATGGCCTCCTTCCAGGAACCTGCATCTTTCATACCCATAGCCTCTTTCATAGTTCTAGGCTCATCAATGTTAGAAATGAAAGAAAAAATACAACTGGAATCATGCAATGAATAACCAAACCTATCAGGTTGTTGCCTTATCTGCGTGGACCTCCTCAAAGGTTGAGGTTGAGGTTCTAAATCTTCTTCTAAACTTTCAGAGCTACTAGAGCTCTCCTCATTATCAATTCTAATAGATGTTTTTGGTTCAACTTTCTCAGGGGTAGAAGGAAGCTGAACCACATCATCTTTCTTCTCTTCTTTCTTTGGCTACAAGACAATAGAAGAAGGATTGAGCTCTCTGAAGATCACACTTCTACTATACAGAACTTCTTACAGCTACTGGATCCCAAAGCTTGTATCCTTTCATGCTGATGCCATAACCAATGAAGATACACTTTACAGACTTGTTCTCCAACTTAGACCTCTTCTCCTTAGGCACATGTGCATATGCCTCACAACCAAGTACTCGAATGTGTCTTAATGAAGGCTTTTTACCAGACCATACCTCCATAGGTGTCTTATCAAGGAGCGCTGATGTAGGAGACTTGTTAACCAGGTAACAAGCGATAGCAACAACTTTAGCCCAAAACTTTTGTTCAAGACTAGCTCCACTTAGCATACTCCTTGCCCTATCCATCAACATTCTATTCATCCTCTCTGCAACTCCATTCTATTGAGGGGTATACGGAGTTGTCTTGTGCCTCTCAATCACCTATTCTTTACATAACTTGTCAAAATCTGCTGAACAGAACTCACCACCGTTGTCAGTCCTCAAACACTTAATCTTTCTATCCTTCTAATTCTCTACAAAAGCTTTGAACTCTTTAAATCTATTAAAGACTTTAGATTTACTTCTAAGGAAATACACCCATGTCCTTCTACTGTAATCATCAATGAATGAAACAAAGTAAACAGATTTTGAAATTGAAGGAACATTAACAGGACCAAACACATCAGAATGAATCAAGTCCAACATTTCAGAAGATTTGTTAGAACTGGAATAAAATTGAATACAGTTTTGTTTTCCATAAATGCAATGTTCACAGAAATCGAACTCAAGGTTACAATCATTCATACCCTCAACAAGATTTTTATTCTTCAGGGTCCTCAAACCCTTTTCACCAATGTGACCAAGCCTTTGGTGCCATAACATTGTCTTCTCAGTTGGGAGTTTCATTTCCATAGAATGAGCACCCTTAGGTACCCAAAATGCATGACCATCAGAAGTAGATGCAATAGTCTTTTTCACTGCTGGTTCCAATGGTGAGGATGAAGACTCTGAAGCTCTCTTCTTCGAAATAGAGGCACTATTGCACTGAACTACGCATGCATCAAGCTGAAACATAGTGCCAATCTGAACACCCTTAGCCAACACCATAGATCCTCTAGTCCTCTTGCATCCTCCATTCAAGAAAACAACCTGCACACCCACATCATTCAATTTACTTACAAAAAGAAGGTTCCGTGTCAAACCAGGGATATGCAGAACACCATTTATTCCCTTTACTCGTCCATCAGGGAATCGAATCAAGGCTCTTTCACGGCCAACAATATCTAGGTGAGAATCATCACCCAAAGTACACCTTTCCACCATCATATTCTTCATACTTCGAAAACCAGCCCTGATGCGAGGTCATGTGAAAAGATGCACCAGAGTCAATAAGCCACACATCCTCAGATGCATGTGTTGTCAAGTCAATGACAAATGCTTATCCTTCATCCTAAGAGGACTTTTCAGAATCTGAATCATGATTCTTCTTCTTTTTCTTTTTCTCCTCCTTGCACTCCTTGCAGAAGTGACCAGGTTTGATGCAATTCCAACAAAGGGCCTTGGACTTTCCAGGAGACTTATATCTCCCACGGGATTTCGATCTTCCTTTTTCTTCCTTCTTCTTATCCTTTTTCTTTCCCTTCTCTTTAGATCTACCACGAACCACAAGAGCCTCCTTAGCTGATTTGGAAGACTTTCTCTGCATCTCTTCAGACAACAGTGAAGAAACCACTTCATCCATCTTGAAGGTGGTAGTGGTACTCCCAATGGCCATAACAAGGTGGTCCCATGAATCTGGTAAGGAACATAGTAATGTCATACATCGATCCTCCTCCTCTATCTTCACACCAACAGAAGTCAACTCGGCAACAAGCATATTGAATGTGTTCAGATGATCAGCGACAGATCCTCCATCTTCCATCCTCAGATAATACAATTTCTTTCACAGGAATAACTTGTTCACCAGGATTTAGCCTGATAAACATCTCCAAGCTTCTTCCAAAGATCCTTTGCAGTCTTTTCTTCATGGATATTCAGGAGCACTGAATCAGCCAAATAGAGTCTTACCAAACCCTTAGCTTTTCAATCTTTGAGATCCCAGTCTTCTTGAGACATTACCATTGGTTTTGTACCAGATATGGCTTCCCATAAATCCTGATCTACAAGCATGTCCTCCATTTTGAGTTTCCACAACTTGAAATTACTTTCGTTAAACTTCTCTATTTCAAACCTCCCAGATGTGCTCGCCATCTCTTACCTGCAACAAAGATTTCAAAATCCTCTACACAAGTCCCCACTCAAATGAAGATCAGCTCAAAAAACCCTCTACCCAATAACTAGAACCAAAGATGATTAGGCTCTGATATTAATTGAAAGGAAACAAGGTATGCAGAAAATGCTTCCTACACTGATCTAATGAGGAAAGACTTATGCAATTTTTTTACTTTTACAATTACAGATTAAGATGCACATTAATAGAAAGATAATAACAACTTCCAAATGCAAACACAAAACTCATAACACAAGATATATGTGGGGAAAACCCTTTCAAGTAAAAAATCCCACACTCCAAAGCCACCCAATATATTATTTAGAAATCACAAAGATTACAATATACTTGTAGAGCAAGATTTTACAAGAGTATATCCAACCAGAGATCCAGGAGGTAACTCGACATCTATAAGATTCTTACATGCAACCTCCATCTCAAGTTCCTGATATATAGGAGATACAATACAGTACACCGCCAACGGTAATTACAAAACCATGAGCTAAAACCACCTAAAAGTGGCGACCAAATTATCTCCAATCAAAAATGTCTTGTGATGTGTCAAACCACACACCAACATGTGTAACTCTCCCATTTACAACTCTTTTATGTGTCCAACACGTTTTTACATTTCCCAAAACCGAAGGTCTAACTTCGGGAGGCCATAACTTTTGATCCGGGTGTTCGATTGACGAACCGTTTTATGCGTCGGAAGCTCGTGAAGTGCTCTATCACCTTGTAACCCACTTTGTTAGTTACAACAATTTTTGGGACATTTAGAGAAGTTTTGATACCCAAAATTGAGTTTGAAACTTTTTCGGTAGTTTCATAAAAACAATAACTTTAATATCTCACAATCTAGATATGATCTTGAGTCGAAACTCACCCGAGATGTTTACTTAGTTGTTCCGCACCTTTTGAGAAAATTTTAAGTCAACCTGAGGTTAATTAAAGGACTTACTAAAAATAGTAATTCTTGCTATTTTAAGCTCGTTTGGAAAATTTTGGAAACTTTGAAGGTTCCAGACCATTTTCCAAGATAAAGGGTATTCAAAAAGACCAAAACTGGGAAGAATAGTAATCTTTCAAAGTTGCAAGGTTGAGACACTTTTCCTAACATGTTGGACGGTTTCTCTTATTCTGATGAGCACTTTGATTTCTGTGAGCATTGTGTGTTTGGTAAACAAAACAGAAAATCTTTTCCTTTGGGAAGTAATAGAGCAAAAGAGAAGTTAGAAATTATTCATATAGATGTGTTTGGACCTGTGGATAATAAATCTATCAGAAAATCTTGTTATTTTGTTACCTTCATTGATGATGTGTCCAGATTTACTTGGATTTATTTTATGAAACACAAATCTGAAGTTTTCACTAAGTTTAAAGATTTTAAAGTCTTACTTGAAAACCAATCGGGTTTGAAGATAAAAATATTAAGATCTGACAATGGAGGGGAATATTGCTCTAAGGAATTTGATGAGTTTTGTAGGCATGTAGGTATTATTAGACAAAAGACAACTATGTATACACCACAATAGAATGGTGTTGTAGAAAGGATGAACCAAACAATCATGGAAAGGGCCAGAAGTATGTTGAGTGATGCATAGTTGGATAAATGTTTCTAGGCAGAGGTTGTGTGTACTACTTGCTACTTGATTAACAGATCTCCTTGTAAGGCTCTTGATTCGACACCTTATGAAGTGTGGACAGGTAAGAAACCTTCTGTTTCACATTTAAGGGTTTTTGGTTGTGAGGCTTTTGTTCATGTGCCTAAGGAAAAGCAATCTAAGTTGGATCCAAAAGATGAAAAGTGTACATTCATTGGATATGGTGATAATGTCAAAGGATATAAGCTTTGGAATCCACTAACCCATAAGATTATCTATTCTAGAGATGTTATTTTCAAGGAACTTAGAGCTATTTCTGAACCTAAGTAACCAAAAGGAAAAGATGAAAAGGTAAAGAGAGTGCACTTTGAGTTAGAGTAGCAAGATGCACCTCGGGAAGAATAGAATGATGGATTGGGGGGTGAAGAAGAAGAAGATTTGAGTAGTTCTGATGAAGATGAATCTATTGTTACAGAAGAATTTGGTGTAGATGATCATGCAGAAGAATAAGTTGAGACTCTTACTCCACCCTTGAGGAGATCCACAAGACAACATAATCCAGTTGACAAGTATAGACAACCAGATTCCCATTGTGTATTTACTTTATTGAGTACTAATGATGAGCCTAGATCCTACAAGGAATCTATTCTTTCAGATAATAGTGAGTCTTAACAGTTAGCCATGCAGGAGGAGATGATGGCTTTAGCCTCTTGTAACACTTGGGATCTTGTTCGTTTGCCCAAAAGAAGAAAGACCATAGGTTGTAAGTGGGTCTTCAAGAAGTTTGGAGCAGACAATTCATTGGAGAAGTACAAGTCTAGGCCAGTAGCCAGGGGTTACTCCCGGAGAGAGGGAATTGATTTTGGTGAGATTTTCTCTCCTATTGCTAAATCAACTTCTATTAGATTTTTTTTATCCATTGTCGCAGCTTATGATTGGGAGATTGAGCAAATGGATGTTAAGACTGTTGGTGTAATTAAATATTTAATTACACTTTATTAAGTTTACTTAGGGCTAATTTTAGTCTTAGGTTATTCTTAAGTCATATTAGGGTTTTTCTCTAACTTGCAAATATAAAAGCAAGTTCTCACATGTAATTCTTTAATCCATTTCATTAATTCATCCTTATTGTGAAAATTATTCCTCTTTGCTTTTTTTCTTGTGGAAGGTAAATCTTAGGTTTTGTAGGTGATCTTTGTGGCTTGAATTAATTATCAAATTCAACATGGTATCAGAGCCAGGTTTCAAGAGTTTTTTTATATGAAGAAAAATAGAGGTTTCAGAGCATTTTTGGCCAAAACTGACCTCACCATTGCGCTCAGAAGGCCCAAAAACCCCTATTTTCATATAAGGCACTCTATATTTTGCTGAAAAAAAGTTTCTGGGTGTTTTTTTTAGGTTTCAAAAATTTGGTTCTATGAAATCCGTACGACTGTACGGCGCCTCGATTTTCGTGCCAACCTCGATTTCTGTGCCATTCTCATCTGAGTTGATTTTGATTTTCAAGCTGCCTCAGTTTGCGTGCCATCTTAATTTTTGAGCTGCCTCGATTTGTGTGCCATCTCGATTTCCGTGCTGCCTCGATTTCTGTGCATAGGTACAGCGAAATTTTTTATTAATTTTTTAATAAAAAATAATTTTTTATTTTGGAGGGCTAGCCCCTTGGGTTTAACCCTTGGTCGCATGGGGGACTAGCCCCTAGCTTCCAAGCAGCAGCCCCCAGAGACTCAGCTCTTGGTCATATGAGGGACCACTGTCCTAGCCGCCAGCCCCCAAAGACTCAGCTCCTGGTCACATGGGCGCCCAAGGGCTTCAATAGTGTTTTTTTTGGCCTCTTTGCACTAAAGGAGCAGTTTTGGTAAATCGAGCATATCTTGAGCATACGGAGTCAGATTTTCAAAAAAAAATAGGCGTTGGAAAGCTGGTTTCGAGCACAATCCAGTGGTGCAAGTATTTTTTCTAGGTTTTGCTGATTGGTATAATTTATTGCTGTTTGAAGTTAAGGCATCTGTTTTGGCCTTCGAGCTCCGTTCTTGCGCCTAGAATCTCCGTTTTTCAAAAACGAATAGGCATTGGAAAGGTATCAGAGAGCTCTACACAGCCAACTATATAATATTTTTAGATTCAGCCCCAGGTATATTTTAAATCAGTTTGTCAATTTTATGGCTTCTGTTGGATATCCTGGACATGCTGCCTCCTGGAAAGTTTCTGTTTGCTTTGAAAGACTTCTATTATCAGCATAAATCTATTTGCATATTTTGATCTATAATCATCTAAGGAGATGGGATTCTACCATCAGCATAAATCTACTTGCAGATATTGTGGAAGTAATCAACATGAGAAAGAGATGTGTCCTCATTTCTCACATCATCTCTTTGAAATGCTTCTTTCAATCGCTTCTCCTCCTGATGAGATCATTGTTCCACCATCACCTACTGCTACTTCAGAGTTCAGTGTTGCATCATCATTGGCTTCTAGTGATTCTGTGCAGCAGGTCAATATTAGTCTTCCTGATCCACCTCATTGGGATTCCTATCTTGCAGACATATCATCTTTTTTTGTAGAGTCCCATCTTATAGATTTGGAGGACCACATTGAGGACATTTGTCTTCTTTTTGATGACAGCTTTGATGGAGTTGCATCACCATCATATGCTTCAAAGATTGTTCTTCATCCTCCTCTTCTTCAGTCACAGTTTGACAGTGGATTGGAGACATTTGAGCAGTTTTCAGGAGCATCATTATTGTCTTTGGATCATGTGCAGAGTTCAGAGACATTTGTCCTTCTTCCTGTATATTCCTATCCGGAATGGGAAGACATTATGCGCACATCTGTAGTTCTATTTCTTCCTAAGGGGAGGAATGTTGTTCGACGTTCATGGGTCTTCATCTTTATTCTGTGTCGAGTATCTTCCAGCACTGCAGGAGTCATCTTGAGGAGCGGCTGCATAGTCTCTCTTCTCATCTCTATTTTGGGAGGGAGCATTTCCTCGCATGGGGTTTCATCCTTCTCACTTCTGGGGGGGTCATCAGACCTTCTCTCTTCTTCCTCTCTTATGGGGGGCGGCATTCTTGATTGTACTTTTGTGATGGATTCACTTCTTGGGGGGTCTTAGTTTTAGTCCTTCTTCCATCACATGTTTATGTACTTGTATTTTTCTCTCTTTTGGAGAGGAGTTTTCTCCCACTGAGTTTTTCTCCTTTCGCTCCACTTTATGAGAGATTTTTGTTGTTCATGGGTACCTAAAATGGCCTTGTAGCTGGGACCCATTCTTGCATTAGTTGCATGCTTTTCATTTCTCCCTAAGTTGCACTTATGGGGGGGTGTTGGTGTAATTAAATATTTAATTACACTTTATTAAGTTTACTTAGGGCTAATTTTAGTCTTAGGTTATTCTTAAGTCATATTAGGGTTTTTCTCTAACTTGCAAATATAAAAGTAAGTTCTCACATGTAATTCTTTAATCCATTTCATTAATTCATCCTTATTGTGCAAATTATTCCTCTTTGCTTTTTTCTCTTGTGGAAGGTAAATCTTAGGTTTTGCAGGTGATCTTTGTGGCTTGAATTAATTATCAAATTCAACAAAGACTGCGTTCTTGCATGGAGATCTTGAGGAAGAAATTTATATGCAACAACCTACAGGTTTTGAGGTAAAAGGAAAAGAACATTGGGTTTGCAGGTTGAAGAGATCTCTTTATGGTTAGAAACAGTGCCCCAGAATCTGGTATCAAAAGTTTGATTCATTTGTGTTGAAATTGGGTTTTGTTAGAAGTGAGGAGGATCATTGTGTTTACATTCATTGTATTGATGATTCTATACTGGTTATTGCATTGTATGTTGATGACATGTTATTTTTCAACAATACTAAGGGAATGATCAGTGAGCTTAAAGCCCAACTTTCAGGTGCATTTGAGATGAAGGATCTTGGTGCTATAAGGTTTATTTTGTGAATGGAGATCAGGAGGGACAAAGGTAACATAAATATTTGGTTGTCACAAAGTAAGTATGTGAATAAGTAAGTATGTGAATACCATTTTGCAGAGATTTAGTATGCAGGACTGTAACCCAGTTAGAGTTCCTTTACCCATTGGTACTAAGCTTTCATTAGATATGTATCCAAAAACTGAGGATGATCTTGAGGATATGTCTAATGTGCCATATGCTAGTGTTGTAGGGATTTTGATGTATGCAATGTTTTGCACTAGGCCAGATATTGCCCAAGCAGTGGGAGTTTTGAGAAAATTTATGTCTAACCCTGGTAGATAGCATTGGAATTATGCAAAGAGGGTGCTTCAATATCTTGCAGGTACTTCTAATTATTGTTTGGTTTACTCTGGTACTGACAGTGTTGATAAACCTTCGGACATACAGGGTTTTGTTGATGCAAATTGGGTAGGTGACTTAGATAGTTGAAGGTCCACTAGTGGCTATGTGTTTACTCTGTTTGGAGGAGTAGTGGGTTGGATGAGTAAGAGGCAACCCACAGTTGCTTTGTCCACCACAAAAGTAGAGTATACGGCTACTACTCACGTCTCTAAGGACGTAGTTTGGTTGAGAAGACTATGTACATGTATTGGTTTTGATTGCAAGATCATTCAGATTAGTTGTGATAGCTAGAGTGCTATCTGTTTGGCCAAAAATCCTATGTATCATGCTCAGACTAAGCATGTTGATGATCAATATCACTTTGTTTGAGAGTTGGTTGCTAATGGATAGATTGAGCTGAAGAAGATAAACACTCAGGAGAATGTTGCAGATTCATTGACCAAACCTGTGAGCACAGAGAAGTTCGTGTGGTGCAGAGAGGCCATGGGCATTGTTTCTAGTACTTGATTATTTCATTTGATTTCCTATGGGTTAATTTACAATGTATAATGTCAAGTGGGAGAATGTTGGAATAAGGTGCCATTAACCCTGTAAATTCTAATATTGTATTTATTCCATTTATTATTTGTAATTTGTAATTACCCATAAGGGAATGAGGTAGTTTCACTCGTAGTGGTAATTCCAGAGTTATCGGTGGAAGTTACGGAGTGATATTTACTATTGGCAAATGTAAAACTTAGAGGTAAATGAGGGTAGGCATTTCCCTCGAGGAATCTACTATTTTTGGCATGAATGACAACTTGTCATAATATGGTGTAAGTGGATTTATGGGAGCTGCAAGTTGTCATAAGATTCCATGCATGTATGACGCATATGACACCCATTATTAGTTGTGGTTGTTATTTTTAGCCCCAGGCACCCATCTTGGGAAGATTTATTGTTAGTGGTATCTATGATGGTTATGACACGTCATAAGATGCTATTGCATGCTATTCTTGGACCTGGGCGCCCAACTTTGGATGGGTAAGTTTTTGCCACTTGGTGGTTGCATGTATGCCGACATTTAATGCTTGCATGTGGGGGAATCTTGGAGAAAGAAAGTGGATGCCTAGAATGGAGAGAAAACACTTCTATAAATATTTGCCATTGTATTTGTTGTTGAAATATATATTTTAGGTACTCAGGTGTTGCCGGAATGCTATCAGGTTGAAGACCGATGGAGAGAGTTGTTAAGTTGTTGTATTGTACAATCTTTTTCAGATTAATACAAACTTGTGACTCTTTCTTGGTGGAGTGTTTTACCCGCAATGGTTTTCTCCACGTAAACATTGTGTTGTGTGTTCAGTTTTTTGTTTTGATGTTTTTGTGTTGCATAGTTTCAATTTCATGTTACAATCTCCATTGATAATACACAGTTAAAGAGTGCAGAAATTTATATTTGAATCAGATTTTTGTTGAGTAGTTGTGCTTTCATTTCTAACAGTGTCATACAATTTTGGTCTCCCAAGTTCTTCTCAAGTCTATTTGGGCTTTATGTTGACATTCACCCCTAGATTTATTAGTATATTTTTCAGCCATTTGTTATTAACTCTTAGCTCAACCAAGATAGGGTGATTATTCTCGTAGTTTTTTTGACATTCCTAACTTAACCTCTTATATTATATTCTCTATACTCAAGGTTGAAAACTACTTTATTTTTTCTATTAGATTTTCTTCTTCCACAAATTTTTCTAATTCCTTTAATAATTGTGCTTCTTTTTTTTGAGAAGCGGGCTCTATAGTACTCTTCTTGTTTTTTTGCTCCCTAATGGTCTTCTTAGATTTATCTATAATGAGGTCATGGCTACCTTTTTGCTGGAAAATCTTCCTCTTCTTCTTTTGAATCCTCCTAGATCAGATTTTTCTTTCCAGTGTTAGTCCCCTCTAGGTAACCACCATTACTCTATTTTTCATTTTATATTCATGTATTTGTTTCCTTTGCAACATTTCTTTTTTTCTCTTGGTATTCTTCTCCAACTATTACTCCTCAGTGAGGGAGGTTTCTCCTATTTCATTCCTATCCTCAACCTCCATCTTTTGACATCTAATGGCATTGGGGATTATACTTTGGGATTTTCATTTTAGCTTTGGCCTCCCTAGTTGTATTGGGCACTAAAAATTCTACACTTTTTGTAAGTACTTGTCCATTCTTATAGTATTGAGTTGCTTTAGGGTAGCTAAAAGAATCATGCCCAAAATCTCTACAAAACCCACATGATTTTTTCTTTTCTTCCCTTCATTCATTTGCAATAATGGCCCATTTCACAACACTTAAAAATGTGACTTCTTCTCTTCTTCTCTGGCCTTGACCTCTTCATCTATTGTGTCTAGCTCTAGTGTAATTGTGATATCCTCTATTATCGCCTTATGAGTAGTCATCTTGATAATTTGTGGAAGATTTCTCATCCTAGATTTGTAGTACCACATATTACATTTTATTAATTATTTGTTGACACTACAACAAATCCCTATGATTAGCTCCCTTTTTTGCTCTATTTTTTGCTTCCACCCATTGTTTTAATGTATTTTTCTCCAATTTTTTGAAAAAGTCGACGCTTTTTTTGGCATTTTTTGTGCCGATCAGAACAAGTAAGCATTAAATTAGGCACAAATTAGCACCTAAATTAGCACCTAATTTAATGCCTAATTTAGCGCCTACTTTAGAGACTGCTTTAGCGCCTAATTTACTGTCTAATTGAGTGCCTAATTGTTCTAATCTAGCAGGGATTAAGGGTTAAGGGATTAACGGTTAGGGTTTAAGGGATTAAGGGTCAAAAGATAAGGGATTTGGGGCTTAGGGGTTAGGTATTTTAATGGTTAATGGCTTAGGGATTATGGTTGATATTATGTAATCTCTATATAAACTTTGATTAAAAAATAATAAAGGTATGAGTAGAAGGGTGTACTAAAACTCTTCTGGTGTAACTTTTGAGCTTATGAATGAAATAGAACATCTTATTATCAGAGATTCTCCATGACTGTGTTATCATTATGTATTTTTCTTATGTTTGCCATACTTACTTCTTCTTATATTTGAATGAATATTAGTTGTTGAGCCTCAATACTATGCTTATGTGAATGAATATGCTGATACAGTAAAGCATTTACTATGGATGTTTTCAGTTACATGTTCAAAATTATGTTCAACATAAAAATGGAAACTATTTAAAAATAATAAAGTTAACAAAGTTGCTTATTTAAATAATTGTGAGTTATGTGCATTAATATTTTATTAACTTTTGTGTCTTCACGAACATATGTTGATACAAAATAAATGGAAGAAGCATCCAAGTAATCCTAATTTTTTCTGCCAACAATTCATACCAAAGATTGAACAATTTAAGGATATTGCAATAGGTAATTTGTATCGACACAAATAATATTACTGAAGCATTTCAAAGTTTGGGCCATAAGAATCATCCTTTTTTAAATATGGATTGCAAATAATTCTAAAAATTTAGAAGTCTTGGTCATTAACATTATTGTCTGCTACAATGCCATCCAGTGTATCATTGTCAATGTTCATATGTTCTTTCAAGTATTTAATATTATCATCATCCTCATCTTGACCTGCATCATCTTCATCATCATTGAAATTTAACTGTAGACCATCTATATTGTTACTAGATGTATTTGGATCATCATTATCTATACCATCCATATTGTTGTCTTCCATAACATCATCTAACTCTGGATTGTTGTCTTCTTGTGCCTAAACATAACCATCTTCAACATCATCATGGATGTCAATTTCTTTGATGTTATCTAATCCCTCTCTCTCATTTTGTTGGCCATCATTGTTTTGCTCAGTATCCACTAATGCATCATCAAATACATGCCTTAATCTTAGATCATAATGTATGACAAATATCCATTTTGGGTCCAAAATATCTTCATAGAAAAATACCTGCACATGAATGACATACATATATTAGACGTATGTTATAACAATTTTATTGATTAATAAACACATGTATATATTCGCAATAAACTATGAAATAATAGATTAATGATCACTACTGCTTCTTATTTGATTTAAAGAAATACCTGCTCACAATGAATTGGTAGAACATAAAGCTCCTTATCCTCCAGTAGGAACCATGAGGAATCTATAGAAAACAATCCACTATGAGTATCATGTCTTCATGTCCTCTCAAATGCTTCATATCATCTACACTTAAAAATACAACATTTAAAAGAGCGGTAATCCAACTCAATAATTTCTTGTATTTTCCCAACATATTGTAGATTCCCTTCAATTATATTCTTATCTTTTGAGCTTGATCGACTGGATTGCTTGAAGTCAACCATGATGCCACAATCAAAGGATCGTCTATTTATATCTACACTTTCTACACAATAATGTCGACCATATGCCCACATTGCTGGATATTTCCTCGCCTATGAAACACCATTTATTTTAGTGAAAACAAATATAATGATGAATATTAAAATAGTTAATAGTGTCAAAACTGTAAGGCAACAACATTTTGTAAAATTCCAACTGTACCTTTCTTTCACATCCTCTAGACATGTTGGTTTCATCTTCTGTTATGTTTGAATCTATACCTTCATCTTCTATTTGATTTTGAATTTGTTCAGTAACCCATTCTAGTGTGCAATCGTTGCCCCATTCCCCAAGCAGATCAGTGGGAAGTGGAGTATTCCTTGGGTTTGATCTCTTAAACTATCTCCTTGCTTCTAACACTTCTTCTGTCTTTTTATCATATAGATCAATCCATTTGTTCATAAAGTCCATGTGGTATAGAATGAACTTGTCGAGTATAGCACTTTTGTCTACACCTATTACATGTCAACTTGTTTATTTCAAACTCCAAATGTCATGCTGTTAATTTGACAAATAAATTATAGAGTAAATTAATGATTGCAAGAAAAACAACCACAGTGATCATGAATTTACTTACTAATTTCTACTTGAACACCATTAGAATGTGGTTTTTCTCCATCAATAATATTTGATGCTTGTTCTTCATCCTAGAAGCATGGCCCATCTTCAAAATCCTTACCAAGGAATTCACACAGGAAGAAAAATGCTTCATTCAATACATACCCTTCATCCACGCAACCCTCTGGATGTGTCTTTTGTTGGACATATCTTTTTAGAGTTTTCATATACCTCTCAGAGAAAACATCCACCTCGTTGATATGACACCCGTCAATTCAATGTCATCAATTAGGTGTATAAATAAATGGACTTGTAGGTCCATAAAACTTGTAGGGAGCTCCTTCTCAAATACACATACAATTTCTGCAATTTCCTTCTTCCATTTTGGCACTTCACATTCGTGGATCTCCTTGGAGGTCACCCACCTAATATAAGAATAGTAAATTAGTATGAACCTTTAGTCAAAAATTAAAATGCAATATAATATCTATATGTTTCTCACACATGAACATTTCATATAACCACATACCTTGTAAATGCTGACAATCGACTTATGGCATTCCTTAAGTCAATTGTAAGACATGAATCCCCCCTAATTGCCAATGGCATGATATGCTATCAAACATGTTTATAAAAAGGTCATTAGTAATTTTTTCTAACACAACAAAATATCAAAATATATTTACTACTTAATCAATGTTGCCAGTAAATGTTAAATGGTGATATATAATACCTTCATAAAATTATGAAAATCATGTGTTTTAAATCATGTGATATGTCCATCAACTGTAAAAACTTTAGCTAATGATAATCCGTAGCCAGTGGGTGTCCTTATTGAATGGATGACATTTTTTAGTTGGTTTAGCTCTCTTTTTTTAAAAATCCATGGAGCTTCTGCATATGTTTCATTTTCCCTGTTTGACCACAAATGTTTTCTATCAATTTTGGCACGCGAAAAAGCAATATCTCTCCTCGAAGACAAGGTGTCCTTCTCTTTGCCTGATATATGTCGAAATATAGAATCTGGGACATTTTTAAAGATGTGCATAGGATCTAATAGGTGAGATATTAATAGATCCTTCCAGTAAGGGAGCTCATAAAATATGGATTTTCTTTTCATTCCTTCTAGCATATTAACTACAACTTGTTCTGGTTCTTCAATTGAATCACCCCGATCAAAAAAATCCTCCCAAGCTTTCTGTGTATGAGGAAAATTGACTATGATAAACTAAACAAATAAAAAACCCAATAACGTAAAGAGAACCAATCTAAATAAAAGCTATTAATAATAAATCAATGAAGTATGAAAGCTTTTACCGAGATTTGTATTGTTCCCTTTGGATGAATGTGGATTGCTCAATAGTATTGCAAAACCATGGTTGCAACAAGCAAGTAGTGTGCTCAAAGATCAATATTAAGAGATCGTGAAGTTGCTCAATCGATGCGATGTATGCTCAAAGGGCTGTTAAGTATGCTTGAGAATAAGTGATCGAAGAGAGGGGTAATGAAGGAGATGAGGGGGATTTATATAGGTTTCAATGAAGATCGATCAACGGTCTAGATAATTTAGAAGAATCAATGGAGGAGAACAGTTGAGGAACGTGCAACGAATAAGAAGAAGACAAGTGTCACACAAAAGTTGTTTTATTTGAGTTAATCACTTTCTTTTCTAAAGATAAGACATGCTTTTCATAAATTAGAAAACTTTTTTTCTAATTTAAGAGAAATTGATAAAAACAAGGTTGAGTGAATAGATAACTCAACTTAAGATTTGCTTTTGTATGATTTGAGAGAAATTAAATAATAAATTATTTAATTTTGTGTGCATGGAGAAGAAGACTTATTTTTAGAAGATTTGAAAGATATTTGAAGAATTTGAAAGCAAATTAAATAAATAAATTTATTTAATTGTTGTGCATGATTTGGAAGAATAAATAAAATTTTTGCTTTATTTTATTTTTGGAGATTGAGAGGATTTAAATAAATTTGATTTGATTTATTCAAATTTGGAAGAATGAATTTGATTTAATTAAATAATTGGGAATTATTTAATTGTTTGGATAAGAGGGAATTTGTGATGAATTAATTAAATAATGGGATTTATTTAATTAATGGAGACTTGAGATTTAGAAAGAGGATAATGATCTAATTAAATAATTAAAATTATTTAATTGTGGAAGAATAATAAAGGAATTTAATTTAATTAATTAAATAACAAGGATTTATTCAATTAATGTTGAATTTAGGAGATTTGGAAGAATTTGATGAAATTAAATAAATAATTAGATTATTCAATTAATGCCGAATGCAGGTGATTTAGACAGATTAGACGAAAGTGCAAGTGATGTGACGACTTGGTCATTTTAGGGTGTCTACATTTTGCCCCTCTTTGATGCAATGCAGTTTATAGCGTTGCATCAAAGAAAATGATTATTGAAGACATGATACAATTTTTGATGCCCCAGTGTAGGTAGTTGCCCCAGCATATGCCCCCTTGAGTGGAAAGACAGGGAAGCGACAGAAGGACTGGGTTGATGGTTGACCACACACATGTGTGACGAGGTTAGAAGGAAAAATAGCATGGGTGGGGAAGACAGAGGAAAGAGGGAGGGATGTTATAAAGAGGTCCCATGGGGGCCACAATCCTCATTTGCACACTAGGAGCTTCTAAATTTAGAGAGTAGAGCCTCCAAACTTAGGTTGAGTGGAAGGAGCTGACAGTGAGGAGAGATGCTGATTCCAGCGCACCGGCATCGGGCGGAGCTTGTGCGGACATACAGGAGGCCAGCAGGAGCTCTAGCAATGGTAAGTGTCCAAAAACCCCATTTTAATTTGACATTTTAGGGCGGTTTAGAGCTAGGTTTAGGGAGGTCAATTAGGTCAGCCAAAAGTGCTTTAGGGTATCGCAGCGCTATTGGTAGTCGGTTAAGGTGCTTTTGGCGTGCCACAGCGTGTCTGGTAGGTAGGTTCAGCGCTATTGGCAAATACAAATTGCTTTTGGTTTTAGGGCTCTGCACCGCAGTGCAATTGGTATAAAGCCGCAGTGCTTCTGGTTATACAGTGTAGCACGGTTGGCAGGGAAGTAAGGTGCAGTTGGAAGGGTTAGCAAGAAATCAGGTCGCGGCTGGTAGCACAGTGAAGCGCGCTTGGCTGCAGAGTGAGGTGCTCTTGTAAATCAAGTTACGTTTGGTATAAGAAGTTTAGCGCTACTGCATAAGCAGTAATGCACTTTTGGCAGAACATGACGGCGCCTTGTGTGAAACAAAGCGCTTTTGGTTAGCTGAGAAGAGGAACCTAGTTAAGGTTGACCGAAGGGTTGACTACCCTAGCTTAGAAAAGAGGTTGGATAGAATAGAAGTAGATAGGAGTTGGAGGATATAATATAGAAGAACTGACAAGTGGTTTGTTTATGGATGCAGAGGATTATGCCACCGTTGATGTCGAGAGAGCGACACCACCCGATAGCACACGATGTAGTACAACTGACATGGGAGGAGGACATGTTCCTAGAGCACGCGGGGTTATTGCGCGTTGCACACTTGACACACATTAGGGAAAATCTCACCCTAGTGACAGCAGTGGTGGAGAGGTTCCGTAGTGAGACAGGCTCGTTTCACTTTCCGACAGGGGAGGCGACAGTGACCTTGGAGGATGTATATCACATCCTGAGGATTCAGATTGATGGGGAGAGAGTGGACTTTGACCTGACGTGAGGAGAGGCAGGCATGGTAGAGGTATTCTGCACTGATGATTTGCAGATAGACGATGGAGAGATTTGGTGGGCATACGTCCCGAGACTCTGCGACATGATCAGGTGGATAGTATCTTCATTGATTGGAGGCTTCCTCTGCCCAGACAGGAGATCTAGAGGATTATCAGTTGGCTAGGGTACTATACTATCTGGGATGTTCACACATGGTATTCAGTATGCATGGGGTCCATGTGTGCTGGGACAGTTGTACCATGATATGCACCACTGCATGTACAGGAGAGGTAGGAGTCTCTCGGCAGGGGTGACTCTTCTACAGGTGTGGGCATGGGAGCACATACCAGTGATCTGACCCATGACACAGTGCCATCAGGATAGGGGAGAGCCATACGCATTCCTATATGAGGGAGTGATTACACATCAGAGGCTGGGATCTGTTAGCCACTGGAGGCAGTAGATCGATGAGATGGACCTCTTTATTTGGAGGCCATGGTTACTATGCGAGGAGTGGGAGGATGAGCATGAATAGCTGATGTATTACAGACAAGCTCGGTATCTATTTGGGAGACGAACAGACACGATTGAGAGATACTTGCCAGAGCAGGTACTGAGACAGTTTGGGTTACCACAGGGGCTACCAGTGGGGGAGGTGACCCATGCCAGGACACGGAGAGAGGTAGGAGATTGGGATGTAGAGATTCCAGTGGCGACAGCTTTAGCAGAGGTACGAGGACTTATCCTCGTGAGATGGGATTGGGACACAGGACTGGCAGATCCAGGTACACTACCAGAGTATGACAGGTATTGGCAGACACACAGGCTAGTGAGATTGACTACACCAGGTGTGGCAGGGGCAGTGGGGGAGGTACTAGTCCCAGGTGTAGAGGCCAGGATCAGATGACAGGCCAGAGAGGTGAGACAACAGGCAGTTGGAGAGGCCAGCGGCCAGTAGGCAGATGTGGAGATGGCTGCAGAGGGGGATCCGGTCATAGAGACTGATTTGCAGAGGGCTGAGCGGTTGTTACAGGAGGAGATAGCCCGAAGGACTCGATTAGAGCTCTGGATGGTACGGTTGAAGAGAGACATGGATGCAGCGAGGGTCGAGGTGAGACAGGCTGAGGCCTTAGCACAGGTGCAGACCCAGGTAGCAGCAGCAGCACAGACAGCCCTAGCACATGCACAGGCACAAGTACAGGTACAGGTGCCAGCCGCACCAGCAGTAGATGACGGGTAGATAGCCCAGGTGACGAGGGAGAGAGATGTAGAGGTACAGTTACGACTGACAGCAGAGGCCACACTTCATAGAGTGAGGCGGGAGAGAGATGAGGCACGCTGTGCACTGGGTGCAGATCAGAGGACCTTATACAGCGAGCTCATCCGGGTTCAGGGAGAGCTAGTATCAGCTAGCAGAGAGGCAGAGTACTACAGGGCGCTTTACGCAGGTACGGTGCCAGCAACACAGTGAGAGCCGAGCTATAGAGACAAGGGTAGGTCCAGAGCATCAGGGTCTCGCAGGACAGGGCAGTCACTGTCCTCAGTGAGAGGACCATTCGTGCCACCAGGGGGAGGAGGAGGACTAGTAGGGGGACCATCCGGGGGACCTGCACCGAGTACAGGTGGAGGACAGGGGCCACAGCAGGAGGGCAACTCTACCCACTAGAGCATGCATATTTGTATATTATATCATTATGTATCATTTTGGACAGATGTCTGTGTGCATCCTGATGTATATTTTGCGGGCTCTTGATAGCCTTGATGTACTATATTGATGTATAGAGATAGCCTATTGATGTAGACACATACATTTTCTACTTTATGATGACCTTTACATGAGATATATGATGATCTATTCTTCGCATTGATGTTCTTGCTTGTATATATGCACTTCTTGATGACATGGATGTGATGATATAGATGTATGATGATAGAGATGTATGACTAGTGATATCTAACATGTGGGTTTTGCAGATAACACTAGAGAGAAGAAAAGGAGATGGAAGACAGAGACTGTTAATCGATCATTATTTTGAAAATGATATAAGGCCATGGGCGAACGAATGGGTGAATGATGAGCTTGTTGCAATGGTTTCACATTTGTATATAAAGAGCAATCCTTATTTTTGATATAGCACGTGGATAGTTTGCCACCAAGGTATAACAGACCAAGGTGCAGTAATATCCGAGTGCATGGACGTTGACTCTGCAAGCAAGTAGTTTGAACTTAGATCCTTTAGACATAATATAACCTTGTTTGGAACATGTGAATGAGCCATAGTCTTGAACATAAAATAAACTTCAATACATGTAAATGCAAGAAGAAATATTAATATGTAAGATACTAGGTCGTAACACACACAATATAAATAAAATGCTAAGAAAGATGCTAAAGATCATTCTTCAAACATGGCACACAAAAGCAATGACTATGCCCCCAATCTGTACTGCATCGCAACATACCAAGATTATAGATAAATCAAGGTAGCCTTAAATAGGTAATGGTTAAAGGAACAAAAGATAAACCACAAAACAAATTGACTGACTTACAAAGTAAACATACAGCCAACATATTCTCTTGCCAAAGAGGTTGCTCAGGATAGATTGGATAGGAAAGATAACAGCCTTATCATAGGAATTCTGTCTGTTAAAGGGTGCCATCTACCTAAAAAGACAATGTCTCGCTGTAGGAAATGCTACATGTCGCAAGAGATGCGTGTGTTGGTCTCGACAATGGAACACGTTGCAGAAGACAAGCTTGTTGATCTAGGGCTTTGGTTAAGCGGGACTTAGCTGATGTTGGCAATCGGTACGCAGGATAGTAGATGACTCTGGAAGGAAGCTGCTTTGCTTCAGGTTTGCGAAGAACTTTTGCTTTGAAAGGATGCATTAGCTTGTTGTTTGAGTCAGTCAAGTCGAAGTGAATGGATTTTGATACACGGAAGACTAGAAGGATGACAGTGCTAATGGATTGGGGTGGGTGGAGAATGATGGATCATGTGTGCCTGAGTACTAGATACATCCTTCGTATTCCAGACTGCCTACATACCCTGTATCCATGAGATCAAGGCACTTTACGATGAAAGATGAAAATGATAAATATGTAGTTCTGGATAGAGTGATGAGATGGATCGAGGTGAAAAGGGAGGGATCTTATGTACCTGAGTTCTGGATACTTCCTTCGTATACCAGACTGCCTACATACCCATATCCATGGGATCAAGGTACCTTAAGATTGAGAAGATGATAAAATGTAGTTCTGATTGATGTGATGATGTAGAAAAAGCATTGGAGAGATAACAACCTTATCGTAGGAGCGATGTGTCCGTTAAAGAGATGTTGTCTGCAGAAAGGAGAAAGATTGAAGTGATTGTTGCGAACCACGAACAAGGAACCAATCCTAGACCTAAGTTAAGGAAAGAGTTGCCCCCATTATGGTAGAGGAATTTGCATGGGTGACTGACGAAGAAGACATAGAAAGCTTTGACCTAGGACAAGACAGTGTTAACTGTAGACATAGATCAAGATGTGGGATGACGACGAGGGACATTGACAATTTTCCAAGCTATACTAGATAGGGAGATGGAAATGCAAACAAGGTCAATGGCTTTATTATGGATGGATGGATGATGTGCATTGTGAACTGGACATGGAATGAACAGGACTCGATAGATGATGGATGCTAACTCTACGCATAGCGCTTGTTTGCCAGGTTTTCACTATGGTACCTATCCAAGGTGCCCGTTTGCCAGGTTTTCACTAGAGGATGGATTTTTTTTTGAGTGTTCTTGATTTCAAGATACAGATCTATCAGATATTACCTCTCAGAACATTAGATCAATCATGAAATCCTATCTGAACCTAGTTATTTTGACAAAATATAACCTTTTTTGACCTGAGACAGAACAACGCTTTTGGTCACTCAGTACAGCGCTTCCAGTAGCATAGTACAACACTTCGGGTTATGTTTCAGTGCTTTTGGTAGCACAGTGAGTCGCTTTGGGTTATGTTTCAGCGCTTTTGGTATCACAGTAAGTCACGTTCGGTAAGACAGTAACTCGCTTTTTGTCAAATTGATTTATTTTTTTGCTAACTTGTGAGTTTTTGTGGAACTAACTGGCTTGTTGCAGCTTCTTATCACTCACACAGAGCAAAAAGGTTTTTTCTAATATGTTCATGCAGGACGAGCATTGAAGAAATCTTGATTTATCTCACTAAGTCTTAAAAACATATTGCCTTCTTAAGGGATAATTGAACAAATCATTTCGGTAATCTAAGTCTTAGGAACATACTACTTTTCTTAAGGGACAATGGACATGTATGTGAAAACACCTCAATTTTCTAAGGGACAATGGACATGAATGCCAAACACTTCAATTTCATAAGGGACAATTGACAACTACAAACGTGTGTGTGCCTAATTTAGTTGCACCTTATTTTTTCTTATAACGAGACAATTGAACCTTTGTTTGATGTGCTTGCTCTTACATTTCAGTGCTTCCTTTAGAAGGCCCTGCTTTTGGATTGTGTTTCATCCAAAAGGGATGACCCTAAGCGGAGTTTTCCTTTGAACCGCTATGTAAGAGGGATAAGGCGAAAGCCAAGTCCTAATCGACGTCAGCCTTACCTTGTGGTGCCAAACTGAAAAGAGGTGTACTAGCTCTTTGTGGAAATGATTTTCACATTAAGCGAAGTGTTTGATACTCTTAGTAGGATTGGTTAAAGCTTTTAGTAGCTTTTCATATTGCTCGTAAGGCATTGGTCCCTCAAAGTTACTAAGAACCATTCTAGATAGAGACTACTCGATCTACCTCTGAACGTTGCGGTAATCATCAGTGCAAGGGGAATCGATTTAAGCCCTTAAGACACTCACCATTGGCTCCCTTGAGAAGAGATAGTATACCCTTGGCCATAAAGCTCTTGTGACCTACTTGAGCTTTCCAAGGGGAGGGTGAGATACCCCTACCTATCGTCTCTCGCAAAGATACAAAATATCCGACACATTTATGGAATGATATTTTTATCAACGAAGTATTAAGCTGTGAGCTGATCTACTACATTGAAACCTTGTCTCTAGGGATAAAAAGTGCTTGTTATTGATTGCAATTGTCTTATACATGTGGAAACATTGGGCTTTTTTGTGAGCCTTGAACATAAATTATCTATTGTGTCAGTCCTTTTTTGACCACTTGTTTGCTGTGTTTTCTCTTGCCAAAAGACAAAATCCAATCAGAACCATAACCACATCTGTCAAAATTGCCTTTAAAAATAGTAGACACTACTTCAACGCCTCTGGTATTACAGCAGCTCGCCCTTGGTGGTACAACAGCTCGCCCTTGGTGGTACAGTAGCTCGCTTTGGTCACCATAGCTCGCCTTTGGTATAGCAATACCTCACCTTTGGCAGCTCAGTCCATCACCTTTGGTATTACAGTAGCACGCTTTTACTTGCACAGTCCTGCGCCTCTGGTCAAATAGTATAGTGCCTTTGGTCTAGTTACTTGTGCATCAGAGTTTGTCTTTTTCTCAAAGCACAAGCAGAAATCCCAACATTACCTTTTTGTCCTAGTGTATTCCATGGTAACCACTAGGCTCTAGCAAACTATGAAGTCCAAGCAAGTTGTCCCTAAGAAGCACAAACCAACTCCTCACACACCGCAATCAGGTCATCTCAACATTACTCCCAAAGTTACTCCTAGGACACCTGCAGCAAAATCAACCAGCTCTCTGAACATGCCGCACATTGACCAACCAAGCAATTCTCAAGAAGGTAGGGTCCCTTTGGTAAATACACCCCACTATACCACCGGCTTGCCTCTGAATTTTGTCCCACAAGGTTATATTGCCAATCCGGTCCCGTCTCATGAGGAAAGAGTTCCTTTGGTAAGTACACCTCATTACACCACCGGCTTGCCTCCCGATTTTGTCCCACAAGGTTATACTGCCAAGCTAGCCCCATCTCAAGAAGAGCGACACTTTGAAATGGGTCAATCCTCTCAACAAGATGGGCAAGATCTTGATGAATTCATACAAGATCCTAGAGCTGTAGCCGCCTTTGACAAAATCCTTAGTGAGAACCAAGATCATTTTTTTCGCTTGCTAGCAGAGCAAGGAACCAAACTACCTCAGGATTTTGATCTTTCCAATCTCAAAGAGACAAACAATACCTTAGATGCCATACAAGAGGTGTAAACCATGTCAACAGTGACCACGCCTTTACCCGAACAAGGCTCACAAGGGAAAACAATGGTACAATATAAGAATCCCCTTTTTCAAAACCCAACAGGAAAGATGGCCGTATCACCACTTCTGACTCCAATGGAAATCTACAAAAATTAACAGGAGACTCTACAACGTCAAGTGGAGCTAGCTAAGCAAGCCACCTTAGCTCAAGTAAATATACAACAAACTCCTAAAGTGTCCACACCAACCACAAGTGGAATTTTGGTTACTCCTTCACGAATAGGTTTCCCATCAAATTACAATCCGGGGAACAACTATGTAGCCATGCAGCAAGGGTCTCAACACATACCACCTCCCATATCATCAAACCTCCATGTCTCTCAACCAATTAGAGTCATGCAGTCCCCCCCACAAAATTCTTCTACGCTCATCCCCAATCAACCATCGCAAATCACTTCTACCTATGTCCCTCCTTTGCTACGTTCATCCTCGCTAAATTTCTTTCACACATTGCCTAGCCACCCTCAACATTCCCAACATCAAGTTTCCCAAAGCTATGTGCCTCCATCGCAACCTAATCCAACGCACTTTAGCTTTCCTCCACCCAATTCTTTTCTTCAACCATCACAAAGCCAACATTCTTACCTAGCGCCACCTCCACCTCTTCCAAATCAAAACATCCAACTTCAACCCAATCTGAACCCAACATACAACACATATGACCCCAACTAATCTTACGACCCTTACAACACCAATGCTCATGGCTTACACTACAATCTCCCATATGGGCAACAACAGCCACTTCTAGGACAACAGGAGATGTTTCCAACCCCTCCCACGATGATGGAGCTAAAGATCACAGAAGTTCAACAATAGTTATCTGATCTTACATTTGGCCACACCAAGAAGACCTTCTCTTTAGAAGAAGTATGTCCTTATCCTTTTGATTGGTCATTACCCATGATCCCTTTTCCTCAAAATTCTACTATTCCTAAGTTCGATAAATACAAAGGAAAAGGTGACCCAAAAGACCATCTCAGGGAATTCTATCTTGCTTGCTTTGGGGTCTCACATAACGACACAGACCTTATGTGTCTCTTTCCTCGCAGTCTTGGAGGTCAAGCTATAGTATGGTTCTCACACTTACCTACGGGTATCAAGTCTTTTAATGAGGTAGCAGAGAAATTTGCCACCCATTTCTCCTACAACGTAGAGCATGAAATCTCCATGACTGATCTATGCAACAACAAACAAAAGAATGGAGAAACTTTCATTTCTTTCCTTCAACGATGGAGACAAATGGTTAGTAAATTCCCTTTCAAGATTTTGAAGAAACAGCTTGTTATCATATTTGTGCAGAACCTCAACCAAGAGTTAGGTTTTCATTTGCAAATTCTTAGTGCTACAACCTTCGACGAAATCACATACAAAGGAATTAACATTGAAAAGGCCCTCATTGCTAAAGGTGTGGTCAAAATCTTCAAAGAAACAAAGACAATGCTCCTCATCAACAATCGAGCGATAAACCCAAATATTGGAACAAAAACAAAAACATGGTCAATGATGGGGTGGTCGATTCTAAACATGTCCAAACGTTGCAAACACCGCTGTAGCTTTCCAAACCAAGTCAAGCTCCACCTCAACAATAGCAACAACAAAGGCAACCTTACCAAAACCAACAACAATGACAACAAGAGCGGCCTCAACAAGATTACCCTCCGCGGCGTCAATTCACTCCCTTAGGAGAGCCCATAGAGATAGTCTTACAAAAGATCTTATAGAAAGGACTCATCACCCTACCTGATGCTCCCCCGTATGGTGAGCCTGTTTACAAAACTGCGCGGTATAGAGAAAATGAATACTGTGAATTCCATAGGAGCAAAGGGCATAGAACTACATCATGCATGAAACTCAAGCACCTAATCCAAAATCTCATCGAAGGCAATCAAATATCTCTACAAGAAGATCAACCAGCTCAACACACGAACAAAGATCTTGATATGTACAAGGAACCATTCCCTCATCATGGTCCACCTCCTCCTCAGGATAGAGGTAAAGGTATCAATCATGCTTCCACTTCCTTTGATTCCATTGTAGGTCGTTTTGAAGAGAGTCAAGTATCTACCCTCACAATCAAAGGCAAATCTACAGATTGCGCTATTACAACTCATTGTGGTCGTGTCACCATTCGTGGTCCTACACCCAGTCTTCTGGCTCAATCTGATTATAATCTTATCAAACATCTAGGGAAAATGCCAGCATAGATCTCTATCTTGGACCTTCTACGGTCATCACCTACACATAGAGTAGTGCTACAAAAGCCCTCCAAGAGTCTTCGGTTCCTAACAACATAGCGGTCGTGGATTTCCAAGCTATAGTAGGTAACATTGCTTCGCCCTATAATGTGGTCTTCTCTGAGAAAGATCTCCCATCCCACGATTTGTGTCACAATGATGCCCTTCATATTAAGGTTCTCATCCATAAGCGCAAAATCAAACGTATACTCATAGATGGTGGTGCTGGTCTCAACATCTGTTCTTTAAAGTTACTTAAGCAATTGGGATACTCTGAGGATCATGTCAACATTGATCAAAGTATTACAATCAAGGGATACGATGATGCTGAATGTCGTTCAGAAGGTATTATCCACTTGCCTATACAATTGGGCCCTGTCATGCTTGAAACCAGATGTCAAGTCCTTGATATTGAGCTACCTTACAACATTATCCTAGGTCACCCATGGATCCATGCAATTAAAGCTGTCCCCTCCACGTACCATCAATCTATAAAGTTCCCCTTCAATGGTACAGAGATCACTATCCCAGGAGATCCCAATCCTTTTGAATTCTACCGTGTCTTGCAAGGTAGTTATACAAATTGTAACCAAGTGCCTAACAATGCAAAAGCCCTTGAATCCCCACTATATGTTGATCCTGAAACTCTGACACTGGCCTCTACAAGTGAACCTAATCCTATCCCTGCAATCAAAGCGCACATCCATGATATAGACTTTGGCACTTATGATATCTCCAAATCTTGTTGTGTAGGGCGAATGCCTTTATCTCCAAAATCTTACGGCCAACCACCCATTGCCAAAGTCGCCAAAAAAGTAGCTATTCCTCCCCCAACATTCCTAACCCAATTCCAACAGGGATGGTTATTGGAGGAGGAAACTATTGAGGACATTTCTTCTTGGCTCTATAAGGAGAGAGAACCAGTCACAATACCAGTCAAGCAATATGGCAATGGCTTAAGGATAGTAAAAAACATGGGCTATAAAGGCAAAGGTGGCCTTGGGAAACAAAATCAAGGAACTATGGAGCCCATTGTTGTGACAAAGAAACTAGACAAGAAGGGTTTAGGATTTGGTAAGAAGGTACTGCTCGCCTTGGACATCGAGTATATTCTCGAAGAGGTAGCTGAAACTTTTCCCGCCGATTCGACGTCTAATGAGGATATCATCGATGACTCTTCCCTCCATATGACCAACCTATTTGCAGAATCCTCCATTTTTACGCTATCCTCCATATCCTTAACCTCCACCACAAACACCCAGAATGTCACACTTGTCTACCCTGAACTTGTCGATTGGGACCAACAAGGGTCCCCCGTTATAGATGCATTTCAGAATGATGAAGCTTTAGCTGAGTTCATGGGACTTCAGGAAGGTATCCCTCTTGGCAATCATAAAGTAGGTTTTGTAATGGAACTAGAGCCAACAACTTATTTTGGTGAGAATGCCAAATCCTCCAGTCGCAAAAGTAAAAATAAAGAAAGATCTCTAGGTGAAAACCACACTGTGGCACCTCCTGATCACAAAATAGTAAAAATAAAGGACGTTCCAAAGGTGAAAACCCAATTGTGGCACCTGAGGATTGAGGATTTGACCTTCCCCTACCATCTAAGTATCAAGAGAAGTCAGCTCTCCTAGTGAAAGATTCTACAGAGATAAACCTTGGCACAGAGCAAAATCCAAAGACCACATTCCTAGTAGCATCACTATCAGAAACAGAGCAGATGAATCTTAACACATTCTTCTTATAGAGAACCATCAACTTTGCATGGACCTATGCTGATATGCCAAGGTTAGACCCTAAGCTAGTGGTTCACTATCTCACAGTTGATCCAAAAGTTAAACTAGTTAAGCAAAAGCTGAGAAAGATGCACCCACATATAGCCCTCTTGGTAAAAGTGGAAATATAGAAGCTATTAGATGTAAAGTTCATCCAACCTATTGATTATTCAAACTGGGTATCAAACATTGTACCTGTGTCTAAACCCAATGGGCGCATCCGCATGTGCAATGATTTTAGAGATCTAAATAAAGCATGTCCCAAAGATGACTTTCCATTACCAAACATTGATATTATAGTAGACTTGACAGCAAGTCATGAAATGCTTTCTCTCATGGATGGCTTCTCAAGCTACAATCAGATAAGGATAGCCGAAGAAGATCAACATAAAACAACTTTTACTTGTCCTTGGGGTAATTATTGTTGGTGTGTCATGCCGTTTGGTCTAAAGAATGCAAGAGCAACCTATCAGAGAGAAATGATAGTGATATTCCATGATCTATTTCATCATATCATGGAGGACTATGTTGATGGCATACTAGCTAAATCTTCTAGGGCAGATCACATACAAGTTCTAGGACAGATCTTTGACAGGTTCAAGCAATACCAAGTAAGACTCAATCCAAAGAAGTGTGTCTTCGGTGTAACATCATGGAAACTATTGGGATATATTGTATCTTGTAGAGGCATCGAAGTAGACCTAGCAAAAGTAAAGGCTATAGTGGAGATGCCTCCACCAAAGAACCTCAAAGCATTAAGGAGCCTTTAGGGAAGGTTGCAATCCATTAGGCGTTTAATCTCACAGCTAGCAGATAAATGTCAACCATTTCAACACTTACTTTGAAAAGATGTCTCATTTCGGTGGGACGATAAGTGTCAAGTAGCATTTGATCAGCTCAAAAAGTATCTAGCTACACCTCCTGTATTGGTTCCACCAGTTGCAGATAAACCTTTGATATTATACATCTCAACTACAACTTCGGCCCTAGGGGCCTTGCTAGCACAACATGATGAAACAGGAAAAGAGCATGCAATCTATTATATCAGTAGAACCTTGGTGGGATATGAACTCAATTATTCACCAATGGAAAGGGCTTGTTTAGCGGTAGTGTTCGCTTCCCAAAAGCTATGGCATTACATGTTGAACCAACACACAAATCTTATAGCCAAAATTGATCTCTTGAAGTATCTACTAGCAAAAGCAACTCTTATAGGTAGACTAGCTAAATGGGTCATGATCCTTAGTGAGTTTGACATTGAGTATATAGATTGTAAAGCAATCAAAGGACAAGCCCTAGCAGATCAACTAGCAGAAGCACCCATGACTGATACACACCCTATGGTAGCAGACTTTCCGGATGAGAATCTATTCACTCTTTCTAACTCAATAATGTGGAAGTTATACTTTGATGGTTCCTACACACAGCATGGATCAGAGGACGACATCTTATTCATCACACCTCAAAATGACTATATTCCTAAGTCATATTGGCTTGCATTCCCTTGCACCAACAACATTGCCGAGTATGAAGCACTCCTCATAGGTCTCAATATAACAGTTCAATGGGACATCACAGAATTACAAGTATATGGAGACTCACAACTAGTCATTCGCCAAGTCACAGATGAGTACCAAACAAAAGATGAAAAGTTGGTCCCCTACAAGCAACTAGTGGATGCCTATAAACCACACTTTTCTAGCATCACATTTGAGCAAATTTCAAGAGAGCATAACAAAGTTGTAGATTCTATGGCTTCTGTAGGGTCACTAATTGACATGCTGGCTAATACACAGAAATGCGAATTCTTGATCGAGCAATTGTTGATACCAGCCGTCGATGTTCCCATTACTGAAATCATCTACGAACTTGTTGGTCCCAATTCCCCATGGTATGAAGATATCTATGAATACCTTAAACAGAATACCTTTCCCCCTGACCTATCATCCACCCAACGTAAAACCTTTATCCGTCGATCCTCTCGTTACACCATTCTGGGTGATACACTATATCGCCGGAGTCTCGATGGTATCCTCTTACGATGTCTTAACATGAAAGAAATTGAAGCTACTTACGAGACATACACAAAGGTGTCTGTGGTGCACATTCTATTGGTCCTAATCTCACTAAGAAGATACTGAGAACAGGTTACTACTGGCCTACAATAGAGCAAGATGCTGCATAGTTTGCTAAGAAGTGTTTACATCTTCATACTTCTTAAGCCACTCACTTGGACCCATAATCATGGGAGGGCCTTGATTTTCAACTTTTCCATCAAATTGATTCTTCAGGCAATTTCTAAACTTATGATCTAGTGGTAGAAAAACCTGGTTGTTTGTGTAAATAAATTTATGTAGATCTTTAGAATACCACCCTTGAAATTGTTCTACACATATTGGACATGTAAATATCCCCTTTGTTTGAAGCCCTGCAATTCAATAAGTGATGTTAATAACATCAAAAAAATAGTATAAAACTAAGTATGAAAGTTGGGATGAAAATAAATTATGAGTGTAAATGCGTAAATATTTTATCTTACCAAAACAAACACCAAGTCTTGGAAAATCATGAATAGTCCAACATAACACACCATACAACATGAAGGACTTATTTGATGGAGGACATGATATGTCATACATTCTTATGCCTTTCCATAGTAATTGCATCTCATCAATAAAAGGTGCAAGATAAACATCCATGTTTTAAACTTGATGTTTTCTTGGAACAATGAGAGTTAACATAAGGTACTCCTTTCTAACACTCATCCATGGGGAAATATTGTATACTATCAATTCGACTGGCCAAACACTATAATTTGAGCTCAAGAAAGAGAATGGGCACACTCCATCAATTGCAAGACCAAACCTCATACTATGAGGTTCATCTTTGAATTTTCTTGACCATTTTTCCTCTACGTGTTTCATTGCTTTGGAGTCAGCCGAAATTTGCATGAATCCATCTTTACTCCTATTCTTTGCATGCCAGTCCATCAATTGTGCGAGTGACTTGCAACGAAACATTCGTTGAAGTCTAGGTATAATTGGCATGTGACGTAAAAACTTCTTTGGAACTGTAGGACCTTGTACATCTATACAATATCTCTTCTCTTTGCATTCTACCTTGTTTTGATATTCATCTCTATATAAAATGCAATCATTTTTACATGAATGAATTTGCTTATATTCAATCCCCAACTCAACCAACAACAGACGTGCCTCTCTGCAAGTTGATGGCAACACATTCTCTTCAGGGAATATTTTAGTTTTTAGTGCCCTGTACGATTGCCAGAGATTAAATCAATTGAATGTTTGACTTATGATGAACATGTTTGATATGTCAATCTATACTAGGATTGTTTATATACAATATATGGTTTTAAAATCCCCTTAAAGAAATATAAACGAAGTTGATGAATGTTTACGAATTATGTACACCAATTGATAATGCAAAGTAAGAAATAGATTTCAACTCACTTCAGTAGGGTAGTGAATCCTTTGTCTGACCAACCAAATAGTGACTTGATTTCTAATAATATTAATGTGCATGCCAGTTTTGAGGTTCTACTTGCACCCGATTTGAACACGAGTGTCTTCGTTGCTTGCTTGATGGAGTCTTTCAAGTTGTTATCATCAACATTACATTGGTGGTAATTACCCTTGCTATCATCATTACCAACCATATGATCATTATTTTCATCATTGTTTCCATCCCCAAAGAAACCTATAAGCATTTCATTCAACCCTTCTTCATACACTGCATTTTCACTATCATGATCATCATCATTAAGGCTAGGTGGCATGTCATCAATGTATGCAGATCTCATTAGCTCTTCAAATTTCTCAGCTGGTTGTATTCTCTTCAATGTTGCTCTTTTCACCCTGGTATTGTTTAGAGGATCGTTTGGATCATCCCATCCAAATCTTAATAACCCAGTTGGATCTTGGGTATTAGTATGTGTTTCATCAACATCTTCTACCTATCAACAAACACAAGCATTATTTAATGTTTGGCAACAATTGGATAAATTATAAATGTATCAATTTCAAAAAAATATAATCAAATATGGCTTAAAAAATAAAAATATAAATTGTATAAACATATATATATCAATTGAATAATGGAACATTATTTTATAGACTACCTTTTTTATACAATAATTTAAATAAAACATAATTTTGACAACATAGTTTATAAAACATCAGTCCACACTCATTTATTATTCTTTGGTTTTCTGCCCTTAAGAACATCCTTAGGGAGACCTTGTTCTTCCCTTTTCTTTCACGCAGGAGTGCATTTTAAGAAGGGGTAATCAATCAATAACTCATCCCCATTGGTAAGGTCCATAATAGCCTCAACCATTATCAATCTATCAACCTCTCTTTCCATATCTCCATCTTTATCATTTATAACCTCAACAAATTGACAATTCGGTCTTACAGTAGGGTCCCTTCCCTTACTACTATTTATAAATCCTGCAATATTTTTGTCTATGTATGCACGTCCATCTATATACATAAGATGACCTCTATTTATTTCTTTTCCACTTTCCAATTGGAGACAATGTGTATACATATTCAAATTTAGACCATATACTGACATGCTAGGCTTATATTCTGCTAGCCTTCTCCATTCACCACTGTAATATGATGGACCATAATATGGCATTAATCTCCTAGTGGTTTGTTCTGAATTGTTTCTATGTTTAGATCCCACATGTACATTTTGGACAATAAAGAGGCCTAGATTTGCTCCATGAATATTGGAGGATTGTATCATGTAGTTGTATCCCCAAAATTGAAACACCTCGTACGCTCTAGGTAGTTGTTGATCACTAGGCCAAGCGCAATATAGTCGACGATCAAATGTCTCTTTGTAATTGATCTCAAACTCATGGGCAAGTCATCATCTCCATCACATTCATTCTCATAGGGTATGTAGTCCACCTTCCCCTTGTCTTTAAGCAAATTATGCATCTTTAAACCGGTTCTTGTGAACCGTTACTTGTTTTCATTAATTCCTCATCTTTTGAGCTGGTATATTGGTACATGTTTTTGTTAGATGTATCATCTGATAAATGATCATTGCCCTCTAGGCTGGAAGTCGGTGATCCAAGAAACTTTAAACCAAGAACTTTATCCTACAAGTATCCATTAAGAAAAAATTAGATATTTAAATAATATAAAAAAATGTTTAAACGAAGTATACATGGTATTTATATCAAATTGGAAAATTCCTTACCACAATTCCTATTGGATTTGAACCGATTGTAGGAGGCATAGTACCGACTGGAAGCTCATCATATATGTAATGTCTTTATACAATCACTTGTTTCAATTGTTTCTTTCCACGACATTTAGAACATCCATAAACAACAATTTTCTCAAAATATTCATCCCCTGTACTATAGTCCTGACCAACCTCTTGTTCAGTGCAATCATTGGTTGTGTCTGCAGGATCCATTGTCATATCCTCTTCCACCCACTGTCCTCTACGTGATTTAACAGTTTTAGGTCCACGTCCACATACATATCTTGTTCTTTTGCTAGTTGAACACTCAGGCTCTGCATTTGCTCCAAGCTCCATCTAAAATAATCAACAACATGCATTAATTTATGTCAAGATTGGATAATACATTAAAATTTTCAATAATACTGTGAAAAAAATGGATGTATCACAGAATGCCATCAGATCATTTTTTCTTAAGTTAAGTCAAAATTTGAGTACCTGATGTCTCGCTTCATCTATTGTGTCCTCATTTGATATGACACGATCTATTGCCATGGCGTCATCTGACCCCTATAATACACAACATAGTAAATAATGTTTAGTACACCAATTATATCATTTCAATGAATATGCTATCCAACACAAAACCTCACTTTAGTCATATATTTGACATATTGATATCATGTTTTGGCCATCCTAATTTTTGAACTTTTCCCTTGATCATAGAATCACATTTAATCACCATTCCTGTGCATTTTCAACAAATAAGTTTGACCTCAGAGGCCTCATGGACAAAAAAATGACTTTATCTCCTCTATTTTGTAGCATTTGTGAATTCATAAACACCTTCCTCCTTTGGTTGAGGTTGCTTTCTCTTCTTACCTCTATTATATCTGCAGATTCCGTTGTCATGTCTATTTCCCCCCACTTTCCTCTCTGTGATTTAGTAGTTCTACACCATCCACACCCTCTCTCCATGGCCTCCTCTGGATCCTGTAATACACAACAATGACAATAGTCACATAATAGTTGTGCACTAAGTGAATATTGTTGAAATTATCTTGTTAATATGCTTGCTTTTCATTAAGACGCACTATGAAAAACAAAATAGGACATTGCAACATTTTGCTCTTCACAAAAAGTTTACACATGGAATCTTGACAACTAGAGCTCAAATCTTATGATTACAAGATGACTACAAATTCACATCAAAAAGACATTTATTTACATGATGACTACAAATAAAACCTATTACTAATAATTTTAGTTGAACATCCCTTCCATGGTCCCTTGTTATCCTAGATGAAAGAAAACCTATTACCAATAATTTTAACTGGTTCTCTACCTTACACTTCTTCCACAAATTCATTAAAACCATAGATATTTTCTCTTTGAAAACTAGAGATTGGATTCCTTATTCTTGATTGAAACCTACTTTACATTGGATAGTGTAAGAATATTTATCTTAGATAAGATCCAAAACTTTAATTCTTGATTTTTTATTTTTCATGATTGGTGTTTATCCTTCATAGAGGACGTGGTGAAATTAGTTGGCTTGGTTATGTAGAAATCCCCTCATCAAATAAAAGCCAACAAATATTTACAAATGGCTCAACCCATATAAGACTTAACAATTTAATACAACTTTAATGAAAGATTGATACATAGCATGACCTACTTTATGTTGTATGGAAATCATATTTGTAGCCTAATATGTTATGTTTTCATAATTAGTATTGCATGGAATTCTAGCCACTAGCTAAAACCTTTGACATCTTGATTGATTTAGCTAGCATGTATATCTTCATTAACCAAGAGAAGGCGTGAGATCTGAATTTATTTGTTTGATAGGTAAAAGAGTTTGGTTTTCAAGTTACTAAAACATAATACAACTTTTTTTAAGTTCCATCAAATTATGTTTTTATTATGTAAAGTTTCTAGGATGTATCCATTTTTTTTCCAAGCTAGTTGGTGGTATGTTGTTGTCACACTAGATTCCAATGTTATAAAACCCTTACTACTTAAATATTTACCTCAATTCCAAATGTTTGCATAAGGAACATTTTGGTTTGGCACAGCTAGGCGCTAAATTAGGTGCACTTTGCGCTGACTTTGGCGCCCCAAAGAGATTACATTTAGGGCTGAAAGTCAGTGCTAAAGTCAGCGTTAACTATGACAACTATAGCACCGACTAATGAATCAAAAACAAAAAATTAAAAATTCCCGCCTACATTAAAATTTCTCGCTTGCGTTAAAAGCCTAAACTTCATTATCCTTTTAATGTCTAAAGCTCCCTATATCCTCTGCATTTGAAAGCCAAACCTTCATTTCTTTACTGAATTAAAGGGAAGCAGTGAAACTTTTTCTTCAATTTCCTCCAAAAAAATTAGAGCATAATCTTTAACATGGAACATTTAAAATTCAATGCTTTAACTTGAGTGGAAATTGATGTGTTGTATTAAGTTTTGGATGAATTTATCATTTCCTTCAGGGTTTTGAGAGATCAAAATCTGTACTTCAATTCAACACTGCATTTCACGCCTACAACTTCCTCTCTGCAGTAAAGGTTCAATTTTAGCACTCATTTCATCTTTTTATAGCCTTTCCCCTGCCTTTCATACTCCATCTCATGCCTAAACAATTGTTTTGTATAGAATTACAAAACTGTTGAATGCTTATTTCTGGAAAACAATACGCTACAAGCAAAGAAATTCCCTCAAGTTGAAGAAGAAATTCTAGAAAGAGAGTCATTCAAGGTAAAGCTTGCTCATTAATCACTCGTTTCTTTTAAATCACCCATTTCTTTTAATTTCTTTGATTGGTGACTTTCTTTCATACCACAAAACAAAACTTTCATACCACAAACTGGACGAAAACTTTCATACCTGGCAGTGTGTACTTCATTTGCCTCCACAGACTGGATGAAAATAATTTGGCCTAGGTCACCTCAAAATGTCAAGCAATAGAGGGAAGGGAGCAAAGGGAGCAGACTCTGGCCGCAATGAGGTAATTCATTGTCAATTTATAGATTTGTAAATGTTTCCATTGTTTCTTTGATTTTTAGTTTTTAGTTTTTTATTTCTAAATTTAAAAGAAGAAATTTATTATATATATAGGGACATGAGACTGACAAAGATAAAGAGGCATTGGCTTTCGTATTGGGGGTAGAGGTAGTGAATAAATTGGATGGTGTGGACTTGATAATGCTTGCCAAATACATAGAAAAATGATCTAGTAAAGCCCCTAAAACATTGCAACCAAATCAACCATGTCAAATGGAATCAATTGATTCCCCAACCAGTCCTAGATTGAGCAAAAGATCCAGGAGGAAATCAATAACAATAAACTCTAAGAATGTGGAACAGAGAGCAGAGACTTCCAATGTCCCAGCCACTCCTGGGACACAGACTTCTTCCACCATGCCATGTTTTACATCTTGCATTGGTAGTTACGATACTAAGATAGAATACGATGTGGTTTTAGGGGAAGTCTGAATGACAGATGCTAGAAAAACATTTGTGAATAGGTTGAAGGAATCATGCCTTCAACAGTTCAAAGACCATCTACATTTTCCATTCTCAAAGATACCCATGCACCTGCAAAAAGAAGTTATCCATGACATGGAGACTAAATTTAGCATAGGTTGGTCTGTAAAGAAGATAAAGCTATGAATGTCTCAAAACCGCAAGAGATTTCGGTGCAACCAAACAAAGAAGATAAAAAAACTCCCTCTCGAGCTAAGGCTCAAAAAAAGGCCAATTGATATAAGTGTGAAAGTATGGAAAGAGCTTGTAAAAGCATATGAGAAGTCTGATGCACAGAGGAAGTCTGGTGAGGAGAGTACGCAGGTATTTGAATTTGCTCATAATATTATATCAAATTTATTAAATGATCTTTAAATTTTAATTGTGCATAGTTAAATTGAATTAGTATATGATTTAGGACAAGGCCTCCAAGGCTAGGCTTGACAAACTTCATGCCACGCAACACAGTGGCCAAAAAGGTTTACAAGCCTTGATTTGTACATTTGTAAGTATATTTAATATGTTAAATGATATTTTTTTAAATTCCTAGGAAAAAGTAAATGATTGCATTTTAATTAGTTTAACTAGTCCATGTGCCACGTTTTGACAAGAGGAGAAATATAGCCAGCATCTAATGCAATTTGAAAATGAAATGTTACAAAGCAAAAAGTGGACCAATTTTGTAATCTGGATGGAGAATGAGGTATCAATAGTTGACTTTCAATAACTTAGATATTTTTGTGTTAATATGTCAATTTGCATTTCTTGTGTTGAGTTGTTTATTGATGCGCAGGATGAGTTCTAAAGTGCTTCCCTGTTGGCCCTAGATCCCACTCAATTGTCCCATTATTTCATGTTGAGGAACAAATATTGTTTGCCTTAAAGGGCAGTGGGTGACATTCATGCCTTATTTTCTTTGCATCTTTTAATTAATGACCATGGTCTTTTAATATCTCTTAAGTGTCCTCATTTCAGTTATGAGTTGTATCATTTGAGTAACTTAGTCCCATGTTTATTTGATTTATCTTCTTTTCTCTCAAACATGGTATCTCAAGGAGTTCTGCCTTATGATGCAAAGCAGGGGTGGTTTCAATATTTCAACATCTCACGACAAGATTTGGTGTTTTCTTGCTCATAATCTTCAATGGATGCAAACTAGGTTTCAACCCCTAATGGGTCATTTATGCTTTAATAGGTAAATCAATGCCAGGAGGACTCTCAATGGAATGAGGATGATAAACAATAAGTGTTAGGAATAAACAAGAGCTTAGGGCTAGCAAACTTCAATTGTTCTCTTGCCAAATTGACTCTAGGCCAAGTAGCACAACAAATTGGCTTTTTTGACATAACTTGCAGAGCAGACCTCAAACCCACAATCTAAGAACTATTTTGAGTACCCTTTTGGGATTTCTTGAACATATCCAAAACTTAGGTATGGTTGTTTTGTAACACAAGGCTCTAAAATTGACTGTCCTGTTTGACAAAAGGTCTAATTAGGCTTTTTCAACTAGGTCACCACAAGGTCTTCAACCCCTTAGTTTCCAAACTTCATGCCAGTGGCTCAGACATGTCTTATGATGTCTATCAACACCATTCCAGGCAATTCCAACCACTATTTAAGAGTTCTACTTCAAACCCTAACTCCTATGCACTTCTATGCCAAATACATGAGGTTAAATGGACTAGGGCATCACCAAATTTACACATAACACCATCCCCTGCTCCTGCAACATTGTGAACATGAAATACACCCTACCTACATCCATTCCACCGAATTAGAGGCCTTTTCACTGGTGAAATGGAGAGAAATGCATTATTTTTAGTCAAAGCACACCCTTGTAAGGGTTTCAAACCACTTTCAGTAAATCTACCCTAACTCGCTTCAAACTTAATGAAATCAAATGAAATCAATTGCAAAGAAAAAGATCCAAGGCACCATTAATTCCAATCAATGTTTGACTACTTCTAGGTCGTACAGAGCCGTACAGTACAGTTTATCAGCAAATTAGGCTTCCAAAATGCAGAAACATGGCACCTTGTTATTCAAAATTCAAATTTTTACAACTTCTAACTCTTGTTCCAACATACACAAGTGATTTTAAAATATTCCCAAGCATAACCAATCATTTTCCCACCAAAAACCAAAGCGTAATCGTTCAACTTCCCCAAAAATGCAAAAATGTAAAAGTTGATTTGACAACTTTTTGCAACTTTTACAAATTTCACCAAATTGACTTCAAAATGACCCAACTGACACAAAAAGATATAAAACATGGTCTTAAAGACCTTATTACAAACAAAATGACTTCACCACACCAAAATACTAACACTTTGCAATTTTTACATTAAGACCTAGGTGCCCTGCACCATACTCCCTGAGCAAAATAGACTCAAGTCCTATTAAGGACAGTACTGCAACAGTAGATTCATGCTTGATCATGTCATTCTCTGACCCCCAAGTGGCATCCTCATTTGGTAAACCCTTCCAATGGACTAAATACCGAAAGTAGGCATTATCCCTTGTCTTTTTGAGTTCCTTGGCACCTAAGATATGCTCCAACTTTAGAGGCTTACTTGATGGATGATCTTTGACTCCTTCCTCATCTAAGAATGTTGTTAAATCTGCATCATCACCTACAACCACATCTCCTCCTTCCTTGTGATGAACTTCCTTCTTCTTCACTTCAATTGTGTACTTGGACTTGTCCACATTCCCTTGTAGTTTACCCTTGACCTCTACACTTTTGCTTCTCATCTCTTCCATCTATTGTTGTGTCCCTGTAACTGTTGTTTGATCAGGCATACTAACCTCTGGCATGAAAGAAATGGAATGACCAATATCCCCCTTTGAAGGCAACGAGTGGAACATCCCTTCTACCATCATAGCAATATACTTCTTAAGCCAATCTTGGATCTCTAAAATCAAGTCATTCTTCATGCCTACTATCATAATATCTCCAGGTTTAGGAGTGGCTGCAAGGTCCATGTGATCCTCTTCTTCTACCTTTATGAACTCCTTTCGACCTACCATCATCACATTAGATCCCATGGTTTGTCCTTTATCCTCCTCTTTCAATGGTGTCAAGGTATAGGAGACCCCATCTTTTTCTCTCATAAGTATTCCTCTTTCCATCATACTTAGCATACCTATCAAATTGCCAAGGCCTCCCTAGTAGCAAATGGCACACATCGATGGGTATTATGTCACATAGAATTTTGTCTTTATATCCTCCTATATGAAACTCCACCCAACTTTTTTCATTCACCAAAACATGTTGAGCCTCATTTAACCAAGAGACTTTGTAAGGAGTAGCATGTGGTATTCTTGCCAACTTAAGTTTTTCAACCATCTCAACTAAAACCATATTATCTTGACTACCTAAATCAATTACAACTTTACAAACCTTACCCAAGAACTTACAAGTTGTCTTGAAGAGAGTCCTCCTTTGTGGTGGCCCCTTTTCCACTGGTACCTTGATGAGGGTTCTCCTTACCAGAAGTGATTCTCCAACTTCTGGACTAGCATGTTGTGATGATGAGTTTACACTCTCACAGTCATCTCCTTGAACAATCTAATTTCTCCTCTCCTCCAACCGAAGTAGTGGCCTGACTTTCATTGCATTTCCATGCTTGTCGCATTGGTAACACCTTCCTATGAACCCACTAGATCCTCTTCCTTGACCTCCAAATCTACCTCTAAAGCCTGATCTACCTCCTCTAAATCCACCTCTCTGATCTATCCCTTGCTCTTGGACTTTTCTTGTATCTTCTTGGCCCTCATATGACTGCCTTGGATTAGAAAATGACCCTCTTCCTCTGGAACTATTGCCTCTGCCCCTGTTTAGTTTGTCTTGCCTTCTCTTTAGTTTTTCTTCAGCCTTGATTGCCAATTGGTAGCATTCCTCTACCGTCCTTGGGTTTGTCAAAATTAACTCATCTTGGAGGTTAAATCTTAACCCATTGAGATATCTAGCCACTTTCTCCACATCATCCTCCATGTGACCTACCCTTATACTCAGCTTATAGAACTCATCAGTAAAGGCTTTGACATCCATATCTCTTTCTTTAAGATTTTGAAGTTTCTTGTATAGTTGAATTGCATAATCACCTAGTAAGAACTTACCCTTGGGTTTGGACACCATTATGTCCTAAGAAACAATTTTTGACTTGCCTTTCTTCCTCCTTTCAGTTTGCTCATAATCCCACTAAAGTAGGGCATGGCCTTTCAATTTTGTTTTTGCAAACTTTACCCTTTGTTCCTCTGGTATATCTTCACATTCAAAATAATTATTAAGTGCTGCAATCCAATCCAAAAGCTCTTCATCATTCAAGTTCCCTTCATACATAGGTAAATCCATTTTTACCTTGTGACTATCTCCCATGATTGCCTTCAGTAGCTTGGCCATCTTCTGCACATCAGGATCCAACTCTTCTTCTTGGGATCCTCCTAGAGGGCTCTCGTTCTCACCCTCTTCCTCTTGGTCACTCACATCACTTGTGACCATACCTCTCCTCTGACTGGTTTCAACAACCTCAAGCCTTGCTACCATCATATCTTGTAACTCTTTCAATTTCCTAATTTCTTTTGCAGTCTTCTCTTTCATTTCACTCATTTCCCTAGCCATAGGGTTACCATTTGGAGGCATCTTATTCTCTCTTTACTTCACACTTTCCTTCTTACAGACCAACCTATGCTCTGATACCAATTTGATGCAGAGCAGGGGTGGTTTCAAGATTTCAACATCTCACAACAAGATTTGGTGTTTTCTTGCTCATAACCTTCAGTGGATGCAAACTAGGTTTCAACCCCTAATGGGTCATTTATGATTCAATAGGTAAATCAACACTAGGAGAACTCTTAATGGAATGAGGATGACAAACAATAAGTGTTAGCAATGCACAAGAACTTAGGGCTAGCAAACTTCAATTGTTCTCTTGCCAAATTGACTCTAGGCCAAGTAGGACAAAAAATTCGCTTTTTCTGACATAACTTGCAAAGAAGACCTCAAACCCACAATCTAAAAACTATTTTGAGTACTCTTTTGGGATTTCTTGAACATATCCAAAACTTAGGTATGGTTGTTTTGTAACACAAGGCTCTAAAATTGACTGTCTCGTTTGACAAAAGGTCTAATTAGGCTTGTTCAACTAGGTCACCACAAGGTCTTCAACCCCTGAGTTTCCAAACTTCATGCCAATGGATTAGACATGTATTATGACATCTATCAACACCATTTGAAGCAATTCCAACCACTGTTTAAGAGTTCTACTTCAAACCCTAACTCCTATGCACTTCTATGCCAAATACATGAGGTTAAATGGACTAGGGCATCACCAAATTTGCACATAATACCATCCCCTACTCTTGCAACATTGTGAACATGAAATACACCCTACCTACATCCATTCCACCGAGTTGGAGGCCTTTTCACTGGTGAAATGGAGATAAATACATTATTTTCAGTCAAAGCACACCCTTGTAAGGGTTTCAAACCACTTTTAGTAAATCTACCCTAACTCGCTTCAAACTTAATGAAATCAAATGAAATCAATTGCAAAGAACAAGGATTCAAGGCACCATTAATTCCAATCAATGTTTGACTACTTCCAAGATGTACAGTATGTTGGCCTCATTTTCAACTATCCAAATTTTAAACTTTTTACATATCAAATCCCTGTGCCAAGTCATCTTTTCGGTTACAATTTGTCGATGTCATGCGCGTCAATCATGTCGGTAACTTGTTATCAAGACCTCATATTTTGTCTTGTTCATTCAATATTATCCCAAGTCAAAATTTACGTTGCGTCGGCTTAGTAATATTATTCTTTGCCTCCACTTTCATTTCATACTAAGCTCGCGTCAACTTTTGTTTTTTGCAAAGTTCACATCAGTTTTTCCGCAAACCATGTGTTGGCTTTCATTTCCCGCAAACCTTGCATCAATTTTTGTCTTTCTCTAATTTTGCATTAACTTATGAGTTTAACTAAGTTTGCGCGCACTTTTGGCTAAATTGATGTCCACTTTCACATTCGGCAAAGTTCACGTCAACTTGCACTTTTGGATAACTAAAATGAAGGTGTGGGTTTTAGTTTTTAATAGCTCCTCCAAAGTTACACTTTTTCAAAGAACAAGTTGTGGTTTTTAATAAGTTGAAGCACATCTCCAAAGTTGGTGATCAAAATGAAAAGCAGTTACCCTAACTACCAAAGAAAACTAAAACAAGTAATCGTTGTATTTGCACGTCGAACACTTTAAAAGGTTTTGAAACTTGTGTTTGGGAAAGTTAAAAGGTTTTAGAATTTGTATAAGTTGCCGAAGAGATTTTAAAGCATGCTCGAAACACCAACGAAGAGGACTTTTAGTATCACAGACTATAATCACTTTCGAAAGTGTCTTCGCCAAGTGACAAGGTGAAAAGTGAAGAAGTAGTTATTATAACTACCTGTATCGTGGGTTTTCTTGCAACAAGTTTCAAGGTTTTCTTTTCGATGTAATGCCATACTCTTCAGTCTCTGCCAGCATCCTCACTCGTTCATGCCATTGAAACATAAAGAACAAAGGTATTTCATCAGATCTTATAGTTACGCATGCCTTGGTAGAATTTTATGCAAAATGTGGAAGCAAAGCCAACACAGAGTGACTATTTGGCAGAGTACCTCAAAGATATTTTCATATGCCAAAATCCTCTCACTCTGCGCCAAAATGGGAGCTTTGAAACAAGTTTATGGCCATCATGGAATGAGATTTTCGTCAGATATTATGTTGAAAATACTCTTGTAGACATGTATGCATAACGTGAAAACATAGACAACGCTGAACCATTTGACAGAATGCCTCAAAGAGATGTCGCTTCATGGAATGTGTTACCTCTCAATCCGACTGGATGCTTATTCCCAGTTGTCCCTACAAGGTAGCCATCAATGATCAATAGGATTCCTGGGCCAGCGGCTAACAGTACAGGAGATAGACTCTGTAGATATCTCCTCTTCTTCTTTAGGCTCTGCAGAACCAAGGGTGGTATTCCCTATTCAACATCCATGAGATATGTTTGTGGATTGACTGGGATGTTCATACAAAGCAGATAAATCCTCCTTTATGCAGACCAAAACTGTTGAATAAGTGTAAAGGGGCTAGCTTTGGGCCTATATTCAGTTGTGAGACAGAGGATTTTGGTCCTAAAACTACTTCTAAAATCCTAAAGGTTTGTAGCTGAAGTTTGAGTTTGATTTTATGTTTGGATGCAAAACTGAGACCTTAGGTTGCAACCAGAATACAAGTCTAGATCAATGCCTATCCAGGGCTTGAAGTCAATAGACATATATATGTGAATGTTTATCACAGACCTAAAACAACAATCAGATTTCAAGGGGATTATGCAATGTTTTCCTTACAGAAAATACCCAAGACAAAGTATTTAGTTATTTCTGCTTACAAACATTCTTACTGCAATGTATTCTTCTCAATACTTAAACCTAGAACATTTAATCCACTCCTTGAGCAGAAGTAAAAGATTAAAGCATTCAATATAGCAAACCCATATTCTAGAATCACTAATACCCCTTAGATATTCAGAAGAAGAAGAACACATTCAATTTGGAGACAAATAACAAAATACATGCTATAAAGCATTATTCATTTAAATCAACATGAAACTGATAAATTCTGTGTATAAGATATTCAACATACAACTCATAAACTCATGAAATACCCAGAACAGAGCCACCAATGAGATTGTATCCGATTACATCACCAAGAAAAAGTTGTCCAGTTTTCAACAACAACAAATGAGTAACACAGTCTGGCTTTTATACCATGACTGTGAACTCAGCAAAATTAATTACATGACAAGGTCAAAAAAAATCCTGCCAGATACACTGCACCAGAAATGGTGCTCAAAATCATAAATGCAGTAGGGGACAAAATGGGAAGAAGCAAGAGAAGGGCGAGGAGTAGTTGATCTTGAGCCCTGTGCCGCCACTGGAAGACTCTCTGTCATAAACCAAGTATTTGGCCATTCAACCATCGGCCCATGCTTGTCTGCAATCTTGTCATTAATGGCTCAACCACCCATAGCTCCTCTTGGAAACCGTAGCAGCGCACCCATGGAAATTTCCCGCTCAAAAAATGACTACAGACACAAGGAAAAAACCATCGCTGAAGGTTCAAAACTCAACCGTTGATAAAAAACCCATCGCCGAAATCAACGGTCCCATAACAAGTATGAAGTGTTGATAACTAAGAGGGGGGGTGAATCAGTTATCCTAATTATTTCTTCTTTTGAACTTTCTTATTAATCAATGCAGCATTGAAGCAAACAAACAAACATTACCATGAAATGAGAAACACATGACACAGTATTTTTGACGTGGAAACCCTGTTAAGGGAGAAAACCACGGGGTGATTAACCCAAATATTATTCTTTGTTAGAAGAATAAGAAATTACAAAATGGCACTTGCCAATTAGGGCTCACTGCCCGAGCACACTGCTCACAAAGAGGCACACTGCCTACAAGGAGACACACTGTCTACAAAAGAATGTTATACAATACTTGAACTGATTGGAAGCATCCACATATGCTGGAGTTCAGTTCTGGTTAGGTTCAGTACACTGATCTGCTACACTTCATCTTTCCTCTTCTCTTTATTCTACTTTCCTTTCACATACCGGATCTCTCTAGCTGTTCCTACTCTTCTCTGCACTTATTCATACAACAACAACACACAACAACACTTCTCACAACTAAATCCATCGTGCATATATATCCGCACAAGTAATTTCATCACCTTTCTAGTCGGCATCCGGAACAGTCTATTTTCTCACAAACTCTGTTCTGTCGGCTGAATCCTTGCTCATCAAGTAATGCGGATCAAGCATATACTTGTAGATATCATTAATCATGTCAGCCAAACATAATCCATGTCTTCATAACCTTTACCACTGTCAGAAACACATCCGGAAAGCAATCTGATGTTCTGTCAGTCAATTCTTCCTCTGTTCACACTGTTACTCAGGAATCCGGTATTCAACTGTTCATATCTTTTTCCTTGTCCATCACCGGAGGCTAAATCCTTGGAATCTATTACTCAAGGTAGTCCTCTTGACTCCCCCAAATCCGCACTGCACCAAGATACTTCTTCTGAGAGATCCGGACCAAACTGTCGAACCTTGCCACATGCTCTGTTCTTGTTCCCCGGACCACAACAAACTTCATTCTGACTTCTGGTGGAGCCACACCATGACTTGCAGATATGTGGGATGACCTTTGTTGCCATCAATGACAACAACCATGAATCCATATAGTGTCTCTTGCCAACAATCTCCCCCTTTGGCATTGATGGCAACACTTAGTGAAAAATGACTGTGTTTACACTATGCTCCCCCTTGGCTGATGCTCTATCTTTATATACAATTTCTGGAACTCCCCCTTTAGTTGTATTCCTCATTTTTCACTGCTCCTTACTCCCCCTTTGAAATCAATGGCAAAGGGTAGGGTCCGCACACCAAAATTTTCAAAAATTTTACTATACTTAGCCGCATATTACATACTCACATAAACTGAAGAATGTCTGCAAAGGATGTCTTCAATTAGACCAGTTATGTAGCCCAACTTTGCTTCATTCTGTCCAAAATTGAAATGTGGCCACTCAACAAAAATGCAAAAGCTTCTGCCCTCTTGAGATCTATCGGATCATTGGTTTGGGCGGTAGTCTGAGCATCACTGATGGCCTCATGCATAGTTTCTAACTTAGGGATAATAATCCTTCTAAGTTCTCCCATCCGGTTAATTATATTCTTCCTTTCCTTCTCAAAGTTCTTTATTGCATTTGTGATTGCAATAGTTTGACATTCTTGAGTTACTATGGAGGAAGAGAGAGGATCAAAACTTTGAGACAAACTCAGTAGTTTGTCCTGTTCCTCTTTTATTTTCTTCTCAATTTCTACTGTTGCTTTTGACCAGGAGATACAAAATTTGTAAATGTCACCACCATCCTTAAGAGCATTTTCTAAGCTCTTTATTCCAATACTCATATTTCTCCTATCATTAGAGATTAATCCTAGTACTTCTGAAAATCTTTTATCCAAAAACTCCTTCCGGACCTTTTCTTCAGCTGATTTTTCTAGAGAATCAAAATGTGTATCAACACTGCTGACTAAGGTTTTGAGATTACCGGAAGAGGAGGCTGTCAGATCTATCTAGACCCATGGCATAATCTTTTCAAGCACTCCGGAAGCAGCCTCTATCAACTCACAGTCTTCCATGTGAGACTTTAGGAGTTTTTCATTTGCCTTAGCATTTGCAAATGAAGCTATCTTCATTGTCTGTACCGGAGAGAGGGAATCAAAGTTGAATGGACCTTTTAGAAGCTCCGGTTCATCAATCTCTATTGTTTCTTGACTCAGAAATTTTTGAATAGTTTGTGCAGTGTCTCTTGCCAGAGACAGATGTTTCTTCTCTTCTACAGTCTTGGAACTGTCCTTTGGAATTTTCTCTTTCTCCACATTCTTACCACTATCAGTTGTGGTTTTCTCTGTTGGAGTCTTCTCTTTCTCTGCACCCTTGGTACTGTCAGCTTCTTTTTCTTTTACCATTGCTTCTTCCTCCAGTAGTTTCTCTTCTTCTTTGGATCCAGAGATTGTAGGGGAAACCGGAGGAGAAATGTTGGTTTGTTCAGGGCCCATCTCTTCTATTGTTTTCTCAGAAGTTTCTTCTGCAGCACTTGTGGATGAGGGATCAGTACCCAAGTCCTCTACAACAGGAAGATTAAACCTTTTGAAGGCTTTCCGGAGGATCTCTTCTGTCTCTATGGCCACCTTGTCAGTCTCACCAAGCATGAGTTGATTCATCCTTGCTTTACTCCTGAACTCATCTTTGCAGTCTTTGAATATTATGTTCATTGTCTTGGGATCAATTTGAGGATATAGCTGAATAGCTATCTGCTCCCAGATCTCAAGATCTTTTGCCTGGGCATTGTTCTTTCTTATTTCTAATTCCTTTTCTAGGCTTTTAGGAATTAGAGATATAATCTCAATGAAAGCCTTATTGTATATGTTCAGATACTTGATTGTGGCTTCCTGCAAAATCTTTTGGTCAGCCTCATTGTAGTCATCATAGAATTCAGTCATTGGTTGAAGGTTTCCATCCACCGTGACTGACTTGATTACACTCTCTAGAGACAGGGTGGGCTTTTCAACAAATACCTCTGCCATTTCTTCCTTGTCTTGGCCTGTGGTGGGTTTACCGGATCCTTTCTTCTTATGCTTCTTTATTTCTTTTACCCCCTCATCTGATTCCGTTTCCTCTTCATCTTTCTGACTTGTATAAGCCCTTGTGGCTTTTATTTTAGACCTTTTCTCTCCTTTACTGGATGTCTGACCTTCCGGTTTAGATATTTTTGAGCTTTTGGTTTTGACAGGTGTAGATCCTTTTGATGATCTGGTCCGAGTTGAGGTTTCCACCGGAGCACTTTTCTTGCTTTTCTTTTCTACCTCTTTCTTTTCTTCCTCAGCCTTTCTCCTCTTTTCCCGGTTGGCATCAAGTGCCTCCTTTGGGATGCCTAGGCCTTGGGCAATATGTTCAACTTCTTTTCTTACTTTCCTTTTTATCTTAGGTTCTCTGAGTTCCACATGGATCTTCACACTCAGCTCCTCAAAGGTTCCAAACCTTTCTGCTTTTGGATCTTTAGGTTGACTAAGCATGTGTTGAACATGCAGTTCCATAATATGTTCATCAACCTCATACCCCATGGGCATGATCCAGACTGTCCTTGGCTCAACTGCCTCCATTAGGCACTAATCAGTATCAACCATAAAGCAGACTGAGTCTTTGTATTTTTCAACAAGAGACTGGGGGATTCTTTCTCTTGCTTGCATCATACTCTGGAAGTTTTTGAAGTATCCCCACAGAGCTGTATTTCTTGCTTTGGCATCCCCAAGTCCATGTAAGTAATCTCTGATCTGGACTGCTACAGGTTTCTCATTCTGCCATACCCATCCACTTGATCCGGGCAGCTCATTCATGAAATAGAAAAATAGACATAATATAAGAGTACCATACTTAAAAGAATTCTTTTTGTCCTTTTTGATCTTCTGTATATTTTCCATTAATTGGCTTAAAAGAAGTTCACAGAGATCATAATCTGTATTCTTCCTCAGCATCTCATAGGCAGTGTATACTGCAGTTTCAGATACAGAATTCTCCCTACTGGAGTGATAAATCTTGTATCATATTACCATAGATGCATACTTGATATCCGGATCAGAAATATCTTCAATGGTCATTGCCCTCTTATCAAATTTTGATCCGGTGGCCTCAGTTACAATGTTATTTTTGACGGATTTGAGGATAGGTATCCCTCCGGAAGAGTATAGACCAGTCATTGCCCTAATTGCCTCTTTTGTGATCTTGTAGGGTCTATCCAGCCATAGGAAGTTGTCATGCATCCTACTCAATACATACCGGACCCATTCATCTTCTTCAAAGCAGGGGAAATGAATGAATTGATCAAACTGTTTCTTCTGGATACCCTTATACTCTAGTTTAAGCTCAAAAGCATTGTCTATCAGTTGTTTGTGATAGAAATCTCTCAATTTGAATTCCCTGAATTCCTCAATACTTGCATGTATGTAAACCCTAATGTCTTCTGTGTGTAAAATGCCATGAGGAACACTAGAGAATGCTCCTAAGGGATCTACCTCCAATGACTTGTATGGGTGTTTCTTAAATTCAGGTCGGGGCCTATCTAAGATCTTTACTATATTCGAAGTAGCCATTTCTCAAAAGATTTGTAGTAAGATATCGAAAACGAAAAATACCTTATGCGCCTTCGGTTACACGGAGTGGTTGGATTGATTTCTGTATGTAATGACTTCGGTAGGAGATCTTTGGTGAACTTGATGAATCTTGTTGCAGAGCTCCACTTTTCGCTTCTTCTTGAGTGTAGAATGAGCAAGTGATTTATGAGAAATCCCTTATATTGCTCCGCAAACCCTAATATCTGATGGCAATAAATGCTCGACCTACATTATTCCAGTTTGCCTTATTCGAATAACTTGAAGAACTGGATCAGTCCTGATCTATGAACATCATGCGGATCTTCCAACCATGAACAAATCAAGATGACACATCACAAGGACATCCCAAACACTCTGTCCAATCCGCAGAATAAGACAATGCGCTTCCGGATCTCTCCGGACCCTTTTGTATCTTCTGTCATTCCGAAGCATCTCCCGGAACAGGTCTTACTTGAGCGATCACAACTTCTTGACATCTTCATGCGGACCTCTGAAATCTTATCTGGATCATCTCAAGACTTATATCTACAAACCCTTTACTCCGCATCTTGTGCCACATCCGGCACCACTTGATTGGCTGGGGGAACAGGATTTTCTTTGAGTCTCCCCCTGAGCCAGAGCTCACCTTTAATTTATGGAAGGAATATCAGCACCAGAGTCTGGTGCGGATCCAACCTCTACATTCTCTAAACTTTTCTTCACCCAAATCTTGTTCATCTGATTCCTAACTTCATCCGCATTCATCTTTTGTTTACCCTTGTCTTGATTCTGAATATATATCAGACCTCTTTTGTCCTGATTTTTGCTTCTGCAGACTTTTGCATTATGACCGGACCTATTACAGATTTGGCAAATAATATTTCCTTGCATATTTGACTGATAACCTCTTGATCTGCATTGATTAGCCATATGACCTACTCTATTGCATGCAAAGCATCTACCATTGAATGATTTGTTTATTTGCATATTTCTGCATTCATGAGACTTGTGTCCATACCTTTTACAGTTAAAGCACTGTCTGGAGAAGGATGAATTAGTCTGATTCATTTTCTTTCTGCACTGATTAGCTTTGTGACCAAAGTGATTGTAGCTGTGGCAGTATCCATTGAAGGATGGATATCTTTGAGCATTGGGTTGTCTTACCGAAGGTCTTCTAGGCCTATTCCTTGGATTTTTTGATCCAAAATTCTTTTGACCGGATCCGGAGCTTTCTCCTTTCTCATATCCCAAACCATACTTGTCATCTACCCTCTTTTGACGTCCAAGAGGAACTTCAAGTTGAGCAGAACTTATCTTGAATTTCTCTTTATATTCATTTGCTGTTTGAAGATCTCTTTTGAGAGAGACAATTTGATCCTCAAGTTTTTCTTCATTATCTTTGGCATCTTCAAGATCAGATTCAAGATGTTTGATAATCCTGTCCATCTGGAGGCAATCTTCTGATTTCTCTTTAAGAGATTGTCTTAGATTGTCTTCAGCTTTTCTTTTCTCTTCAATCTCTTGAGTAAACTTTATAACTCCTGATTCCATTTCATGTCTTACCATAATGACTTCTTTCGATAACTTTTCACATAACTTGGTTTTCTCAGTCAATTCTTCATTTGTATTACTTTCTTCACTTTGTCTTGCCAATTGTTGGAGCAGCTCCTTTCTCTTTTTCATAGAGAGACTTAATTTGTCCTTTAGTTCTCTCATGAATTCATCAGCCTGTTTGAGTCTTTCCTTTAATTCATTGACTTCAGAGTTTGACTATTCAAGATCCTCAAGGGCAGTCTTGAGTTGCTACCTTAAACCATATGCATCCATTTGAACTCCCAGATCTTCCTCAAGCTGTTAGGCTCTATTAGGAGGAACTTATCTCTGATACCAATTGTTGATAACTGAGAGGGGGGGTGAATCAGTTATCCTAATTATTTCTTCTTTTGAACTTTCTTATTAATCAATGCAGCATTGAAGCAAACAAACAAACATTACCATGAAATGAGAAACACATGACACAGTATTTTTGACGTGGAAACCCTGTTAAGGGAGAAAACCACGGGGTGATTAACCCAAAGAGTATTCTCTGTTAGAAGAATAAGAAATTACAAAATGGCACTTGCCAATTAGGGCTCACTGCCCGAGCACACTGCTCACAAAGAGACACACTGCCTACAAGGAGACACACTGTCTACAAAAGAATGTTATACAATACTTGAATTGATTGGAAGCATCCACATATGCTGGAGTTTAGTTCCGGTTAGGTTCAGTACACTGATCTGCTGCACTTCATCTTTCCTCTTCTCTTTATTCTGCTTTCCTTTCACATACCGGATCTCTCTAGCTGATCCTGCTCTACTCTGCACTTATTCGCACAACAACAACACACAACAACACTTCTCACAACTAAATCCATCGTGCATATATATCCGCACAAGTAATTTCATCACCTTTCTAGTCGGCATCTGGAACAATCTATTTTCTCACAAACTCTGTTCTGTCGGCTGAATCCTTGCTCATCAAGTAATGCGGATCAAGCATATACTTGTAGATATCATTAATCATGTCGGCCAAACATAATCCATGTCTTCATAACCTTTACCACTATCAGAAACACATCCGGAAAGCAATCTGATGTTCTGTCAGTCAGTTCTTCCTCTGTTCACACTGTTACTCAGGAATCCGGTATTCAACTGTTCATATCTTTTTCCTTGTCCATCACCGGAGGCTAAATCCTTGGAATATATTACTCAAGGTAGTCCTCTTGACTCCCCCAAATCCATACTGCACCAAGATACTTCTTCTGAGAGATCCGGACCAAACTATCGGACCTTTCCACATGCTCTGTTCTTGTTCCCCGGACCACAACAATCTTCATTCTGACTTCCGGTGGAGCCACACCATGACTTGCGGATATGTGGGATGACCTTTGTTGCCATCAATGACAACAACCATGAATCCATATAGTGTCTCTTGCCAACATGAAGAGTTGCCAGTCAATGCTATCGTGCCACGTAGGCACCTTTTCCTCTATCGCTAACTTTTCCATTCACAATTCTGCCACTATCGCTTTTGTATATGCAAACCCAAATGCATATACAACATACAAGGCGAACGTCAAATGTTATAGAACAAGTTAGAATTCAGCTCAGGTCCACCATGTATCTCCATCCTGCACCCACTGTATGTATATTTCACACATACAAGCACATATATACAAGGCAGATTCCACTGCATCTATCCACCAGATTTGAAAAACTTTCAAGTCTGAGCCTTGTATCCTCATGAGTTTGGCACATACACAAGTGCAAAAATACAAGTGGTGGGCCCGACTCATTTTCCCTCTCCTTTGCACATTTCCTTGCACATCGCATATACAAATGCAATGTACAAGCCGCGAACACCACACTACTTTAGAACAAAATGAAAACAACCTCGGGCCCGCCTTGCATCATTGGAATGTACTTTCATTGTATGTTCAAACATACAATCACTTTATACAAGTGGCGGGCCCCATCAAATGCACCTTCTACTTTTGTATGTTGCGGAACATACAAGGTCCCTTGTATATTTTACTTGTATCTTCAATTGTATATCACCGAATATACATTTGCCCTTTGCATGCAAACAGGGAATCTTTAGAGAATATGCAATGAATGCATTTAACCATTGTATGTGCGCCTGAATATATGTTGCATACATATTCCACATTTGTATATCCACAACACTGTTCACCTTGCATGTCGCGGGCCTTTATATATTTTTCAATGTACACTCCCTTGCACATACAAGTAAGGAATCTTCTCTAGAATATTCCTGCAATGTATCTTTTCCTTTGTATGTTTCGCTTGCATATTATACATACAAGCCCGATATACAAGCAGGGCCGATATACAAATGGCGAATATTCCCAAAATCTTATAGAAGATTCCCCCAATGTATATGCAACCCGATATACATTTAGAAATGCATATAACTCAAAATTTTCACCATTTCTGGAAGCCGATTAGGATTTCACAAGCTTGTCAATAGATTTGATCACTTGCACACACAGAAACTTGACACTTTTCTCATGTGCGATGGGGAAAAGACAGTAAAACATTGCACTGGGCTGGCCAACCCATGAACATTAAGGCATGGAGATGAAACTTAGTAGCAGGGAACCCGTTTCAGGAGGCCAACCTCAGAATAGACAAAACAATGCAACAGACCAAGGAAGACAAAAACTTTAGGGTTTGAAAGAGAAAACCTGCATACATTCAAGCTTAAAACCCTAAACATAAATGAATACTAACATAGGCTCTGATTGGGGATGTGCAGGCGCAAGGCTGCAGCGAGGACCAGACTACTCTAGGGCAGACCAGACAAAACCCAAAATTCAAAACACGATCGACTATACAAGGCATGTACATAATACTTACACCTAGTTTATAGTGTGCACATAAGGTATTCATTTATGAGAAAAAGGTTTTAAGGAATTTACCGTGCACTAGCAATTCCAGTAATTCACCATTCAGGACTTGGAGAAAATAAGAATCATCTCCATAGATATTGCTAATTTGATATGGGTCAGTCCATAAGGGCTCAAATTTACCATGTTTGCCCTTATCTTGACTCCTAGCATTCCACATAAGGACCAAGTCACCTATCTGAAACCCTCTTTCTGTAGCCCTTCTATCAAACAGATATTTCACTTGTTGTTGTGTCCTGATGTTTGTTTTTTGTGCTTCTCTTCTGATTTCATCTAGTGCAACTAGCTGATTTATTCTTTCAGTCATTGGGTCTCCAATCTCCTCACTGTTCCCTTGGATGAATTTATAAACTAGCAGGAGGTTGTTCACAGGCAGTCTATCTACTGTACCATATACTAATTCATAAGGTGACCTTCTAGTTGCTCTTTTCATTGTCACCCTGTCAGCCCATAATGCCAACTTCAGCTTTGAATCCCAAGACCTCTTGTTTTTATCTATCGCCCTTCTGATGATTTTCATGAGACTTTTGTTGCTTGACTCTGCCTGACCATTCCCCTGTGGATGGTATGGTGATGTATGAGACAAATCCATTCCATATTTATTGCAAAAGTCAATAAATTCACTAGACCTGAAGCACATTGCATTATCCGTGACTACTTTTACTGGTACTCCAAATCTGATAATAATATTTTCTAGAATAAAATCCATCACCACTTTGCTTGTAGCTTTTTTAGTCAGGATGGCCTCAATCCATTTAGTGAAGTAATCAGTGGCAACCAGAATCCAACTGTGTCCTCCACTTGATTTTTCTGAGATTTCCCCTATAAAATCAATCCCCTATTGCTGAAATGGAGCTTCTACAGTTATAGTCCTAAGGGGTAATGCACCTTGATATCTTAGCTTTCCTAAGAACCTTTGGCAAGACTCACATTTTCTTACCATTTTGTGTGCGTCTGAGAAAAGAGTTGGCCACCAATAGCCTGCTCTGAGAATTTTATGGGCTATTGTTTGGCCAGCATAGTGTCCACCACACACTCCATTGTGCATGTCACTTAGAATATCCTTAGCCTGATCCTCATTCACACATCTGAGCAATACACCATTAGGATTTTTCCAATAGAGCTCTTCTTGAACAGTGATGTATTTAATAGTCTGTAACTTCAAGGTTCTCTTCTAGATATCGCTGAGGTGGGAAGGACAGTTTAAATTCTGCAAATAATATACTGTCCTTATACCACTCAGAATCTGATATATTTACACCCTCATTTTACACTACATTCACTTGGCACGCCTCTAGATTTGACTGTGTCATCAATTTTGCCAAACCTTGTCCTCTTATCAATTTTGTGATCTGTATTTCAATGTCAAACTCCTGTAATTTATTTATCCATCTGTACCTTCTTCCAGTTACCTCCTGTTGAGTAAAATATCTTTGACTGTTGCATGAGGCACATATGCAACTATTCAAGAGCCTAACAAATATGGCCTAAAGCTCTTAACTGCTCTAACCAGTGCATATGCCTACTTCTCTATGATGTCATATTTCAATTCAGCAACCTGTAATGACTTGCTAAAGAAAGCTCTAGGTTGTTCAAAACCCTCCTCATTTTTCTGCAATAAACATGCAGCAATAGTGTGGAAAGAAGCAAATGAAAACAATTGGAATGGCTTATAAAAATTAGGAGATTTCAATACAAAAGCCATTTTTATTGCCTTCTTTATGTTCTGGAATGATTTAGTCGCTTCATCTTCCTATTTGACAGTTGCACCTTTCTTCAGCATTTTGGAGATATCTTTGGTGGTCTCTACAAAGTTAGGAACAAATCTCCTAACAAAATTAATTTGTCCAAAGAAAGACTGAACACCTTTCACTGTTCTAGGGATCTAAATTTTGTCAATTGCAGCCACCCTTTCAGGATCAATCCTGACCCCATCCTTAAAAACAATGTGTCCAAGCAATTTTCCTTCCACTACCCCAAAAGCACATTTCTTTGGGTTGAGTGAGATGCCATATTCTAATACTCTAATAAAAATTTGCTCCAAGTGCATACAGTGTTTCTCCTCCTTTTTTGAAAAGGCAGTTAACTCATCTTGATACACAGCCAAGATTGAATCAATCAATCCTGCGAAAGCAACATCCATCGCCCTTTGAAATGTGGCACCTGCATTTGTCAGCCCGAATGGCATCCTCACATATACATAGGTTCCCCATGGAGTAGTGAAAGCAGTCTTAAATTGTTCAGATTCCTTTACTTTCACCTGATTGTACCCAGAAAACCCATCCATCATGGATAAAAGTTCATAGCTAGTCACCTTCTGCAACATGGCTTCCATGTTTGGCAATGGATAATTGTCCTTCAAAGAAGACACATTTAAATTTCTAAAATCCACACACAGTCTTATGTCACTAATTTTTTTTCTAACTGGGACAAGGTTAGACACCCAAGTTCAATGTCTAATGGGCACAATTATTCCAGCCTCCCTAAGCTTCATAAGTTCTTGCATTTTAGGAGCTAAAGTTGGGTTGATAGGTCTCTATTTTTGTCTAAATGGTTTAGCTTCAGGCTTCAAAGGGATTTCATGCTGGAATAAATCATCTCTATAGGCTTTCAAGTCCTCATATGACTAGGCAAAAACATGCTTATACTTTCTCAGTAATGCAATCAACATAGTTCTGATATGTGGCTTGAGCTGTTTGCCAATATATACCTTTTTGGGAGCATGAGATGTTCCCAAGTTTATCTCCTCTAGATCATTCTTATTTGTTGGAGATGTCTTTGTAACAGATTGGTCTCTATTGTCAAAAGCTCTCTCTAAAGCAACCAGCCCTCTAGGGATTTTATTTGTCTTGAGTTGAATTACCTCCTTCCCTAAGAGAGTTTCTTTTCCATCTACAACCTCTACAAGGTTCTGAAAATCCATTTCTTGGTTCTCATATTCATCAATGCAATGTAAAAATCTCAGTAAATCTTTATCGTCATCAAACACTTGCCAGCTGCATACATTATCTGGCACTACAGGTCTAAGCTTGACCTCAACATTTGTAACATCTGATAGAGTAATATCATCTGGCCTTATGGCTACATTAGCTAGAAAATCTGCCCTGACATTTTTTGATCTCTCTATCTAGTTTATTGAAAATACATCAAACAATTCAATTGTATCCCAAAAAACATGTTTATATTGTTTTAACCTCTCTTTTTTTATGCATACTTATCTCTAACTTGGGAAACAATAAGCGCTGAATCACCAAATACTTTGAGCATCTTGATTCCATGCCTCAAAGCTACGTTCAATCCTAATAGCAAAGCCTCATACTCTGCAATATTATTTGTACAGGCAAACTTCAGCAAGAAAGATAATTTTAGAAGCTTACCAGCTGGAGACAAGAACACAACTCTAGCACCAGAGCCTTCCTTTGAACAAGCTCCATCAAAGTACATGGTCCAGAGACCCTGCTAGTCAAGCTCTTGAATGCACATATCTCCTTCCTTATATGAGATAACTCTGAAATTATCACAGTCAGTGTCCACAAAACATATATGTTCCTCTGACTCTTGATCCTCAACAGTCTCTAGTGATCTTTCTTCTCTGATCAATTTGACATCCTTGTCATTCATTGGGATCATAGCATATGACAGGTCAAGTTGCATACTCCCACCAATCAATGCTGCCCATCTTCTTGATAACAACATGTCATATTGTGGCTTGATATCAACAACTGTTATGTTCATTTTGTAAGTTTTTTCTGGATATGCCGCCAGTCTGAAATCCACATCTTTCATGATTCCAATGACAGGTACTTCTCTAGCATCCATTGCATAGCACTTCCCACATGCCTTATCTATTTTTAACCTAGCTTGTTGCATGATGGCCAAAGGCATGATATTTGTTGATGCTCCTGAATCAAGCATACAGTTCTTAATTATTTTTCCATTTATGACAAGGGAGACATAAAATGGTTCCACTTGTGAAGGGCATTTTGTCATGGTCATCCCCAGATACACCTCAGGAACTTCATCCTCATCAATGCACAGGGCCTGTTTCATCACCCAACTTGGCTTGACAGGGTACTCCTGAAATTAAGGATACTGCTTTATTTCTAAACTCTTCAACTTTCATCAGCTCCATCAGTGGAACGGAGACTTTTATCTGCGATAAGACTTGAGTGATGTCAAATGGAGCATGATTTTGAATAACAGTTGTAACCTGCTCCACCATTTTACCTTTATCTTGGGATCATCCAGCCTTAGTTTTTATGGTTCCTTGACTGTCATTCTTGCCCTGAGAATTTTTATTCCAATCCTCAACCTAGGGAATTGTATTTTCTATTTTTTGAGAATTGTAACCTATTTTTTGCTTAAAATTTTGCTTAGTAGTGTTCCATTGTTTCTTACATGTTTTAGTCCCCTTATAATTTTTCACTGGTCGGCTCACAAAAGTATTCTCTGGTTGGTGCGAGTTGCTTACCTGAGCTTTACCTCTTAGGTTATAATTGCTTTTGACTTGAGCTATTGCTACAACTGTGAAGGCTCGAATTTCTTCATCAGAAGGCCTCCTCAAGTTATTCAGAAAATTGTGTGAGTCCTGAGCATAGGCATAGTTGTCTTCATCATCTTCATCATAAGGAAACTACTGATAGACCTGAATCTCATCATTTTCACTTGCATCAACATCATGAAGGGGATACTCTCTATTTGTAGACAGCATATTTACATTATCATCCTCCATGCAATGTGGCTCATTGCACTCATCATAGGCCACGGCATTGTTATATAGAGACTGAGCAATCATACATTGTGACTGTGAGTGAGGCATCTGGCATATTATACACCATGGGGTGTTATTAACATTATTAATAGCTTTCTTCAAAGGATTGGGAGTTTCCTTAACATTTTGAGTCCTTTGACCTGCATTGTTGTGTGGGAGAAAAAGTTTGCCATTATGCCAATTAGTATGATATGGCATATCATGTAATGATGGTCTTCTTTCTTGCCTTTGGTAAACCTGTCTGTCAGGACCTACCCCTTTTTCATTTTTAGCCATTCTATAACTCAGGTCCTTGACAATAGTTGTCAACTTATCTAATTTATCCTCAGAAGTAGATGCATTGCCTTGAACACTCTGAGATTTAGCATTTGGATTTTGCATAATTTTTACATCATCTCTTCTGTTTGTTTTACTAGATGTTTTTCTATTATTTTCAATATTTGTTGCAATTTTGAAAGCATCTCTGAGGTTGTGAGGACCTTTGTCTCTTAATCCATACCCTGTTTTGGCATCAAAAGCATTTATGTACAACACTATGCACATAGGTTCATTAGGCCTTAGGTGATGTGGCAGTTTCTTCAATACCTTAGTAAATCTAGCATTGAAATCAACAACCTGTTCATTTGATCCTTTGGTAATTCCAGTGAATTCATTTATGAAGAAACTTGGGTCAGTCTTGTCACCATATTGTTCTTTGAATATTCTCCTGAAGTCCTCCCATGATGAAATACTTCTGTCAGGCAGACCTTTATACCATTCTCTGGCCTCATCAACTAAGGATTGCATAAATAATTTCATAAATACATCCTCATGCTCAACCTCAAAGTTGTCCATGATATTCTGAAAAGCCTTCAAGTGATCCTCACCTGATACAACATTATTTCCTGAAAATTTTGGCACCTATAGCCTCACATGTTTGTCAATAGGATTTGGGTAACTAGGAATGCCATCAAACACAAACTGTCTAAATCTGTCTAGCTGCATAGGTTGTCTACCAAATTGATTAGCATTGGCATTTCTGTTTGCATTCTGATTTCTTACATTATTTAATGGTATTCTAGCATTGTTTGCATTCTGCCTTTGATCATTATGATGATCCTGGACTTCATTTCTGTGTTGATTTCTCTGCACATTTGCATTTTCAAGGGTGGGAATTGAATCATTCTGAGCAACTCTCAAAGCTTGCACTTTTTTTCTCATGTCATCTCTGATTTTTACTGCCTGCAGATACTCTAATTCTGCTCTTAAACTTTTGATTTCTTCAGCTAATTGTTCCTCTTTGGGCATAGAAGAGGATGGTCTCATTCCATTTCAGTCATCATTATCCTCATTCCTTGAAGACTCAACCTCTTCAAATCTATCACTGGGATCCAAGAAAGGGCATTCCTGAAAAACCTCTGACCTTATTCTCAAACCACTACCCTGCTAGCTTTCATAAACGTTTTGGATTTCAGCCTCAGTGTTTGAAAAATAAGGTATTGTCCACTCTGAAGATCCTAGATTGTCTTGAATATTATCATTACTTCTGGGAGAACCCTCTTGACTAGCTTGAGCAGTCCCCTTTTTTCTGTACATCATTTTTCTGGGTAATTCTACAGACAGAGAATTACGCATGGATCTTCTCCCTAGCATGCAAATTTTATTTTACCGGTTAGGAGATTGGTTCGGAGTCGCCACCTACAACTAGGAATTGTTTTCTTTTAAAATCAGGGTTCTTTCACAAAGCACTCCCCAGTAGAGTCACCAAAATCTGTTGGTGACTCGGATGGGCAAAACTTCACCAGAGACTGCAAGATAATACTTTCAAATCACATCCCTAGCAGAGTCGCCAAATTTGTTACCTCTCAATCCAACTGGATGCTTATTCCTAGTTGTCCCTACAAGGTAGCCATCAATGATCAATAGGATTCCTGGGCTAACGGCTAACAGTACAAGATATAGACTCTGTAGATATCTCCTCTTCTTCTTTAGGCTCTGCAGAACCAAGGGGGGTATTCCCTATTCAACATCCATGAGATATGTTTGTGGATTGACTGGGATGTTGATACAAAGTAGATAAATCCTCCTTTATGCAGACCAAAATTGTGGAATAAGTGCAAAGGGGCTAGCTTTGGGCCTATATTCAGTTGTGAGACAGAGGATTTTGGTCCTAAAACTACTTCTAAAATCCTAAAGGTTTGTATCTGAAGTTTGAGTTTGATTTTATGTTTGGATGCAAAACTAAGACCTCGGGTTGCAACCAAAATACAAGTCCAGATCAGTGCCTATCCAGGGCTTGAAGTCAATAGACATATATATGTGAATGTTTATCACAGACCTAAAACAACAATCAGATTTCAAGGGGATTATGCAATGTCTGCCAATACCCAAGACAAAGTATTTAGTTATTTCTGCTTACAAACATCCTTACTGCAATGTATTCTTCTCAATACTTAAACCCAGAACATTTAATCCACTCCTTGAGCAGAAGTAAAAGATTAAAGCATTCAATATAGCAAACCCATATTCTAGAATAACTAATACCCCTTAGATATTTAGATTTAGAAGAAGAACACATTCAATTTGGAGACAAATAACAAAATACATGCTATAAAGCATTATTCATTTAAATCAACATGAAACTGATAAATTCTGTGTATAAGATATTCAACATACAACTCATAAACTCACGAAATACCCAGAACAGAGCCACCAATGAGATTGTATCTAATTACATCACCAAGAAAAAGTTGTCTAGTTTTCAACAACAACAAATGAGTAACACAGTCTGGCTTTTATACCAAGACTATGAACTCAGCAAAATTAATTACATGACAAGGTCAAAAAAATCTTGCCAGATACACTGCACCAGAAATGGCGCTCAAAATCATAAATGCAGCAGGGGACAAAATGGGAAGAAGCAAGAGAAGGGCGAGGAGTAGTTGAGCTCGAGCCCTATGCCACCGCTGGAAGACTCTACATCATAAACCAGGTACTTGGCCGTTCAACCATCGGCCCATGCTTGTCTGCAATCCTGCCATTAATGGCTCAACCACCCATAGCTCCTCTTGGAAACCATAGCAGCACACCCATGGAAATTTTCCGCTCAAAAAATGACTGCAGACACAAGGAAAAAAACCATCGTTGAAGGTTCAAAACCTGACCGTTGATCAAAAACCCATCGCTGAAATCAACGATCCCAAAACCCATCGTGCCACGTAAGCACCTTTTCCTCTATCACTGACTTTTCCATTCACAATTCTGCCACTATCACTTTTGTATATGTAAACCCAAATGCATATACAACATACAAGGCGGACGTCAAATGTTATAGAACAAGTCAGAATTTAGCTCAGGTCCACCATGTATCTCCATCCTGCACCCACTGTATGTATATTTCACACATACAAGCACATATATACGAGGTAGATTCCACTGCATCTATCCACCGGATTTGAAAAACTTTCAAGTCCAGGCCTTGTATCCTCATGAGTTTGGATATCGGCACATACACAAGTGCAAAAATACAAGTGGTGGGCCCGACTCGTTTTCCCTCTCCTTTGCACATTTCCTTGCACATCGCATATGCAAATGCAATGTACAAGCCACGGACACCACACTACTTTAGAACAAAATGAAAACAACCTCGGACCCACCTTGCATCATTGGAATGCACTTTCATTGTATGTTCAAACATACAATCGCTTTATACAAGTGGCGGGCCCCATCAAATGCACCCTCTGCTTTTGTATGTTGCGGAACACACAAGGTCCCTTGTATATTTTGTTTGTATCTTCAATTGTATATCACCGAATATACATTTGCCCTATGCATGCAAACAGAGAATCTTTAGAGAATATGCAATGAATGCATTTAACCATTGTATGTGCACCTGAATATATGTTGCATACATATTCCACATTTGTATATCCACAACACTGTTCACCTTGCATGTCGCAGGCCTTTATATATTTTTCAATGTACACTCCCTTACACATACAAGCAAGGAATCTTCTCCAGAATATTCTTGCAATGTATCTTTTCCTTTGTATGTTTCGCTTGCATATTATACATACAAGCCCGATATACAAGCAGGGCCGATATACAAATGGAGAATATTCCCAAAATCTTACAGAAGATTCCCCCAATGTATATGCAACCCGATATACATTTAGAAATGCATATAACTCAAAATTTTCACCGTTTCTGGAAGCCGATTAGGATTTCACAAGCTTGTCAACAGATTTGATCACTTGCACACACATAAACTTGACACTTTTCTCATGTGCGATGGGGAAAAGATAGTAAAATATTGCATTGGGCTGGTCAACCCATGAACATTAAGGCATGGAGATGAAACTTAGTAGCAGGGAACCCGTTTCAGGAGGCCAACCTCAGAATAGACAAAACAATGCAACAGACCAAGGAAGACAGAAACTTCAGGGTTTGAAAGAGAAAACCTGCAAACATTCAAGCTTAAAACCCTAAACATAAATGAATACTAACAGAATGCAGTGATTGTAAGTTTGTACAAAATGGATTCTTTGGAAGATATGTTGTGATGAGCATGCATGCAAACTATGGAAGCAAAGACAATCCACACGAATAGTTTGACACCGTGCTTCAAAGAAACGTAGTTTCATGGGCAGCCACTACTGCACCACATGCATGAATAGTATTTCTTGAAAAGTTTTATAAATTTGCAAGAAAATTCAACCGGTTGGTGTAAATCCGAATTCCAAAAACTTTGCAAAACATTCTCTTAGTCTACGCCAAAATGGAAGCTTTTGTAAATGGAATAATAATGTATTTGTTTTGTGAATGGTTTGGAAACTTCCAAGAAAATGCAATTCACAGGTATAAAACTAAATTCCATAGCCTGTGTTAGCATCATCTTTACCAATACCAAAATTGGAGATTTGCAACAGGGCATGGGCATTCATCAAAGCATGATTGAAAGTAGATTTAAATCAGTTGTTGTAGATAGAGGATCCGTAGCAAACATATCTACAAAATGTGGAAACATAGACTCGACACCGGAACTATTTGACAGTCGGCCTCAAAGAAATCTCATGTGATGCAATGACTACAAAATATTTACAAGATTGATTTGTTGAGAAGGATTTAGAATCTTTCAAACAAATGCAATTTACACGTGCCTACAACATGCCGAGTAAGGTGCAGATATCCATCAAAGCATGATAAACATAAATCTTTGTCAGATGTTGGAGTTCCTACTGCCTTGATAGACATGCAATCAGATTGTGGAAAAATAGACGAGATTTACAAGTTGTTTGACAAGAAGACTCAAAGAAATATGCTTTCATGGTTTGCAATGGTTGGAGGACGTGCACATAATGGCTTTGATGAAGAGACTTTGGAAACTTTCAAGAAAATACAATTGACTGGTGCAAAGCCAGATTCCACAGTGAAGAGCATGATTTGGAAATATTTATAAAGCATTGTGAATTGTTTGACAAATTAGCTCAGAAAAATGTAGTTTCATGGAATGCAATGTTGTCAGTTTTGTATAAGCTTTGGTAGGCACGCATGCAAAATGTAGAAGGAGATATACAGAAGGCACGTGAATTGTTTGACAAAACGCTTTAAAGGAGTGTGGTCTCACGAAATCAATGAATGCAAAAGCTTTCACAATAAATATGTTGAAAAGACTTTAGAAAATTTCAACCAAACACACTTCGTAGATATAAAATCCAGTTCCATAACCTTTATCTCAGACTATGTTGATGTGCATGCATAATGTGGAGGGCACTTGATCACCTAAAGGCCATTGGAGCAACATGAATGATGGTTTCATTTCTGATTCCTCCTTTGCTATTCTTGGAGTCTTTATATGTACTGGGTTAGAGTAGCATTGTATCCTTTCAGTGCGGATGAAATTCAACATAATGACTACAATAGGAATTGTTGTGCAAGATTTTTGTGTAAAATGGCAACAGGATCATCATTTGGAGTAAATAGCATATGGCAAAAGAAAATGACACCATTATCACAAATGCTTCTTTTTGCACAACAAGTAACAAGGATAGTTAGACACTATTGGTAGGGGAGAATCATTTTGGCAGCCTGTTGTTTAAACTTTTGACATGTTGAAAGGGGCCTCAATCAAATCGTATATATATGGATTCTATGATGAGTGTAAGGGTTATTCTTAAACATCATTCACTTCAACAGTCAAAGATCAATTTTGGCTAATAAAGTTATGACAAATATTTACCACTTTTTGTTATAGATGAGGTGTAAAATTGTTATTCATTATTCAACCATTGAAATGGATGATATTTAAGTAGAGTGGAATGTAAGTGCTTGAGGTGAGAATCCTTTAAGTCAACAAAAGGAATAAATTTCAGGAAACAATGAAGACTAAGTGGAGCAATTGCTTGCTTCGATGTTTGAGAATTATTAATTGGTGGATGACTCAATATCATCAAGCTTAGTCAATGTATTTGGACTTGCTACTGGCATCATTGCATCGGCTCTGATCCTTGCTGTAAAGATATACACTTTCCTCCATGATATGCTATCCTGTGAGGTACATTCTATTTTCAGATTGCCATGAGCAAGATATCAAGAGAATGTATTATAGAACAAAGTTTGTGATAAGGCAAGAAAGGAAATCATATATGCAAAAATGCGTGAATCATTTAATATGCAAGCCTGTCATGTAAGTGAAAAACAAATACACATCAGGGACTCTTTAGCTCTGCTTCTCATTGGAGAACAACTAAGAGAGAGAATATCCTTTGAAGTTGATAAGAAATTTACAGAGCGAGGAGGACTTATGGGCACATTGCAACAATTAAGCTTTTTCGTTCTCATGGAATACCTTAGAATTATTTGTATTTCAACATAATGATAATAGTTTTGTGTTCTTAATTGGCTGGATGGCGATGTAAGTACAAGGGCAAATGGAGCAGATGAAGATGGAAAGCACTTATGTGAAGTTCACAACTCAAAATTTTCAAGTTTCATGTTACCTTTTTGTAAAAGTGACTTAAGTCACTCTTTGTAATATAAAGTGAGAAAATGAACCTTATTTCTGAAAAAGTGGTGTAAAATATAACCAAAAAAAAAAAGGTTCGTTATATTTTTGTATTTCAAAAAGGTAGTTATTAGGTAGTTTTGAGGTAGTTACAAAGTGGTTACTAGGTGGTTATGGGAAAAAGCCTATAAATATGAGGCTATTTGAAATGTAAAAGGGGGGGACTCTTTTGAGAGAACTCTTAAAAAAAGGGGAAACTCTGGAGAAATTTTCAGAGATATTTTGAAAAGCTTTTATGTTTACACTATGTACAAAAAGGCTTTTGGAATTGTATAATTTCAAAGATAATGGAGAATGCAGTTTAGTTCGTGTGCTCTAAATGTGTTCTTATGTTATTATTACTAATTTCTCATATGTTGAATTGGTAATCCTTTTATGCACATGTGTAATACATTGACTATCTATGTGATTGATGTGATGAAACACACCCACCTCCTGGTATCTTGTTTTGGATGTGCTTGTATGACCTATCTCTTCTTATGTTGAGGTTTATTGTACTCCTTTCATCATCATTGAACGTCTCAACTTATTTGGTAATAACCCCTTTTGTAATCGTTATTAGTAGTGGAATCTCAATTGGTTTTCGTATGTCTATTGTTGGGGTTTCTGTTAGTCATCTTTTCCTAGTTTTGTGTTTTCTCCTTTATGTACTTTCAGGTTAAAAGTACACAAAAACACCAAAAAACCCAATCATATGAGGGAGCTGCCCCTCTCAAATGCAGAGGAAAGTTGATAATTCAATAAGAGCTTCTCCAACTGTTGGGACAATTTAGTCACCGCTCTAAGGGCAATGAGTCATTTTTAAAGGTTATTTCACGGTGACAAATTTGTTTACCAACACAGTACAGTTTAGTAGCAAATTAAGCTTCCAAAACGCAGAAACATGGCACCTTGTTATTCAAAATACAAATTTTTACAACTTCTAACTCTTGTTCCAATGTACACAATTGCTTTTAAAACATTCCCAAGCATAACCATTTGTTTTCCCACCAAAAACCAAAGCCTAACCGTTCAACTTCCCCAAAAATGCAAAAGTTGCTTTGACAACTTTTTGCAACATTTACAAATTTCACCAAATTGACTCCAAAATGACCCAACCGACAGAGAAAGACATAAAACATGGTCTTAAAGACCTTATTACAAACAAAATGACTTCACCACACCAAAATACTAACACTCTGCAATTTTTACATAAAGACCTAGGTGCCCTGCACCACCTTGGTATCTCAAGGAGTGCTTCCTTGAATTCATGTTGTCATTCTACTAAGTGATCCACATGCATATTTGCCATCCTTCCTCATGATGCTGCCATTATTTTAACATGTAAGAATATTTTGATGCATCTCGGTAGGCATTCTATAGATCTAACACATCCTTGTAGAACTCCTTTTGCACCAAGGTCAAGTCATTATGGATTTCTAATATATATTCCATGAAATCACCTATTTCATAGCTTGCAGCCTTGTAGTATTCCACTTGATGTTTCAAGTGCTCAATTTTCCTTCTTATGCCCTTCCATTTCTCATGTCATTTTAAGGATGTTTGATTCATTTTCTTGTGTTGTGGCGACCCTAATCATAGCCCTAGCCACTAGATCCATATCGTCTACATTTATTACCATTGCTTCCATGGCTTCATTAAATCTCAAGAGTATATTATGACATGCAACTTCTTGATCAACAATATGTCAGGTACATGCTTGGGAAAAGTATGGGGTGCCTTTGCGGTGCCATAGATCTTCCTATATGTTAACAACTCATATAGGGAGTAATCTTTTAGGTTCTCCAAGATTTTGATCATGTCTTCAGACAACCTAGGGAACCTTTTCTCAAATAATAGTTCATGCAAGGGATCAAAGAATCAGTCACAGATGTTCTCATATTTGGATGAATATCTATGCTCCCATCGATCCTAGCAATAAACATGGACAAAATGACATGGGATGCTCCATGTCCAATTCATCCCCAAAGAATTTATTAGCTGCATAAATAATATAACACAAGTAAGAGGTTGTATAGAATTTTAGCTTTGTGCCCACTAGAGGAGACTTGACTTTCATTATTTCATTGCACAAAGTGAATGACAAAACAACTACCTAGCTTAAAATTGGCCCTTCTTTAAGCAACATATGTAGCAATGAGACTTAGGATTCTTGAAAATGAGAAGCATCCTTCTCCCCATACAACCTGCTAACTAGGGCCACTATGTTTTTTACTGAACCCTTGAGGCTGATGGAAGGGTACCATTTAGTGTTCCTAGAAGTTAATTGTCTAACTCCTCCTCTTGAGGTTTAGGCTATGTTTCAGGGTTGAAAACTAGACACATTTGTTGTAACATCCACTTCTAGGACCCACGGGTGATGTGGCACAGGGCCTTGAACCACCACATAGGTCTTATAGAGAGAGTGTTTGGTGTAAAAGCCAAACCTAAGTCTTATAGAGAGAGGGGATGGTGCTAGACGCCAAGCACCAAAAAACCATAAAATAGTCCTCTCGTGCATGAACATGTGTGCCCAAATGCTAGATCAACCCCACACCTATGGAAGATGAAGGGCCACTCCACATAGAAAAGTGATAAAGTATCTCGTGTGGTCAAGTAGACCAAATAATCCATGCATGAACCAATAAACAAATTCCATGATGCTTGAACATGTGTGCAAGGGTGCTATGTCATCTCTATCATGCCTCAACATATGTGCCAATGCTAAATCAAGTCCCACGTGTGGTGATGCGAAGGTCGATCTATGTCAAAAAGTGATGAACAAACACGTGTGAACCAATGGAGACCGAGTGCTCCATGAACTAATCTCATATAATTTGTAGTAGAAACTTATACATAATATGTCAATGTCTTAAGAAAATAGGCATCACAATATATCACCATGGATCTTGTAATGATTCTATCATTCATAAAAATAGTAAATCACACTCACTGTATACATCAACATTTAGAACAGAATATAGCAACTGGAACCACAAACATGAGAGGGAATGAACTGATACTGAAAACTCCAGGAATTCATTGAGATAAAAATATAGGCCTTTCAACACTTCTGTATTAAATTATATATAGCTATCAAATACACCTTCTAAATAACAGAGTCTGAGTGTAACAAAACAGTTTGGAACCCCTTATCTTTGAATTTACATAGTTTATATCACAAAAACTGTTAGGTCACAAAAATGCAGGTTATTAACCCTAAGAGGTTGCCAGGCTCTCTTAACATTTTTGGCTAACGACATGGGGCAAATATGGCTAAAAGTCCCTTCACTTCAGGCTCTGCCAGACCTAGGTGGGCATACCTTAATTATTAGTGCAGACTTGTTTGACCTTCACAGTGGCAAATGGGTGTGAAGTAGATGTAAAGTTTGAAAGTATTTCTAAGACTAAGGTTTGGAAATATGAGTAATGTATGAAAATTGATAATGAATAAGACCAGTGCTTTATCTATTGGGTGAAGAGATCAAGAGTTACCGGTATGTGGACCTTTAGATTTGACTTAACTCAAATTGTTAGGCACTTGTGTAAATCTGTATCTTGTACAGATGTGCAAGAGTGTTGAGATGCAGGGTTCTTCTTATAAAATCCCAATGATATTTCTCCAAATTTCTATGACCAAGAGAAAGGATTTTAATTCTTTCAGGAAGGAAACCAACTAAGATAAATTGTTCAAAGGATTTTAACCCTGGGCAAAGACCAATAAACATAGACTACTCAACAAGACTTAAATCAACTTCCCACATAAACCAATCACATTGACCATATAGAAACAGCAAATGTGTACTAAAAAATTAACTCTATCCTTGATATGTTAATTTAAACAACTTGGAAAACCATTTTGGAGACAACCATGCATCCCATAAATATTAAATTCAACACAACAATTGAATATCAATTTTATGATCCGCCAAATAACTCTGATTCTTCTTATTAATTCAGAAATTCATACTAGTTTGAAAGCATAGATGGATATAAGTAGATTCTTCAAGTACCATTTTTATATTACATATATGTTTATAAAATAGATGAGATGATTCTCCTTCAAAATGGCCTTGGTATCCTTTTTTATAGGATGCATACAAGCTTCAGGCCCAAAACATTGTGTCATTTCATAATTACATCCTTCTAACTAACTAATGTGTAATTAGGAAACATAAAGAGAAATAGAAGCATATGGAGTGATCAAGTTCTGGCTCCATTAATCATTGTAGAGTGACCCGTGACCCATAGGTCTGGCAAGATCATCCTCATCTCCATGATATAGATTGATATACCTACATTACTTGTTGCATGACAAAATTGTACTGTAACCACTTCTTTACACTACCCTGGATTTGAACAAATTTATCCTACCAATTTGATTGATGTAATTTTGATTAGCGTAGGTATATGTTGAAATTATATTAGTCATGATTAACTCCAGTGAGAATATCTTTCCCAAACATATATATGTGTTTCCTGTCACCATTCCCTCATTGTTTATATTTTCAAGAAGTGATGGCAATAATCTATTCAATTCACCTTTCCAGATGTCCTTATCTCGCAGACTCCCATCAATATTGAAATTTTTTGGAAATACCATGTCAGGATGTTGGTCAAAGTCATCCAAATCTTCTATTAGTATACCATTAAATCTTTCGTGTTCACTGATCAGGTCATCATACTCCCTGAACACTTGTTCTTCAACATTAGATTTAGCACTCAATTTCTCTTTTGTTTCCAACATCCTAAGATGCAGCCTTTTGTGTTCTTGATACATCTGGTGAGTTCTTTTATGCAAATCCCAAACCTTATCACTATTTTCCATCATTTTGTCAAATCTTCTTTGAATCAATTTGGAAGCCATATTGTATTTAACCATTTTCAATTCAGTTTCCAACTGTTCACTTCTCTTTTGAAATTTCTCTGCTTTAAGCTTCCAATAATTGGCATCTGCTTTAGCTTCTATAACCCTCTTGTCAGCTTCAAGGTATGGTGAATAACTACTAGATGAAGGCAATTTATCTCTGTAGGTGGTAATCTCTTGTCTCAACATGGCATTTTCTTTCTTATATGTATCATTATCTTTGATCAATTTTTCAATTTGTGCCTTTGTGAACCTTGCAACATTAACATTTAAGTCGACAATTTCCATGGGACCAGTATCCTCAATGCTTTGTATTAGGAGATGACCAAATGCTTTATTTGGATTGTCAATGATATGAGGTCTCTTGTTAGGAGGATACAATTCCCATATCAGCAATATTCTCTTGTCAGGGTTATATCCTGATCCTCTTCTGATGTCATCCAATGCTTCCATACTGAGTTGCAACTTTTTGTCCTGATTCCTATTGAAAGTGTCAAATATAATAGCTGAGGCCATATCCCATCCAGGAATCAACATTACACCTGCTTCTTGTAATAGTGTCCTTCCCCTTTCTAGAGTCATTATTTCTAATTCTTTGTCAATTTCCTTCTGAAGCTCCAATAATACTTCATCCTGTATTTCAGAAGTGATATCTTTCATTTTTTCTCTGGCCTGCTTACCCTTGTACTCATACAAGAAAGCTTTGCATTCAGGGGTTTTAATGAAATCATCATCTGAGATAAATTTGATGTTGGCCAGATGCCTTATGTCTCTTAATAAATCATCTAGTGCTTCCATGGTGACAACTTCTCTGTCTTCATGAGGTTCATACCCCTTGATGGTTGGGTCATAGCTCTACACTCCTTCCTCATATTCTTCCTCTCCTTCTGCAGTGCTTATGTCTGCAGAGAAACTTATGTCTGGTGTGGGCTGAGGCGATAGGTGACTAGGGAATTTCATATTCAGCTTGTGTTTCCTTAAGTTGTTTTCCTTTTTTATCAAACACATAGGGGGGGCATTCATGATCAACTCTGATGCATGTGCAATCATCAAATCCAACCTTTCAATAGGATCATCAACATTTTGAAAAGATCTGGTGTAAGTGGGGTTTTTGGCTACCCTCCAAGCCTCTACTAACATTGCTTTATGGTATAAACTTCTCCTTTGCACTGCTGTGTTTTCATCACAATTCCTGATTAAGTCCTCATCAACAAATAGGACATGACGATATCCCTTCAATTTTTGTTTGGCCTTCACACTATTTATAAAATGTTCTGGATCAAAATTCTCTCTAGCAATTTGACTTGTTCTAATTTCTTGTCAATCAACTGATAACCTTTGTCAGAAAGAATTGTGAAATCCCCAAAGCACAGAGTTCTAGGCATAAATGACTGCTTGTTGTGATTCTTGAGGTGCATGAAATATGAGCAAGCTAATTGCCTAACAATTTCTAAGTATGCAACCCTATCTGGGCATGTCTTGGGTGGCAAGCAGGGTAGTCCTTCACATCCGAACACTCTTATCATGGTGCAGTCGTGAAAAACATACTAGTCACCCCAATTATGACTAAACTTTCCTTCCTCATATTTATACTTTGGCCTCATAAATCTTTGTATTTCTATTGATAAGTTGTAATTGCAGGGATGACCTAGCCATTTGTATACAGGTTTCACAAAGAACTCCTCAAAGTATAAGTAATGGGACTTATCACATCTCTTATCCTAGATAGCAGTCCACATTTACAGGTTTTATATCTCCTTGGTTGTCCGATCTCTCACCCTTATATTTTTGTCCCATAAGCATATATTTTGTCCTTCATACAGTACCATATGCATAAATAGGGAATAATGTCTTAACTTATTTCCTCCATTGTGTTGGTTGTTTTAAATTCCCAGCCTGATTCTTGCAGCAAATCTATAAAATAACCACTTATTAATGATTGATCTTCCTTGAGGGATTGGCCAATGAATAGGAAATTTGGGAGAGAGGGTTTTCTCAATCCCCCTTTTTCTTCCTCTGCACTTTAGGCTCTGTGAAACCAAGGAGGGTGTTCCTTTGTAAATGGATTTATTTCTTATTCTATGGATATTTCTCCTTAACTAATGTTTCCTTTTCTTGGGGGAAAATAGTGTTCTACTCAAATGGATGGGGTCTCCCTGAGATATTAGCTTGTCAACACTATTCCTATCATAGATATGTTCCTCATAAATTGCTTGAAAGAATGTATGATAAAGTAAAGGGATGGGCTAGATTCTTTAAGATCTTATCTTATTCTTTGCAGAGGAACATGCAAAACTTAACTTAATCAATATAAATAACAAAGTTAAAATTGTTCTTTGATTTATATGGAATGATCAAGGAGATTTTAGATTTTGAGAACAACAACCATCAAAAGATCAGTGCCTAAACCTAGGGTTACAGAGTCAAAAAAAGAATATAAATGAACCTAGCATAAGGGCACACTTGAAACTCTATTGAGAATACTGTAATGATGCATTACATCACCACACCTTGAAATCAGATCATAACATTCATTCTTACTCATCCCTGCATACATCTATTATATTTGATATCCTCCTTGAAGCACTTAAATCTACTCCTTTAGTAAAAGCCTTTTGGATTGGATATCCTTACACACGAAAAACTGTGAAGATGAATAATATTGATAATTTTATCAATTCATTCAAAAACATAATAAAAGACACAACTGTAGGAGACAATATGTTATGAACCTCAACAATATATTCAAAATACTGAGTTAATGTAACTTTATGCTAACAATTGCAAATACAAACGATCTTATCTTCTTGAAAACACACCTAGAAGTAAAAAACTAATTGTTATGATACTACATTGTACTATAGAAAATTTCTCCAAGATCCTTGTAACTAGGTCTTGGATTACCTTTTATAAGAACAAGGGAACAAAAATAAGCTTCAGACCTAGAAACAGATGTCACCCATTAACCCTGATAGATTTCTCAAAGATAACTGACTCCTTCCAGATATTCATCATGGGAACAAAAGTTGTAAGTTTGTTGATAAGGCTCATAGCCTTTGCGATTTGTGCTTTTGAAGAAAATATAACAAACTTTGGCCAACTTTTACTTCCTACTTACATTTCACATCTGCCTCATGAAACAGACGATAGTGACATAGGAGAACAAAAAGATTTTCTTATAGAACAAATAGATGTCCATATTCCTTGAACAAAAATATCTCACAACCAATACCTCAAACATCAGGCAGCTCATTGTATCTTTTATCCCATGCTTGATACTGGCCTTCTGTGGGCCATTGGAAATTAATTAGTTTATCCATAGAGGATAAATTTTATATCTGTTGTTGTATTTAGCCAGAACTGAATGCCCTTCTCTTATGAAATCAGCAGCTAGTTGACAAGAGTCCCATAGTTTATCGATAGTAGTTCTAAACATGGGAATATCTATCTTATTATTCAAGTAGAGGAAGAAATAGATAATAGGGACAATATTGTCGAAGTGAAGGATCCATAGTCGGGCTAGCTTAATATCACCACATTCATTCTTTATTGTAGGAATTATCCCCGTTGTGTCATTATCACACCCTCGAATCAATTTCAATGCCTTCTCTTCAAGGTGGTTTATGAATGCCTGGAGATCTCCTGCTTCCTTCACTACTGCATAGACCTGTTTAACCTCTTTGGGAGCAGGATCATGGTTAGCTCCCTTACAAATGCCTAATAAAGAAATGATCCTAGGGATCCATTTATCGAATAGAGGCATTATTCTTTCCTTGTCATCTGCAATTTTCTTGATGATTAATGACAAATCATAGTAGCACTTATAAATGCCGACAGCCTGGCTAGACACTTTGTTCATTAATAATTATAGAATCCCTGAGACAATAGACCAGTTGTCTATCAAAAGCATATGTAAAAATATCTTCAAATGAATCAACCTATTGCTTTAAGTCTTCAATTTCTTTTTCAAGAGCAGACCTTGATGGAGAAGATGAACCAGGAAGAAGGAGATTGGAATCCCTAACCACTAGTGATGTTTGTGATGAGGCATATGTTGAATCCTGATGCTACCATTGTATCTCCTTTTCTTTCAACTTGTTATATTCTAGCAATATGGCCATATAGTCTTTTAACAAGGCATCATATTTTTGTTGGAGAACATTTGTGGTTGCCTTGCTGAATTTTGCAACCTCTACCACCATTTCTGATGCTTCTATAGCGGGGGTCTCAGAGGCCTTATTTACTATTAGGCCACCTTTAAAATCTCTATCAAGTTCTGTAACTAGAGGTGTGTTAGTGTTGGGTGCTAAGGCCCATATGGCTAAGGTATCCCACTTTGGGTTAAACTTAGCACCTGTTAGTGCAGCCTCAGCTTCCTCTTCTGTGGAAATGACCTCCTTATCTTCCCTTCTTGCAGTGTCCAGAACAATAGCAGAGGCTATGTGCCACTCAAGGAGTAATAAGATCCCACTTTCTCTAATCATTTGCCTACCCTGATCTAGAGAGATGCTTTTGACTTCATCCTTCATCTGTGTGAGTACCCTGATAGACACATGATCATGGGTTTCCTGAGGAGACCGGGACACTTCCTCCTCTAGTCTTTTATCATATTCACCTCTTTTGGGTTTCCATAAGAACTCCTGACATTCCTTAGTATTTACAAAATCATCATCAGTAATAAAATTTCTACATGCAACAATCCTGATGTCATCTGAGATATCATTGCCTCTTATGGTAATATCAGAAATTCTATTCAAACACAATCCTTCTGGCACGTCTTGGCTATGGGATGGCATCTCAGTCTATATTTCCTCCTCTGTTATTTCCATCTCCTTCGTCATCAGGGTAGTCCACCAGAGGGTTTATTTTAATCTTTGCTCTATTTGGAGGAGGCTCTTTAGGGAGAGATTCATCTTCAGTTGTTGGTGCAGAAGGGGAAGAGGATTGAGGAGTTGGTGGAGGGGCCTAAGAGGCTTGTGCTTTGACCTCTTCATTTTTGTTTCTCCTTTTGAAAGTGTACTTTATCAAATTTCTAGCAGGGAGCCGATATTATGGTCTTTCTACCATACGGATCTAAGCAAGATCATGATCCTGTATATCAACCAATTCATCAATATGAGACAAAATCCTTTTGATTCTATTGATGGGGTCATCAACCTCTAAGAAAAGTCCTTTGGAAGATGGATTCTTCCTCTTTATTCTTTCTTCATATCTTGTATACAATGTCCACTTTGCTCTTTTTAATTTTACTTCATCATTAGAAAGAGAATTCCTAATAACATCTTCAGGAACGAAAACTTGATGGGGAACATAAGCCCTGTTGATATTCCTTCTAATGTTATTGAAAAACCCCTCAGGATTAGAGAATCTGGGTTTTTCCTGTGCCATTTTGAAAAGTAGCAATTTTACATTTAGCTTAGGGAATCCTTCCTTATTTAGTTTGAAGTCAGAAAACACTGTTAAGAAGGGAAATAAATATCCTTTCCTTTGCCCTTTTAGGTGAGCATTCTCTGTCTCATTCAATTGCCAAATGATCTCCAAGAAACCCAGCCTCAACGGCACATGCTTGGGCAAATAGTGCGGACCAACAGGGGTGCCATAGATTCTAAAAATTGTACCCTCTTCATAGGGGATGAAATCACCCCAATTGTGCTTGATATCTAGAGGGGGGACCCTTATTGCAGATCTGAGGAAATTCATCAATGGTTCTGGAATCCTAGGTATGTCTGGTTGGAAGTATCTTAATACTGTAACCATAAAATAATCCCTGAAGAACCTATAATTGGAATGGGTGTCATGTCTATCCCAAATGTGAGTCCAACATTGGACAGGCAATTCATTCCCCCTATTGTCAACAGGGTTGACCATTAGTTTAGGGTGCCATACCCTTTGAGTTCTTCCATGATACAAGAACATATGGCAGAGCAATGAGAACCATCTAAATTTGACTGACTCCTTGTTGTTTCTAATGTCTACCAATCCCTTATGGATATGTTGCACCAAATAAGAAGCAAAATCAAATTGGACATTTTGAGATGGGTGTTGGATGTCTGCAGCCATATAAGTAAGATCAATAGGGATGCATTCACTCTTATCTTCTCCCATTACTTGACAAAGAGCATAGTAAGTTTTAGCAAAATAATCTTCAAAAGTAATTAGCTTGAAGGGTTCCTGCTCACTATAGGGGATTTTTACTGATTTACCATTTAGCCCCTTTTCCCTAAACCTAGGCAAATATATGGTTCTATAGTTGCTCATGTCCTTTGCATACAGGGCTTTAAATCTATCTCTATCAATCTTTGTTGAGGCAGCCAAGTTTAATCTGAAAACTATGGCAATGGTTTCTCTATTAATTTCTACTAGAATTCCTCCCTTCATGCTTCTGATTGCTTTGGACGTTTCATCATAGTGAGGTGCCATGGCCTGAAGCAACTAAATATCTTCAAATACATTAGTAACCACCAATTTTCCCAGGCCACTCTCCCACACATATGACAATGGCGCTTGAGCATTCCTCTTGCCCCACTAGTTGTAGAAAAGGGACCAACCATGGATAGGGATTTCAGCATCCTTATAATCAACATATTTATCAACTAACCCCTCATTACCTTCCAGGCCAGTCACCCTTACCCTTTGTGAACTAGAGCCTGAGAGTTGCTTCACTAGGTCTTCATGTAAGGCTCGTTTTTGGGTTTAAGAGGGAACCTGGGTTTTAGGCGGGGCCATTATTAAGATGGAGGACTCGAGATGAGGATTCTCTCTTCTGATTTTCAGGGGTCGACTTAATTCTTATCACATAATGTAATTCCTTCAATCAGAGGGAAATGGAAAACCCTAACAAAAAAGCAAAATGCAGATGAGAGGAACAAATGATTCACCGGGCTTGTTTCATGCAGCTTATTTCAAACCAGATAGCAGAGGTGCTGCAGCAACCTTTAGCTTCAATTCTTCAGCACTTCGATGCTTTCTGACATAGCAAGTATTTGAAGGAATTGAGATATGCCTTATATTAATAACACTCATCCAGGACTAGAAGTAGTCATGTCCGTCTTCACTTCATTTCAGATGAAATAGATCATGCACTTCGGGATATTTGAATACCAACTGTTAGATTTTTTATGATTTTGACAGCTACCCAACGGCCACGATCAATCCTGAAGATTTGATGGTAAGGACACGTCCAGAGACATTTATTGAATCTTTTAATAGAATTACCCCCTTTCATATTTTTTATTATATTATGGAATGAGCAATCCACCAATATTATACCGTCTCTGCCACGTGGCAGCTTTCCATGATTCCGCCATTCGGCGAGGCACACTGATCAACAACCCAATGGAATGTCAGAGGACCGAAAATTCATGATGTCAGCACATGCCCCTCTCTAGTTGGATGTCTTCTTTCATACGTAGCAAGCAAATATCATACTTCCACCTTTCTGCGGATGCTAGCTGGGGCCCTTGAGTGAGGTTTGGCAGAACGACAAAAACACTTAGAAATCACCTTTATTTGGGGGGGAGGGGCCCATCGTTCATAACATGCGACACTTCTTCAGGAGCTAGCAGTTATTTCTCAATTTCGTAATTATCTTTGTTGATAAATACTGAATGTTAGCGGATCGGCAGAAAAGCACATGCTGATGTAACCTGCCAAAAAGGGTTAGTGGTACTCGACACCTGGCATTAAAATAGCTCTCAAAAACAACTCATGTCTTACTAGGATTAGATATGGGCACAAAATCACTTGGTTATCAAAATATAGTTTTTCAGTTATGGGAAAAAAGTGGTGACTGTACGATAGGAAGTATAATAAAAGGGTTCTAGGGTTTTCCCCGAGGACTTTTGCTTGGATTTACATTGTTTTGCAAAAATCCTAAATCACAGACCCAATACATAGTTGCAAATGACCAAAGCCATGGAAAAATTTAACATGGTACCATTGAAAGGAAGCTAGGTGTGTGGAAATCGCTTCCTACACTAATCTAATGAGGAGAGATGTATGGAAATTCAATTTAATTCTTACAACTACAGCATCATAGAACATCTAACAGAGATATTGCAGCAATACACATACACATAGAAAGTAGACAGAAGAGAGAGAGAGACAAGATATACGTGGGGAAAACCCTTACGGGTAAAAAACCCCACACTCCAAAACATAGCTCAAATGTATTACAGTAAACAATAACAGATTACAATACAGTTTCAGAGCCAAAGCTCTTTCAAGAGTCTTTGAATGTCGAATCTAGAGATCTTTCGGCAGCATAACACTACTTGTACCAAAGTTATCTATCTCCCATCCAAGCACCTGTTTATATAGAGTTTACAAGGCAAATATGGAACCTTCTAGAGATGGGCGTCCATCTTGGACTCATGCCCCAAAACCCACACCTAAGGACACTTGTCCAACATCCCATCCCGAAGTGGGTGCCTAGTCCCAAGATAGGTTACGACAGATGCTCTTACGCACCTTACAGCTGTCATAGAATCCGTCATACACTGACTAAAAATATCATATTCCTCTTACATGTCATAACCGCCCTTGACCGCCCAAAGATGCATTTCTCTCGTGCAAAGATACTCACTAACACTTGTCATTAATTAAAAATCATTTGAGGTTTTGGGGGTGTTGCCCCCGAGCCCCCACAAGGGCGCTACCCCTCGACCCCGCCCTGTACCGCGACAGGGAACGTGCCAGAGGCGCTGCCCCTGGACCCCGCAAGGGGCTACGCCCCTTGACCCTGTCTTGGGGGCGCTGCCCCCAAACCCCCATTAATTATTCAAGGGGGAAACCGTGACTGCCAAAGTCACCAAAATTTACCCTGCTGCATATACACAAGGTGCTGACTATGCCAACTCAACATGGGATAAATAAATACAACATTAGGAATTTGCAAAGGTTGAGACACCTTAATTCCCAACAACCATCACATTCTTCAGAGATATTAGATCATGTTGTAGGTTATTTGCTAGAGATTCAGCATAATCAAAATATCGCGCATCATGATTCTGTATATCTGGAGTTAAAACCATGGGTGCAATCTCCATGAACATAGAGGCTTCTACACCCAATATTTGGCAAACAGAGTAATATGTGTTTTTGAAATAATCTTCAAATAGTTCAATCGAATAGGACGGGTCTTCAACCCCTGAAAACACCCTGAGTTTGTTGTTTTCATCATGCGGTCTGTGCAGGGGTAATTTCCATCTCTTATAATTGTTGCTCATATTACAGTACTCGGTCAACAAGTCCTTGATTATGAATTTCTTATATAAGCTTGAGTCTAATTGAAATACTATTGCAATATAATCTCTAGTAATGGGAAAGAAACCAGTCCTGTCATCAAATTCAATCAAGCAGGTCTTAGGGTTATATTTTTCTGCGAAGAGTTTTAACAATTAGACATTCACGAGCACATTTGGCACTACTAGTTTAACCAAATTTAGTCTCCAAGGGTTGGAAACGGGCTTTTGTCTGTGCATCTTTCTATAATGATAAATAAAAAGATCATATCCTTGGACGAGTGTCCATATGTCCCCTATTTGCTTGTATAAATCATCTATTTTTTTTGCATGCGGGTTTAATTGAGTATTCCTTCTGGATTTTTGTCCCGACCCAAGGCATTAATCTAACAAATCTTGGTTCAATTGCCTATCTCCCATTTTTTTGCCTTTTACTCTTAGGGTTTTGAATTGTCTCTTCTATTTTCTACTATTATGCAAGGATCTCAACTCTGTGAATTATGAAAGCAGAATAAAACCAGTCAGAATTACTTACTTGATCAATCATTCTGGTTTTGGATTACTATCCCACTGCACCATGTGATCTCTCTTTACAATATCCTCAAGACTTGTAAAACTTAACTCTAGTGCAATTAATGACGTCTCACTTGTATTTTCACATCATCAGAAGGACATTTAATTTTTTGAATTGAGGTTGTTGGATCACCACCATTATGTCTTATCACTCTATTCTTGGGATGATGTGTTTTGTGATCTCATTTATTTCACTTTTATGCTTGTTCAGGATTTTGATGTGACCCCAAATGGTGTCACATCAATAACTTAAGTCTCTTTGAAATAGAAGTCCTGTCGATATTCCATCATCCTTCTGATGTTTGTAGTTTTTATTTTATCGCCTTTTCGAAGAGACTAAAAAATCATTCTCTTCGATATAGTAGATTCATTCCGAAAATCTATTAATACCTTTTATATTGTCCTTTTATTGGTGAGACTCCTTTCATTGGTGGGACTCTAAACCATATCACTCTGACATCCCAAACTCCCCTTACAAACTATTTTTGATATTTTTTCTTTCATTAGTGTGACACTTTTTGGTGTCACACTTATATGGCTTGTCTCTTCGATGCATTCAGGATATCGATAAGACTGCTAAGTGACTCTCACCGATATGCCTCATCCCTTTGATTTCTTAACTTTTTCAATTGGTGTGACCTTTTAAAACTATATATTGTTAAGTTAAGATCTCGTCCTTTTATTCCTTTGGGCCATCGAAGAGACTAGATATTGTCTTCCTAACATAGTATCATCTTGTCGATATTTAATATGATCTTGAAAGCATAGTGATCTTTTAATACTACATGGTGAAGGTGAAGGAATTTAGGGTAAACATTAAAATAGTGGTGTTTTTTAAGTTAAGTGAAATAGCTTATTTGGACTTATGGTGGGAAATGGCAAAATTTTTGGGTTTTAAAATTTTGATCCAACACAAACTTTGAGCCATTATTAGCTCATCAAACTAACTTTGATATGATGTAATATGATTATGGTTTCATTTCATATGTTGTAATATTAGATATATAATAGAAAAATAAATTATTGCATGAAATAAATAATAACTTTTCATTTTAAATGTTTTTTTTGCATAACACGGGTCTTCCAGAAGATCAAGATGATCCTCATGATATAGATCCAGAATATGTTGGTTCTGGTACAGATCACATGGCAGAGGATGATGACGACGCAAATACAGAAGACACCAAGGCCAATGACAATGATGATGATGACGACGACGATGATGATGATGATGATGATTATGGTGATGATGATGATGAGGTAGTTGCTGGTAGTAGCCAATGACATTCATGATCATATAGACTGTATCATGGATTATTGTTGATATATGGTTATGATGCCTCTTTTCATGGTTACTATCATATGTATCATTTTCACGGCCTGCAGTACCATATTATTGAGTTGTATCATTTTGGCATGTATCATTTTGACTTATATCAATTAGACATGTATCATCTTGACTTGTATCATTTTGAGTTACATAATTTATGATTTTTACTTATATCATTTGTACATGTATCATTTTGACTTATGTCGACTGTTGGACATGTATCATTTTGACATGTTATTGATCTATTGGCATATTTGACTTTCACTTGTTTTAGTTATATATGATGATGATCTTATCAGTATTGACTTGTCAATTTATATATATTGAAAGTGGTTGATGATTTTTGGATGGATATTTATTACGTATGATGATTTTAATTTACTGCTCAGGATGGATGTTGTCAAATTCAATTAAATTATAGATATTTGACTCACTTGTTTTAATTATAGATGATGATCATGTTATAATAATTATCTTGTTATTTTATATATTGGATATTGTTGTAAATTTTATTTTGATGGAGATTTAATAAGTATAATGATGTTAATTTGTATGGATGTCCATTTCCCTAAAAAATCTTTATAAATGTTATCCTATAAAATATTTCAAATGCTTCGGGGGTCTTCAGGTGGATGGAGCGCAGATCAGTGAGTTAGAGAGTATTCTGTCAAATAGGTCTATGAGCTTATCTTGCAAAGAGGATAGAATAAGATGGAGCTGCTCAAAAATTGGGGAGTATCAGGTTAAGCTAGGCTATAAGGTGAAAGATGGGGTGGTTAGAAAGCAAGATTGGCCCACTCACCTTTTTTGGAACAAAGACGCAAAAATGGAAGCAAAATTGGAACAAAGACGCAAAATTGGAATCAAAACTAGAAGCAAAAATGGAAGCAAAATTGGAAGCAAAACCGAAAGCAAACCTAGAAGGAAAACCGGAAGCAAAACTAGAAGCAAACCTGGAAGCAACACAAGAAGCAAAATCGGAAGCCAAACTAGAAGCAACAAAGGATGTCATAATGGAAGCAAAACTAGAAGCAACAAAGGATGTCATAATGGAAGCAAAACTTGGCATCAATTAGGAAGCCAAAAAAGAAGCTATTTTCGACGCCATACCAGAAGCAAAATAGGAAGCACGACTGGGAACAAAACTAGAAGCAAAAATGGGAGCAGACATGGAAGCAAAACTAGAAGCTAAATTGGGCACTAATTTAGGCGTTATTTCTGACATTAAATTGGGCATGCTTCCCGGCCCTATTCCAAGCACTAAAGGAGATGCTATTGCTTGCATTATTTTTCCAGTGCAAAAAATGGTGCAGAAGAGAACATGTAATTTGGCACCGAGTTTTGTGCTGGCAGAAGTGTCCATTTCATGAACTCAAATGCACTAAATTATGGCACTATTTTAGGCGCTAATTGCCTATTTTGTGGTAGTGTGATTAGTTCTTTATTACAATTGTTTATAACTATGATCCTACATGTGCAAGGGTCTTTCTTCTAATCCTTTCACTCTTACCATCCCTTTTAGATAGGTGCATCATCTTCACATCTATGGTTGCACTAGAGCTCATGTTCATCTCTTAATTGGAACAATAATGATGGATAATCATCAATTGCATGCTCATCCCACTCACTACAAATGCTATAGTACACATTGTTAAGCTTTCTAAGTGGTTCCACAACTTCCACTCTTAATGTATCCACTCGTTTCTTCCCTATTGTGTGGCACTCTAGAGATGTTATTCATTAGAGCAATATGCACCCTAGATCTTACTTCTATGAAGTGGTGATGAATCCCTATGGTTTTCTCCTTTTGCTAGTATCTCTTGCTTAATCCTTAAATATTCCAATTCTAGCCTCAATTTTTCTATCTCTACATTTTCATCTTTCTCATTTTCTCTTCTCCATGGTTGCACTTCAATCATTTAAAGATAATTGTATTTCTTCTATATATGAATTAAAAATTATCCCATCCAATGTTGCTCTAATTATTGGTAACAACCCAAAGATAAACCATTCAATTTTTTGCTTCATTGTAACGGGTTCTTCTAATTTTTTGACCATTCCCTTGAACCTCTAGTCAAATTCCCTTTAGTTTTATCTTTCTTTTGTATCATTCCCTTATAGTTTCACCTTTATTCTATATAATTTCATACATCTTGCTTAGTCTTTCTAAGGGGACCTCTAGAGATTGAATTTTTTTAGGAATTTATCTTTCAAAATAGTCCATTACTTGTTAGCTAAGTATCATGTACCATTTAAGCACTTCATCCCTTAGGATCCCAATAAAATCATAGAGCTTGGTTTAATTATCTCTTATCCCATTTCTTCTTGAAGCAGACTTTAGAACATATGAATGATTTTTATTATGGTAATTTGCAAATGAGGGTGCATATCCCTATAACAAAATGCCACAAGGGCAGTAAAACACGCCAACAAGACACCAATAGTCGACCAAAAGCACACTAACAACTAAACTATATACTAAATTTTATACAATACTATAACCAAAAACTAATAGAAAAACAAAAGAAAAAACTACTTGAGGAGCTTATTCCAATCCTCCATGAGGAACCCGAGCAATTCATCCTTGCTAGCAGAGGTCTTGTCATCGCCATGTTTACCTCCTTGAATATCTTGCAGGACTGCCAATGAAGTGGCCACACGGTGAGTAACTTTAGAACACATAGTAGCCATAACCGTCATCTTATCTTCGAGAGTAGCCACTCTCTTTCAACTCTGCCACTTCCCCTTTAATTTGACTGTAACTTCCACATCTGTATTGACTGGTAGCATCCTTTATCAGCAAGTCCATATCATTCTGATCAGAATCAATTTCAATATCTTCCTCCTTAGTATCATAAAAGGAATTGTTCAGCTCCTTAAAAATATTGACCCCTTCTTGGAAATAAGGCTTCTTCAGAGTAAGCTTCACCTCTTTGATTTCAATCTCCTCTTCGGGGTCCTATTGATGATTGTTTTTACACATTCATAACAAAAGTTAAAATTCACAAAATGAACCTTAGCTATCTTGAAAGATATGATAATTTGACTAAGAATTCCTAATCTCAAGTTTCTGTATGGTCAGGTCTTGACCTTATGGATAATTCAGCAGGTTGATGTGAAACTGTAATATTCAAGAAGCCTCACATAAATTAAAGTATTTAGTGACTTACTGGACTCAAATTATGCAAGATGTTGTAAATATCAACAGAATACTCATTCCTTTGCATATCTCATTATTGTATCACAAAGCTTTGTATGATTTATAGTGAAACAAACTTTGCCTTTCAGATTGATATGAAAATTGTCAAATATCAATGTAATTATTCTTTATCCATATGCAAGACAATTTCCTTCAGATTTCTACATTTAAGCTAGTTATTTATCAATTGTTTGGAGAAAAGTTAAGAACAACTCAAATTAAGCATCATTCCCTACAGGATCTAAATGTTCTGTTACTCACGTCTTAAAGAAAACAATAATTGGATCAAATCAACACATTCAAATCTTCAAATGTAAAATCCTGAACTTTTTTCATGAATGTACACCAGAGATTGCGAGCTTTCAAAGAATAATACTTAGGATACCAGTAAGAGTCAGAAAACACTTTGTAATAGACCCAGAATTCCAAGTTTACTTTTATTTGAAGCACAAAGTCATATAATATTTACAATGTAAGAATGACCTTTGTTTCATTAATCAAATTACTAGAAAACTTATAGACATTTTTACAAATACACTAAGGAAACCAGACATTCCGCGTATTCCTTAATGTAGACACAGGTGACCTCTTCTAGACTAAAAGAAATACTTCTCTATTCAAATAATCTGACAAATTACAAGTGTAAGCTACAATTCTAAAATCCCTGTGTAATATTATACAAGTAGCAGAGCTTCTTATATAGAATTTGAAGCTTCATACTGCTACGGTTACAAAACTTGATCAACGTTCAGTATTCAAACTTTTAGATCAATGGTGTAGATCCCTTTCTAACCATTTTCCAAAATATCTTCATGGTATCCTTGTTCATCTCAAAGGATGCCTTTGGAATCTTTTCAAAATAAGATGCCCGCTGACTTCCTCAAACTTGTTGACTTTGATCGCTGATACCCTCAATTACTCTCTTACTTAGCGTTATTTTCCCTTCTTTATATTTTCTTACTCCTTCAGGTATATCTTAAAATTACCTGTTACCCCTTCTATGAAAGTGCGATTTCCCGCTAGGCCTCTTGTCCATATGTATTCCTGCATTTTGACCCCTTCCTTCAACTTCTTTTCTTCTTTTCTCAAACCCTCGACTTTTTTCTTATAGTTTTGATTTTGGCACTTGCTTCCATTATTGAATCAATCATTTCTTTACTTAGGTAAGCTATTAGGTTCCCTAAGCATGGTGCAAAAATAGCTTTAAACTCCTTTAATGCTTTCTACAATTCATATGCTGGTACGTCCAGGCATTCATGGTCAATGAGCTTCTCAATCATCTTCATATGCAACCTTATCATTTTATCCACAATCTCTTCTAAATCTTGAGTAAATGTAATACATCTTTTGAGACTATCATCCTCAAACTTTAATTCTAACACGGCATGTGGTAATTGATCAGCCATAGGAGAAGTAATGACTCCTTTATTCATCAATTCTTCTGCTCTCTCCTTAATTTCTACCAGCTGCCCTAATTCTGATTTGCATTCTTCCCTTCTAAATTGACAATTATGTATAAGAACACTGCATTTATTCCTCTCTGTCATAGCCATTTCCCAGCCTATCACTACTTGCTTGATCACTTCTTCTCCTTTTTGCATGAATTCTCTGAACCATTCCTCAAAAATATTGGCTTCAATCGTTTTATTTTCCATGTCTTTTACTTCGTCCTTTAATAATACTGCTATTTCATTAGGTAGCTCTAGTATGCTGACATTGGGATCAAATACCCCTCTGATAAACTGTTGTAATTAGGTAATGTGTCCCTTTAAATATTCATGTTTATCGTTATCTTTCTTTAACATCTCTGCAGTGGCCTGATGCATGTCTTCCTACTCATGTATATGTTGTTCCCTTATCATATGGCCCAAATCTATATTGAGTATTTTATAATCCTCTACTATGATTTCTCCTTTGGCCTTGTCTTTTTGTGGTATGGCCAGATTTAGCGTTCTAGATCCAGCAGGACCTCTTTTGATTGTTGACATGGTTCTAGCTTTCCTCTTCTCCTTTTGTGGTGTAGAACCACCTAATAGACTCTTGATATCTATAGGTACCAAATGTACCTCTACCTTCTCCCTCTTGACTTCATTTCCCAACCAAGTTGGAGCTTCTTTTGCAATTTCTGTAGCCTTTTCTTCATTGATCACTTCCTCTTGAGGCTTCTTTATTTTTGTTTGTTCTTGTTGTTGTTGTTGTTGTGGAGGAGGTTGAAGTTGAGGGCCTTGTTCTAGAATCAATGGATTATCTTGCTTTGTTGATTCTCCCTCATTATCATCTTCCTCTATTTCCGTATCTCCCCCCTTCATCACCTTCCTCTAGACTCTCTTTCTCAGATGGGTCTTTTTGTTCTTCTTCTTCCTTATTTTCCTGTTCCCTATTCTCCATACCCTCACCCTCTGCTTGTTTCTTAGGTTCAATGTTACCTTCAGCAACATTCTCTGTGTCATCTCTGCCTTCCTCATGTTTATCTGATACTTTCATTGGTTCCTCTATTGGTTTACCCTGTTCTTGCAGGTTTTCATGCATGCTGGTTTGTTCTGCTTGTACAGGTGAACCTGTAGTCTGACCAAGTTCCCTTGTATCTTTCTCCTATTCATCCTTGTTCTCTGTATTCTTTTCTTCTTCACTATGTTCCCCATACATATTCAAAATATCCAACAGATCTGCACCAGAAGCGTTAATTTCTATTTCCTTCTCTGCCTGGGCATGTGTTTCCTTCATTATTTTCTCTGGTGTGCCCTCTTTCTCAGAGTCCTCTATCTGTTGCGCCACATTCTGCACATCCTCTATGATTTTTGGTGACACTAGTGTACCAAAAGGGTCCGTTGCCTCCGATCTATCTTGTACATTTTCTTCTTCAGATTGTGAACTTTGTTCAATTTCCATGTATGTCTAAGTATCCTATCCTTCTTCACCAAGATATTCACTTAATTGCTCTTCATCTATACCAGTTTCTTTTCTTACCCCAGGATTTACCTCCCTGACCTCACTATCACTACTGTCATCTTCAACATTAACAATCTCAGTTACTCTTTTGGCTTCATGCAATCTTGACTCTTGCAGTTTTTTCTTCAGCCAATTTTGTTTTAACCTTTGCATATGTTTGTCTTTTTTCTTCTGATGTAGCTATTATCACCCAGATTTGCACCCTTTGCTGCAGTTGTTAGACCTTAGCAATCTAGAGTAACATGGGAATGATCTCGAAGTGTGGGACCTTGCGATTTGAGATCAGACCTCCAGAGAAGGCTGGTTCCTTTCTCTAAGCCTATTACTTAGAGCAGTGATACTAAACCTAGTGCTAAATGATTTGCAGGGGAAAGAGTTAGAAGGAAAATTGAAAGGGAAAAGGGGTGATACACCAAATTTAGTGAGCGATGGTGGTCAAGGTGTGGACATGAAAATGAATCTTTTGCTGCTGGAGGGGGATTCACACAGACTTATGACTGGTTGAGGCTTTGGTATGAAAGTTAAACCTATAGAGGAGCCATTTTACCCACAGAACAGACTATAACTTCAATTAAAACATAGAAATCTAGACATAAGAGAGGCAAGAAATCAGCATCTATTAATCATGAAGGTCCAAAAAACTATTACGATACAGAGATATTTCATAGCAGGGGTATACCAACATAGCTAATTACATTCATTGGTGTATAAAAGGAAGACAGCAGAGGCCAGATTTAGGCACAGTGAGTCACATTCCCATACCCTTGCAATTACACTAAGAGGTCTAACTACAAAAAAAATCGGCAGCATAACAGCCCCAAAAACAACCATCCCCCCTATGCAAAAGAGTTTACATGTCTTTTATAGGCCAGACTCCTGCCAGAAGGGCATGGAGTCTCAGATTCCCAGAAACGAGGCCATAATTGCCAGAAGCAGGAAAGTATGGGCCGAGGCATGGCGAAGGGACAGGGGCCATGTCACTGCCAGGCCAAAATCACAGAAAAATCGCAGCTAGGACGCAAAAAAGGACAGGACATGGAGAAGAAAAACTCCAAAGTCGCCATTCAACGCGTAAGAAAATGGTCCTGAAGGACAAAGAGCCCATACACCATGAATGTACCCGCAGAACCTCACCAACCTAAGCCACTGTGCGGAGAAAAACCCCTCAAAACTTCAAGGTGGCCGCTGAAACATCCAATCGACCCAAACATGCAAAGCCATATCTGAAAAATGTAAACTGGAAAGTCCCCCCCCAAAAAAACCTACTCAAATGGAAGAGGAGGCAAAAATAAGCATCTTTGCCTCTTACAGCATGTCAAAATTCGCTGAAATGGGGAAGATATAGGCAGTCAAAGTTCTGGTCAAATGCCTGTATATATCGCTTCTGCATCTGTGTATATATCGGCCTCTAAAAATGTCTCTGAGTCTGTTCTTGCATGTATAAAACGCTTTGCATGTATCTCTATTTTTGGCGCTAAAAGGCCTCTGCAATCGCTCTCAAAAAATACATTTGAAACTGCCGTATATACACAAGAGCCTTTGTATATGCATCGCTACTGCCACGTGGCACCCCCTGATTTGTTGTTGAGTTGGTCTGAGAAGTGGCGCTCAAAAGTTGCACTTTCCCTTTGTATATCACATTGTATATGCAAATATTCAATCGCATATACAATGCACTGTGGACTTGAAACTGCAAGAACTGCATTTGAACCTTACCTGAAATCTGGCTTGCATATGGAAATGCATCATCTGCTTGTATATCAGCACATACAACACCGATATACAAGTGCGGACCTAAAACCCCTATGAAACCATTTGGAAAAGTAAAACGGGTTCGAGTTGTATGTTAATCTTTGTACATTTGGTTGTATATGCAAATGTGCAATCGCATATACTATATTTACCTTTGCATTTCTAGCTTGCATGTGTTCCTTGTGCATAGCCGACATACAAAACCCTTTGTATCTTGTGGACCCCACCACCTGTATGCTCCCCTGCATATGCAAACATACAAGTTGCGGACCCGAAAATGACCCTCAGCTGCATTTGAACTTTACCTGAAATCCGGCCTTGCATCACTTTTCCCTTGTATATCCCCGCATACATGCAAATATACAAACACCCATACATACAAATCGGACTTGGAGCCTAAATGAGCCAAAATTGATATTCATTTGAAATCCAACTTGCATATCGCCAATGTATATTCGCTTTGTATATGTGCGATATACAAGCCACTGTTCACGTGATCCTTTATATGTCGAAACATACAATCCTCCTTGTATATGCGCGGGCCCCACCTCTTGTATGCTGGTGATATACAAATGCCTTTGTATATTTTCCCTGTGGCACTATAGCAAATGTACATTTGCGCCTTGTATGTTAAATATGCAAACACAATATACAAACCCACATACATGCAAACAGGGAATCTTTACGGAATATGCCCGCGATGTATCTTTTCATTGTATATCTGATTGTATCTTCACTTGTATATCTGAATATACAAGCCCCTACATACATGCAGACCCGATATACATTCAGCGAATATTCTAGGAATCTGCGATGTATATTCCATCTTGTATCTGCCCTTGTATCCTTCCAGTGAATGTATATTTGCTTGTATGTCAAAAATACAAAGGCAAATATACAAACCTCCCTAACATACAAAAGGGGAATCTTTAAGGAATATGTGACGAATGCATATCATACCTTATATGTTTCACTTGCATCTCCTGCTTGTATATCACCGATATACAAACCGGGAATATTCCCGAGGACCTGCGAAAGATTCCCTAAATGTATATGCACCTTTGGAGCCCGATATACATTTAGAAAATGCATATAACCTAATTTTTTCATCATTTCCTAAGGCCGATAGAGATTTGCAAGCCTGCCAAATGTACATTTGAAATATATGTTGACCAAATCTTTGACCATCAATAACTTCTTTGTTTAGTCCAATTTCAGGGTGATGCAAAAAGCAACCCTGCCTATTTTTTCAAGCTCTTTCCAATGGTAAGGTTCCTTAGGCAAGGCTTTTTGGGAAAATGGCACTTCAGCATTATAGGAACATTTTCCAAAGGATTTTCAAGGAAAATACCAGGTTAACTATTTAGCTCTGAACGGAAGAAAATAGGATAACATTTTTGGTGACCTCCATGGGGTGTTTGCCTGCTAAACAAAGGATTAGTAGCCTTATATTCATTGGGCATGGAGTCAAAAGAAACTGGAAGTGCCTTGACAAACATCTTGACCCCAAAAAACCAGCATGTCGATAATGAAGGACACAGGAGAACAAGTCGGCCAAACAAAACATGACAGCAGCCCGCAAACTATGCTAGACAACACTTAGGGAAAACAAAGAGGCATCTAAACTATCGTGCAATAGCACTTATTGGAAGCATAGAGACCTAACCTACCAATTTACAGAGCACTCATACCTCAAAACACCTTTTCAGGTGTATCCCATTGACTGGGATAGGCAAATTTTGTCCATCCATATTTGATAACTGAAATGCATTGTGCTCCTTGCATTTAGTGATGAGGAATGGGCCGCTCCACATGCAATCAAATTTGGAGTGTCTCCCTGTCCTGCTCTTTAATTCATCCCACTTGAGCACCAAATCCCCCTCCTTAAAGTTTCTGGGGATGGCTTTCTGATCAAAAACTCCCTTGGTCTGAAAATGATGATATTCCATAGTCTTCTTAGCCCTATCTCTAGTTTCTTCAAGCTCCATGAGCTGAGCATATCTGACCGCCATGGGATCCTCTTTTTCAAACATGTCCAGCTGATTCATGATGTCCAGAGCTAGCAATTCTATAGATATAGGCAACCTTGCCTCTTTTCCATAAACAAGCATGTATGGAGAGTTCCCAATGGACCTCTTGGGAGTGATCATATCTTCCCATAAGGCAGATTTTAATTTAGTATGCCAGGTCCTCTAGTTATCTTCCATGGTTCTCTTGATGATCCTTATGAGGTTTTTATTTGTGGACTCGGCCAGGCCATTACCCTGAGGGTAATAATTTGATGAAGTGCCCAAATAGATCCCATTTTTTCATAGCCCAGTCAGTTATTTTTAATCTGATAAAAGCTAGGGCATTGTCTGAGATGATAGATTTAGGTACTCCAAATCTAGCTACTAGGTCACTATAAAAGTTTAGAACAACATTTTCATTGGATTCCTTTAGGGCCACTACCTTAGTCCACCTTGTGAAGTAATCAGTTGCAGTAAGCACCCACCTATGGCCTGCACTGGACGGTGGAGTGATGGGGCCTATGAAATCGATACCCCACCTTATGAAGGGTTGCTCCACCTGAATTGGCTGCAGGGGCAGAGCTGGCAGCCTTAAGTTGCCTGCAAAAAGGGCACACTTCACGCATTTCCTAGCCCATGCTTGGGCATCCTTGAATAAGCTGGGCCAATAATACCCAGCTCTCATTATCTGCCAAGCAGTAGTCCTTGGGGTAAAATGACCCCCTGCTGCTCCATCATGGAACTCCCGTAGCACTTTGTCGGTTTGAGATTCATCAATGCATCTTAATAATATGCCATTAAAATATTTCTGGAAAAGGATGTCATTGACTAAGACATATGGGATAGACCGCAATCTAAAGTATCTTCTCTTGGCTCTGTCTAACCCTGCTGGACATTCACCAGTCTGAAAAAAATGGATCATATTATGAACCCAACTGATGCCCGCTACTGCTATGTCCGTCTGATGTTCACCTTCTACGGCCAGAAATGCCACCTCTTCCTTGCTTGCTTCATCTTCAGTACTAGCAGCAAGTTGTTTTCTAAGCCCTCTTCCTCGGACGAGCTTGGTTATTTTGATATCGATGTCATACTCCATGACCCTAGTAATCCAACCAGCTCTTTTCTCATTGACGTCCTTATTCAGCAGGAACTCCTTTACGCCAGGCTAAGTGACCATTAAATGTATCTTATTATTAGAAATAAGATGCCTAAATTTCTTAAGTCTCCTCACCACTGCAAGGACGTGCTTCTTAATGAAGCTGTATCTCTGTTCATATTCTTCTAAGCCCTAGCTGAAAAAAGCAATTGGCTGTTCAAATCCTTCGCTCTATTGCTGCACTAGAATTGCAGAAATGGTATCCAAGCTATCATAAGCATACAAAATAAAATCCTTGGAGAAGTCCAGATTTATCAGGGTTGGCGCAGCTAACAGTGCTTCTTTTATGGACTCGAAGCTTAGCTTGGCCTCCTTCGTCCAACTGAAAATTGCATTCTTTTTTAACATGGACGTCAAGGGCTTCAGAAGATTTGCAATGTCTGGTATAAATCTTCACAGAAAATTAATTCTGCCAATGAAACTTTGAAGTCCCTTCTTGTGGCTGGGTAAAGGCAATTCCAGAATGGCTCTCACCCATTCAGCATCAATGGTGATGCCTTCCTTTGACACGACATGCCCTAACAGCTTGCCCTCATGTACAGCGAAAATGCATTTTTTGGGATTGAGAGATATCCCAAACTCTCTGCATCTCTCAAATACTTGCCTCAAATGGAATAAATGCTCAGATGCATTCTTGGAAAAAAGTGTGATGTCATCTAGGTATACCAACACCAATTTATACAGCAAACCCTTAAAGGCCATATCCATAGCCCTCTGAAAAGTTGAGCCAACATTAGATAGACCAAAAGGCATTCTTTTGTAGGCCATGGTGCCCCATTTGGTAGTAAAAGTAGTTTTATACCGATCCTCCTCCTTAACTAACACTTGGTTATAACGGAAAAACCGTCAAGCAAGGGGAATCTCTCTAAGCCAACTACTACCTACAGGATCTGCTCCATTGAGGGCAATGGGTAGTGGTCTTTTAGGGAGGCCCTATTTAGATCCCTGAAATCAACACACAGTCTGATCTCCCCATTCTTTTTTCTAACAGGGACAAGGTTGGAGACCCAAGAAGTATGTTTGATCGGGAAAATGATCTTTCCCTCGATCAACTTGGTCAATTCTTTAATCATCAGGGGCTCAAGCCTTGGGTTTAAGGGCCTTTTCTTCTGCCTTACAGGTTTTGTGTCTGGCTCTAATTCTATGGTATGTTGGGCTATGTGAGGGTCAAATCCTTTTAGGTCTGAATAATCCCAAGCAATCACATCTTCAAATTCATGGCACAGAGCAATAAAAGCCTTTCTATCCTCAGGCAAATAGATTTTTCTAATCTTGAAAAGCCTACCCTTAAGAATTTCCAGCTCCTCATAATGTTCCTCCTTTATCTGCATGCCAGTTTTGGTCTTCCTCATCTGATCATCAGTGCCAAAAAGAGACTGCAGTGTTACTAGTCCCTTGGGCAGTTTGTTTGTTCTTAACTGAACAATTTGATCGTTGCCATACTGTTGCCTGAGTTTATCCTGGTTCACCACAGAGAACTCATCCTCTTCTAACAAAAAATGCAAGATTTGCTCATCACTTTCGAAGACCTGCCAATGAATGTCATTGTCAGGGATAGAGGGTCTATCAACTATTTTTACATGGGGTTGCACCTTCTCCCTTTGAATATCACTAGGGATGTTGAACTGAGCCCCAATTGCAGCCAACCTATCTGCATGGTAATTCTGATTTCTGGGAATAGAGACCATATTGAAAGCATCAAACTCTTCAATCATGTCCCACACCCTATGCTTATAGCACTTCAAGGTATCATTTTTGGTAAAATGCAATCCTCTTACCTGATTTACAATTAGTTCACTGTCCCCAAACACCTATAAACAGCCAATCTTCCTCTTTTTTGCCTACTACAATCCCTGGATTAATCCCTCATATTCAGCAGTGTTATTAGTGCATGAAAAGGCAAAATGGAAAGCAGAATAATATCTCTCACCCTGGGGAGATACAAGCATTGCACCACCACCAAATCCATTTCTGCTCCTTAAGCCATCAAAGTACATTTTCCATACTTCTCCTTGTTGCTCTGTCTGTTGTTCTACATCTTTTACAAGACTTGGTATTGCTGCTTCGGGTTCATGTAGTATGTAAACCCCCATACTAGTCTCTTGAATGTGTTCTTCTGGATAATCAACAGTATTTTCCAAGGCCCATTCCCTTAACAATACGTCTGGTATACTTTCAGCTTGCAGTTGCTGAGCAGCCACAAGCTCAGGATCATCAGAGATAATGCAATTTGCATTAACGACACTCGGAGTGTAGGGCTCTATGTGATGATTTGAAAGCAACTCAGATTTTAGGGTTACTTTGGTGCCATATCTGGTCCTAAAAAACATGTGTGACCAGTCTGAGGATAAGTATCCTCCTATCTTTGCTGTGAAATCCCTTGACAAACACATGGCAAAATGGGGAGGTAGGTCTATGATGAACACTTCCTGAGTGATGGAAATGTTTGGACAGGTATGCAAGGTGAGGCTCAGGTCCTTTATCACACCTACGGTGTTGACAGCTGTGCCATCTAGCTGGAGCACACCCTTTGTTAGGGGCTGGTATCTCAAGCCTAGTTGGTCTGCGATCTGTTTTGGCATAACATAACTACTTGCACCACTATCTACCATGCAATTGTGCACTAGCTTATCTCCTATTATTAATGACACATAGAATGGAAGCGGTTTGACAATCTGGCTTAGCTGTTTGCCGCTATCCTGAGGTGAGTTGGTAAGGACAGCCCTAGTTGGGTCAGCGGTAGCATCATCTGACAATTTTAAACAGGACAAAGTAGACTGCAATATGTCTTTTTGGCTCGGAATCGCCAAGGAGTCCCACAAGGATATTGTCACATTTGCCTTTTTCATATTCTCAATAATATTGAAAGGTGCAGCAACACCTACCTTTTGATGTGGCTTGGCAGCGGCAATATCAGCCTGTAAATGAGGCTTCTCTTTAGGAGTTGCTTGAGTATTTCTTTGTAACACATGGGGAAATTGGGATGTAGGAGGATCATCAAGTCCTCTTCCTTTGCTTGCCCCCTGATCTATCTCATAACTTCTTCTTTTGGCTCTTGTGTTTGCGGTGACTGGAGTGTCATCTCTATTCATGCCACAAAACTCATTTTCCTGCCAATTCATGAAGGCAGTATCATGCTGAGGCTGCTCTATCTGCTGCACAGTCCCCTCATTAGATGTGCTTGGCTGCGAAACTGCAACACTTTGCACCGTCAGAGCTTGATTTATGGTTCCATTGGGACAGGTTGTTTGACTGAGCGGCTGATTGCTTGGAGAGCACCATTCATACTTAGCGGGTAGGTTGTTCTGAATAGGGACGATGTCGCTAATGGCACTGGTGGATGCAGGATTGTAAGGCTGGAAAGGTCTCTGGTTCATGTTCTGCCTAACCCCTTGATAATTGTTTTGATAAGGTGGCCTATTAGCTTGGTAGGGTTGGTTCTGTCCCTGATAAGACTGGTTTTGTCCTTGGTTATATGGCTAATAGGGCTGCCTATTCTGGAACTGCTGCTTTTTCATATTAGTCAGCTCCTTACCAAAAGATTGTAACAATCCCTTGATCTCTTGTAACTCAGAAGATTGATTTTGAGCTGCACTTTTTGATCTATTTGGTTGTACATTAGCTATTGGTAACGTAGGTGCAACAGGTATAACAGCTATGGGAGGTACATATGTTGGGATTTGTGGCTGAATAGCGGGGAAAATCGGCAAAGGAGATCTAGGAGCAATTTTACCAGCCTGAATGAGGTTGTTTTCAGCCCTAATGGCTATGGTATAAGCCTATAGTAAAGAAAAACCTCCCATGGATTGAATCATGACAGAGATGTCACTATTTAATGCTCTCAAGAAATATAGGAATGCATGGTCAGCTGTAGGCCTTACCGTTGGTGGGATTCTGTCCCACGTCTTTTGGAAACGGTGGTTGAAGTTTGAGATTACTTCGTAAGGGGCTCTTTTGATTGTAGACAGCTGCTCCACCAGGGATAGATGATCCGATTTATCTTCGAAGAAACTGCACAATTCTTCTCCCAAACGATCCCAGGAATCTATGGAATTCACCGGTAGGCTTCTAAACCACTGCAGAGCTTTCCCTTTCAGGGAAGCTACTAACAGCCTAATTGCTACATTTTCTTCTGTCACATGATGGGCAGCACACAGGCTTGCAATGTCCTTAATATTCTTAGCTAGGGTGGTCTGATCTTCACCATTAAAGAACGGTAAACTCCTCAGGGCAGCGACTGGGATATCATTATGCTGAGCTAGATTCAACGGGCTGCCTTGATTGAAAGTGACAAAGGGCTAATTTCTGGCCGCAGGGATCATTGTGACTGAGGCCCTTGGGGTAGAGTGAGCTCCAACTGTAGGGGGAGTCGACTTGGCTCTCCTAGACTGGACACGATTCTTCTTATGCTTCTCAACTGCCACTCCTCTTCTCCTGGGTGGGGATAATTGTAGATACTCGAAAGGTGAAGAGCTACTTTTGGTAGGTATTCTTCTCATAAGCAGAAATACACTGATTCTGCTAGACCAAAGTTTGGAGTCGCCAGATGTGCAAGTTCCAACCTCTTACAGGTCTAGATATCACTGGCTGCACATCAAAACCAGTAATCAAATGTAGTACTTGAACTTGTTATTCTTAATTATTGGTCCCACCGGGCATGCCAGAAACTGTTATCACCCAGATTTGCACCATTTGCTGCAGTTGTTAGACCTTAGCAATCTGGAGTAACATGGGAATGATCTCGAAGTGTGGGACCTTGCGATTTGAGATCAGACCTCCAGAGAAGGCTGGTTCCTTTCTCTAAGCCTATTACTTAGAGCAGTGATACTAAACCTAGTGCTAAACGACTTGCAGGGGAAAGAGTTAGAAGGAAAACTGAAAGGGAAAAGGGGTGATACACCAAATTTAGTGAGCGATGGTGGTCAAGGTGTGGACACGACAATGAATCTTTTACTGCTGGAGGGGGATTCACATAGACTTATGACTGGTTGAGGCTTTGGTATGAAAGTTAAACTTGTAGAGGAGCCGTTTTACCCACAGAACAGACTATAACTTCAATTAAAACACAAAAATCCAGACATAAGAGAGGCGAGAAATCAACATCTATTAATCATGAAGGTCCAAAAAACTATTATGATACAGAGATATTTCATAGCAGGGGTATACCAACATAGCTAATTACATTCATTGGTGGATAAAAGGAAGACAGCAGAGGCCAGATTCAGGCACAGTGAGTCATATTCCCATACCCTTGCAATTACACTAAGAGGTCTGACTACAAAAAAAAATTGGCAGCATAACAGTCCCAAAAACAACCATCCCCCCTATGCAAAAGAGTTTACATGTCTTTTATAGGCCAGACTCCTACCAGAAGGGCATGGAGTCTTAGATTTGCAGAAACGAGGCCATAATTGCCAGAAGCAGGAAAGTATGGGCCGAGGCATGGCGAAGGGATAGGGGCCATGTCGCTACAGGCCAAAATCGTAGAAAAACTGCAGCTAGGACGCAAAAAGGGACAGGACATGGAGAAGAAAAACTCCAAAGTCATCATTCAACGCATAAGAAAATGGTCCTGAAGGACAAAGAGCCCATATGCCATGAATGCACTTGCAGAACCTCACCAACCTGAGCCAATGTGCGGAGAAAAACCCCTCAAAACTTCAAGGCGGCCACTGAAACGTCCAATCGACCCAAACATGCAAAGCTAGATCCAAAAAATGTAAACTGGAAAGTCCCCCCCCAAAAAAAAAAACCTGCTCAAATGGAAGAGGAGGCAAAAACAAACATCTTTGCCTCTTACAGCATGTCAAAATTTGTTGAAATGGGGAAGATACAGGCGGTTAAAGTTCTAGTCAAATGCCTGTATATATCGCTTCTGCATTTGTGTATATATCGGCCTCTAAAAATGTCTCTGAGTCTGTTCTTGCATGTATAAAACGCTTTGCATGTATCTCTGTTTTTGGCGCCAAAAGGCCTCTGCAATTGCTCTCAAAAAATACATTTGAAACTGCCTTGTATATGCAAGAGCCTTTGTATATGCATCGCTACTGCCACGTGGCACCCCCTGATTTGTTGTTGAGTTGGTCTGAGAAGTGGCGCTCAAAAGTTGCACTTTCCCTTTGTATATCGCATTGTATATGCAAATATTCAACTGCATATACAATGCATTGTGGACTTGAACTGCAAGAACTACATTTGAACCTTACCTGAAATCTGACTTGCATATGGAAATGCATCCTCTACTTGTATATCAACACATACAACACCGATATACAAGTGCGGACCTGAAACCCCTATGAAACCATTTGGAAAAGTAAAACAAGTCCGGGCTGTATGTTAACCTTTGTACATTTGGTTGTATATGCAAATGTGCAACCGCATATACAAACCACTGTAGCACCTTTTGAATATACATTATACTGTATTTACCTTTGCATTTTCGGCTTGCATGTGTTCCTTATGCATCGCCGACATACAAAACCCTTTGTATCTTGTGGACCCCACCACCTGTATGCTCCCCTGCATATGCAAACATACAAGTTGCGGACCCGAAAATGACCCTCAGCTGCATTGGAACTTTACTTGAAATCCGGCCTTGCATCACTTTTCCCTTGTATATCCCCGCATACATGCAAATATACAAACACCCATACATACAAATCGGACTTGGATCCTGAATGAGCCAGAATTGATATTCATTTGAAATCCGGCTTGCATATCGCTAATGTATATTCGCTTTGTATATGCGCGATATACAAGCCACTGTTCATGTGATCCTTTGTATGTCGAAACATACAATCCTCCTTGTATATGCGTGGGCCCCACCTCTTGTATGCTGGTGATATACAAATGCCTTTGTATATTTTCCCTGCTGCACTGTAGCAAATGTACATTTGCGCCTTGTATGTTAAATATGCAAACACAATATACAAACCCACATACATGCAAACAGGGAATCCTTACGGAATATGCCCGTGATGTATCTTTTTATTGTATATCCAATTGTATCTTCACTTGTATATTTAAATATACAAGCCCCTACATACATGCAGACCCGATATACATTCAGCGATTATTCTGGGAATCTATGATGTATATTCCATCCTTGTATCTACCCTTGTATCCTTCCAACGAATGTATATTTGCTTGTATGTCGAAAATACAAAGGCAAATATACAAACCTCCCTAACATACAAAAGGGGAATCTTTAAGGAATATGTGACGAATGCATATCATACCTTGTATGTTCCTCTTGCATCTCCTGCTTGTATATCACCGATATACAAACCGGGAATATTCCTGAGGACCTGCGAAAGATTCCCTAAATGTATATGCACCTTTGGAGCTCGATATACATTTAGAAAATGCATATAACCTAATTTTTTCATCATTTCCTAAGGCCGATAGAGATTTGCAAGCTTGCCAAATGTACATTTGAAATATATGTTGACCAAATCTTTGACCATCAATAACTTCTTTGTTTAGTCCAATTTCAGGGTGATGCAAAAAGCAACCCTGCCTATTTTTTCAAGCTCTTTCCAATGGTAAGGTTCCTTAGGCAAGGCTTTTTGGGAAAATGGCACTTCAGCATTATAGGAACATTTTCCAAAGGATTTTCAAGGAAAATACCAGGTTAACTATTTAGCTCTGAATGGAGGAAAATAGGATAATAGTAGCCATACTAGGTATGCAACTCAACTTAGCACCTATTTGCTATGCCCCTATAACATCATCTTGTTTTGATGTTTCTCCTTTTGATGTTTCCACTGCTATTGCCCTCATGATCTTCTGTCATGTTGACCCTTTAGCATCCTGAGTCTATCTTGCACTGGTACCATGACCAGATGATTTTGCCTCTACGAATGTACCTAATGATACTGTCACTATCACTACTAAGGTATATGGATCCATTAGAGTGGCATTCTTGTCCTTTTCAATAATCTTTGCTTCCACAATCTTCCTCTTCTTCTCATAGAAACATTGGAGCTCATCTTGATGCTCCCTCACCCTCTTCTTGCCCTTCTTTGGAAATGTCGGCTCAATCCCCTTAGCTTTAAGTTCTTCAATTTTATCCTTCAACCATGTTTTAGGAAACAAAATAACCGGTTTGGACAATGCGTCCAAAGATGTACTCCATGGTGTTGACCAATCAGGGTCTTCAATAGGAGCAAGCCTGGCACTTTCATAACTGTGATGTAATAATTTGTCATCATCTTCAACTTTCGAGGGCACATAGATTCCCCCCATGGACTTCATTTGCTCTACTGTTAGTCTTTTGTGAGCTCTCTTCCTCACTTCTTTGTCATTTTTACAATATGACCAGTAGTCCTCAATGTGCACTTGATGTTTAAACTTAGGATCAATATCACTTTGTATCCTGTGAAAAGGATCAAAACGTCTTGCCAACTCAAATTCCTTAAAACCGTAATATCTTAACTCATTCTCTAAATATTTGGCCACTTCCTTACTATAACAAAAATATCTTCCAACTGCCCAAGGAAGTTTAATATTTCCTCTGTTCCATTCTTCTTAAACATCCTGAAAGCATTCAGGTTTTGTCTTGAAAATTCTAGTATAATCAGTTTATTTGATGGATATCTGGGTAACATGAATGGCTTACCCTCAAAACCCTCGGTTCTAATATAGATAAAGTGTTGGAATTGTATATACCAAGAACTGTGCCATCCAACAGTGCTTTCTGCATCTTCAGATAATCTTTTATCTTTTCTCCCTTTAAAACCCTTACCATGTAAGTGTAAAATACATCATTGACAAAGGCATATTTCTTCAATGCATTATCTTCCTGTAAGTCTGGATAATGTTCATTTACTAACACCTGACCTTGTCCATTCCTTATGGTCCAAACCCTGTTAATTCCATATATGAATGGTTGAATCATTGAAAAAAATGCATCATCTTTTACTGACTGGACATAGCTTGCTTCCATATGGCCGCACTAATAGTCTTGGCCCAGTGAATTTGTCCATCTTTTTTTGCTTCCCTTATGAACTGAATGATAGTGAACATCCAGGGTTCACATTTAGTGGCATCTCTCAAACCAACTAACCTGCTCAACATTGTTATCTTCATATGTATTTCTTCCTTGAAATCTATCCTGTGTAGATTCCTGGGCACTCTTGCTACAGCCTTGGGTTTATTCTCTGCATTAAACCAACTATAGAAGATTTTACTTTTACACTCTCTTTCATTGCTATTAAAGTCCTAATTGTATTGTTCAATATCTATGTCTACCATTTTCTCTTGAATTTCCAGACCAAAGGTCCTTGCTATTCCTTCTGTAGTCAAATCTGCAATCACCTAGTCCTCATGTATTACCTTTCTGGTAATTATATCATATTTGTATATGCACTCCAGAACCAAATCTTTAGCCTCCATGGCTAACGGAAAACCTACGGCCTTATACAATCCACTATCCCAAATGCATTTCTGTTGGCAAGAGACACTATATGGATTCATGAATGTTGTCATTGATGGCAACAAAGTTCATCCCACACATCCGCAGGACATGATATGTCTCTACCAGAAGTCAGAGTGAAGAATGTTGTGGTCCGGTAAACAAGAATAGAGCATGTGGCGAGGTCCAACAGACAGGTCCGGATCTCTCAGAGGAAACATCTTGGTGAAGTGCGGATTTGGGGAAGTCAAGAGGAGTATCTTTACTGATAGATTCCAAGATTTGAGCCTTCGGTGTGAAAAGGATAAAAAGATATGAATGTTTGAGTGTCGGGTTCTCATGTGACAGTGTGAACAGAGGAAGAACTGACTGGGAGAACATCAGACATTATTTCGGATGTGTTACTGATGTTGATGAAGGTTATGAAGTCATGAATTATGTTTAGCCGACATGATTAATGATTTCCATAAGTATATCGTTGATCCGCATTACTTGATGTGCAAGGATTCAGCCGATAGATCAAAGTTTGTGAAAAAATTGACTATTCCGGGTGCCGACTAGAAAGGTGATGAAATCACTTGTGCGGATATATATACACGATGGATTTAGTTGTGAGAAGTGTCGTGGTGGTTGTTATTGATGTGCGAATAAAAGCAGAGCAGAGCAGAAGTAGTAAGGAAGGTCCAGTATGTGAAAGGAAAGCAGCATAAGAGAAGAAGAAAGATGAAGTGCAGCAGATCAGTGTACTGAGCCTAACCGGAACTGAACCCCAGCATATGTGGATGCTACCAATCAGTTCAAGTATTGTATAACACTCTTTTTGTAGACAGTGTGTCTCTTGTAGGCAGTGTGCCTCCTTGTGAGCAGTGTGCTCGGGCAGTGAGCCCTAATTGGCAAGTGCCATTTTGTATTTCCATTCTTCTAACAGAGAATACAATCTTGGGTTAATCACCTCGTGGTTTTCTCCCTTAACAGGGTTTCCACGTCAAAAATATTGTGTCATGTGTATTTCCATTTCATAGTTATGTTTGCTTATTTGGATTAATGTTGCATTGATTATTAAGTAAGTTAAGAAAGAAGGAAATAGCAAGATAACTGATTCACCCCCCTCTCAGTTATCAATAATTTCATGTCTGGGTGGCATCTATTGTTGTGATCTTCTGAAGAATACCTTCTACATCATAAGGCCCCACATTTGTATCAGTGTCGACTCCACTTGTACCAAGTAAAGTTGAATATCCTCTATGTAACAGTAATTCTTCCTTTTATGCTTCCTTGTGTGGCTTTCTTTCTTTTTTAACCTTCTCTTCACCTCCTAGATCTACTTTCTTTTGTTTCAAGGCCATCCTGTGAAAAAATGCATGCTTAACTAACTGTTTTACTCCATTTACCTAGGGTTTTACCATGAATTTTCTAAATTTTACATTTACCCTAACCCCCTTTTGTCTTTTCCATTTTTTCGACCTTCATATTATTTAACCCAAATCAGCTAATTTCCCAATCAGATACAGTAATTTAACATTTTCCTTGCATTTTTAAAATGAAATTACTAATAATCATTTTGCATTTTCAATTAATTGAACTGTAATGGCATTCAAGATAAATACCTGTATTCATGACAACTCAACCTTACAACCATTGACTCACTTTACCGTTATTCTGATCCGTTCTTGTTCTGGAAATCCATCCAGCGATGAACTTTTTGTTCAATCTGTGCAATAATGTTCTTTCTCTACAATTTCAATTTTAACGATGCATTTCTGAAAGAAAACAATCCTTCATTTACCCTAACATGTTAAAATTCATCTTTTCAGTGTTAGTTCTACAATAAGTGATGCATTTAATGCCCATACGGCTTCATCTCTCTATTTTGGCTTTTAATTTTGAACATTGTATCCGTTAGTTTACTCTTTGCATACATCTCACTTTTTTGTATGTTACTTTGTATATCGCTTTTTGTATGTTACTTTGTATGTCATCAATATACAAATCTAAACATGCAACGGGTTATAAACAATGTTATTATTTTCCTTATTTTCAACTTTGCATCTTTTATTTGTATGTTGCAATGTATATAAGATAGATGCAAAACAATCATACAAGTGCAACCCATACAAACCTTTTTTACCTTTTCATTCCCGACGGTGTCTTTTATTTCTTTGTATATCAGGATTGTATGTCGTTAGCATACAATCGCACATACATACAAAGCTTTAACCTTATTTCATTTCTTTTGAAATCTGTGTGGCATCTCACCCTTTTCATTTCTTTGTATCTCCACTTGTATATCTATTTGTATATCCATTAGTATATTCAACATACAACTGTGAGATACCCACCGCGGGACCCCATTTCACTTACCCACTGGTAATTAATGCTAAAATCTTTAAGACATGCTTAAAGGAAATCCGATACATTAATAATCCTCACTTCATTAGACTATCAGCACGCACGACCTATCACTCACATTTATGCTTATTCAATTTCTCTCAGCCACCATTAATGGTGATTAAACCTGTAACTCGTGCGGAACTTCTATTTAAGAACCCACTAAAAACCATTTACTCACCTCATAATTCAAAGAAAACTCTACAAGTATGACTACTCCTATCTGTCTCCTTAGTTCTAGACGACAAATAGCATTTTTTGGTCCAATTTCAGACACTCGTCTGAAAGGCTTAATTTTGAGGCATGCAAATCCCTTATTTCCTGAATTAGAACTGGAGGCTATCAAAATGATTCTGAGAAATAATTTCTTGAATAATTGTGATCATTACAGAGTTAATTCTGACATTGTCTCGTGTTTTTAGCCTCTGTTCTATATATAAGTGTTAATAAGATTGAAGTTTTCTTATTGCTACAGGGTATTTTCAAAGCAAACTACCTCATCACCAATGTGGATGTCCTTTTAGCATCTGAACTAGGGGTGGGCATTCCTTGAGCGTCAGAGCTTCAATTTGTTCATGTTCCTAGCATTCAAGTTACCAGGCTGCCCTTTCTCATGTAACTTTCAAACTAGGCTTTAGCAAATCACAAGTACTGGTCCAGAATTGGTCTCAGCTTTCTAAGGTTAACTCGAGGATTGGAAGTATCAGAAACCTTAGACTAGATTGGCCATTTTGCCGATATAGTCAGAATGGGTCTGTTTTATGGAAATGCCTAAGGCATGATGAATCCTTTTTTTGTGAATATTTTAGTCTTTTTGTTCTTTACCACAACTTTGGGTTTTGAATATGGCATGTAAATACGGCCCATTTTTTATTGTACATACCTAGCCCATAATCAATATAGTATATATCAGACCTTTGTATCTGTGTGATTACCAACCTTCTTTCTAGATTATTTTGTTTCTTTGCATTTTTATTCCACGCGATCTAGTTTCTCGAATTTAACTCTTGATTCCATTAACACTCAATCCCTTAAATTTGACTATACAATACTTTTCTGTCATCACGGGCTATGTTTCATTTAAATCTGGTTTAAAATCCACTAATGTATGTTCTCCTTTTTTCCCTAACTTTTGTGTATATTTATATCAATCCTTTGTATGTATGTTAAAGTGTGCCTCAGTTTTATACATACAAAAAACACATAAAAATGGTGAAGCAACAAACGTGAATGTGAATGTCCACTTTAATTCCCTAAATGAAACATATTTTATATTTCTTTCATGTCCGTGAATGTACATCACTTTGTACATCGTTTGCGCTTATACCAGACATCCATACAAACCAACATACAAAGCGAAACTTGACATTTTATTCATTTCACTTGTGAGAACCCATCGGGTCCGACTTACATACAAAGGTTACAAACATTGAGCATATGCATACAAACTACCACGATACAAAACCTAATTATGCCCGACATGACTTTAGACAATGACTTCACATACAAACGACTTTGTATATGCAACATACAAACCCCTAAATAATGCATTTTACCAAAAACACATATATCTCATAGAATATTAGGAATTGTTTGCTAGTTCAAAAAGCAACCTTTACTCATTTTTAATAGAGAATTCACCTCTATTCTCTCTTGGTACTTAATGCTAAATCTTTTTTCAATTTTCAACATGGTTTGTAACACTTGCCTCTTTTTCCCTTTACCACCAAGCAAGACCACACGCAAGCAAAAAGCAACAGCCACAACAGGGGTCCTCATTTTGCTAAGAGATAAATGGGGCGTGTTGTGAGCATCACAATAGGTCTGAGGCTGTCAAGTAATCCACAATCTTAACCACCAGGTTTTTGGCACCGATGAGCCTGCTAGAGTGGCGAATGCTAGGACTCTTGGAAGGAGTACCACCGTTGATCTTCCCCTTGAGAACTTTACCTTTCCCCTTAGAAACATTCTCTTCATCCTTCTCCCAATTGTCACCCATATGACTGTCATCAGGGGAGAGATCCTTAGTCACCACCACCTCCTCCCCAGAAGCCATGCTCTTGAGTTTCTTGTTCCTGGCTGACTTCGCGGTCACAGACAACCCATCTTTGTCCCTATTCTATTTTCTATCTCTAGAATGTGTGGGGTTGTTTTTGAGATCACAAAGGCCCTCAACTGCCACCTTTTGGGAAGATTGACTAGGGGACCTAGTAGACACAACACCAGCAAGGGAGGTTAAACCTAAAGGGCCCACCGGGGAAGGAACCTTTCTCTTAGCACCTGGGGAGGCTTTAGCAATTTTCTTTTTGTTAGACCGAGGGATCAGCTGTGAGAACCTTAGGGTTCGAGAGGACCCAACAGAGGTAGAAGCACACCTAACAGGGGATTTTCTAGCCTTATCCTTAGGGGGGCTACCCCCAGCCTTAACTATCAGTGAGACATTATCATCATATTGATCATCATGAACTTCTTCGACTGGGCAAGCCCTAATAGGTTTAAGGGGACACAACACAAGGTAAAAATGATAAAGGCAAAAAATTAAACCTCGATGTAAGGGCACATCAACGACGTTGGGATTATTAGCATGAGTAATTTTAGCCACTTTAACGGAAGACTCAAGAGAAGTCAATAGGTAAAAAGGGAAGTTGATGGGGATTTTATGACAAAAATGATTTAAAAGGGCAAAATGGTAGTGGTAAAAGCATCTGAAATTACCCTCTAGGGTCACATATCTCATCAGAAGGAAACATACCTTGTCCCAAGGGGGAATGAGGCTATCACGTTCAAATCTACCCTACAACCAAACATGTTTCTCACCTTCCTTGAAAAATTGGTTCATACTTTCTTGGTCTTGAACCTTGGTTTGCTTCTTCAAATGTTTCTTGTCACAAATTAAACCTGTGGCCTGGGCAATAGTGTCTTCGCTGACCTCAAATTGGACCCCTCCCACCTAAATAGTCCTCAAATCCCATGTCATGGCAAATTGCATTGAAAGATTCTCATCGTAGCCATTGAGACGTGCTCCAAGAACGGGGTGAGACCACCTTCGTAGAAAATGCTCCAAAGCATTGTATCAGCCTTAAACTCAGTACATGAGGAAGGCTCAGTTCTCACCTTATCACCTCCCATGGCAAGCCTGTTAAAAACCCCACTAAGAAGAATGCACTTCAAGATAAAAAACAACCAGAGGCCATTAACGATACTGAAGATCTTTCTAGCATCATGAGTGTGAGAAGAGTCCTTGCATTCATTAAATTTACTCTGATGGCTGCTCATAACACTTGACCTATCCTTACCATCACCTTCCCCTTCCACATCATTATTACTATAATTATGAGATTTGTGCGAGAGGTCATTGGGAGTGTGCGTTGCCAAATTTTGAAATCGCCCCATGGTCCACCTTGGCGAAAGCCACTTGAACCTACTAATCCGGCACCAAGTGATATGGCATTCCTCTCTCTTAAGCAAGCTATCCATCGTCATCATGCCACTTATGATATTAACCACCCCCTGCACCACTAGAAATCCCCTTCTCATCATACTGCAAATTATAAGAATATACATCAAAATATATTTTCTAAACTGAAAAAGCCTTCCAAACACAATTGTTGAAAGATCAAGTTTGAGCCTCCAGACAAAGGCAGACTCTAATGTTTCTAGGGAGGTTGTTAGGGTTCCTCTAGCATCTCTTTGGGAATAGATTTATTCCCAAATTAGCCATAGCATCCGTTATACTACTACCTTCCCTGTAGACATGTCTAAATTCAATAGCATCAAAACCTAGGAGGATATGTCTGGTGTCTTGGATGATTTCAGGAATTAGCCAACCAACTCTTGCTTCCTCTTGAACAACATCTAAAATTAGCTTTGGGTCTCCTTCAATTAGGAGATTTTTTACGGCAATGGATAGGGCAACTTTCACCCCCCAAAGGAGTACCATAGCCTCAGTGATATTGTTGGAGTTGTCCCCCAGCCCCCAGCATAAGCAGCCAAAAGATCCCCCTTAGCTGATCTCAAGACCCCACCTCCACTGGCCAATCTTGGGTTCCCCTTAGCAGTTCCATTGAAATTAAGCTTCATCCATCCTTCTCTGGGGGGAGCCACTTAGTATTTCTGTGAGCTATCTTCTTGGAATTGTCCACCTTGTAGATGTGAAGTCAAATACTCCACTTATTAATGATATTGGTTTCAGCCTTATTAGGGTGGGTCTTCACAACTTTCAGAGTGTTGTTAGAGATATTTTCCATTAGCATTTTAGAGATATTACAGAGGAATTCCTTGGTAGACTTGGAGCTATCCCTGGACAACCTATTACTGTGTTCCTTCCATAGACCCTAAGCCAAAATAGGGGGAATTTGAACCTAGAGTTCTTTACAGATAGGGTGAGAGGAAGGAGTGAACTAACACTTAAAAAAGGAAGGAAGATCCTAATTCATACTTAAGGAGATGCCAAGGTTTTGCAAGGCAAAACCCCAAACCTCCCAAGAGAACCCATAGTGTAGAAGCAAATGAGACACAAACTCCTCGTCCTTGATGTAAAGAGTACATCTATTGGGAATTTGGAAACATCTGATCTTCAGATTGTCCATAGTTAAGATCCTATTGTACATCACTAACCACCAAAAGTGGTTCACCTTAGGGATAACATTATGATTCCAAATCTTACTCCAGAAAGCTAAAATCCTCAATAGATTTAGAAAGCAAGTTGTAAGAAGACTTAACAGAGAATGATCCCACCTTATCTTTGGCCCACAAAAGTTTATCCTTAGAAGGGAAGATAGGAATTTTGTATCTTTGGAGAATTTGTTGCAGATCATCAACAACTTGTATTAGGTCTATTTGCCCTTGACAACAATCTGACAATTATTTCCAGCCCCCACCCCTTGGCAGTATGTAGTCAAAGGCCAGAGGCCCAAATAAATTGGTAGCCTGAGTAGCTAAACTTTGGAAGCACTGAATACTATTGAGGGATTGGTCTTTTAGTCAATTATCTTCCCAAAATCTGATAGTTCTTCCATCCCCCAACTTCTGTTTTATCCCCCAATTGATCCCTTGGAAATACCAGAGGCAGTGAGGAAACCATAAGGGGTCTCATTAGACATATATTTGGCACTCATTACATTACACCAGTCCTTGTCGTTACTCAGAAAGTTCCATCCAATCTTTGCCAAAATGGCTTAATTGGTCCAATGGATTTTCCTTAGCCCAAGACCACCTTGCAATTTCAGGCGGCACACTTTATCCTGGCTGATTAAAGCAATCCTTTTTTCTCTTCCACCCTTGTCCATAGGAAATTTCTCTAGATTCTTTCAAATTTCTCTGCAATATATTTAGAGATTTTAAATAGAGATAAGAAATAGATGGGAATTCCTTGAAGGGAAGCCTTCAGTAGTTGGTAATTACCTGCTTGGCTCGGCAACTTGCCTTTCCACCCAACTAACTTCTTTTGAATCTGTTCCAAAATGGAGTTCTAATATATGGGAGAGACCTCTTTAACAGTTAAGGGAAGGCCAACATAGGTTCCTGGCAGCTCCGCACTCAAACAACCCAAGATACCCATAATTTTCTGTTGTAGATCCATTCTAATATTGAATAAATAGATCTGATTTTTCATAATTAACACACTGACTTGAAACAACAACATATTCACTTAGCACTTTCTTCCATCTCTAGGACTCAACCATAGAAGTAACCCCAAAGAGGATAGTGTCATCCACAAATTGTCGAATAGCAGCAGGATCAGCTAATGAAGTCGATTTAATGCCTCTGATCTCATTATTTCTCAACAAATGCATAATACTTATGCTTAAAACTTTAGCCATAAGGATGAACTGGTATGGTGATAAAAGGTCTCCTTGCCTAAGCCCTCAACTGCATTAAAGAACCCCCGCAGAATTCCATTCACCAGGACAGAGTACTTAACAGCGGTGAAACAAGCTTTAAAAAGATTAAGAGCCTTATCCTGGAAGCCAACTTTCACCAGAACATTGAAGAGAAATTCCCAATCGACCCTAGCATATGCCTTAGAAATGTCTAATTTGAAAACCATTCTAGGCATATTATACCTGTCCATAGAGTGAATAAATTCATGAGTCGAAATGGCTGTATCAAGAATTTATTTGCTCGAGACAAATCCTTTCTGATTGCTATTGATTAGCCTATCCAGCATGGGCTGAATCCTGAAGACAAGAATTTTGTAGAAGATTTTACAGATTGTGTTACAAAGACTTATAGGTCTGAAATCCCCCATAGGAATGGGGTCAGTCTTCTTGGGAATCAGTGCTATAAATGTATAATTTAGTTGTTTCAACAGCTTCCCGGTACTGAAGAAATCTTTTGCAGCCTCAGTAACATCCCAACCAACTATATCTTAGTATTCCTGGAAGAAGGCTGGGGGGAAGCCATCTAGATCAGGAGCTTTAAAGGCTCCCATGGAGAAGAGACAAACTCTAACTTCTTCGGACATAGGTTTAGTAAGGAGGGCATTATCTTCTCCTGACAGAGGGGAAGTGTTATGTAAATTATGAACAACAGTTTTAAACAACTAAATATCCAATAACTCAATGGAAATAAGATAAAATGCAATAAACAAAGATATTACCTTCATAGACCAATTTCACCTCGTGCATTCCATTGTTGCCTATCTCGTATTGATCTTATGAATGAGTTGAGCTCTCAGAAGTGTGTACTTCCTTGTTGTTGAAGATGACAATAGGAGAATGTTTGTAGATGGATAATGGAACGAAGATTAAACTACAATGCAACTCTATGGAGATGGATAATGAAGATATGGAGACATGGTTGGATGATTGCAATGATGATAATACATGCTGGTAGGATTTCTGCATAGTAAGATTGCTAAAGCTTGAATGGATCAAAATGGGTGTGAGGACCTTACTTTTATAGGCTTAAGAGAGGCCAAGTCCAAGTGTTAATAGATCCACGATTGGAGGAATTATCTGTGATGTGTACGGTTAAGATGGAGTTGAGGGAGATAATCATGTGAAATGTTCCTACTACATGTACAAGGTAGAGGAATAAGTGGATCCAAGAGCCACATGTCATTGTGCTCACAAATGACCTGTGAGTTAAAGGTGGAAGTCTTTGAGGAGATTGTGGAAGAAGGACTCTTGATCTATTGGAATGTGAGAGATGAACTAGAATTAGAAAGAAAAGTGTCTTTGAGCATAAAGGTGGTTGAGAAATAATAGGACACATGTGCGTGAGTACAATTAGCTAATTAAATAATAAAATATTTAATTATGTGTGCAACATGGTGAGGTGGAAGATGAGGTGGAAGAATGACATGAATGAGATGATGTGGAATTGTGGAATTTAGGACTTAGGAATGGATAATTAATTAAATAATTTGGGATTATTTAATTAGATGAGACATTTGGAGGAATTTAGATGATTTGATTAAATAAATTGATTTTTATTTAATTTTTAGGATAATGAACCAATTAAATAAATTAGAATATTTATTTAATTGATAGATGAAATAAGAATTAAAATAAATATTAAAATATTTATTTAATTCGACACAAGGCACTTTTAGGTGTATACAGTTTGCCCCTCTTTGATGCAATGTGTTTTATCACGTTGCTTCAAAGAATAAAAAAATTTCTAGTTATGATGCATGCCCCAGTTTTCCCCTAGTATAGGTTAAATGACGATAGGATGCCCCCTCGGTAGATTGATCAAGTTGGATGGTTTTGGCAAAAAGATGATAAACAATCTCACGATGAACAAGAATGATAAAGGATGGCTAAGAAAATGGAGGATGCAAGATAAGAGATGGATGAAAGAGTTGAATTACATGTTATGCAAATAAAATGATAACACACACAAGCGAGCAAGCAAGTATGCACAAATGATATAAGAACAAATGAGGTATTGCCCATGTCAAGCTATAAACCAATGATTAATTGATAATGATTGATGATAGTGTTTTCATTGCGGGGAACAATATACCCCTAGATCAACACAAAGATGCAGGGAAGACATATCCCACTGATGATGATGATTGATTGATTATTTGAGTTGGTTAACGACAAGATTAGTATCAAGATCATTGATTGTGATTGGATAATTTGACAAGATTGATTAACTTGATTGGTGTGGATTAAGGATGGACTTGCACTTGGATCATTGCTTAGATTTGATTGGATTGATTTGATGATCAGATTGACACTTGGATTGATGATTAGTGAGGCCCCAGTCACTCAAGAGTGAGGGTGATAAGGAAGATAATGGTAAGTTAGCAAATAAGATGAATGATGATGATGACGCCCCCTCAAGAGGACAATTGGTGCACTCTCAAAATGGAAAGAGAGAAAAGGGTGAGTAGATAAAGAAAGGACTTGGATCTTAAGCCACTTGGAAAATGATATGTATGAAATGCTTATAAGTGAAATGAAATACAATTTGGTATGTATGATAGTGGATTTTGTCATCTTCTTATACAAGTTTTTGAAGTGCTTTGTTTCATCATCGATCTTTTAAAATATTGTAAGAAAATACAAGCATCTAAGTATAATTAAACCATGATGACCTGAGTATTACTTACATGGATTTTGATTTAGCAAGTTAATAAAAGCATCTAAGTATAATTGAACCAAGATGACCTGAGTATTGCTTGCGTATCAACAGATAAAGATTACACCTATTTCATGTTTAGACCCATGATGTCCTCGATGATCATTTTGTTGATCATGCCTTTAGACAAGGCTTCACATTACTAAAGATAAACCCACAAATAGTAAACAAATAAAATAATTATGGCCCCATCATAGCTCCTCTAGTTTTTGACATCCTTAAGTAGAATAAAAAGACATAATAACAAAAATCATGATATAAGACTTTAAACAACCATTAAAAACCTTCTTGCCATATATATATTTTTATTGCAATAACTGATAGAGTCCTTTTGATAGTTTAGGCAGGTAGGGATTTATCAGGTGTAGTTTGATGTCTCTTTGTCAAGATGATGTTTAAAGCTTGCTTGTTGTGTTGCTTGTCGTCTAGTGATAAAATCATGATCTGATATGTTATCCTCTGAGGTTGTGACATTCAAGGATCTAATTCTCCAACTAGGTTGAGGATTATGCCCCCAGTCAAGTAAAGGTTCTAGTTATTATGGATAAAATATAGTGATAAACTGATGGTAGACTCGTTGTGATGGGCCCTAAGGGACTGACCTAGTGCCTCAAGGGCTCATCGATGATGGCCTTGCCTACGTGACGACGCAGAGGCAACATAGTTCAGAGTGTGGACCATGTGGACCTAAGACCTAGAGGGTGGGAATTAGATGGACAAAAGGATGGGTGATAAGGGATGGAATGGATGGGAAGCCTCAAGAGGCTCATCAATCATGGACTTGCCTACATGATAGCTCAGAGCCGACATAGTTCGATAATGATACTAATGATAGGGTCACAACAGATGACAAGATGCACAAAGGATTGGATGGACAACCTGATGGGTCAAGGTGATAAGGGCAAGCGAACAACAAGCCATAATAGATATTGTTATGTGATTGGATGGATGAGGTAAGAAAAGATGGATGAGGACTAAAATCCTAAGAGATGGAGGAAGTCGTTTATTACTAACATTGCTTTTGATTCCCTTGCATTGGAGTTTGTAGGATTTGATGATTGGATAAAAGGATGGGCGATAAGGGATGGAATGGATGCACGCGTAAGAAAACAAGGATGTGATCTCCAAGGACTATGTCGCATAGGAATAACTCAGGATTTGACATGACAACGCTTATGACAAGAGGATAAGAGGATTAGATTGGTTTGAAAGAGATAATGTACATCAAGAGTTTTTCCAAAGCATGTTTTGACATTTTGCCCCCATATCTTTATCAAGATCAAAAGAGGAATGGAGTATGAATGGACTCAATATGATAGGTATATGTAGGATAAGGATGATAGGATGGAATGATAAGATAGGATGGAAAATGATAGGGTCGATGAGACAATGTGCTCCCAAGGGTAAGTGACATAGAAGATCAACATACACATGATGCCTATTTGCCAGGTTTTCATCATGGTACTTATCCAAGGCACCACCAAGGGTGGTTTTCACCATTGGACGAAGGGATTTTTCTTTACTTTTTTTATTCTTTTGTTTTTGAATATTTGGATAGGATAGGTGAAATACGGATGAGAGGGACTCAAGTGTCTGGTTTTATGACAGGTGGTAGTTCCACTAGGGATGAATGTCATCAAATGGACCATATCAAATGTCATTATGCTCATAGATGTTGGTAGGGGATTGCATGAAAGGGACATGGAGTAGGTAGATAGTGGATTATGATGTGGATTAAGGAGGACTTATGCCAGGAAGATGGATGAAAGGCTTATGCAAAAGCATGGACCATAGGAACAGGATGGGGAATATATGTGGGATAATAGTTGAATGATGGGGTGATCGAGGTATGGAAAGGCATCATGACCAATGGTTGCACATATCATGTTAAGCATTAAAGCTTGTGATTGGATGGTTGTGTAGGAAGCAATGGAGATGTTTGCTTAGTGGATGGATGATGTAGGCATTTAGGAACTCACATGGTCTTAGTATTTTTATGATTTTTGTTTTTGATGTGGGATGAAAGAATATGATGTTTTTGTATGGAATATGATTTTTGAATGGAAGCGGATGGTTGGGGTTTTTGAGAGGTGGATGCCTTATTTGACTTGTTTTTTTGCTTAGGGACCCATACCATCTTGCTTTTGGACTTCGCTTTTGGAGGTATGGGCTTGGATAGCATTTTAGATGGATTTTGTTTTGAATTTTTGAATTGATTTACTAAGGTATTAGGACCCTCAAGATTTTTGACTTTATGAAAGGAGGCATCCCAATATTTATTTTTTAATCCCTTAGGTTTGGTGGAATGAGTGGAAGCTTCATGTTTAGACAATATGTGCATTTGTCGGTCATGATTCTAAATGTGAGGGAATGTGTGGATGGATGGATTTGGTGTTGGGAGAAGTGATGGTAAAATGAATGGAGGGATGTTAGGATTTGGAAGTAGTGGAGCTAGATAGGACGATGGAAGGTGTATGGTCACATGATTTTGAGATTTGTATGATAAGGGAGGTGGAATGGCGATATGTGTTTTTGGGGATATGATAGGATGTGTGATGGGAATGAGTGGATTTAGAAGGCATGGAGGAAGTACCAACATCATGATCTTAGGGAGTATAACCAAGGCCATAAGAGGGTGGAGGGAATTCGACATGGATAGGCTCCAAAAAACCTTGTTCATGAAGGCTTAAGCCTTTACCTTGATAGTTCATATTTTGGAGTATGCGGTGGATAATGGGATTATGGGTGATTTGGACACTAGATGTGATCTCAATATTTGATGGGGAAGGTGAAGTGGTAGATAATGGTTGTTGCTCTCTTAGGGAAGAACATTCATGGATGAAGGTAGTGAGACCAAGGGGATGGGATAATGGATTTGTAACATGGTTGATAAGGGATGATGGAGGATCATTAGGATCTTGATTATCATTATGCTCACTAAGATCCAAGTTATTGGTTTGATCATCTATGTGCACTTGGGAGGCAAGTGTCTCATCAAGGGAAGTGTGTGTTGTTGGATTATGGATAGGACTAGGTGGAGGATGGATAGGAGTAATGGGGGTTTCTTGCTCATGGATGGTTATGGGGTTATGGATAGATGGGGTAATAAGCTCGTGACCATGGAATGCATAAAGTTGGCTAAGAGGATCATCATGGTTCGCTTGATCATAGATGGGATCTTGATCATAGATAGGATTAAGTGTGATATGGATGGGATCAATTTGCTTGTGTATAGATTCTTGATCAACGATAATATCTCGATCATAGAAAAGATATAGGTTATGGATGGATTGGATTTGGATTTGGATTTATTTCTCATGTATAGGTATAGGATCAAGTTGCTCATGGATATCTTATTCATAGGTAATATCTTGATCATGAAAAAGATAAATGTTATGGATGGGTGGAGTGAAAGTGATTTGATCTTGATTAGGACTAGGACTTGATGTTTTCACATGCTTAGGATTAGGTTTTTGACATACCTCTTGGGTTACTTGAATAGAAGTGATAGGATCTTGGATAGGCGTGATATGCTCTTGAGGGTTATCAACATGAAGGGATGAAGGATCTTGACTTGGATTCATTGGTGGAGATTCTTCAATAGGCTCAAGGGGTTGTGGACTATATGATGGGATTGTAGGATTGGACATGGCGTTGGAAGAATCTTTTGTAGGTTTAATGATAGGAATTTGGTGACATGGTTGACTTCTTGCTAGTAGCCCTTGGATCACATCCTTTGTAGGTGTATGGGTAGATGAATGATGTAATGAATGGGTGGATTTGGGTGAAAGAGGTAATGGTGTGATACAAAAGGTTTTCTCAATGGTATACTCTCCTAGTCCTTTATCTTTGAGCTTGACTTTGAGTTCGGATGTCTTGGATGTAGAAGGTAGTGAGGTTGGGTCGATACGGGCTGAAGAGGAGGAAGTTGCACGGTTGGTGGGAATTACAACTTCGGGCTTGGATTGGATGGAATTGAAATATTGGAATTGATTAGGATCACCTTGGATAGTGATTTCTTGGCCATTATGAGGAACCTTGATATACTGATGGTAGGTGGATGGCACAACCTTCATCACATGTATCCAAAGTCTTCCAAGGAGAATATTATATGCTAGTTCCATGTCAAGCACTTGACACACCACATATTTCACTACCGGTCCCACTCTGATTGGCAAAAGAACGGTTCTTTTTGATGTCCTTTCTTCTTCATCGTAAGCCTTGATGGTAATTTTCTTTTTAGGATCAATGGCATTCTCTGAAAACCCCAATGCAAGGATTAGTTTTAACGTGTAGATATTTAAACCCGCCCCTCCATCTTTTAGGACCCATTTTATTTAATGCTTATGGATGAAGGTTTCAATATGGAGAGATGCATTGTGTGGTTGGGTGATAGATATATCATCTTTTTCTGTGAAGAATAAGAAATGGGGTGTAGTTAGATGACCTACCATGGTGTGAAATTACTCTTCGGCTAGATTGGTTGGGAGGGTAGTTTCCAAGAGAGCCTTTCCAAGGATGGCTTTATGAGATGGAGATAGACGCAAGAGCTCCAAAATGGATATATGGGTTGGTGTTTTATGGAGTTGGTCAAGGATGTTGTATTGGTCGAACGTGGAAGATGGTTTGGACGGAGTCCCTTGGAGAGTAATCTTTCCACCATGAGTGGTCACATTACAAGTGGGCCTTTTATTTATAGTGATCACATTTACATGTGAGTCACCTTCGAAGATGTGGTTAACAACATAATCATATGACACATTTGTATAGTTGGTGTTGTTACCACTACTATTGTTTTGATTTGAGACCCTCCCTTCTCATAGTTGGGGAGCGGATTCTTGAATGCCAAATGGTCCTCATTGGATACGTGTCCATCAATTTTTATTACTTTTTGATCAATCAAGTCTTGAATGATATTCTTTAGTCTTTGGCAGTCATTAGTTTTGTGACCTTTGCTCCTATGATATTCGCAAAAGTCTGAGTCTTTCCACCAAGAAGGTTTAAATTTATGTTCATAATCTCGCACCGTTGGAAGCATTATGAGGTTGTTTGGTATGAGCTTCCTTAGGATAGATTCAATCAATTCCCCTAATGGTGTAACTTTCGACGAGGAGGAAAGTTTATAGGTCTTGGATCATTGTTTTGAGGTTTGGTGGATGGTGTGTTGTTTTGCAGATTTGATAGATTGAAGATCAGTTGTTTTTGGTACCACATTGTTTAGCATCAACAATACCATCGTTCACAATGTTTTTGTTTTTGGTCCAAAACCTTGGCTTGTCTATGTTATTACTTGAACTACGGGTGTCCTTGTAGAGTTTGATTTCCCCCTTTGCTATCAAGGCTTTCTCGATGAGTAGCCCCATTTCAATGACCTTACTAAAAGTAGTTGGACATTGTATTTGGATTTGATAGATTAGTTCCGTGGATAGATTGTGAACAAACATTTCTATCATTTGCTTCTCCGGTATGTGGTAGGGACACTTGCTTGCAAGTTGTCTCCATCTTTGTAGGAAAGAGGCGAAGGATTCTCCCCCTTTTTGCTTGTTATTACAAAGGTCCAACATGGAGATTTCATGTTTGATATTGTATGAGAAATGTGTGACAAATTTATCCAGTAGTTCATCAAAAGTACAGATGCCGGGAGGTAGGCGAGGGAACCACTCCATAGCTTGTCCTCCTAAGCTTCTTGGGAATAGTCGCATAAGATATGTTTCGTTGTGTGTGACTTCTAGACATGAGGAGCTAAATTCCCTTATATGATCTCTTGGATCACCTTTTCCTCTATATTTGTCAAATTTTGGAACCTCAAACCTTGAGGGAAAAGGTATCATGAGCAAAGATTTATCAAATGGATAAGGTGAGATATCCTCAAGGAAGTAGTGTTTTGTGGTTGTCCCACTTTGGATTTCCACCAACTATTTTTGCAAGGCTTGGATTTGTGTTGTTAATGTGTCCAAGGGATTGAGTGTATCCTTAGCCTTTTCTGATTTAGAAGCATCTTTGTCAGTTTTGGAGGCATCTTTGTCATATTTGGAGCCATCTTTCGAAGACTCAGCTTCATTTGAGGAATTGTTCTCTCTTAGATTTGAGACATCAAAATCTGAGGGCAACTTAGCTCTTTGTTGAGCTAGCATAAGAAAATATTTATGAGGATCCGTGGCAATGATCCTATCCATTATCTTTTGAAATCTTGGATCTTGGAGGTGTTTAAGGATTTCCTCTTGGTTAATTTCCTCTTTATCAGAATCGTGCCCACTATTGTGAATGGAACCCATTTTTTGCTTTTGTTTTACTTGGGACCTAGTTTGAACCATGCAAGTTTGAGATGTGGGTGAAGTTGGATTTGTGAGACTTGGTGGACTTGGTTTGATGTTTTGGTATGAAATGATTTGAGGGTGAATTTGGTTGGATATGTTTTTGATAAGATTTTGCTAAGGTTTTATATTGATCTATGTTGTCCAAACAATGTGCTCTTGAGCTAAAAGGTAGTCAAAATAGGGATAGTTGATCACCACTATTGATATAGACTATTCTTTTATCAAGATTATACTAGCACAGTTTTGAGGTAAAGGATGATTGATCTTGTTATGAAACTAACTAGATTTTGTTTGAATTTGGCAGAGTCTCAAGAACGCCTAGATGAAAATCTTGGTTTGGTTTGGACATCAAGATAGTGGTATGCAAAGGTGATGTTTGAAAATGGTATGAAGATGTGATTGCAAGGTTGAAGTTATTTTCCAAGTGTACTAGAGCAAAAAGGGTACTCGGAAATGGTTTCACTCTTGTCTCAAAATGTATGTAACAACTCTATGTTGTGTATGTGCATGACTACATAAATTTTGCTTTTTGTTTCAGTTTGTCAGTTTTGGCTTGTTTGTGCAAGTTTTCCTAGGATGCTCTAAAGTTTGTGGTATTGTTTTTGACTCAAGTTATTGCCAGAAAACATAGTAAACAACAAGTTGTCATGATTTTCTTTTTTTTGATACAATTTTTGATAAAATATTAAAACAAATAGGTACAATCCTAAGGATGGCAAGGGCAATATTTGTCGAATTCCAACTTGGATTTTTACTCCAGCCACTTACATAAAGGCGGACAGTTAGTAACTTGGTAGCACTGGCTCCCCCTTACAGTGCACACACTTCTCAGCATACCAAGTTACAATCCCTCCGAAGAGTTGGATTTTCTGTCTCTACACTAAATGAGTGTATTACGTTGGACGGCTTCGACCTCCTGCGTCAACAAATAGGGGTTTTTAGCTTTCTAAAACAATGGGATTTTTAGTGTGGGCATTCGTTCAAGTGGTTATACGTGCGGAAATTTGCTCCGTTATGGAGGATTCCTAGTTTGAAGGGGTTAGGCTCAACAAATTTTGATGCACCACAAGGGTACTATGGGAAACATTTGTTGGTATAACACAGCATTACCTGATGTTTATGACTTTTGTCACAAACACAATTTATTTATAGCAACTAGGAAGTGGCTTGGCTTTAGCCCATTATCGCTCGAGGTCGTCCCACTTGGAAGAAACTCAATCCCAAGGGCAGACCTCTTCTAAAGGTTACACAAATAAAATGATGAGATTGGCATTTTGATCACCCAAAAAGGGGAGAGCATAGTCCTATCACTATTTTCAAACACATAATACATTGGTTCTTTATCCTCCTAGAGTTAAAACTAAGTGTGTTTTACTCTACCAAGCACAAGAAATTGGCAAGATAGCAATAAGTTTGAAAAAGATTGTTAATTTTATCCTCCTAAACAAACTATTGTGAAGATTGTTGTTAAAGAATTAAACAAGTTACTTACTCCTATTTAAGCTAGATGAGAGTTTGTGGTGCAAGATAGCAATGAAATATTTGTTTAGTTTTATCCACCTAGGTTGGGACTAAGTGAAAGTTGTATGCAACAATACAATTTACTTCCTCTTAATTAAATCTAGGTGAGAATTTGCATGAATATGTCAAATTACTTCCTCCTAATTAAATCTAGATGATGATATGATGCAACTAAATGACTAAACCAGCTTCTACACCTACAAGATCATTGTGTTAAAAACCTCCATTTGATGATTAAAATACCTGCAACACAAGTCAGTACAACAAATTTGGTCGAATTTGATTCTTAGTGGGGCGAATGTGGGGGTGAACTAGTTGATTATGTGATATCGTAGATTTTTGCAATGAGACTGGTCGAGTGGGCCGAGCAAATAGGCTAGATCCAAAGTGGCGTGGTCGGGTAAAAAAAAAGTAGAGTCTCATTGAAGATGTGGACACAGGTGGTAGCCTGCAACTAGAATCAATCCCTCTATAGATGTTGAGGTCAAAATTGTGATAAGTCGAGAATGAGTTGTGGCTACTGAGCAAGGTAGAATGCCTTGTGAAGGCACAGAGAACACCGAACTTGGGCTAAACTCCAACAACAGGTGATCTACAGAAATGTCAGGCAACCTATAGATTTTGAGGAATGGCGAGACCCAAACTGTGACCTCGATAACCAGCAGGTGAGCAAGATCATGAGAAAAGGGCGATGATAATGGCGGCCCTACAGAAGAAATCCACAATCCAAATAAAATGATGGCCTGAGATGGTCAATAGGGGTCGTAATGAACGCTTGATGGAGGTCAGCTCGCTGAAAGAGTCATTGAAGGTGAAGAACGAGTCTTTGGGACTACAACCTGAGCCCATGACAGGGCCTATTTGAACGACTGCAACCTGAGATGAAGTGAGGCCAATAAGGGGCCGAACCAAAGCCCACGACAAGGCTTGTTTGATTGGGTCAGACGTCTTTGGGCTGAGTCAGCCCCTACAAAGCAAAACATCAAACTTCGGTGGAAATAGGATGCTTCTTCGTTTAAATAAACTCTTTTTTGAAAAAGCACACAATAATCTGTGTATTATGCGCAGCCAGTAGAGGTCTCAAAAATAGAGGCAGAAACGTTGGAAAAACTCAAAATGGGGCAGTGGCCCCACGGTGGGCGCCAAAATGTTAGAGGAAGTTATGAACAATAGTTTTAAAGAACTAAATATCCTATAACTCAATGGAAATAAGATAAAATTCAATAAACAAAGATATTACCTTCGTAGACCAATTTCACCTCATTCCTTCTATTGTTGCCTATCTCATATTGATCTTATGAATGAGTTGAGCTCTCAGAAGTGTGTACTTCCTTGCTGTTGAAGATGACAATAGGAGAATGGTTGTAGATAGATAATGAAATGAAGATTAAACTACAATGCAACTCTATGAAGATGGATAATGGAGATATGGAGACATGGTTGGATGATTGCGATGATGATAATGCATGCTGGTAGGATTTCTGCAGAGTAAGATTGCTAAAGCTTGAGTGGATCAAAATGGGTGTGAGGACCTTACTTTTATAGGCTTAAGAGTGGGCAAGTCCAAGTGTCAATAGATCCATGACTAGAGGAATTATCTGTGATGTGTACGGTTGAGATGGAGTTGAGGGAGATAATCATGGGAAATGTTCCTACTACGTTTACAAGGTAGAGGAATAAGTAGATCCAAGAGCCACATGTCATTGTGCTCACAAATGACCTATGAGTTAAAGGTGGAAGCCTTTGAGGAGATTGTGGAAGGACTCTTAATCTGTTGGAATGTGAGAGATGAACTAGAATTAGAAAGACAAGTGTCTTTGAGCATAAAGGTGATTGAGAAATAATAGGACACATGTGGGTGAGTACAATTAGCTAATTAAATATTAAAATATTTAATTATGTGTGCAACATGGTGAGGTGGAAGATGAGGTGGAAAAATGACATGGATGAGATGATGTGGAATTATGGAATTTAGGACTTAGGAATAGATGATTAATTAAATAATTTGGGATTATTTAACTAGATGAGACATTTAGAGGAATTTAGATGATTTAATTAAATAAAATTGATTTTTATTTAATTTTGGGGATAATGAACCAATTAAATAAATTAGAATATTTATTTAATTGATAGATGAAATAAGAATTAAAATAAATATTAAAATATTTATTTAATTCGACATGAGGCACTTTTAGGTGTATACAGGAAGGAATGTTGTCCAACAATTCATTCCTCTTAGCAAGGCCTTACGAAGCTAAATTTTTTTAAAATAATTGGCAACCACTTGGCCCACTTGGAATTCCGTTTTCACCACATTCCCTCTTTCATCCATCAATCTAGTGATGTTGCTCCTCTTCCTATGTCTCATAGTAGATTGGTGGAAGAAAGCAATGTTTCTATCACCCTCTCGCAACCATTACACTCTGGATTTCTGTTTCCAATAGATTTCCTCTCTTTTCAGCATTTCATTCCATTCCTTCCTTAAAGAATCCTCTTGCTTTAGTGTGGAATCCAAAGTATCACCTTGGGCCATTAGCAGCTGAATATCAACAAGGTTATAGGAGATCCTTTTTTTATGCTCAAAGATATTCCCAAAGGTAAACTTATTCTAGCCTTTCACTTTGGTTTTCACAAGATTCAGTTTCTGAGTCAACCTGTACATGTGAGAACCTTGGAAGGGAGTGCCCCACCATTATGCAAGATGGTCTTTGAAATCTTGGTGCTGGGTCCACATTATTTCGAATATGAAAGGATAGGGGCCTTTAACATCTCTATCTTTCCAAGACAAAAGTAGAGGGTTGCGACCAAAGGTCATTCTAGTAAGGGCTTCAAGGAGATAAGAGCTTATGTGCTCCTAGTTAGGGGTGACCAAAAATCTGTCCAGTCTAACCTGAATCATGTTATCTCCCTTCCTTCTCTTGGTCCAGGTGAACAACTATCCTTGGAGGTCCAAATCCATAAGACCAACATTGTTGAGAAACTCAACTAGGTCAGTCATGTTGTCAGAGTAGTCCATGATGCCTCCTAACTTCTCCGAAGGGTATCAAGGGGAGTTAAAATCACCCACCAGCATCCATTGATCTTCTTTATTGTCCTCAATTAAAGAGGTTAGCATTTCCCACAACTCCTTCCTGGCATTCCTTTGATTAGGGGCGTAGATGTGTCACATCTCATACTCTCGCAATCATTGATTTGGTTGAATTTATGGAATCAATGAACTTTTATTGAGATTAATTATGATGATAAATTATGCATTCTGGATTTAATTGCTTCGACTATATTTGAGACTAATCTATTGATGGTGCTATGAGTGTGAATTTTACAGGTCTTGTTGAAGGCAAGGATATGGTTCAGGTAGGGGGTCCTAGCTTCATGGAAACACGTGTCGGGTTTTATCTGGTGTCTTTATCACACACACATTCACTTAGATTTCATGGGGTTTCAAGTGATGTTTGCATTATGCTTTGCTGTGATGAATGCTTGGTAATATTTCCTTGATGGATAATGTTGAGTGCCTAGCCTTGATTTTAAAGTAAGTTCGAACCTGTAAAAAATAAAATAAAATAAAAGACAATAAATCAGTTGTAATTTGTTTAAATATAATTATAAGACATTGAAATATTATTTTTTGAAGCAAATAAATTTTATATAGGATAATGGCTTTGATAGTTAAATCATATTTGTTTATATAAATAAATAAAATTATAGTTATTATCAATGGAATATTTAATTTTATTTAAGAATTAAAATATATATATATATATATATACATATGGAAATTGTTTTGTTTATAATATAAATAAAATTGTAAATACTATAAATAAATCTTATATTGTTAAAATATAGAAAAATAGATAATATAACAGTGAACATATAGTTCTTGTTATTGTAAGAACCGTTGAATGTAAAAGGCAAGAAGCTCATATCACATGCTATTGCATGCAAAAGAAAAGCCTTCGTGGAGAGAAATACGACATGATTGAAGGATTTTGAAAAAGAGAATTAGGTTTTTTCTTGAACACAAATAAAAAGAAAGAATTTTTTTAAAAAAATATATAGATAGACGGACACAAGAGGAATAGAAAAGAAAGAGGAGATACATTTCAGGAAGAAAGAGGAGGAATCGGCGATTTAAAGCATAATCACAGAGAGGTCGTTCTTTAGACCTAGCGTGGATTCCACGTACTCCTTGTATATCAGCACTCTTGCCTGAATTTAGTAGTAAATCGGTTAGTCCAAAAATGTATTTGGTTTCTTCCTAACCATATCGGCCTTGAAATCTTATCTCTCGTTATTTTTCCTTCTTTTGGATCTACGTTCTATATCTTTATCTCTGCCTGTGAAATATCTCATAAGGCTTCACCTTATTTCAACATTCTTCTAAAGACTTAACTATTAGTAATGTCACATAATTGGAGTCGGCCTGTTCATGTGCCTAGATAATTTAGTTTCCACGCAGCCTCCACGAAATGAAGCAACCACTCATTTCAACTAAAGCCATCTTTTATTTTCTTTTCGTCTTAGAAAATTACTTGTTTAAACAATCAATTCAACGACTCCCTCCCTAACGAATGATCTAATTCACTAAGCAGATCGGCCTTTTTTTCATCAGATCTGCACTATATTTACGAAATAAGGATAGAACTCTGCTATGAGGGCGGTATATCAACCTTCTAAAGCCGTTGTCGTCTTTGTTTTTTTTTCATTCACTCAACCTCCTCCTTGCTCTATGGCAAGATGAGTAAACTCCTTATCAACCTGAAATTGGAAACCAGTTTATATTGTCCTTTGCTTTGGTTGACTTTCGTCCTTCGTTGGCCTGAGTATATATATCGACTATGAGATTCACTTGACCGGCTGTTCGTAAGCCTCGTAACCTTGTAATGGTCTCTGTTGATCAGTTGATCTGAAACTATGTTGTAAGCTGAATTTACTTTTCTGTGAGCTCTAAGATATCTTCATCCATTCTGTTTGGGTCGGCCTCTATATAACATTAAATGAAACTATTGCCTGCAAATTTAAAGCAACATGTTAGTAATTTTACATATGGACTGATTTCTAGTCTTCTTATCTGTTTTCATTAGACACTTCTTCTCATTGCAATTGATTGATTAAAATGCCACAAGTCCATTTTTTTATCATAGGATTTTTTTCCTTATGCTCAACATTATTAAACTATATTACGAAAAGGAGTGCATTACTTAATATCTGGCATGCTTATTTACTAAAAAGTTAAAAACTCGTTACAAGTGGATACTACCCCATATATGTGTACTTAGCCTTGTAAATGGGACCTTTTACAAATAGGATCTTATCTGAATTTCGTTACATATATATGCTAAACCATGTATTGTTACTGATTTTAAGAAACGAACTACTCAAAATTTCACTATAACTACAAACATTAGTGAGATACCTGAACTAATAGTTACAATTGTATGAGATACACATGTTACCTTAGTAGGAAATGGTGCTATGAAAAACAAACAATTACCATGTTCCCTAGAATATAATTATCTTTTCTTGTATCATGTTAGCAAGATAGGGGTTCTAATTTCCACATAAATTGTGGAAATAGTTATATCGTTTCTTTTGAATTGAGATTTTGTGAAAGATTGCCTTTCGGGACGGGTGTCGAGTATGGTCTACCAGTTAAGTAGGTTTGCTTTTCAAAACCTACATGTCGTTTAATGGTTAAATGCTTTGGCCAAAGCGAATGAAGTGTTGAAATAGACACATGCACCATTGAAATAGATGGTAAATTGCCTAGTTCTTATGTTATATTTTTCCTTGTCATATCCTATTGATGAGATGTTGCATTCATGTTAGAATTGCATGTAGATTGATATGTACACACCAAATTCCACCCTGCACTTGTTTACAGATTGGTAGGCCCTTTAAGCAGAGTTGGCCATCCTTCAGTTTGAAGGATACCAGAGAAGTGCAATGCTTCGTGGTTGGGCAGAAAAGCGTCTGAACCATGTTCTTGTCCTTCGGTGCAGCAGATGGCTGGTTGGTCGATAGTGGTCGAGAACTATTCGTTGGATTTATATGATATTGATCACTTTGTACTTATATTTGACTCAAAGAATTGTAAGGGTTTATGTTATTATTTGAACTTGTAATATTGTTGACTTGATATACTCTGTAATCGACTTCAAATGGATATTTTGTAATCACGATTGCATATCAAACTTATGAATGGAAAAAACTTGTTATTTATTTCACAACTATTCTTGCAATGTCATTAGATATTTCCTGTTGTTACTCCTTCTTATGATGTTGTAGTTACTTTACTCACTTGATGTTAAAATGTGGTTTTTACTTCAGTAATTAAGTTTTACTTCAGTTGTGTTTATGATGTTGAATTTTTCTAGTACTTTACATTTGGTATTAGAGCCAGGTTCTACTCTAGTCCTTTTGGACCGTTACGCTAAAGTTGTAAACTCTTTGCAGATAATTTATCATGAACACTAGAAACTCTGGATGTAGGGTAGCAAACCTAGGATCTAGCAGTAACCCTGACACTGGAAATAATGAAGAATCCAATGTTGGGAACAATGCTGGTGCTGATGCAAGAGGGGTTAATGTTGGAAATAATGAGGCAAACAATAATAACAATGTTGGACAGAATAATGAGGGATAGAATAACCAATTGACTCAAATCCTAGCTCTCTTGACTCGGCAAGGAACTCTCTTGACTCAGAAGGGAACTCAAATGAACACTATGGAATAAGAAATTAGAGGAATTAAGGGAAATAATAATGAGGAAAGAAGAGAATAAAACAAAAATCCTGAGGGTGAAGTGAGTGGAAACAACATAAACAATATTGCTGAGGAGTTAGGAAAGGATCTCAAAAAGGTTACCCTTCCTAAGTTTGATGGTAAGACTATAGGTGACAGAACTAAAGCATGGATCATTGATATGGAAAAATATTTTGACCTCTGTGACTTGTCTGATGAAACTAAAGCTATATGGGCATCCTATCAGCTTATAGGGGAAGCTTCGACTTGGTGGGACAATGAAAAGGTTGAAAAGAAACTGTTACTAGGAGAAGTCACATGGGATCGTTTCCTTAAGTTGTTCAGGAAGAGGTGGTTGCCACAGCTTTATTTTGACAAGAAAATGATAGAATTTCAAAACCTCACTCAGGGAGGTATGATAGTGACTCAGTATTGGGAGAAATTCTCTCACCTGTTGAAGTATGTTCCACAGTATTAGCTTGATGAAAGGTTCAGGATTCATAAGTTCATCTTGGGGTTAAGGCCACAGATTGGATTAGATGTTGATATTCATAATCCATAGACCATGGATGAAGTGTTTGAAAAGGCTACTAAACAGGAGTAGAAACTGCAGTAGATTTCAAATTACCATAAGAGTTGGGATGTGAAGAATGGGAATAAAAGGTATCAGAATGACAGTCGTAATCAGGGCAGAAGTAGCAATCAAGGGAATAGTAAGCGCCAAATAAGGAATCTTAAAAGAGGCAATAACTATCAAGATAAAAACATAGGGAACCAAGGTGGAAATAATAATAAGAGAGGTAATTATGGTAACAATGGTAATAATAACAGGAGGGACATGTTAGCTAGACACAGAGGACCCAGAGATGGATGTTATACTTGTGGAGGAGAGCACTATGCAAGTGCATGTCCTCGTCGAACAGAAAATCAGAGAGATGGAAATCGACAAGGAGCTCCTCAACAGCAAATTCATGCAACTGTAGATCATCGTTAGGTGGATTTCCAAGCTACACCCATTCAAATGTCCGATAATCTCTTTGGCCTCCTAGTTTCTATTTTAATTGATACATGAGCTACGGAATGTTTTGTTGATCCTAAGATTGTAGTTAAGTTATCTATAAAACCTAGACACATGGAAAATTCTTGGATGGTGCAGTATGGTAATAATGCAGAGAAAAGAGTAGATTCATGTCTAGTATGCAGTGAATTAGATCTTCCTACTTTCCAAACACAAGTCAATATTTATGTTGCCCCTCTAGGATCTTATGATGTGATTCTTGGAATCAATTGGTTACTGAACATAAGTCCTTAGTAGATTGTGAAGAGAAAGTAGTGAAATGCCTAGATGACTTTGGGAATCGGGTAGAGATTCATGGATAAAGAACACCACTTAAGCTAAGACAGATATCAGCTATGCAATTGAAAAAAGCTAAAAGAAAGGGATGTTCCATCTATGCAGTGAAGATAAGAGATCTAGATAATCAAGAACTATCTTTTGACAACTATCCTATTCTTAGAGAATTCAAAGATGTCTTTCCTGATGAGTTGATAGAACTACCGCCTACAAGAGAATTCAACTTCTCTATTGATCTAATGCCAGGAACTAAACCACAGTCTAAAGCACCTTATAGGATGACAACAACAGAATTGTATGAGCTTAAGGTACAATTAGAAGAATTGTTAAAACAAGGGTTTATTAGACCTAGTGTGTCACCTTGGAGTGCACCAGTCATCTTCGTAAAGAAGAAGGATGGAACATTGAGGTTGTGCATTGACTACAGAATGCTCAACAAGGATAGATGAGTTGTTCGACCAAATGAAAGGTGCAAAGGTATTCTCTAAAATAGACCTTAGATCTGGTTACCATCATTTACGGATTAAGGACGGGGATATCTCAAAAATAGCATTCAGAACACGATATGGTCAATACGAGTTCACAGTAGTACCATTCGAGTTAACTAATGCACCAACAACTTTTATGAACTTGATGAACAGTGTGTTCAGGTATTGTCTAGATGAATTTGTGTTGGTATTCTTAGAGGACATTCTGATTTATTCAAAATCAGTAGAGGAGCATGACAGACACTTGAGAATAGTCTTGCAGCGTTTGAGAGAAAGAAAACTTTTTGGCAAGTTATCTAAATGCACATTCTACCAAAGTAAAGTGCACTATCTTGGCCACGTAATTTCAACAGATGGGATAGCGGTAGATCCTAAAAAGATCAAGGTAAAAATGGAATGGCCTGCACCATAGACTATAACTGAGGTTAGAAGTTTTATGGGGCTAGCAGGATACAACAGAAAATTTGTAGAAGGATTCTCGACAATTACAGCACCCATAACCTCGTTACAAAAGAAGGATAAGAAGTTTGATTGGATAGACAAATGTGAACAAGCTTTTCAGTTGTTGAAATAAAAACTCACATTAGCACCTATTCTAACCATACCTGATCTAAATGGTCATTTCACAGTGATAACAGATGCTTCTAGTGAAGGTGTGGGAGGAGTGTTGATGCAGAATGGAAAAGTAGTGGCATATGAATCAAGAAAACTAAAACAACATGAGTTAAATTATGCACCTCATGATCTCAAATTGTCTGCTATTGTTCACGCACTCCAAATGTGGAGGCATTATATCTTGGGTAAGTCATTCGAGTGAAAGACAGATCACCTAGGACTCAAATATATTTTCACCCAACCTAATCTCAATGCATGACAAAGAAGGTGGTTAGAATTCTTAAGCGAGTATGATTTTGGAATCGAGTATATTAAAGGCAAAGAGAACAGGGTAGTAGATGCTCTTAGCAAGAGATGACATCTAGCTACTATGGTAACCACTAGAACCAATATGAGACAACAGGTAATCCAAAACTTGCAAGGGGATGCGCACTATGAATGGGTTAAGCATGCATTAGAAGCAGACCCCACAGATCATAGATTTGATGGGTATCTGATAGAATCAGAAGGGCTTATGAGATATCAGGGAAGAATGTATATCCCAGATTCAGGTGAATTAAGGAAATTGGTCCTTGAAGAGATTCACAGTGCTCCATATTCTGGACACCCAGGAGTGACCAAGACAATGGAAGGATTAAGGCCATTGTACTTTTGGCCTAAACTCAAGAAGGACGTGACAGAGTTTGTCGCTCGATGTTTAGAGTGTCAACGCGTCAAGGTGGAACATGTCCATCCTGGAGAACTACTTTATCCACACAGTGTACCTGAGTACAAATGGTAGATTATTAGCATGGACTTTATTCAGGGATTGCCCATGTCAAAGAATAGGCGTGATGTTATCTTAGTGGTAGTGGACAAACTGACGAAAGTGGCTTATTTCATTCCCAGAAATCTCTCAGATGGGTCACTGACGTTAGCAAAAAAGTTTGTCCAAGAGATCTTTCGACTACATGGAGTGCCAAAAATGATCATCTCAGATTGTGATACTTGTATGACCTCTAGGTTTTGGACCACACTTAATGCAGCCTTGGGGACTAAGTTGAATTTTAGTACAACTTATCACCCTGAAACATATGGTCAGGTAGAGAGAGTCAACCAAGTAGTGGAGGATCTTCTGAGGTTGTACTGTATGGACCAGCAGTACAAATGGGAAGAATATCTACTTTGGTAGAGTTCGCAAATAATAATTCCTACATGCATCTTTGGGAATGGCACCATTTGAGGCTCTTTATTGTCGCAGGTGTAGAACTCCAATCAGTTGGGATAGGATTGAAGATTAAATAGTAGTTGGACCTGACATGTTGAAAGAAATGGAAGATCGAATGAGGCTAATCAAAGAGAAATTGAAACAAGCCTCGAATAGACAGAAAAGTTATGCAGCTAAGAACAGGACTTTTAGGAAATTCTCAGTGGGTGACAAAGTGTTTTTAAAGGTCAAGCCTCATAAGAGCTCAATTTTGTTTGGCAAGGCATCCAAACTAGCTCCGAGATTCGTAGGACCTTTCGACGTTTTAGAAGTGATCAATCTAGTTGCATATAGATTTGCTCTGCCGCTAACTCTCGCCAAGATCATAATGTTTTTCATGTGTCATTGCTCAAACCTTATCATCCTTACATTTTGCATATTCTTGATTGGTATGCTCTACAAGTACAGGATCTAGGAGTGGTGCTAGTGGAGCCCATTCGAGTCTTGGAGAAGCGCAATGTTAAGTTGCGTAATCAAGACATAGTGCAGTATAAGGTCCAGTGGGACAAGTATTCAGTGGACAGTGCCACTTGGGAGGATGCTTCCGTTATTGATAAATCTTTTCCGCATTTGGGAAATTAGAATAGATATTTCATTTACATGCATAATAGATACTTGATACTTAGATGATGATACATTATTATTGATATTTAATTGTTTGGTTTGATGTACAATAACACATTGAGATGATGTCGACTTCAGATGGATATTTTGTAATCATGATTACATATCAAACTTATGAATGGCAAAAACTTGTTATTTCTTTCGAAACTATTCTTGCAATGTCATTAGATATTTCCTGTTTATACTCCTTATGATGTTGTAGTTACTTTATTCACTTGATGTTAAAATGTGGTTTTTACTTCAGTTGTGTTTATGATGTGGAATTTTTCTAGTACTTTACAAGATGTTAACAATATTCCAAATCTTGCTTTGAGTAAAAACCTTGACACACAAACTACTCTTAGACTGATAGGGGCATTCCGCTTTAACCATATTCTTGTTCTGCATAGTAACAATACCCCTAGAGGCTCCAGAAGCATCACTGATGTAGTAGTCAGCATTGGGCCCAAAATATTTTGGCAATAACTTGAAATATTTCGGCCCTCTTCTTAACTTCCTGCAATAAAAGAATATCAATTTTGTAATCAAAGATGCAGTTCTTGACCAAGAACTACTTTTGGGGACTATTCAGTCCCCTAATATTCCATGAGAGAATCTTCATTTTGATTCTTGGACCTTTCTAGAGGCAATCTGGACAGTGTCCTTTTTCTACCCATCGTAATATCCCTGTTGATTGCTCTATGTCTGGTTTCTCTTTGGAAAGGCCTACCAGCCTTGGTATCCACTCCCACATCAGCAATCTTTTTCCCTAGGTTTTGACCTTTCTTCCTACCTGTAGTCCATCCCTCTAAATCTCAGTCAATGCATGACTTACTTGTTCCAACTCTCATGGTTATGCTGAAAGGACTATCCCTCGGGGAAGAGAAGCTCGTTAACATACTACCAATCCCTCCACTAGTCACTGGACTGTTAATCTGTTTGAAAATAGATCTTGGCCCAGAATCTGACCTAGACTCAATGGTCCTCTCTTCCTTTTGTTTAGAGCTAGGAAAAACCACATGGGAATCTCCCCTTCTTCCATATCCCCCTGAAGGGAAAGGGCATTTTCCTTCTGTTGGGAAGGCAATTGCACCGAATGTAGATTTTCTTCTGTTGTTTGAGTCCTGTTACTCCCTTCCTGTAAGTTGGGATTCACTAAATCCAGAGGCCCCTCTGCAACATGGTGCAAGTCTTTGTCTTCTTAGATGCTTCATTAATATCTTTTCTAAAGATAGATGGTTTAGTATGACTTCTCTAATTATGTTCCATTTTTTGAGGAGTCGGCTCTTCTAATTTGTCTCTATTTATTAATATTCTCCTTTACTATCCTTTCTATTTTCCTTTTCTACTCTTGGTCGCTTGGGTCATTTCTCCATCAACTTCTTAACACTCTTAGCACTTTTGATAGCCTCCTATTGTTTCACCAATTTCCTCACTCTATCCTTACCTCTAGGTAATTCAATCTCAAAGAAATCTTCACTAAAATCTCTTCACACACTATTACAAAATCTCTTCTTGCTACCTCTTCCTTTATTCAGAAGGGTCCACTATATCCTTTAGAGAAAGTCTTCTCACTTTATTCAGCATGGGAGGTGACTCTTTGTTTGGGGGCTCACCTCCTCATAGGGTCTTTTCACTTTATGGGACATGTCTTTTAGTAACTCATCATTAGGTAGTAGATTCCCAATAAATAAACTTGAGTTATTACATCCTTCCTCAAATGCTTCTATTGTATTGATGGCAAATTCTAGATTATTAAAGATTTAATTTAAATATGTATTCCCTTCACCTCCCTTCCCTTTCTAGGACTCTAAGGTTTTTAACATCTTATCTTTTTAAGGCCCACATTCCTACTCACCACATCATCTAAATACTCCACATTGAAATTCAAAGGTTTTAATTAAGAATTTGGGGTTAGTAAACCCTCAAAATCTTCATGTACTATGACCTTTAGATATGATAGATTTGAAGTAGAAATTAGTTCTTGAGTTAGAAAATGAAATGGCCAAGTTCCCCTTATTCTAGGCCCTACCTAAGCACTCCCACTTCTAAGCTCTCCCATATCCATCTCAACTGATTCTTCATACTCCTTTAATTGTCCTACCATCTATGTCAGATTTCCTTTTGATTTTCTTATTAGGGTTATTGGTTACTCTAATTTTTTAATGTTAGTGAGCACCATCCCGCCTATTGATCCCTCTAATTCTCGACTCTCAAAATTTTTAGTAGCAACCCTCTTGGCATGCTCTAATAAGGCTTCCTTAGCCTTCTCAATTCTTTTGTTTTCTCTCTCTCTCATATATTTCAACTACCTTTCTTCACTAATGTTTGTCCCATATGCCATCTTAATCTCTTCAACAATCTCTCTTTTCTTCCTGTTGTCTCTTCTATTCATTGGTGTTTTTTATTTGTTTTTCACTCATCCTTTTTCATCCTCAGTGGCTCAAACTAGACCAACCTTATCAATTACATTTTTTAGTATCCCCCATTCCATTCATCACACCCTAGATGCCTAACCCCACTGAGGGCAAGGACCTAGTGTGTGCTATTGTACAACATCACAATAACATCACAATTTCTTCCATGTTCATCTATAATCCCTTCTCCCTAAAGTTTTTCTTAGCATAACTCTCCCTGGGTTTTGTCCTCTCCTTACCGCCAATAACTAGGATCTTGACAATGAAACCAAATGTTGACAAGAAAATGCAAATTAATGATCTATGCTATTGTTGTGTTTTACCCTAGTGTGATGGATAAGGAAGAGAATTGAAATATATATAGTAGGATTAGAGAATAAGAAAAACAAAATACACACATATCTTTACTATACATATATTAAGTCTGCATTAACATCATATACTCATCACATATATAAATGCATTATATTGACATATGTCCTTCACATATCTCTCGTTATATACCATGTCTCTCTATACATTTATCTCTCTCTCTCTAATTAATCTTCTATCACTCCTATATGACTATTACATTCCTCTTACATGCTTCTCATACCACTTCTATCTCACTCTCATGACTCCTCTATCTAGATGTGATATATATGTTGTCATCATAGCCATATCACATATAGGGATGTGTCCCTATCTATGTTTCTTCATGGTTGTACCCTTCTAAGGTTGTTGCAAGTCATCTAAATGTGGCACATTGCTATTCCTTTAACCTACAATATCTTTGGTTGTTTCTTCTTTGTCTAGAGATGGATTATCTTGATGCTAGCCTTTGGAACCCTTGTAGGTTTTAACCATTGGCCTCCATTAGACCACCCTTCCAGGTTTTCAACCTAATGGGATTATATTAGCTCTATCCTACCAATATATACTATTCTTTTGTAGAAAATGCTTTAGTTCATAAATCTATTTTACATGGCATTGATATTTATCATGCTCAAATTTTCTTGCAATGTGCACATTTAGGCTTCTCCTTAGATGAATCTACTTTTGAAGTAGTAGATGATGATGGTGTGCAATCTTTTTGTGGATTTTTCTTAGTCTTTTCTTTTGTTTCTTTTCTGGATCCTCAAATTATTTATATCCCTTAGACTATCTAGCCATCAATGTATGTGATTTAGAAGACTTCATGATGCCCATGTGAATCAATTGTTCTTGTTCTTAAATCAAAATATCAAAAAAAGCATCAAAAGTGAGCATAACATATGTAGCTCCCATAGAAAATTGATGGGTATGAGAGCAAAAATAAACACTCAATACTTCGGTCCAAGTTTAGATAGCACATTCAAAACTAATTATCAATCCCCTTTACCAATTTTATAATCATTTAGTTGTGTTCTTAGTTATTTAAATTTTGAGATGTACTCCTAGATGTCATCAAAATTATTAGAATCTAGATTCATCAAATCATTATCAAACTGATATCCCCTAATCTTGTCATTTTTATCATATAAATTTTCAAATACCCCAAGCCTCCATAACCATACAATTTTCAAGATGAAATTATGAATTAAGAGACACAAATGTACAAATATATCTAAGATCTTCATCATGAATGTCTTCCTACTCCTCCTTTTATTTAGAATTAGTAGGTTTAGGTTTTGTTCCATTTATGTACTTGGTATAACTAACATGCCTTAGATAATTCCATGTTGTTTTCCATGTGGAATTATTGTATGGTGTTAGGAGAGGAACATTGGATTTATCCTGTTATAGAGTAAAATGTGTACACTAGAATTTTACATCTAGTTTAGCACCCGATTGTGTTGTTACATGGAGCCTAATCAGACTCAGTTATGGAAGATGTGGATGGAGGATTATCTCTATCAGAAGGATTTATGGAGGCTGTTGGAAGGAAAAGCCAAGAAACTGACAACAATGACTAATAAGGATTGGAATCTTCTAAACATAAAGGCACTTGGAACCATTCGGTTGTGCATGACACCATATGTGACATTCAATATAATAGAAGCGAAGACAATAGATGAACTAATGAAAGCTTTGGATAAATTGTATGAAAAACCCTCAGCTTCCAATAAGGTATTTCTCATGAAGCATTTGTTTAATCTAAAAATGATTGAAGGTGGATCTATGATAGATCATTTAAATGAGTTCAATACGATTACCAGTCAGTTAACTTCTATAAAAGTGAAATTTGATGAAGAGGTGAGGGTGTTGCAAGTATGGGCCTAACCAATGTTGTCATTGATGTCAACATACTCCTATTGCATTGATGAACAAGGATTGGATGAGTTGTATGCTGAGGATATTGAGAAAATTAGTCCTATCAAGAACAGAGAAGAATAGTGAAGACAATAAGGTAAAGATCCCAGCTAAGATGAAGATCAGAGGATGCACTTCAAAGGGTTTTTAGATATGTGTCTTAAGATGATCTAGTAAATATTTGAGAGATACACATGAAGATTTGAAGACGTTATGGCCACTTGAGTAAAACGAGTTCCGACAAATGTTCAGAAGTGACAGAGTGACACAAATAGGTCCGATGAGATCCGAAAATGCAATATCTTGTTCTGTGGATTTGGTGGAGTGTTTAGGAAGTCAATGTGAATTGACAACTCAATTGGTTCGTGGTCTGGAGGTCCGCAAGCATCTATTCCAATATGACAGTGATGACAGACTGTGTTCTTGAGGTTCCGGATGAAGGAGAGAATGATTTCAGTAAGCAGAAGTAGTGTGGATGTTCTTGGTGACTCAGGCAATCTTGTGGAGGTCTTTGGATTATGTCCAGTTTGTGTTGGTGGTCTGCATTGAAGATTGAGCTCATAATTGAAGAATTACTTCCGGATGATGATGTTCTTCCTAAGTCTGGCCGACCGGATGAGTTACACATCCTGCGAATGATCTGAAGATGTTCTATGAAGAATGGCGTGATCCTAAAGAAGGATTGAAGTCTCAGATCTGTGTGGCCGACAGTGTGGTGATCCGCATGAAGCCTTTTGTAATTAGTCATGTTGTATTTATGTATTTGCTCTGTAATGTATGTCAACTTGGATGATTATCCCAAAGTCAAATATCTTATATAAATAAGAGTTGTGAAGTCATCTCAAAGGTATCTTGGTGGAGATGAGAGTGTGGTAGAGAGGAGCAGAGCCAAAGGCATAGCAGAAGTATTGAGCTTAAATGGAACTGACTCAAGCATGGTGAAGATGTTATTCTTCAGTTCAAGTATGTAATATTTATTAATCTGTAGATAGTGTGTCTCCTGTAGGCAGTGGGCCTCTTGTGAGCAGTGTGCTCAGGCAGTGAGCCCTAATTGGCATGTGCCATTTGTTCTTATTCTTTTAACAGATAATACAATCTTGGGTTAGTCACCCCATGGTTTTTCCCTTAACCAGGTTTTCCACATTAAAATCTTGGTGTCCTATGTGTTAATGTGTTTCTGCTCTTGAATTGTTGCATTATGTTTCCATGATTGATTCATTATTATGCTTCTAAATTACAAGAGGATTTAAGTGATTAATAGGAAGAAAGTTTTGGGACAACTGATTCACCCCCCCCTCTCAGTTGTATGTCTTGAATCTAACAATTGGTATCAAAGCTAAGTTCCTCTAAAAGAGCTTAACTGCTTGAGGAGATCCAGGATGTCGTCCTACAAGAAGGATAGTCTGAGGTTTGATGGAATTAATTACACTCTTTGGAAAAGCCACATGTAATGTCACTTGCAATGTATGGGAATGCAATATTGTATCATGGCTTCAAAGAAGTATGTTCCTCCACAGAATGGTCCGAGAACTGTAGATGAAATCAAAGATGCTGAAAACAATCTTCGGGCTAAAGAAGCTCTACTAAGTGCCTTATCTGATTCAGAGCTGACAAATGTTATTGATCTTAAAACTGCATATAAGATTTGGGAAAAACTAGAACTTCTGCATGAAGGAGACAAGTCTATTAAATGTGCCAAGCTACAGAGTCTGAAAGGAAATTTTGAAAACCTAAAGATGAGAGAAGATGAAAATATCACTACATTTATGCCAAGAGTAAATGAGCTTATTTGTGGCATTAGATGTGCTGGTAGAATCTTGGATGAAGATGAGATTGTTGCCAAAGTTCTCAGATCCCTTCCTGATTCTTACAAATACAAGGTTGCTGATATTGAAGAATTCAGATCTTTTTCAAATATCACAAGAGATCAATTGGTTGGTAAATTAGCTGCATTTGAATTGGTCAAGTTTGGAGATGCACCCCCCCAGACTGAATCTGCATTTAAAGCTAGTGCCTATGTAAAAGGAAAACAAAAGTTTGATCTGGGAGAGAACTCTTCAAAGAAATTATCATGGTATGAAAAAGCAAGAAAAGATCTGGAAGAAGATGAAGCAGAAGCTGCTCAACTTGAAGCCCTTATTGCAAAAAGATTGCCAAGAGGATCCGGTAAGTATGAAGGGAAATTGCCTTTTAAATGTTTTAACTGCAATAAGATTGGTCATTTTGCCTCAAGGTGTCCGGAAAGATTTTCAAGGCCAAATCCTAACAGATCAAGATTCTAAAAGAAATGTTACTATGTTCATGAAGATGATGATGATGGAGTAACAGATGATGAATCAGAGACAAGAAACAAATCCAGAAGTCAGTGGGTGTTTATTGCCATCAAGGAAGAAGATCCAATGCCCTCTGAATCTGTCAATCTTAAAATGGTAGAAAGAGCTCTGGCTGCCCAAGTTGAAGAAAAGGATGATTGGGTCATTGATAGTGGATGCTCCCACCATATGACAGGTGACAAAATAAGTTCATAGATTTAGAAAGATATGAAGGAGGAGTGGTAAAAATTGGTGATAATTCTGCTTGCAGAATCAGAGGTAGAGGAACCATTTCTTTTGATGGAAAGAACAAAACTAGTAATGTACTGTATATTGAAGGTCTAAAGCACAATCTTCTCAGTGTTGGACAGTTGCTGGACAAAGGCTATGATCTCTGATTCAAAAATAGAAAATGTAAGATCTTTGAAAGTTTCAGAACAGAGATTGCATCCGGTACTCAAACAAAAGGTAATATCTTCCACTTGGTTGGTACCCGTAAAAGTTGTTTATTTGTTCAAATTGATCAGAGTTGGTTGTGGCATAGGAGAATGTGTCATGTGAATTTTGATAATATCACCAAGATAAGCAACACTCAGGCTATAAGAGATCTTCCAAGACTGGTGAAACCTACTAATAGTTTGTGCAAAGAATGTTAGTTGGGTAAACAGAGCAGAGTCACATTCAAAAGTAAGGAATAGTCTTCTACCAGATTGTTGGACTTAATACATACTGATCTATGTGGTTCGGCAAGAATTAGGAGCTTGCAAGGTGATAGATACTTCATGTTATTAATTGATGACTACTCCCAGATGATGTGGGTGACTTTCCTGAAAGAAAAATCTAAGGCTCTTGAGAAATTCAAAATCTTCAAGGCTATGGTAGAAAATGAAACCAGATTAAACATAAAATGTATTAGGTCTGACAGAGGTGGAGAATTCACATCTGGGGAGTTCATAGAATTCTGTGAGAAACATGGGATAAAAGACAATTATCTGCTCCAAGGACTCCATAGCAGAATGGAGTAGTGGAGAGAAAGAACCAAACCATCCAGGAAGCATCTAGAACCATGATGATGGAAGCAAATGTTCCTCAAATCTACTGGAGAGAAGCAGTAAGCACTACTGTCTATACTCTTAATCGAGTACAAATCAGAAGCAATACTGGTAAGACCCCTTATGAGCTCTGGTTTGGTATCACTCCCATTGTGAAATATTTTAGAGTCTTTGGTAGCAAATGTTACATTAAAAGAGATGAAGATCTTGGCAAATTTGATGCTAGAAGTGATTAAGGAATATTATTGGGTTATTCTACTCAAAGCAAAGCATACCGGTGTTATAACAAGAGATTGAGAAAGATTATAGAAAATACAAATGTGAAGGTTGATGAAGGTATTGAAAAACCCTCAAGGTTTTATGAATATGATGAAGATGATCATAATGATGTTTTGGTCCAAGAAGTCCAAGCCCCTTCTGAAATTCAGATCCAGATTGATCTGGAGAATCAGAAAGAAGAGATAAGTTTGAATGAACCTGTTCAAGAAACAAAAGTGCAAGAAATTCCCAAAATTTCCAGATATGTAAGACTGAATCACTCTGAAGATCATATCATAGGTGATAAAAGCAAAGGTGTTCAAACAAGAAGAAAGATTGATCAAGACTCAGAAGAGTATTGTTTGATTTCAAAGATTGAACTAAAGACAGTGAATGAAGCATGCAATGATGAAAGCTGGACTAAAGCAATGAAGGAAGAGCTGATGCAAATTGAAAAAAATCACACTTGGGATCTTATTCCCAGACCTAGAAACAAAAATGTGATTGGAACCAAATGAGTCTTCCAGAATAAACTAAATGAAGATGGTGAAGTAGTCAGAAACAAAGCTAGATTGGTCTGCAAGGGTTATTCCCAAGTTGAAGGAGTTGATTTTGAAGAGACTTTTGCTCTAGTGGCAAGAATTAAAGTAGTCAAATTATTTCTTGCTTTTGCTACCTTAAAGGATTTCAAGGTATATCAGATGGATGTCAAGTCTGCCTTCCTGAATGGTGACTTTGAAGAAGAAGTTTACATTGAGCAACTAGATGGATTCCAATTGTCTGATCATGGTGATATGGTTTGCAAGTTGAAGAAAGCACTGTATGGACTCAAACAAGCCCCAAGAGCCTGGTATGAAAGATTGGATAAGCATCTTTTGAAGATTGGTTTCAACAAAGGTACTGCTGACAGTAACTTGTACTTCAAAATTGATCATGAAAACATCTTAATTGTTGAAGTGTTTGTTGATGATATCATTTTTGGAGGAAGAGATAGTATGTGCAAAACTTTTGCAAATCAAATAAAAAGTGAATTTGAGATGTCCATGTTTGGGGAAATGAATTTTTTCTTGGGTCTGCAAATCATTCAAACAAAGAAAGGAATCTTCATTTCATAGACCAAATATGTGAAAGAATTATTGAAGAAATTTGGGATGGAAGACTCAAAACCAATAAATACTCCTATGGCAACCGGATGCAAATTGAGCAAAGATGATGACTCTCCTAAGGCTGATCAGAAAAATTATAGGTCAATGATTGGAGGACTATTGTATCTTACTCAAACTAGACCTGACATTATGAATGTTGGTCTTGTTGCTAGATTCCAAGCTGATTCTAGAGAATCTCATGTCATGGCAATCAAGAGGATTCTTAGATATCTAAAAGGGACAGTTGAGTATGGTTTATGGTATCCTAGAGATCATGATTTCTCTCTTCATGCATATATAGATGCGGATTGGGCAAGAGATGTGGATGATTGGAAGAGTACCAGTGGTGGAGCATTCTTTTTAGGGAAAAGATTGGTTTCTTGGCTAAGCAAAAAACAAGAGGTAATATCGCTGTCCACTGCAAAAGCAGAATATATTGCAGCAGCAGGTAGTTGCACTCAAGTATTATGGATGAAGCAAATGCTAAGAGACATCAAAGTGGAGTATGAGGAACCTATCACAATCTTCTGTGATAATTCAAGTGCAATAAATATATCAAAAAATCTGGTGTTGCATTCAAAGACAAAACATATATCCATCAACTTTCACTTTTTGAGAGAGCAAGTGAACAAGAATGAAGTCAGATTGCAGTTTGTGCCCTCCAAGGATCAGATTGCAGACATTTTTACTAAACCTCTACCTAAGGACTCTTGAGTATCTCAGGGAGAAGTTAGGGGTTATTACCCCTCCAATTCTGAATTAAGGTGCACTAATGTGCATCAGTCCGGTGGATCTCACAGTCATATCTTGTGGTCTGGATTGATGATGGGAAGCTGCTACTTAGGGGGAGCAATTAGCATGATTCTGAGTGATGCAAATATGTGCCCTTTGCCATTGATGTCAAAGGGGGAGAGAAGACATGTGAAAAATAAAAGTGGTTGCTGATCAAAGGGGGAGTAGTAAAGGAAGAGAAGACATGTGAATGGTTATTGTTGTTGATAGGGGGAATTATGTCAGTCAGTGAAGAAAAGTTCTTGTCTTGATGGTTAAAACAGTTTTTCACATCATATGTTACCATCAATGACAAAGGGGGAGATTGTTGCAAGTATGGGCCTAATCGGTGTTGTCATTGATGTCAACATACTCCTGTTGCATTGATGAACAAGGATTGGATGAGTTGTATGCTAAGGATATTGAGAAAATTAGTCCTATCAAGAATAGAGAAGAACAATGAAGACAGTAAGGTAAAGATCCCAGCCAAGATGAAGATTACAGGATGCGCTTCAAAGGGTTTTTAGATATGTGTCTTAAGATGATCCAGTAAATAATTGAGAGGTCCGCATGAAGATTTGAAGACGTTATGGCCACTTGAGTAAAACTGGTTCCGACAAATGTTTAGAAGTGACAGAGCGACACAAATAGGTCCGGTGAGATCCAGAAATGCAATATCTTGTTCTGCAGATTTGGTGGAGTGTTTAGAAAGTCAATGTGAATTGACAACTCAATTGGTTCATGGTTTGGAGGTCCGCAAGCATCTATTCCAATATGACAGTGATGACAGACTGTGTTCTTGAGGTTCCAGATGAAGGAGAGAATGATTTCAGTAAGCAGAAGTAGTGTGGATGTTCTTGGTGACTCAGGCAAGCTTGTGGAGGTCTTTGGATTATGTCAAGTTCATGTTGGTGGTCCACATTGAAGATTGAGCTCGTAATTAAAGAATTACTTTTGGATGATGATGTTCTTCCTAAGTCTGGCCGACCGGATGAGTTACACATCTTGTGGATGATCTTAAAGATGTTATGTAAAGAATGGCATGTTCCTAAAGAAGGATTGAAGTCTCAGATCTGTGTGGCTGACAATTTGGTGATTCGTGTGAAGCCTTTTGTAATTAGTCATGTTGTATTTATGTATTTGCTCTGAAATGTATGCCGACTTGGATGATTATCCCAAAGTCAAATATCTTGTATAAATAAGAGTTGTGAAGTCATTTCAAAGGTATCTTGGTGGAGATGAGAGTGTGGTAGAGAGGAGCAGAGCCAAAGTATTGAGCTTAAATGGAACTAACTCAAGCATGGTGAAGATGCTATTCTTCAGTTCAAGTATGTAATATTTATTATTCTGTAGACAGTGTGTCTCCTGTAGGCAATGGACCTCTTGTGAGCAGTGTACTCGGGCAGTGAGCCCTAATTGGCATGTGCCATTTGTTATTCTTATTCTTTTAACAGAGAATACAATCTTGGGTTAGTCACCCCATAATTTTTCCCTTAACTGAGTTTTCCACGTTAAAATCTTGGTGTCATATGTGTTAATGTGTTTCTGCTCTTAAATTGTTGCATTATGTTTCCATGATTGATTCATTATTATGCTTCTGAATTACAAGAGGATTTAAGTGATTAATAGGAAGAAAGTTTTGGGACAACTGATTCACCCCCCTCTCAGTTGTCTGTCTTGAATCTAACAGAGGGATCTCTTGGTTTTATGTTCTTTGCCAGAAAGCTAGAATAGCTTGGTAATAGTTGTAAGTAACTCTGTCTCTAGTTAAAATACTTTGAAATTTGATGATGTTGTTGGTGTTATCCTTAGTGAGGAAATGTGACGAAAAAGTTAAGGAGGGTCCACATCAGGTAGTGTTTTGAATGCAGAAAGTAGGGGCAAATCAAAGGAAAGAGGAAAAGGTTCTTGAGGTCATGGGAAGTCATGAGAAAAATCAAAGGACAAGAGATCCCAATCCAAAGGACAAAAGGATTATTGGTACTGTGGGAAACCAGGTCATTTGAAGAAAGATTGCTGGTTCGGAAGAATAAAGGAGACAAACAAGAAGGCGATAAGGAGGCAAATGTGGTAAGTAATAAATCTAAAGTTGATGCTTTGATTCTTTCCTTAGATAATGTTGATGATTCATGGGTTTTAGATTCAGAGGCCTCATTTCATGCTACTCCCCATAGAAGTTATTTTCTTGATTATGTCTAAGGAGATTTTGGGCTGGTTTATTTGGGAGATAACGAACCCTAACAAATTGTTAGAAATGAAAGAATTAAGATTAAGTTACAAAATGGGAATTATTGGCTACTACAAGAGGTAAGGCACGTTCCAAGGCTAAGTAGGAATTTAATTTCAGCAGGACAGCTAGGTGATGAAGGTTGCACAGTTACTTTTAATGATAAAAATCAGAAGGTTTCAAAAGGTGCCTTAATAGTAGCAAAAGGTGTGAAATTAGGCACCTTATATCTTTGTACATTTCATACTATTCCTTCTACTTTAGTTGTTGTAGAGAAAAAACAAACAAGTTTAAGAACAGTAGTTGCGAGTTCGCAAGAAGAGACTGAAACAGTTGCTGTAGGTTTTGAGACAACACTGTGGCATAATAGACTTGGGCATATGAGTGAAAAAGATATGAAGGTACTTCATTCTAAGAAAGTTTTACCAAATCTAAATTGTATTAATATGGATTTATGTGAAAGTTGTGTGTATGGCAAACAAAAGAGAGTTAGTTTTCTCAAAGATGGAAAGAAAAAGAAAGATGAAAAGTCGAAGCTTGTGCATACGGATGTATGGGGACTAGCTTAGGTATCTTCTCTCAGTGGCTCTCAGTATTATGTTACATTCATAGACGATGCAACTAGGAAGGTTTGGATTTATTTCCATAGGCAAAAATCTGATGTATTTGAAACATTTAAGAAATGGAGTAGCTTGGTTGAGAATGAGATGGGTAAAAGATTAAAATGTCTTGGATCTGATAATGGTGGTGAGTATTGCAACAAAAAATTTGAGGATTATTATTCCTTTAATGGAATTTGTAGACAGAAAACAGTTCCAGGGACTCCACAGGAAAATGGAGTGGCTAAACGCATGAATAGGACAATAATGGAGCATGCAAGGAGCACGAGATTGCATGTTGGGCTGCCTTTAAACATGTGGGCAGAGGTTGTCAATACCATTGTGTATTTAATTAATAGAGGTCTTTCAATTCCTTTGGGTTGTGGTATTCCAGAGGAAGCATGGATAGGTAAGAAGGTGAGTTATTCTTTTCTCAAAACTTTCGGATGTGAAGCATTTGCACATGTAGATTCTAAAAATAGAACCAAGTTGGATGCAAAATCAAAAAAGTGTATCTTCGTTGGATATGGCATTGATAAATTTGGTTATAGACTTTGGGATGTTGAAAATCTAAAAATTGTGAGAAGCAAGGATGTTGTATTCAATGAGAAGGTGTTGTACAAAGATCAGTTGCAGCAGCATGAGAAGAAAGAAAAAGATTATGTGGTGTTGTATGATACTCCAGATAGTGATGTTTCAGTGGTTCATCGTGCTCTGCAACAACAACAAGAAATACCACAAACTTCAATGAATGTTAGAGGGTCAACAAGGCTAAGTAGACCTCCTAAAAGGTTTTCTCCCTCTTTATATTCTATTTTGTTAACAGATGCTAGTGAACCGAAAGGGTATGATGAAGTTATGCAGGTGGATACAAAGGTTTAGTGGGAGCTTACAATGAAAGAAGAAATGGACTCCTTGCTAAAAAATCAAACTTGGAAATTATGTAAGTTGCCTGCAGGTAAAAAGGCTTTACCAAACAAATGGGTTTATAGGTTGAAAGAGGAAGATGGAGGTAAGAAAATATTTAAAACCAGGTTAGTTGTAAAAGGATTTGCACAGAAAAAAGATATTGATTTTGATGAGATTTTTTCTCTAGTTGTTAAGATGACTTCTATTCGTATTGTTTTAAGTATTGTGGCTGCTGAAGATTTGTATTTGAAACAGTTAGATATGAAAACTTCCTTTCTCAATGGTGATTTGGAGAAGGAGATATATATGGAACAACCACATGGATTTGAGGTCAAAGGTAAGGAGAAATTGGTGTGCATATTGAAGAAGAGTTTATATGGCTTGAAACAAGCACCTTGGCAATGGTATTTAAAATTTGATAGTTTTATGGCTGAGCAAGGCTATACTTAGTGTAATTCTGACCATTATATTTATTTTAAGAGGTTGGATAATGACAGTTATATTATTTTATGTTTATATGTTGATGACATGCTTGTAGCAGGGTCTAACATGGATCACATAAGTGAGTTAAAACAATAGTTAGCACAATCATTTGCTATAAAGGATTTGGGGGCAGCAAAACAAATCCTTGGTATGAAAATTTGCAGAGATAGGAAGAATAGAAAATTGACTCTATCTCAAGTTGATTATGTTGAAAAGGTGTTGCAGAGATTCCATATGGAGAATACAAAAGCTGTCAGCACAGCTTTGCCTAGTCATTTGAAATTGACTAAGGAGATGTGTCCAAAGACACAAGAGGAGGAATACAAAATGTCCAAGGTACCATATGCTTCAGTTGTGGGAAGTTTAATGTACGCCATGGTATGCACGAGATCAGATATTGCACATGTTGTAGGAGTCATAAGCATGTATACGAGTAATCCTGGATTGGAGCATTGGAATGCAATAAAATGTATTCTCAAATATTTAAGAGGTACATCCAATAAAAAATTATGTTTTAGGGGCTCTAATATTGATTAAGCAGGCTATGTGGACTCAGATTTGGCAAGGGATATTGATACCAGGGGGAGTACTACAGGTTATGTCTTTATTGTAGGTGGGACAACGGTGAGTTGGATCTCCATGTTGCAAAAGGTGGTTGCTTTATCCACTACGGAGGCAAAGTATGTAGCTGCAACAGAGGCAAGTAAGTAGATGATATAGCTACAATCTTTCATGGAAGAATTGGGAAAATAATAGGCTAACATTTATTTGTTTACTGATAGCCAAAGTGTCATACGTCTTGCAAAGAATTCTACCTTACATTCAAAGACCAAACACATATAACTAAGGTATCACTTCATTCGGTCGGTGTTGGATGATGGACAGTTATGGCTGGAAAATATACATACAGATGAAAATCCAGCGGATATGTTTACGAAGGTAGTGATAAGGGAGAAGTTGAGCTCCTCTTCAACTTTGGTTGGGTTTCAAGACTAAAAACAATAAAATCATAACAACAAGGTCCAAGGTGTTTATTTCCAGTGAGAGCTACACGGTCAACGGTGTTATGATCAATCTCCAAGTGGGAGATTGTTGTTATATGGAGCCTAATTAGACTCAGAGGTTAAATTTTTCCAACTTTTATCGGTGCGGTTTCCCCCCGAATTATTTAACGGGGGAGTGCAGGGGGTAGAGCCATTGCCTATTATTTTATAAAGGCATCAGGAGTTATTTTTTCTATTGGCTAACATAAAAAACCCTATTTTGTAACCGACATAAGTCCTGATAAAAATGGCTAAGGGTTATGATTTTCGTTGATATTGTATTGTAGCATTTGCAACGGTATTAAGTTGCAAGGATTGTTGGTTGTAATCGATTTGATTTGTTGGATAATAATATTAGACTCTCTGTTGGTGGATGTAGCCCGAGTTTGGGTGAACCATGTTAAAATTGTCTCTCGTTGTTATTATTTTTGTGTATTTTCATTCCTTTGTTTAATCTTTATTTGCATTTAATTGATATCTTCTGCATGCAATTCCTAACAGGTTGGACCTAATTTGTTGTCTTTGTTAATCAAGACCTATTTTAACACCTTCTTGAGCTTAAAACGATGAAATCTTGATCCTGATGAATAAACCTGATGGAATCAACTTAGGACTGGACTAAGCCCACTATATTTGGCACTCCCTGAAGCTTGTGGGCTAAAGACCAGGGTGCCCAAGCGCCCTGGTCCCAATTGGGACCTTTAGTCCCAATTGGGACCTTTAGCCCCACTTGTGTAGTGTCGGCTTGAGACACTTAGTTTATACTTGTCAGTCTAATTGTGTTTTATTTATCGTAAGTGAGAGGAATGCATATTTAAAGGAGTTTTGTATTTCATTTTACACCTAGATGACACTAGGAGAATAATGCCAAGTTTGCTCTCATATTGTGTTCTATGTTAAAGTGTTCTTCATGCTTTGAAGTGTTATCTACTTGGGGATGCTATTGAAGTTTGTTTGCAGGTCTTGAAGGGAGTTTCAAGTCTTCTTCATCACTCTCCTTTGTTGGTGTGAGATCTTGAGTCATCTTCATCAACTTAGATTATACCTCTTATGGTAATCATCATCATCATCATTTGTATTTCTATCACATTATTGCAGATCTGGCCTTTGCCCTCCTAAGGCATGCACTCTTAGATCTAATCGTCAATGTAGTGGTAGAAACACCAACACAAGGTTTGACTGAGGCAAGCCCTTATACCCAGCACAACCTTTTTCTCTTCCCTTGTGTGCAGGGAAGATAAACAAGTTTTTGGAGTTGATTTTCGGGAAGAAGGCAAAGCATACAGGTACAAGTTTACTGATATACAAAATTCTGCAAAACCCTAGAAAAGGCCTAGGGCACCCAAGCACCCTAGTCCTTGGCATTTTTGCTCCAAGATCCATGTTCTGAATCCTTCTTTGATCTCAATTGTACTTTCTATTTCCTGAGATCTGCTTTCAACAGTTAATTATAGTCTAATCTTCATCTTCTAGAGTTTGACCACTTGTCCTAGCTTGCTTACTTAACCTTGGTTGACCATAGTTGACTCATCTGTATACAACAAAAGGGCACAATGCCTATAGTTTGGGTCTCCTTCTTGGGTAGAAGCCAAGCTCAGTTTGTGTCCTAATGTTTGTAGAAAAGGGTTTGACCCAGTTTAACTCCTTAGGCTAGATCACTCTTTTCTCCTCAATATTTTGGCGAACCCGTTGTTTCTTGGACTTTTGTATCCTTCCTCTTTCAAATGTAAGTTGTTTATCACTCTATCTTTGATTGGGAGTGATTTCATTAATCATTTTGCATGCATACATAGTTACATTTTGCATATTTTCAAAACTAGGGTTTGTGAAAACCTTGCATTTATATAAAATCTAGCTAGTTTTGAACCTAGGGTTTATAGATTTATGAGTTGTTTTAGATCTTGTTGCATTGTTAGTTTATTTAAATCATTTGCATAATTTGTTGTACCTCATCATTCTTTCTATTCAAATCATTCTTGCATCCTTGCATTTGAAATTTGAAAAAGAAAAACTTCATTCTAAAATTCAAAAAAAGCATAGTTGTCACTTTATTGCATTTAGAAAGGACAGATCATCATAGAATAAGTTAATTTTATGATTTTTGCATCAGATCGGATTGGAATTATAGTAGTTAATTATTTCATATTGTTGTATTGTGCATTTAAATCCTTTGAATTCATAGAAATTGCTAAAAAAAGTTGCATTTTGTGAAACCTAGTTGATGTTGCAATCTAGGGTTTATGATTGGTGATTTAATTTTAGATTTTTGCTGCTGTTATTTGCATTCCAAATCTGATTTTTCATTGTTCTACATCATTACAATTATCATTGAAAATTGAAAATTGAAGATAGGAACAATTTTAAATTGTTGCATTTTGAAAAAAGCATTGAAATTTGGGTTTGATTTAAGCATTAGCATTGTTGATATCTAAGTGGATTTGAGTAGAATTGAATTTGATCAAGGGTATATTATTGCTTCACTTAATCAAAAACTCAAATCCTTCTTTTTCTTCATCATTTATTTCTTCTATTGGTGCATCTTGTGTGTTACCAAAGCTTGTAGATGCTTTATGCACTTTGTAACTCAGTGCCTCAATTATAACATTCTTGTGCGAAGAAGTCGTTGAATTATGAGTTCTAATGCTATACATAATGATGATACCAATACATCAAAACCCAAAATTCCTAGTATTATCACACAAGAAGGTCCAACAATTCTTCTTAACATCCCTACTTCTCATCTTTTTGAAGCATCAAACTTCCATGAATCCATCAACATTGATGACCTTGTGGCTCATGTTCCTGAAGCTCAAATTCATAGATTAGACAAGAATTTGGCTAATTTATACCAATTTGTAAGCACATAACACATAGCTGAGGAGGTCATCCCTATTGTTGAGAGTCTGCGAAGTCTTTTGCTCGAAGGTCAAGAAGGATTGGAAGTCTTGCATGGCCTTGCTCATATAGTGCATAACAACATTCTATCTGCATCTAGTTCCATTGAAATCAACACCAATGTCACTTCTTCTAATCAAATAGGGACTCAAGTGTCGGCACCCATACCAACACTCCCTATTCCTACTTATACTTCTACAATTCTCACCACTACTACACGGTCAAGTAATAGTGCTACCACATGTGTTGGGTTATCCACTGGGAATCTTGTTTGCCATTATAATATTGTTCCATGTAGTTACACACCTAATGTTACTCCACCTACATCTAAACCTCCTATCATATTCCAAAAGGCTACTCATACACCATCACTTAGTCCTTCCAATTCATTCCAATCTCTACCTAGTTCAGCTTCTGATCCTGTTATAAACCAATTGTTGAAAAATATGACCTCCATCCAACAACAATTGGCTAGCATGAATAATAGTCCACCTAAACCTAGTATGACAACACATTAAACTCGTAGCCCTTTGTCTTATTCTCTCTTAAGAAATCAAATGCCCAAGAAGTTTGAGACCCCTCGCTTTGAAAAATATAATGGGAAGAGAGACCCTAACAACCATGTGGCAACCTTTACTGCTATGTGTAGTGATTTCTTCTTTGAAGATGCAATCTTGGCAAAACTCTTTCCTAGGTCACTCAAGGACATAGCCTTGGATTGGTTTTGCTCGCTACCTCCTAATTCTATAACTTCTTTGTTACAATTAGTCAATAAGTTCCTCAAGCATTTTCAAGAGAACAATGGATCTCAAGTCTCTTTGACAAACTTGGCCCATTGCAAACAAGGAACGAAAGAGAAAATAACAGATTTTATGGGCCATTATCAACCCCTCTTCTCACAAATCCAATATTCTATTCTGGATGTCGACATGTGCAAAGAATCTTTATAGGAAACTTACAACCTCACATTTGTGATAAGATATTGTTGATACAATATGATTCATTTACTCATCTTTGCATGACTCTTCATGATTATCAACTTTCAGTTAGCTTGTATGAGTATAATCCCTCATCGGCTCCAGTTGAACAATTTGAGGCCTCTCATGATCATTCTTTTAAAAGACAAAACAAAAACTTCACCAAGATAAATGAAATTTCAATGAATAACATAAGAAAACATGTGGTGGCAATGTCATCTCCTGCTCCCACCCCTTACACATTGAAACCAAAAACAAGAAACTTCACACCATTATCAAAATCTCTCTATGCTATCATGACACAAATTTTACAAAACAATCTCCTCAAGCTTCGACCCATTAAACCCCTCAATCCAAGTAAGATGCAATCATCTTCCTTTGATGCGAAGGCCTTTTGTCAATTTCACCGCTCCATTGGCCATGACACTGAAAGATGATTGTGTCTTAAACATGAAGTTCAAGACCTCATCAACTCCAATGTCATCCAAGTTACTGGTGTGAATGACAAAGGGAATAAATCAGTGGTGACTCCTAATCAAAATCTTCAAATATATACTGATCCTTTATCTCATCATGAGTCTAACATTGGTGATATTTTCATGGTGGATGCTCACCCTCATAAAGACTGAGTGGATTTGGAACCTGTTATATCTTTCACTCCACATGATGCTACTATTGAAGCTCTTGATGGCCCTCTTTACATTACTATTTAAATCAATGATAAACCTATTCGGGGTGCTATGATAGATCTTATATTCATGGTGAATGTAGTAACTGAGGATTTTCTCTACGTGCATGGTTTACATTGAGATACATATGACATATCGAATATGGCTATTAAAGCACATAACGGGTCTATCCTTCCAACTCTTGGTGCCTTAACTCTTGAAGTTAAGGTTGGGCTAAGAGATTTAGATGTTCATTTTGTCATCATTCCTACATCAGACTTGTTTCATGTGAAGTTGGGCTACCCATGGCTCTGATCCATGAAGGCGATCCCCTCTATGGTTTACAAGTGCTTAAAATTTCCTTTTGAGGGGTGGGTGCATGTTGTACATCACAGTCAGTATCGCCCTATTACTTGCAATGGATATTTTACACTTGATTGCTTCTGGCCACAACCAGTTGGAGTTGTTAGAGCTAGAGAGGATATATTCTTCTTATCATATCAAAAGTTTAAAGCAAAGAAAATAGCAAATTTATCGCTTAGTAATATACCTCCTTGTGATGCCCCTGAACCTCCTCAATCTTTTGAGGCTATGACAGTAATTCCTCCTATCCCACAAGTAATGAATGAAGCTAAGCCCAAATTGAAGGTTCTTCCTTGTCCCTGAGTGTCTGGTAGATATGCCAAGGTTCCCCCTCTTCCATCCCTTCAAGAATAACGAGGCAACCTTCGTGCACAATACAGACCTCCCCGCAATCACAATGTAACTTTTGTACCACTTGCCTCCATGGAGACTAGTGGAAAGCAATTTATTGCACGTGTTTTATTTCCTAAGGTTTCTCAACCGCTTGAGGATGCTCATGTGCTTCCACTTGTTTTACAAGTTGAGAAGGAAGAGCAACCTGCATTGAGGAACTCTTCCCCTATATTCTTCTAGCCTTTGGTGGTTCCTCCTGTTTCTTCTAATGTTCCTGAATCAAAGGAAGAAAAGGAACCCACATTGGAAGATACTACGGTTCCCCTCACAAACATCACAAATAAAGCTAAGTAAAATAAGATTTGAGATAAAGAAAGAAGTGTCATCGTGTTATGGCTCACCTTGTCATAGGAGAGGAGAATCTCCCTCCCCGCAAGCGTTTATCACCGATGGACGCTAAAGAGACATCTACTACAATTGTGTCTCCTACAAAGAAAGACAAAGCTTCACAAGCCGCTATGGAACCTTTGTACTATAATCCAATAGTGAATCTGAAGATAATATAGGTATTGCTCTTATTCCTCATCCTCACTTGCCATAGTTCCTCTTGCATCTTGTCCACCTTTCCAAACAAATGATGAGCAAGATTGGGAGAAGGATGAATTGCTTTAGGTTGACTCGCAAGTGAGGTACCTTATTTTTATGTTATGAGTGCATGTGATTGTTTTCCCCCATGATGTGTTTCTTGTGTTGTTATTGTTAAGCTCTCTTTGGATGACCCTTGACACCCTTGTAGGTGCAAGGATACAAAGGGACTGAAATTTGTTGTGACATTCCCTCTATTTGTATCGTCATTCTTCTATATGTCATAAATTCTATTGTTGTTGCATCCTTTGGGGATGATGCAAGGCATAGAATGTCTTGATATTCTCCCTTGTTGAACTAAGGGATGTTTATTTTTTATTTCACGTGACACTTCTTCCTTTGTCTCCGTAGTTCTAATAGCTAGTGGATGATGACTATATATATATATATATAGTCTTGAGAATTCTCCTATTATACAACCATTCATATATTGACGTCAGTTAAGTAGATTCCTTTATGTTATTACTTAATATAACTTATTGCTTCTTTTATGTTTTGATTTTTATGGCACCTTGTTGCTATGCTCAATGCCAAACCATTGTGTATCATGCCTGTAGAATCACCTCAGTTTTCCTTTTGTGGGGGCAACCCCTGTGTGTGATGTAGTTTTCAGGAACACATATCTTATGGGCATGTGCTTCTAAAAAGCTCTTGTGCATGTCTTATGATTTGTTCTACCTTAAAGCAATTGCTCCCTAATAGGAGTTAGCAATCACTTTAAGGTGGGGGCATACACTATGCTATGCTCTCTTTTTATTTGCATACTTGTTGGCATGGAACTCACCTAGTGATTCGGCGGTCCTCACTAGCCTATGATGTTTCCTTTTTAGTCCATGAGCCACCTAGTGCAACGTAGTTGGCTAGCCCGTGTGCCTCATGTGACTTGTCAAGGTCACCTAGTAATTTGGCGGTCCTTACTAGTGTGTGATCCATGGTGGCACCTATTTTCGCATGACCCCTAGCAATAGAGTAAGCTAGTGTCAGAGTCATGTGCCTTGTGTGTTCGGTCCTATGTGTGTTCTTATGTTTTTTTTATGCATTATGTTTTAACTTGTGTTTGGTGTGTCTTCATCATGTTTTCCATGTGTTCTCTATGTATTCATTATGCCTTATGTGCCTTATGTGTATGCTTCATGTCAAGCATGTATGCATTGTGTTTGGCATGTATTACCTTTGTGTATTCCACGTGTATTCTTATGTATGCTTTTAGTACTCCATGTATGCGTGAATTAATGTTGCAAATTCTTGTATGTTTTTTCTTTTTTCTTATGTGTTTGCAACATTAGAATCCTAAGCTTGGGGGTTACTTGTAGTCCACAACTTAGTGGAATTCTTTGGGCTTCTATATTTGTGCGTTTGATCCATCGTTTAGTATGAGTTCGAACATAAGTTCGTACCCACACTAAAGTGGGGGCTAAATGTTATAAAATAAAATGTGTACACTAGAATTTCACACCTAGTTTAGCACCTGGTTGGACCTAATTTGTTGTCTTTGTTAATCATGACCTATTTTAACACCTTTTTGTGCTTAAAATGATGAAATATTGATCTGGATGAATAAACCCGATGGAATCAACTTAGGACTAGATTAAGCCCACTATATTTGGCACTCCCTAGAGTTTGTGGGCTAAAGATCCAAGGTGCCCAAGCGCCCTAGTCCCAATTGAGACCTTTAGCCCCACTTGTCTAGTGTTAGCTTGGGACACTCCCTTAGTTTGTATTTCTCGGCCTAATTGTGTTTTATTTTTTGTAAGTAAGCGAGAATGCATATTTAAAGGAATTTTGTATTTCATTTTACACCTAGATGACACCTAAGAGAATAATGTCAAGTTTGCTCTCATATTGTGTTCTTCATGCTTTGAAGTGTTATCTACTTATGGATGCTATTGAAGTTTGTTTATAGGTCTTGAAGGGAGTTTCAAGCCTTCTTCATCACTATCCTTTGTTGGTGTGAGATCTTGATTCATCTTCGTCAACTTAGGTTATACCTCTTGTGGTAATCATCATCGTTATCATTCATATTTCTATCATATTATTGCAGATTTGGCCTCTGCTCTCCTAGGGAACACACTCTTGGATATAATCATCATTGTAGTGGAGGTGGAAACACAAACATGGGGTTTAACCGAGGAAAGCCCTCATACACAACACAACCTTTTCCTCTTTCCTTATGTGCAGGTCAGAGAAACATGTTTCTAGAGTTGATTTCTAGGAAGAAGGCAGAGTAGAAAAATACATGTCTGGTGATATACGAGATTCTATAAAACCCTAGAAAAGGCCTAGGGCACAAAAGCGCTCTAATCCTTGGAATTTTTGCTCCAAGATCTAGGTCTTGAATCCTTCTCTGATCTCTGTTGTACTTTTTGTTTACTGAGATCTGCTTCCAACAGTTAATTATAGTATGATCTTTGTCTTCTAGAATTTGACCACTTGTCCTAGCTTGCTTGCTTAATCTTGGTTGAAATTGGTTGAATCATCTATATACAACAAAGTGCAGAACCCGTATAGCTTGTCTCTCTTTCTTTGGTAGAAGCCAAGCTCAGTTTGTGTCCTAATGTTTGTAGAAGAGGGTTTGACCTAGTTTAACTCCTTAGGCTAGATCACTCTTTTCTCCTCAACATATCCATTACAAGAACACACAATAGAAAGAATGGAAATCAAGAGGACACAAGGACAACCCCCTAATGACACATTTTAGTGACACCCCCAATAATTAAAATGTTTGACACTTTATTTTATTGTGAGTTACAATGCAAAATATCAAAATTAATAGAGTTTTACAAGGCCCAAAAGTGGCCAAATTTCTCAAAGTAATATGTGATTATATTATAATAAGAACTAAAATATACTATTATGTAGAGCTCAAAAAAATATCAACTTAAAAAAGGTTTAAAATGGAGCTCATTTGAGAAATTTAGGAGCATTCAAAGTTCCAAAAAACATGACCGAACAACAAAATACTTAAGAAAACTCAAATTCTAGAAAAGAGAAGAGTCAGATATAAAATTCAATTACATCACCATGAAGAATATGAAATTCTACACCATTTTTTAAAAAACACCCAAAAATACCTCTCTATGGTTGAGAATGAGCCTCCCAAAGTTTGCATATTAAACTAAAACTTGTCATTAAAGGGGGTACCTACCCCTGGTGTTGCCTAAGTGGCTAGTGGGATAAGAACATGTGGTGTTTCTAATAGAGGTGGTGCTTTAGTGGTGTTGTGGTGGAAGGATACTAGAGGTTTAACTAAGAGTTGCTTGAGCAATGACTTAGTAGTGCAGAGGCATCACTAGCAGTGTGAGAGCTTGAACACATGGAGGAGGAGAGCCAGTAAAGTGAAGGTGGCAGGAGGTCATAGGGGTGACATGTAAAGGGGCATGTAGTAACCTATTAAGTGTCCTTGTTGGGTTGGTTGGGGCTTGCAAGGCCAAATTAGTCAAGCCCTTAGAGGCTCATAGAACCCTTTTAGGGATTGCAAGTAGCTTGTATAGCCCATGTGTGACCTTTAAAACCTTTAAATTTTTAAAAAACCCCAATAATTTTTTTAAGATTTTAAAAAATGAAAGCTTGCACAAAGTCATATGACCTCTATAATGTACTATCAATCCTAGGGTTTTGATAACTTTAAAATTTAATGACACTATTTGTTTGGCCTCAAAATGCCCAAAAACCAAGCTATTCATGAATGTGCATGATCGACCCTCTGTTGTAAAATGGCTTCGTAGTCTCTGATTATAGCAAAATAAAATCTAAAACTAACTTTCTCTAATGCTACCCATATTACCAAAAAGCTACTCACACCTAGAATGTAAAACACCAAGAATGAATCCCCATAGATGCTATTTTTATTAGGAAACCATTCTAATTATCTAGATCATCTAAAGATGCAAGAGAAGAACATATAGGGTTTTAAGGAAATTTTGTGCAAAGTAATTTGCCTCTTAATCTCTCAAAAGATACGAAATGTGGACTAGACTAGGACATCATGGCTCTAATACCATGTTGGGTTTTCCAATAAGAAAAAAATAACCAAGACCATATGCCATAGTGATAGCCACAACACTACTTAAGACCAAAAGAAAGCTTGAATAATGTTATTTCTCATTAATCAAGAAAGAAAAATACAATGCGAGAAAATGAATGAGAGAAAAAATAAAGCTAGGCGAGTGCATTTATAGGAAATACAAGGAGGAAAGTAGAATGTGAAGAGAGATCATTAACTCCACTCACCATTTTTAGCCAAAAAGAGCCCACCTAAGCAAGCTAAACTAAGTGTAGGGAATTATTTAATAAACTAATGAAAAGGAATAAAAACCTACACCAATAAGAAGAACAACTACAAATGTATATTTTCTTCAAATATCATAAATAAGTATCATTAGCCTCTTTGAGAGGGTAACCTCCTTAAGAGAAATGCTTTGATGAAATATTGTATACACTAGAAAAAGGACCCAAGAAACAAACAAAAGAAATCTTAGCCTATTCATCCAGATCCTAATATAACCTCAAGATTAAGCAATAAAGGAATGCAAACAAGAAAGGAAGCTAAATAATGTAACTACCATGCAAACCTTGTTGTTTTGATGTGCTACTTTGATGTTGTTGATGTAGATGACTCCTCAATGCAACAACATAAATTTTCTTCTCATGGAGTCTTGAAAATGGCTAGGATGATTGGCTATTTATAGATTTTTTGATGAGGGATTGGTGGATGACATTGATTTTGGAGATCAAGGGTGGAAGTTGATTGAGATCTCTCAAGCATGGAGAGATTTCCAAGTGGCTTGATTTGGTTGGTGGATGAGGGATGTCCTTGGATCAAGGAGGAATCAAGGATGGAAAATCAAGTTGGAAAAAGAGGATGGAGAGGATCAAGTGAGGACAAAAGGACCTTTTGTACAAAGGACTTGCCTGTCACTTTGTAAGAAGGCCATGTAGTCATGTACAAAGGGCCATCCCTTTGAAAATATGGGGGTGGTGAGGGTTTGGCAAGGATTAGACTAGGGGTAGTGGAATGTGCAAGTGACGGGGTAGTTAACTAATTAGGTTTAGTCAACTTAAGTAAAAGTGTAGAAAATAGGGAATTACACAAATAGATATATTTATTTAATTCATGGGATAGGGAAAGGGGATATTAGATAAATGGAAATTTATCTAATGTTTGGACTATAGAGGATATGTGATAAATGATTAATTAATAATTTATGCTAGGGATAAGTACGGATGCGTGTACAAATGAATAGTGAAAAGTGTGTGAATAGTGATTTTGACAATAAAATATTGTTTAATCATAGTTTGAAGGGGAAATGGATGGTTAATCAAATAAATGGGGATTTATCCATTTTTAGGGTTAAATGAAGGTCAAGATTAGGGTTGAATAGTGTCAAGATGAAGAGGAGTTGATTTTAGGTGTCTAAATTTTGCCCCTCTTTGAGATAGTGTTGTGAAGTAGCATCATTTTAAAGGAAGATAAAATACAACATTGGGTTTAATAGAAGAAGATGATAGGATTAGGGATGATGATGCACCAACCACTCAAAGCAAGAGTGACAAGGAAGGATGATGGTAAGGATAATAATGGGGATGATGCCCCTTGAGAGGGCAGGCGGGTCTGAAGAACACAGGTGCACTCTCGAAAGGATGAAGATGGTTGGACTAGAAAGAAGAGAGTGGAATTTAAAATATCACATGTATGAGAGGTATAAGAGAGGGTGCATGTAGGGGATGAGAGGAAAAGGGATGAGAGAATAAAAAGATGGGATGAAATGATTGAGGGGAAGAAAATGGATGGATGCAAGCTGATTCTTGACTCCATGGATTATGTGTCGTGTTACATTGATAAATGAGAGCCATCTTTATTTGATATCGCATGAGACATTATGCACCAAGGTACAAGGAACCAAGGTGACGATGTGTCCCATGCATAAAAACTAACCAATAAGGTCATAAGCAATCCTATGCTATATAGCACCATGATACCACTCTGGTAAGTAGGTTATAGGTACCAATACAAAATGCAAGATAAAATGATAATGCACACACACAAGCCAACACACATACACAAAAATGATGCAAAAAAGACACGATGTTCCCCTAGTCAAGCTGAAAAGCCAAGGACTTATGGATTGATGATGTTGAATTGTGTTGTTGATGATAAGTATAACATGAGTATCGAGAAGGATATATCTCGATGATGATGATGGATGGTTTGGATCAAAGGCTTGCAATGAGGTTGGGAACAAGACCATGTATGCGATTGGATGATTATGGGATAGGATGCTTAGCTCGATATGTGTGTTGAGTATGATTGTCTTGTGATGTTTAGATGTTTGAGGGATTTGGATATTTGGGAGATTTGGATTGCTAGGAGGGAATGCATTAGTTTGCATGTAGGTAGCCTTTAGCTAGATACTGATGACAAGGGTAAGTTGGGTCTATTGACGAGGGGTTGATGGGATGATTGGGATTAGATGATAAGGGAATAATGGATAATGGAAGGGATAGATAGGAAAGATGGGTGATAAGGGGATAATAGATAGACGATAATGGATAGGAGGAAAGGATAGGAGATAATGGATAGTGGATGGGATAGGAGGAAAGGATAATGTAGGATATATTATAGGTAGAGGTGTGAGGATAGAGGATGGTGGGTTGGAGTGATCTCCAAGGACTATGTTGCATAGGAATAAGATGTCTCAGTCTAAGCATGTTTGTTCATGACGAAGCATTGGGATGTGTGGGAATGGATGGACATGATAGTAGGATATGCTTGGGAATGGATGTATGCCAAGAGGTGTCCAAAGCATGTTTTAGATATTTTGCCCTTGTCCTAATCATGATCAGCAGTGGGGAAGGAGGATAAAGTGATGAGTGGATGGATAGGGGGATGGGAGGGATGGAATGGATGGGTGATAATAGGATAGGAAGGTAGGATGAATGACTAGCTGGGTAACTTGTTGGCGGTGTGAACTGTAAGACGTAATAAAACCACAAGGGGTCCTGAGGAATGATAGGGTGGTAGATGGGAAGGACGATAGGAGAAGGATATGCAATGGATGGGTAGTGATAGGGTAGGTGAGATTTAACCCCAAGTGTAGGGTGCAAATGGACGGGGATTACGCATTACACCCACAAGGGGTTTCCATCATGGTACTTGCCCAAGGCACCACAAGGAGTGGTTTTCACCTTTGGATGAATTTTTTCTCTTTATTTTTTTATTTTTTTATTTTTGTTTTTTGTTTTTTATATTTTTATATTTTTTTGATATTTTGATGGGATATGTGGATCAAAAGGATGGAGAGAGGATGGGAGCTCAAGTGTCGGTTTCCAAGAGGAGGTGATAATGTCCCATTTTTTATAGTGGTTGCAGATGAGATCATTGTAGTTGTTTTTAATTCATCATCATTTAATTTATAATCCAAAGGTGTCTGGAGCTATCTATAGTAAGACTCTCTTATGTGAGGGTTGGAGTGGAGTTTGAATCTTGTGGGATGAATGGATTGTACTGGCTACTAAAGAAATCTTACTGAAATTCAAGTTATTCTGTCTACTAAAAGAAACACACATGCTAGAATTTGAAACTATTATATTTGCTTTGGAAGGAAACACACATGCTTTAATGGAAACTATTCTAATTGCTTGGGATGAAATGCACATGATTTAATAGAAACTATTCTAATTGCTTTGAAAGAAACACACATGCTTTAATGGAAACTATTATATTTGCTTTGAAAGGAAACTCAGATTAATTGCATCAAAATTTATCTTATCAATCCACAACAATGAAATACTCTTAATAGAACAATGTTGTTTCACAGGATAACAAAGGCTTCTTTTTGGTATTTTTAGAATTAAAGGATAGGCTTGCATGTATTAAACATCTAAAACATTCACACAAAAGAAGAAATCAACAACTAACATTAAAACATAGAACATTGATAGTAAATAGAAAATGCAAAAAAGAAAACACATAGATGAGTATCGAGATATCTCCTCCTAGTTGGGGAAGCGGGCCCTACTTTCCCAGTCAGAGATGATCCTCTTGAATTCAGTCGACTTCAACATAAATTCCCTTTCATTTACATTAAAGATAAGACCAGATGGGCATGGATCCACGAGTGAAATAGGAAGATTTTTTCCTTGATGAAGAACAACAATACTTTACTAAAAACTAGAACTAACTTAGTGAATCTATGAGGTTCCCACTTATACATTTGAGCCTTTATTGAAAGCAATAACTATACTAGTTCCTAGCTACAATGAACTTGAACTGAACCAGTCGCTTATTTAATACATTAGTAGTTTCTTTGCATTTGAACTTTAGATCAAAAATTCATATCAATCTAATTATCAACAGTCAGGTAGATCCTTGAATTGGCGCGACTATGAACTGATGGTTACTTTAGTTACCATAATGGTCACTTTTAGTTACCATAAAACCAAAGTGATATGTGGACTTAGAGTTCCAGAGTTGTCAATGGGTGTCACTGAGATGAGCGGTTGGATGTGTTGGCGGATTTACATCATTGGATTCTTGGATGACCCTTTGTTTAGCCTCATTATTCATCGACTCAAGGGGAGGATGACTCTCTTGCAGTGCCATAGGAATCTTGAGCTCTCCAGAGTTTGGGTTCTTCATAAGGGAAGTGACTCCAGAGGGGTCCAGAGGCCTTTGGAAAGCACCTTGATGTATTCTTCATGCAATCAACATACAACTTGGACAAGAATTCCATAAAATATTCTTTTGAAAATAGCACTCATAGTAATTTGTCAAAAGACAATCATAATCATAATATATATATATATATATATATATATATATATATATATATATATATATATATATATATATATATATATATACACACGTATATGTACATATACGTATACATACATGTATATGTACATATACGTGTATGTATATATATGTATATATATATATATATATATATATATATATATATATATATATATATATATATATATATATATATATATATATATATATATATATATATATATATGCCATAGTATAATGTCAAAGTCTTAAAATAGAGAATATATAGAAATTAAGAGAGTCATGGATTTGACTCATCATCTCCCCCCAACTTAATCTTGGCCATGTCCTCATGGTGAAAGGTGGACAACGTCCTCATCTGTCACATTCTTTTCTTCTAGGATCAAGCTGCAGTCAAAGTTCTCTATTTTGTACTCATACAACTATCTTCCCCTGGGTGCAAAGCCATCATTCTCCAATAACCTAGCATACCACTTCTCAAATTTGTGTTGTCTCATTGGCCTTGTAGGAGTGTTGAGTAGTGGGGCTAGCATTAATAAAAGTGATGGTCAAAATCTCATTCCCACCCAATTTTGTTTCTTCTCATGTATGAGGGCCACCAACTTTTTTGTCCTTGCAGTCACACATCTGATGTTTGTTGGGGAGATTGGCTCCCATCATTTAAAACAATTAGGTATGTCCTCATACCTGAATGAGACAACTTCCAGTAGTTGAATTAGGAAGATAGCTAGAAACTTCCTAGAAATCTGCAACACAAGAGTCTAAATTTTGCACATATAATTCCTTAATTCCCTACCTATAAACTTGACCCTTGAAGGCTTTTGTGAACCATGTGGTCTTAGGGCATTCATGCCTCATTAGCAAGCTTATATTTATTGCCACTGCATTATATTCCTCCATGTGTTCTTCCCACAGTATGTTATTTCTGAAGAGGGATAGACAATTACGGAGTTGGAGCTCTCCCACATACAAATTTAGCATGGATGTATTGACATGGCCCATTATGTGGCCATGTTGGAAAAAATCACATAAGAGATTTTTCTACTCTTTGGGGCTTTGCACATAAGTCTCCATAAACTCCATATCATTCTCAAAATCAAAGGGTAAATCACAACTAATTCTTAGCAATTTCCAACGGAGAAACTATTCCCTTAAAAATAGAGCATACACACCTAAAGAAGGGCATTGTGCTAACAGGGTCTCCCTTGTTTCACAGGCTAGGCCCAATCTCTATTCTACAGCTATCTTCTCTGTTCGAAGAGCCTTCAGGTCTCTCCGGAGCTGCCTATTTTATCTCCTGAGCTCTTCGTTGTCTTGAGACATCTGCAAATTAAGCTCATAAGTCCTCAATGCCGCTGGTGTAGGGGATGGTTGTGCATGCCATTGTTGAAGCTATGCAATTTGAGCATCCTTCTATGTGATGGTGGCCTTATGCTTCTCTATTTCCCTTTGAAATTAAAAAATTGTTTTATCCTTCTCCCTCTTCTCTTGAGTAGCATGTTGTTTCTGCTACTCCAGTTCTGCATTTTTAGCTTTCAATTACAGAGCCTGGGTTTCCATCTGCTCTCTGCATTCTTTTAACTTATGCTATGCTTTGGACAGAGCCAAAATGTGTTGTGTTTCTTCCTCCTCTTCACCCTTAGCAGTATTATCCACCTGAGGCTCCTTCCCTTTCCAGTGGCCAATTTTAAGGGTTTCCTCTTCTTTGTCTTTAGGGGTTTGCTTTGCAACAACCTCTGCTTTTCCTTGCTCCTTAGGGGAGGAATGACTCCCTGAAATTGTTGCTGGTTCCTGCTTTGCTACTACCCTATCTTCTTCATCAAATGATATAACAAACATTCTTGGGTGGTGCACTGATGTAGGAATGGAGGCCACTGTTTCTTCACCCAATTCTTTTTGGCTAGGCTGCTCTATAACCCTCCAGAGTCATCTATATTAGTGTGTTTGGGGGGCAACTTAGACTGAAAAAGTAGAAGCCTAATGCTTCTTCTTCTTTCTCTTGTGCTTGAATTCCAAGAAGTCTTCCCATTTCTTCTACCCATCCTCCCACTGGACGAAATGATGTTTCATGATCAAATGGATGAGCCCATGATGGTTGATTTGGCCTTCATTACACTTGATTTTTACCATCATGTTAAGTAGATAACTGTGCAAATAAGCAGGAAGATTGATCAAAAACTCTAGCCTATTGGCCCCATGTCGCAGATGAGTTATCAGCCACATACTCAGCCCTAATACAACACCATACTGACCATCACATGTAAAAAACTTCATCACCCACAGGACAACATTCTCCCATGGGTCCGGAAGACTAGTCCTCTCAATGCCTTTGTTACCCTTTTGCTCACAACATATCTTAGCAAAGGCTCCGGAGCAACATGGAAGCTCCGTACTAACTCCTCGTATGATGACTTGTTTGAAACAAATCAACACCTACTTTAGGAATCTTAGAAAATTGACTAATTATATTACCCTGCTGATAGGAATTCTTATCCCCTTGACTATGTAGAATGTGTGATTCAAGTTGATGACAATTTCTTCAACTAATTTTGTCTCGAAACCCTCAAATTTTTGAAGGAACCCCAACCATCCAGCTTACCAAAAGATGTCCGCACTCTCTTGGTCAAAAACTACATTTTCTGGTTTGGCATTTCTTTTATTCCCCATGGTTGAAACACTTCCTTACTAGTTTGATTGATGTAGAACATAGCAAAGAAATGGAAGGTTTGTGACTGTGAAGAAGGAATGAGCTTGGCTTGTTTTGTTCGTTAATCGATGATTGGTTGGGCATATTGAGTGCAAACAGTTTGGTAATTATTTTGGCCATCTTTTCAGCAGTAATGGCATGTACCTTGCACCTTCAAACCTAAGTTGTGTGCCGAATAGTCATGTCAAGCCGCCACCTTTAATATCACTTTAAATACAGGGCTGACGACAACTATCGTCGCTCCACCCTTCATTTCATTAATGTCCATTTATGATTACAATTTGTAATCATGATTACCTTTTCAGATATTCATTAATTTCTATTTGTGGCATTTATTTGAAAAGGTTGTTATCATTATGAATCGGTACTCATACTTGCTAAAAGTTCATGAAAACTTAGAACAAACCCTCCTCTACCACGTGTCTTTCTCTCAATTGACTGCATCTATTTTTGCGGCTACATGGGTGTGTGCATGATAAAGGGAGAATACATGTAGAGCATGCAAGGGACATGTGGCATATATATACATATTAAAGTGATTATAAGAGTTTTAAGAAAAAAAAAATTATGTAAAGTACTTGCTTCTCGGGATAATATCATTTTAACTTTTTACCGAACTCATTTTTTGAAGCAAATATGATCTAGCGCTCAGTGATATTCTGGTAGTAGCATTCGTCTCCATCGGGATACATCTGGAGCTGTCTATAGCCATCTAGATCTACGTGGATTTTAACATTTTTATGATATGAGACCTGCAGAAACTATAAAAAAGGAGCTTTATTTTTGTAAAAGAGCGAATTTCAAAGGAAAGACCGCCATTTCTAGTTTCAATCCTTCCTCTAGACAAAGCCACCATTTCTAGTTTTCAACTTTGCCCCATTTTTTTGACAGAAAAGGCCACCATTTCTGGTTTTCAACTTTGCCCCATTTTTTTGACAGAAAAGGCCACCATTTCTGGTTTTCAACTTTTCTATTTTATTCATCCTGGAATATTCTTTTAGAGCATAATCCCCATGGAAGAAAGATCCTCCATGGTGAAATTTTCTATCCAAGATTGTATTTCTGCTGAGAATTCTTCTTTAGAGGCTGGGTTTATGGTACAACTTCAATCTGTGTTCATTTACTAGAAGAACTCATCAATCTCCATCAATAGGTGATAGTTGAACAACACCATTACTGAAAGTTTCCTTTATTTCATAGGGTTCCAACCACCGAGTGTACAATTCTCCATTGAGATCTTGATATTTTGAGTCATACAGCAGGGTCCAATCTCCCTTATAGAATTGTTTGGTTATGATATGCCTATCATTCCACTCTTTCCTTTGTTGTTGAATCAACTCTGTGTGATGTAGTGCCTCCATTCTCATTTCCCCCAATCTATTCAGATGCATTATCCTGTGTTGTTGTGCCTCTATCAAATCAATACCAACTTCTAGTGTTGTTCTTAAGGTTTCCACCTCATATTCAATAGGGAGCATTGGTTGCTTCCCATAAACTAGTTCATAGGGTGTGAAGTTAGTAGTGGTTCTTTGGGTGGTGTTATAGGCCCAAACAACTTCTGTCATTCACTCTACCCAATCAGTCATCTTGTCTAAAACTATTTTTGTGAGGATATTCTCTAATTCCTGATTTGTCACTTCCACTTGACCATTACTCTGAGGATGATACGGGGAAGATTTTTCTGTGATTTATATGATATCTTTCCAGGAATGTTTTGATCATGGTAGACATGAATTGCGGCCCTTGATTAGAATTGGGGCTCCAAGCCTTTGTAGAATGTATTTTTACAAAAAATCTACAACTTTTTCTTCTTTTGCAGCTGGTAGAGCTTTATCTTCCACCCATTTGGTGGCATAATCAATATAAACCAGGATGTAATGGTTTCCTCTAGACGGTGGATCAATTGGTCCCATAAAATCAATCCCCCATTTCTTGAATGGTTCCAAGACCACTTGAGGATGGAGCGGCATTTTTGCAGTGGGAGTAAGTCCCCCCATCCGTTGGCATTGATCGCATTGCCTGACATACCGCTGGATGTCCTTTGTCATTGTTGGCCAGAAATATCCAGCTCCTAGAATCTTGTGTCCAATTCAAAGAGATGAAAAGTGGCCTCTTGAGGGTTCATTGTGGTAGGCTCAGATGATATCATAGACCTCTATTTCCTGCACACATATTCTCAACACATGATCAAGGCAATTTTTAAATAAAATACCATTTAACTATTTATACCTGGAACTGTCCCTGATAAGCCACCTTATCTGCTTCTGGTTAAAGTGCGGTGGACATTTGCCCATAGCTAAGTAGTTAGCCAAATTTGTGAACCATGGAGACTGTATAGAAATAGCAAAAGGGTGCTCATCTGGAAATGTATCATCAACTAGTTCATTGCTTCCTTTCATAGTCAATCTAGATAAAAAATCAGAAACCACATTATCCTTTCTAGGCTTATCGATAATAATTATATCAAATTCCTATAATGGTTGCTATAATTATGCCTCCTACTACAACTTTATTCATGAGATATTGAATAGCAGCATGATCCATGTGGATGAAGACTTTATATCCTGTAATATAGTGGCAGAATTTGTTAGTTGCGTAGACTACTTCCAAGAACTCTTTTTCTGTGGTCGTGTAATTTTTATTTTATTTTTTTTAATTTTTAATTTTTAATTTTTATTTTTTTAATTTTAATTTTAATTTTTTTTTTGTTCTGCAGGGTTTAAATTCTTGCTGACATAATATATGGCATGCATACCTCTAGACTCACTAACCTGCCCTAAAACTACCCCAATGGCTTGGTTGGATGCATCTGTGTGAATATAAAAAGGCTCACTCCAGTTTGGTCCTTTAATGACTGGTGCAGTCATGAGGGCTTTCTCTATAGCTTCGAATGATTCTTGACACTACGTGGTCCAGTTGAATTCAGAGTCCTTTTTCAAAAGGATAAACAATGGATCAGCTTTTCAACTAAAATTTTCAATAAACCTCCTATAGTAACCAACATGTCCTAGGAAGCTTCTTACTTCAATTTGAGTTTGAGGTGTCGGTATTTGCACTATGATCTCAACCTTTTTAGGATCTACTTTCATACCTTCCTGGGAAATGTGATGCCCTAGGACTATTCCTTCCGTCATCATGAGGAGGCAAATGCTCTTCACATTGTTTAAGCACTTTATTCAGACTATCCAAGGCTTCATCAAAGGTCTTCCCATGCATTGTGAAATCATCCATGTAGACTTCAACACATGTGTTGGCTAGATCAACAAAGATTGCCAAAACAACTATTTGGAATGTGGCTGGTGCATTACACAATCCAAAAGGCAAAACCATGTAGGCAAATGTTCCCCATGGGCATGTAAACATAGTTTTATCTTGATCCTACGGAGCTACCTGGATCTGGTTGTAGCCACTGAATCCATCCAAAAAGTAGAAGTAGCGACTACCATCCAAATTGTCCAACACCTAGTCAATAAAAGGAAGAGGAAAATAGTCTTTCTTGGTGCCATTATTTAATTCCCTGTAGTCAATACAGACTCGCCATTTACCATTTTTCTTTGGTACAATCACTAATGGTGACACCCACTGACTATCAGAAATAGGATAGATAAATCCTACCTACAGAAATTTCTCTATTTCCTCTTTTACTATATCTCTCAGAGTAGGATTGATCCTTCTTTGTGGCTGTCTCACAAGACAGACATCTTTAGTGTAAATGTGGTGTGTAGACACACTAGGATGAATTCCCTTCATATCCTTATATTACCACGAAAATGCTTGTGTATGGTTTTGTAGTAGCTTGGTTAGTCATACTTCCTCTGTTTTGGTCAATCAACTACTTATAGACAGTTGTTTATCAAGTTGGACGATTATTTTCCTGGTTCCACAGTGAACAGAATGAATGTCCTTATAAGGACTAATCAACGTATTTAAAGGACAAAAGTGAGGCACAATCTGATGCAAGGTTTTTGCTTATTGAAAGTTCAAATTAGAGACAATTTCTTCAAAATATGGGCAATTAAATGCCCTCGAGGAGCCTCTTGGATCTCTCTGGAGCCATCCAAAGATCTCCTGTCATGCAACATTGTATAAGGATATTTCATTATTTTATTCTAACTCATTGTACTCTTTGAAATGCTCCACAATCATCACCATTGCCAATAAGGAAGCATCTTCCTCATCTGAATCCATTAAATCGTCTACCCAAGGTTTATTTTCATAATGCAAAAATGGCTTAGCAAGAGGGTAGATTGAGAGTTCTTTTAGTCTTTTCTGATTGGAGATAGTCATATTTCCATATCGACAGTCAATAAAGGCCGTTGATGTGGCCAACCATGGTCTACCCAATATTATTGGATATCTTGATCATTTCTTCCTAATTTGGAGGATGAGGAAATCTACCGAATAATCCCAAGTATACACAATGACTATGACAGCTTCTAGAGTCCCTTTTGGTTTAGTGATGGACCAATCTATGAGCTGTAAAATAGTTGAGGTTGGCTGCATATGAGTTAATGCTAATGCTTCTACAGTATATGCAGTCATTACGTTAATAGCAACACCTAGGTCAATCAGTACATTTGAAACTAATGTTCCTTTTATCATCATTAAGATAACAAGACTTCTAGGCTCTCCATACTTCTGAGGAATCAATTTTCCTGCCAGGACATCAGCAAGTTTTCCCTCCACCTATATGGTGTTTGGTAATTTTTGTTTCCTCCCAGGAAGCTTTAAGCATGGGCTTTTGATTATCTGGTTTATCTCAGGGATGTCTTTAATTGCCTATAACATAGGAACTTCTATGTATCTTGCTAAGTTCCCTAATTAGTTGAGAATCATCTTAAGTAATCTAGATTTCTCTGGAGGAGTCTGTCTCAATCGTTCTGGAAATGGGATAGGAGTTGTTTTAGAGATTTCTTCTAGGTTCTTTATCTCAACTTCCTTATCATGTTGATGTTTTTCAATGTTAGGCATCCCATCCTCTTCCTTAGGGACTTCCTCAGAGGAAGATTTTATAGGGATGTTTTGGGAATGAAGTTGGATATCATTGATTTCTACCACATTCAAGGTGGCTATATTGGGATTAGTGTTATACACTTATTGTTGAGGCTTGCTATTCTTGGGGTTTAGAATGGGCTAAGTGGGTAATTGAGGCTAATTCACTTGATCATTTTGATTCTGGGTTGCAGGTTGTGAAGGTCCAGGAAGTAAAGCTTATGGTTGGTTCCCAAACCATCTCAGTCCTTGGTTATATTGGTGTACCTATGGCTATTGATACTGATTTTGGTTTGGCCATTGGGGGTAACCCAAGACTTGTTCATCCATTCTGATTGGGGCCATGCTGGCCCCCACTGAGGTGGAATTTGCATCAATGGACGTGGGCCTCCCCATGGTCCACTCCACTAGCATGTTCCCCAACTCGGTGGACCCCTTGGAGTATATTGACCTAAAAACTAGTTGAATCCATAGTTTGAATGTTTCTGGCCAATAAAATTTAATTCCTCTTCTACTGATGGTGCCTTTTTCAACCTATTTTTGATTTTAGGGAGTAGGTTGCACTCATTTGTGGGGTGACTTTTTTCACATATCCCAACACAACTCAATGCAATTTAAAGGACACTCCCTAAGTGGATGTTTCTCTCTACAATGAGGACAATAGATGGCTAGGGGTTCAATATTCTTTTTTCTTGCTTGCATACCATCAAAAGTGGTGTTTAAATGAAGTAATATGTCATTTTTTAGATTGGCAAGTTCTTCAATAACTTTAGTGACATAATTTCCACCACCTTTTCCTTTCTTCTCCACTCTGTTACTTGCTCGTGTTCAGGAGTAATTTCTATTAAATTCCACAATTTTTGTGAAACTCTGTTTGTTAATGTCTCCCTTCCCCATAAGGTTTAAGGCTTCTCTTATCTCATCATCAATTCCTCTCAGGAAAATGGTTTTACTAATCTCTTCATCTAAATTACTACCACATCTTCTATGGACAAATAAGAATCTATCCTCATAATCTTCCATTTGTTTCATTCGAAAGAGTTCATCTTTTTTGGTCTTTGACTCTACAATAATCTTGGTACTTATCAAGGAAGGCAAATTCCATTTGATCCCGTGTAGTTATAGAGTCTGTTGTCAAGCCCATGAACCACCGTAAAGCTAATTCCTTGAGAGTAGAAGGAAAAAGCTTCAACTTTTGATTATATGTTCCATAATCATAGGTCTGGCAGAGAACCTTAAATTCAAACAAGAACTGATCAGGGCCCTCTGAGGCTTTCCCTCTAAAAGTTGGTAGCAATGCAGGGGATATATTCCTCATGGGAGGCTCATTCCTTCTAGGAGTTATGGCAATTAGATAGGAAAATGTTTTATTAACTGGTTCATCTAGTTCATCTGCACCAAAGAGGTTATCACCCATTGTGACAAAAGTTCCAAGAAAAATGGGAGATTCTGGTGTTATGGAAGATCTTTGATCAACTAAATGATTTGGAGGTTCTTCCAAATTAGGTTTCAATGGTGTTCTAACTGTGGTTTGCTTTATTAATCGACCCAAAGCGTCCCTAGGCCTACTCATAAATTGCGGGATCCAGAATGCGCTTGCTTAAAAATCTTACCAACACCTTAACATACAACAATTTGTAGATTATTTCCCTGGCAACGACGACAAAAATGATGAGGTCATTGTAGTTGTTTTTAATGCATCATCATTTAATTTATCAATCCATAGGTGTTTGGAGCTATTTGTGGTAAGACTCTCTTGTCTGGGGGTTGAAGTGGAGTCTGAATCTTGTGGGATAGATGGATTGTACTGGCTACTAAAGGAATCTTACTTAAATTCAAGCTATTCTATCTATTGAAAGAAACACACGTGCTAGAATTTGAAACTATTCTATTTGCTTTGGAAGGAAACACACATGCTTTAATGGAAACTATTCTAATTGCTTGGAAAGAAACACACATGCTTTAATGGAAATATTCTAATTGCTTGGAAAGAAACACACATGCTTTATTGGAAACTATTCTATTTGCTTTGAAAGGAAACTCAAATTAACTGCATCTAAATTTATCTTATCAATCCACAATAATGAAACACTCTGAACAGAACAATCTTGTTTCACAGAATAAGAAAGGATTCTTTTTGGTATTTTCATAATTAAGGACAGACTTGTAGGTATTAAACGTCTCAAAAATTCACACAAAAGAAGAAATCAATAGCTAACATTAACACAGAACATTGACAATAAATAGAAAACACAAAAAAGAAAACACAGAGATAAGTATCGAGAGATCTCCTCCTAGTCGGGGAAGCGGGCCCTACTTTCCCAGATGGAGATGATCCTCTTGAATTTAATCAACTTCAATAGAAATTCCCTTTCATTTGCATCAAAGATAAGCCCAAATGGGCATGGATACACGGGTGAAACAAGAAGATTTTCTCCTTGATGAAGAACAACAATACTTGATTAAAATCTGGAACTAACTTAGTGAATCTATGAGGCTCCTACTTATACATTTGAGCCTTTATTAAAAGCAATAATTATACTAGTTCCTAGTTATAGTGAACTTGGAATGAACCGGTCACTTATTTAATACATTAGCAGTTCCTTTGCATTTGAACTTTAGGTTAGAAATTCATATCAATCTAATTATCAACAGTTAGGCAGATCCTTGAATTGGCACGGGTGCAAACTGATGGTTACTTTAGTTACCATAAATGGTCACTTTTAGTTACCATAAAACCAAAGTGATATGTGGACTTAGAGTTCTGGAGTTGTCTATGAGTTGTGTCACTGAGATGAACAATTAGATGTGTTGGTGGGTTTGCATCATTGGATTCCTAGATGACCCTTTGTTTGGCCTCATTAATCATCGACTCAAGGGGAGGACAACTCTCTTGCAGTGCCATAAGAATCTGGAGCTCTCCGGAGTTTGGGTTCTTCATGAGGGAAGTGGCTTTGAAGGGGTTCGGAGGCCTCTAGAAAACCCCTTGCTGTATTCCTCATGCAATCAACATACAACTTGGACAAGAATTCCATAAAATATGCATTGGAAAATAGAATTCATAGTAATTTGTCAAAAGATTTCATCTAAAGAAATAAAGACTAAGCATGCATATAATTCATTCAAAAGACAATTATAATCACAATAATATATATATATGCCATACTATAATGTCAAAGTCTTTAAACATATAATATATAGAAATTAACAAAGTCATGGATTTGACTCATCAGTTGCACAGGAACCATGTCAAGTTTGAGGACACACAGATTTTGGTAGATGGTTACATGATGGAGATGTAGTGGATGGGATGGATGGAGGATAGATGGATGAAGGATGGATAAAAGGTGGATGGATGATGAATAGATGGGGGATAGTGGATTATGATGTGGATTATGGATGGATGGGGTAGAGTGAATGGATTATGCAAAAGCATGGACTATAGGAATGTGATGGGGGAGGTATGCGAGATATGAGATATAAGATGGGGGATGGAGGTATGTGGGAATGTTGTGGAGTTGAGGGGACTCGAGACTAATGTTGGCACACATCGTAACAAATTTTGAAGCTTATGTTTTGGATGGGGACTGTGGAGTAATGGAGATTTGGGATCTATGATGGATTTGTGGGACCAACATGGGGGATTGTGGGAGTGAAGATTTGGGGATTTACGTACCCAAATGAACTTAGGATTTTTTGATGGGTTGAAGGATTTTTGGGATTTGGGGATGGAGTGGAATTTTGATGTTGTGCTTGGATTTAATGCCTTTTGCTCGGGGACCCACACCATTTTTGTTTTTGCTTTTGGAGGTGTGGCCTTATGTAGCCTTTTAGATGGAATTTGCTTGGATTTTGTGTATTGATGCCCTATGACAGTAATTTTTATGCTTTGGGGCATTTTTCACTTTATGTAGAAGACATCCAAATCCCATGGGGTGTTTGAGAGCTTCATGTTTGGACAATGTGTGCGCTTGTGGTCCTTGATTAGGGATTTTGGGGGATCGAGATTTAGGGAATTTGGAGATACGATATTTACGGATGGGGGTGTTCAGGATGGGAGGATTACAAGATTTGAGGAGGGGGATATTAGGAGTTGGAAGGAGTGGAGGAAGAGTGGCTTTAGGAATCGGATGATGTTTGGATTTATGGATAGGATAAGATGGGGATGTATGGTCACATACTTTTTGGATTGATGGATGAAATAAGATGGAGGAGGGTTGGCCACATATGTTTTGGGGGTGCGATGAGATGCACCAGGTTTGGGATTGGAAAAATGCATTTCAAAAGGCACGAGGGGTGGTACCAACATGTTTGGATTTTTTTCCTTGGGATGTATAACCAAGGCCATGTGAGTGTGGATGGATTTTGACATGAACATCCAATATGCCTTATTCGTGAAGGCCTAATCCTTTGCCATGATAGTTCATGTGTTGGAGTATGTGATGTGTAATAGGATGCTTGTTTTTTGGAAACAAGATGCAAGCCCATTATTAGATAGGGGGATGGGTGGTGGATACAAGTTGTTCCTCTCCTATGAGAGAACCACCATGGATGAAGGTAGCGGGACCAAGATGATATAATAGTAGAATTGGGATGGGGTTGATAAGAGGTGGTAAAGGGTCAATGGGAGATGGTAAAGGATTAATGGGAGATGGTAAATGTAAATGAATGATGAGGGATGATGGAAGATCAATGGATGATTATGTGGGATTGGGAATTGAATGAGACGGGATGCTTGGATCTTGATTAGGAAGAGGGGTGGATGTTTTGACATGCTTTGGACTAGGCTCTTGACAGAGCCAGATTTGTGTGGATGGTGTGGGGGGAGGAACGTGTAGTTTCAATTATTTGAATAGGCTCCTTGGATTGGGTGAATGAAGAAGTGTGAGATATTTTGGATAGGACTTTGGATATAATGGAGGAGGGGTGATTTGGTTTTGATGGGTGCTAGGTGGGGGAGGGTGTCATCAACGACACATTTGAATGTATTTGAAAGAATGGGATTGCATGGCTTTGCAACTTTAATTTCATGATTTTTCTTTAGATCCTTAGCGAGGAGTCCTTGGAGAAAGGACGGTTTGGGTTTAATAAAAGAATTGGATGGTGTATTGGATGACAAAGTAGACGGCGAGGTTAGTAAATAAGGCAATGGTAGATTTAGTTGATAAGTGGACGAAGGATGTGGATAAGTGGTGGAGGTGACATGGATTTCATACAAGGAAGGATGGTGGGATAGGGATAGGGAATAGAATGGATTTAACTTGTCAAGGGTTGCATAAGTATGACAACGAGATATGCAATTAGGCACGGGGGTGTAGCTTGTGCTAGCCAATGCACTTCTATAGGCCACTCTAAAAAGGGGGCCTACTTAAGTAAATGGCATTTTTCTTTAGTTTTGAGGTCATATTCTTGAGAAGAGTCGGAGTGTGGTTTGGTATCATTCTTTTCATAAGACTCTCGAAGGTTGTTGGAATAATTTTCTAGAGGATCTCTAGAAGATGACTTTAGAGCTTCGAAGGATAACTCTGGAAAGTTGCTTGAGGTGTAGGGTTGATTCCATTGTGGTGTAGAATTGGTTAAAGGGTTGATTCCTTTGTGGTATGGGGTTTTGACGATACTGAGGTTGTTGTGACTAATTAGCCCATGGGGAATTTATCCACGATTGATTTATCCATTCTAGGGGTCCCCACGAGTAAGGTCCCTAGTTAGGGGATCCTTGAGGCCAAGGTGTTTCCCATTGATTGTTATTCCAATTAGGCCGAGGTCACCATGATGAGTTTGAAGTTTTCCCGTAGAAGTTTCCTCCAAGTCTCTGTCCCATATAATTAACCTCTTCTTCTACTTGAGAAGACTTTTTCTTGGATTTTTTTATTACATTCAACAATTCACATTGGTCTACAGGATGGTTTTTGTCACAAATTTGATAGACATCAATTTTATCCAATGGACACTCTCATAATAGGTGTTTGTTCTTGCATCTCAGATACTAGTTGGGGAATGTTTTTGAGTTACATGTTTTAGCTTGTATTCCATTGAGGGTAGTATCTAGTTGGATAATAGTGTCAGTATTCAAGTTTGCTATCACTTCCCTTATTTGACCTATTTCATTTGTTCCTCTTATCAGACTGGATTTTCTAATACCTCCATGGGTTCTTGAATAGTTTCTACATCTAGCAAAAATCTCTAGGAGGCTTAGTTTGGCTACATATCCTTTCCCCATAAAATCAAGGGCTCTTCATGCATCCTCATCAAGTCCCTTTAAGAATATTATTTTTACGAGTTCAAGAGTCACGATTTCTTTAACACATCATTTCAATATAAAGAGGAATTTGTCAAGAAAATCCTCTAGGCTCTCATCTTCTTTCTGTTTAAGATGAAACAACTCTTCACTCTTGTCACTTAATTGACAATAATCTTGGTATTTGTCTAGAAACACAGTTTCTATTTCTTGCCAAGAATTAATTGATCCTACAAATAAATCCTTAAACTATAGCATAGCTAAATCCCTAAGCGTGGAAAGGAACAACTTCAATTTCTGATTATCAGCTTTGTAATCATAGGTTTGGCAAAGGACTTTGAACTCGAAAAGGAATTCGTGTAGATCTCCTAAGGCCATCCCTCTAAAGGTGGGTAATATGGAAGGATAAATATTTTTCATTGGAGCATCTTCATCAGGGTTTAGGTTTATAGGATAGGTAAACATTCGTTTTGGCCTTCTTTCTTCCTCATTGTGACCATTGTTATTCTCCGTGGTTTCTACTAAAATGTTTTCCACTACTTGGTCACTCTCAAGAGTACTATGTGAAGTCTTAGGTGGGTCCTGATTGATTAGTTGATAATGAAAAATTTCTTCAACTATGACTTCTAACCTCTCGGCTTCAATGATTGGTGTTTTGGGTTGGGATTTTTTTGCAACAAATCTTCTATGAGGACCCCTTCTTCTAACCATGCAGAAGGAGTTAAAAATATTTTTCGACCATTGTTTTGAGTTATCTAACTATATTCCTAATAACACCTTGAACAGAACAATGTTTTCCCCGGCAACGACAATAAAAAGTGACGAGATGTTGTTAAATCTTGTACTTTAGTTTGATAATTAGTTTGTCAACCAAAGTGGTGTCTAATGACTATTTGCAAAAGGAAGTCAAATACCTCAACACAATGATAAATTTTAGGCCTTTAAATGAAAATGCTTATGCAGAAATAAATTTCTAAACTATGAAAGCATTCAAAAGCTAATCTAGAAAAGCGTTGAAAACTTAACTTATGAAATCATTTGAAAAATAACTATGAAAACATTTAACATCCAAAAACAAATATAGTAATGAAACAGACTACTTAGTTCTAAGTAAGCAAATATACTGTTAATTTTTAGAACTATTGCAATAAATAGGCTATCAAGAGTGAATTGAAAATATGATTTTCCAGCACAACATGAATCCACTGAACAATAAAATAATACACAACATTAAAACAAAACAAATGAACCTGCAGGTTAAAGACTGATTACTAATCAATACATAACAAAAACAAAAGATTATATGACAATCATCAATTGAACATGACATGAAATTCACAAAACATTGAAAAATATACACTTATCTATAAACATAGTTTCTCCTGTCCAAATGAGTGGCTGACTCTCTGGAAGTCTAAACTTGCAAAACTTCAAATTATCATCACGCAAAATTCGTAGATTGCAAAACATAGCTTAGCTATATTCGTATCACGAGAAACTGTCTATCTTTTTTATATTTGAAACAAGAAAATACAATAATATATATTCTTAAACTAAATCTAGGATTATGCCTATAATCTAGTATACTAGACAGTGCATGCATTACCACCACTTCAAAGTTTTTCAACTAAAATCATAAACAACATGGAGTTCAATTTAACAAAGAAATTAAAGAAACTATAGAAGTTGACTCCTAGCAAGAGTCTTTCCATGCAGGCTACTTAAAAAATTTATGGACCATCACCATGCTACCAATCATGAGGAAATAGTTATGCTAAATTCGTGGGCAACCGTTTAGAACAAGAAATCTTTTATGATGTTTGAGACTTTTTCAGAGTTGTCTCTAAAACATGTCTTCCAATGATACTTTTAGGACCTTTTATAAACACATGCAAACTCAACTTTTCTAACTCTTCTTTCCTTTACCACTTGTCCCGCTTGTGTGGGGGTTATAGTGAGGTTTATTGGCACTTGTTTTCGTTGCTTAAAGCTTTATTTTTGCATATAATTCCAATGACTTTAGGAAAATCACTTAGATTCATGACTTTTGCATACATAGAGCCAAATTTTTCATTGCTTTTATCTAGGCTAGACTCACGATAGAGTCATATTTCTTCATTTTCACTATTCAAGTTGTGTATAGAGATAGATTGCAAGGTAGTAAGGAAATGGTTTCATATTTGTATATGGGAAATGTATATCAAATTAAAATACTATTGTGGGTTTTAGCTTGGACATTAGAGGATTTGTGGTGATTAAATATTATTTCTCTCTTAGCAACATGGATCCAACCTTAGGGAAAATAATGGACACACTTTCTCTGTTGATTTGTGTGAAAGGCAATATAGGCAATATGTTTTTATATAAAAATTTAATGTCTCTATGTTATGCTTATAGGGTTTGGTCAGTTGGAGTCCTATAATCTACATAGTGAAGTTCAGGCACAATCACCATCATGTGATATCACATACACAAATGAGTGCAATTGACATCACCAAGATCTATGCCATCCTATATCATCACATTACAACCTCATTAAGAAGGATAAGGTCACTCAATCATGTGTGAGAAGACAACCCAAATGAGTATGATATAGTTGTTTTGGGTAGTCCTCTTACTAATATACCATATGCCATTAAAATGGCTATCATTATAACTACTAGGTAATAAAAACATGATGAAATAGTTGTCTTACAATAGTCATATTCAAGGGGATGATAGGATAGTCCATGATAAGGATGTAAATAGTTTGTATGAGTATAAAATATAAAATTTCAAGTCAGAAAAGATAGTTGTATTCACTTCAATATCATCCACACATAGGAAATTAACCATAAATCGTAAAGTGTACTCTAATATATAGTCATGAAGACAACATGCTAGGATAGTCATCTAGACTACCATACATATTGAATAGGCCGTCATAAGCAACAATGATGATTGTTGTCACACAAAATATTGTCATCTCAGATAAAAGATGAACATGGAACCTTGGGGATAACCATGTCATCTCATTAATGAGTAGGATAACAATTGACACATGAGGTGAAAATTAAGACAAAGTGACAAGTAGTCATGATCCCTAAAAATAAAGAGGTGGTCTTGAAAGGCGACTCATATGGTAAGTGTTATGTGACTTTTTCTCTAAAATGGAAAAGAAAGATATTTATGAATAACCCTCTAAAATTATAAGGGGATAAAGTTTATTTACCCTTTATAATTAAAAGGGAGATGGAAAATAAAGAATATTGTGATCCTTTGGTTAAAAGGGAGATAAATAAATAATAATTATGAAAAAACCCTTTTAAAAGGGAGGATTTATTATGTATATTAAACCATTATTAATGACAACCTTTGTGAAAAGGTGTGATGGTTTAGAAATCACCCTTCAAAGGTTATATAAGGCATTTATTTGAGACTTGAAGTGGGCATGGAGAACACTCAAGGAAAGAATGCAAGAAATCACGAAAGAGAAGGATTATAATTTTGACAGAGGAAAGCATATAGGAAAAGTATAAAGGAAAGTATACAGGAATCAGGGGGCATAAAAGAGTGAGGATTAGGGTCTTTGGTTGGGAGCTAAGCATTTGGAGAAGGGGCACACAGAGTGTGTCCAACTCAGGGTACAATGTACACCTGGGAGTGTCCTGGCCAGGGCTGTGTTTTATGTCATGAGGCATGGTTGGTTCTATGTAAAAATTGGTTCCTTCGGGGGTGCTTCTTTGCCGGGAACAACCGAGACCTGTGATCATTCCTCTGAGTGACATATAACAGCATCTCAGTGCTTCACAGATAAGTGATTTATATATTTATTTGTAGTAAATGTTATAAATGTTGCACTGATTTAACTATTGTTGCAAATTGATGTTATTGAAGTTTATTGACGAAATATTTGGCTGTACAATGTCATTTGTTGTGTTTTAACATTTATTCAATATATGGAAAATAGATTAATTTATTTCTATTTCAAATAATTTACCTTAAAATGCATTAAATATTATATGAGGACTTTATATTTGTAAGGAAAATAATATCTTTTTGGTAAATGAATGTTACTTGGGTGAAAAGGAAATCACAATAAGGAAGGTTGTCATGGACATTAGATAGCCAAGTAGGGCAACTAAAATATAATTATACATGTCACTAGTATAGTCATTAAGAATGTCATAGTCACAATGATGTTGCCTTGAGTATATGGTGAATTGTCAAGGAGAAAATTAGACAGTTGAGGAAGGTAGTGAGGGGGAGTAAACTATAATGAAGCCTAAAAAACTTGTAGACACCTAAAATCATCCACTCATCATCTTGTCATTGTTCAACCCCAATCAAGACATCCCTAAACCACTTTCTTCCACATTTAATTGAATAAACACCTCTTTAGACAGTTAATTATCAAATTTCCCTTCCAATAGTGATTAAATAATATTTTATTGTTAAAATCACTATTCATAGACTATTCACTGTTCATTTGTACCCTCATCCGCACCTTCTCCTAGCATAAATGATTATTTTAATCATTTGTCACCCATCTTCTATAGTCCAACATTAGATAAACATGTCTATTTATCTAATATCCCTATCCCCATCCCATGAATTAAATAAATATTTCTATTTATTTAATTCCCTATGTGCACTTTTGATTAAGTTGCCTAATCCACCTAGTCAACTTAATCACAAGGTTGCACTTCCTAGCCATGTTTAAACCTATTCAAATCTCTCACATCCACCAAAGTGTACAAACGTATGACTTTTGTACATGACCACACGGGTCTCTTACAAAGGCACGGGCATGTCCTTTGTACAAAGGGTCCTTTTGTCCCTTTTCAATCCTTTCCATCCACTTCTTCCAAGACTATCCTCCACCCTTGATTTCATCTCAATCCAAGGACAATCCTTATCCTCCAATCCAATCTTGCCACTTGGCAAGCTCTCATCAATCTTAGCATGTCAATCATCCTCAATCCTTGATCTTCCAAATCGATCATAGCCCTCCACCCTTCATCCCAAAAATCTATAAATAGCCATCAACCCATGCCATTTTCAAGACTCCATGAAATGCAAAGTCATGCTATCAATTTGAGGAGAAATCAACAATCCAACATCAAAGCACATCTAAAACAATCAAAGTTTGCATGTAGTTAAGTGTTTTAACTTCATATGTTTGCATTCCTTCTAGCTCGATCATGAGGTTGCATTAGATTATGGGTAAAATGGGCTAACATGGTTTTAGTTTGTTATTTTTAATGCTCATTCTCTACTGTACACAAAACTATCATAGAATAGTCATATAAAATTGTTATTTAATAGCAGTAGAGAACTTCCAGTAGTCCTAAAATCCTATGATGAGCTAGGTTGTATCACCAAATTTTCAAAAGGAGCATTGACAAGTTCCCATCAATACTCATTCTACTATAATTGCATGAATGGATCATTCTATCACTAGAGGATAGTCATAAAAAAGTTATAAGGTTAGTGACAATTGGTCATAAGACCCCACAAAACCAAAAATGAACTCCACAAGGATAGTCAAGGGGATCAAATAAATGCAATTTAAAAAAATATGTAAGACTATCATTAAATCCCTATAAAGGTTCACACTTGTAACTTTCTTATGACCTATCCTAATGTCATCAAATTATTCACAAAGTAAAGAGATTGTCACATGACATAAGTAGTCATGTATCATGGAGCAATAGTGGGGATCAAAGGGAAGACATAAAATTTACTGAAGTTGTTGAAAGCAACCAAATTTGGCACTGCACTGGATAGTTTTTTACCCCCTAAAGTTTGGTAAAGTTGTATAAAATGTTAATGATTTGTACCGAGGATAGGATGAAAAATATGAATGTTCAATGTTTGATATAGATCTTAATTATTTTGATTGTTAATTTGTGTTGGTTTCAATTTAAGGGTTGAAAATCCTAAAGGATCTAGAAAGTATGATTTATGATCTAATAAAGTGGATTTTTTTACAAAAGGTAACTTGGTATATTGGCTCAATAATGGAAGACGACAATGATGATGACCTCATAATACTACCTCAAAGAGAATTGTTGTTATGAAGAGATTGTTGTTGCCTTATGGTTTACCTGAGGATGGCTATCACCAAGGCTTGCTAGAGATCTAATCACTATTATCATGGGAATCTCCAGGCCTCCATGTTGCTACCATACCTATGTTGTTTTGGCAATAAATTGTCAAAGGAAAGAGAAGTCCTAAAGGTGACAAAGAAAAGTTGGAGATCTTGGAGCTACAATTATAGATCTTGATTGAGAGGATGGTTATAATATGCAAGGTGGTTGTCTTATCAAGCGCAAGGAACTAAGTTAGACCCATATGACAATAAATACTCATGTTTCTCATTAAGGACAAGTAGATTAGTCAAGGTTAAGTGGCAAGGTGGTCCAATAGAGGTAAAGGTTGCTTGTGCCTCAACAAGTTGATTGGGCCTATGTATACTTGTCAACAAGAATATGTTATATGATATCAGCAAGGAGCTTATGCATAGTCAACAAAAAGTGAATACCTTAAAACTTGTGCCCAACTTATTTAGGCAAAGGAGAGAGACTTCTACATGAAGATAAAGTCAAATCACCTTAGAAATTGTGCTTGCCACCTTTTGTAAATGCTATTTGACTCTTGAGAAGAAATTTTCAACAATGGAAACCTTGGTTGCAAATTATACGAAGTTGATTTATGACCATTGGATGGATTTAATCCAAACCATTGATGTACACTTGACATTTAATGATTTTCCCATAATCTTATGGATGCAATCAAACCATTGTAAAGATGATATATATATTTATAGATAGTTGAAGCATTATAAAGGGGATGGAGACTTTTTTTTTATAATAAAATTATGCAATTTTTCTTTGGTTTTCAAGTTTTTTCTTACTTTTCTAGGTTTTCCAAACAATGAGCTTATTGTTTTAAATGTATTTCTACTAATCCAAATGAGAATGATGAAAATTCATATGTGCTAAATGTTGATTATATGAAGATTGATGACTTTGTGAGTTTAAATGTGATAGATGCGAGTGTAAGGTTTCATGCATTTCTCTCATTGTTAAGGATCCTTAGATTATTGCAATAGTTTGTGTACCTAATTGAGTGGAATACTGATCAAACCAAGCTAGTTTACTTGGGGTCATGTCTTCTAAACTAGGATTAGAATGTAGTTCACGGCAAACATGCTCATTCTTTCTCTCGAAACCTTCACATCTTTTGTATTTTTTTCAAATTTGAGTAGGTTAGAATTTATTTTAGGACTTAGACTTGCAATTTGCTAATACAAGGTTGCTATTTTATGACCACAAGGACAAATTTATTATTTATTTGAGTGATTAGAGACATCTAAATGCAAAGAACATGTTAAATCGATTTGTACATGCTTGCTAAATCTAAAACACTGATTATCTTTATGTAACTAACCACCTGATTGTCTCGTAGCTTCTGAAATACCACAAGCTCCTTGATTTGGAATGGTATTGCAACAACCACTGGGTTATCTTGCACAACCAAGACCTAATGATAGAGACCTTATGGTTATTGATCTCCCTTTAGGAGATTGATTACCTTTCAAAAGAGCGGAAGTGTACTCAATATTTCATTGAGTTGTTGAGCGTGTCAAAACACCCATCAACAACTCCTTTCTCAACATAGATTAGAGATATTAAGACAAACAAGTTATCGACACCTAATTCAATGAAGTTTAGATTTACTCATTATGAATGTCAGTTCAATAGTTGCAAAAGTGAAGCAGGATGTCAAACATATAGTTTATAAATTCACAAGAGTTTATCTAATATCACGAAAAGATTTGATCAATTGACAAATTGATTCATAACACCTAGTATAAAATTACCTTCATCATATTTTAAACCAAATACTATTGTTTAATTTTATTTGATTCAATATTAGTTCTAACTCATTCATTCTAAGGTGAATTGCTTGTTTATTTGAAGAAGTTATTTATTTTCTTTTTTCACTTTCAAAGAAAACACTTCACCTCGAGTCTTCTCCCTAGCTTTTCAATTGATAAAGGAAAAAAAAACCCACTTCAAAATAATTCTAACTTAGATTTTTGCCATACACTTATCAAGTAAAAAGTATCCACTCACCAAAGGGTTGTAGTCCAATTGGTTGAGCATAATTAGTGAGGATGACTATATGCTCTTTGATTACACCATCCACCAATGTTCCAATACCTCATAAGCACAATAAATAAGAGACAAGGTCGGCATTGTACCACAAGCGAATTTAGTGGAGTGGATACCTCTCACGCCTTGAGCCTAAACTGAAAGAAGTTGATTATTCATGTAGTTTGGGCTGATAGTCCCGATACCAAAGCCATAGTCCCATACTATTGCTTAGCTTATTTTGTTTAACAATTCTATTCAAAATTTTAAAGAGAATTTTGTGTAGCTAGTTTAAAACTTCCGTGAAGCCCAACAAATTTAAGCAACACATTTAAAGCAAGCCACATAAGACCTTTACATAGTATATTACTAAAAACAATTTGAGATTGTCATACAACTACAACACGGAATTAAAAAAAAAAAAATCCACTCCCAGCCCTAAAAATTCATTTCACCCGTCGAGTCGCGGGGTACGAGTTGGGGCCTAATAAATCTGATAAAACCTCTCTACTGAATAAAACCGTGATTGTTCTGAAGCCGCCATGGCCGCCATCTCAACAAAATCACTCCTCGCCAATCTTCGAAACCCCGCAGTCCCCGAAATTAAACCTCTTTATCCATTGTTATCCCCAAATAATCTCCAGATTTCTCTTCAAAATCTCCTTTCGTATTTTACTCTCAAACTGGAAATCCGTCATTCCAAAACCACTTAAGAATCGCTCGTTTTTAAGCAGCTCAAGTGCTTACTGGTATTGGAGCCACACCGAAGGAGACCACAAACCCAAAAATATTAAAACACTAGCGTTTTAGGGTTTTTCTGCTGCCAGGGTTTTACGTGGGTTTTTGACAAAGGCGGGAAAATTTCTCCTTCTTCGCTTGAAGTCAGTGCGTTTTTTTGCGGAGTAGTTTTGTTCGTTAGAATGGAGGTGCACAGGGTGAGGTCTATCGAGTGGAAGCCGTCGGGGGTGGTGGCGCTTGCAACGAGTGTGGATGAAACACTGGTCGCAGTAGCACGCGAAGACGCCTCCATCGAAATCTGGACTGTTGCTCCTGGCTCCGTTGGATGGCACTGCCTGCTGGTATGGATTCGTTCTTATTCATTTGCTATATAGCCTTGTTTTATTCTATAAACTAGAAGAAAATGGATTTTAATGGACTGGGACTGAACTCAAATTCTGTAATGGAACTCATGACTGCACACAGAGGTTGTTTATTTTTCTGGTTTAACAAGAGGAGATGAAAAAATAAAAGAAAAGAAAAAGAAAACAATTTGAAGCCAGTCTAAATGCGTGGAATCTTTGAAAAAAAATCACATCTTGAACCACAAATGGGGCAGTAGTTCGTAGAGTTGGAGGGTCACCCAGGGTCATGGGAAGTTCATTGCTTCTTGTCTTGGCTGATCCATGGGAAATTAAGATGGTAGCAGAGATAGAGCTAGATTCGGACCTTAGTCCAGGAATGTGGCTTGAGGTAGGTGTTGGAAGGAATTCTACCACACCCTGCTCTGTAAAGGGGTCAGTACCTCCAGTTCTATATCATACCAGTATGACTGGCACAGACATCAGAATGTTCTAGGTTAGGGTCTTAGCTGCCCTGTGGAAAATAACATCTTTATGTTTTCAATGCTCTAAATTAGATGCCTCAACTACAAACCAAGTTAGATCTGTTTTGTTTCCAGACAGAATAGTTTGAGATTTTAAATTCCCACTGTCTATAATGTCAGGAAGAAATGATTTTCTGGCAACAATCTGTGTATGAAATTTCTAAATATTGACTTAATTTTGACATTCAATCTCTTTCCACAATTTCTCTTAATGTTTTTTTTTTCCCAAAATATTTTTAATTACAGGGTCCTCACGATGATGGTGGGCTTTATTTGGGATCAGGCTTTCAGGCGGTAATGTGTGATCAGCAGCTCTGCCTAGTCTGGGCTTTTGCTAAAAGCCTATAAACAAAGTGCAAGTTGAAGTCAGTCAGTCAGTTGTGATTAGGTTTTTATTAGAGTGGAGTTTATTATAAGGAAGAAAGGAGACAAGGCTCAAGTATTTTGTCTGTTCCATATTCATTGTACTTGGAGTAAGTGTTTGCTGCAGTTAGTTTGGTAATTCTTGCCACTTGCTGCTTCATCTAGTTCTCAAGCTTTGAATACCATTAAGACTCTAAGATTATAGTGCTTTCTGCTTAGAATCATTTTGAAGACATAGCTATTCTGCCAAAGCTCCTCTGGAACATGTGTATTTTTGCCCACAATATTATTCCTCTGGGACGTATGCACTTTGGCCTACAATATTGCATATTCCTTAACATAGTGTATCATGACAATATTTCAGTCTTGCTACTGGACCATGGCTCTTTAGACCATGTAATGTTGTAATAGATTGTATTTGGAAGAGTTTTCATGTGAAACAGATGATGCGTCTGGAATAGTGTGCTGGGCAAGTAATAATTTTGGTCAATAGGCATTTCAAAAGTAATTAATCAACTTAATAAACTTATCAATTCTTCCAATGTTTAGGCGGAGAGGGCCCAGTTCACATGGAGAGGCTGCATGTGTCCAAAATGGTCATCACTATGGGGGTCAGACCAGGGTTAGTTGTGTTATATACTAAATTCAAAGTGACATTTAAGTCTTTGTGCAGTAGAAAATGCACTTTTGGGCACCAAAATCATATCCACCATTTGCAAAGTTTCAATAGAGTATACTCAAATTTTCTTATGTTAAATTATTACAATGTTGGATAGCCTTGATATTTTTCCTGTCGTTGGTTTGCGTCTTACCCTTGTAGTTATCATATATCGATGGTTTTCTTCATACAGTTATGTTTTGGCTTTTGATGTGTATTCACAAACACTGGAAATTGGAAAATGATATTGTTATATACTTCAGCATTTTGGCGATGTAGAAATGATGCATATGAATTCTTACAAAGAAACTGATATTCAATAAATCATCTATTTTGAGTCCTGCATCATCATTTCTATATTTCTTAAAATAGTTTCTCATATAGGTCAAACTCTTAATCAAAGGCTCAAAATACATGTGTGATAGCCAAGTTGAAGCATATACGGTGAATTTGCAAAGTTTATCCTTCTGCCCAGTTACAAAGCATTTTACCTTTTCATATTCATGTTAAAAATAAGAGCACCTGTTTATATTAGATATATCACAGATTCACAAATATTGTGTGCTAGTATGTAGGTAGCAAACTAGATATGGTAAATATTACATGCTAGTATGAAGGTAGCAGATTAGAAATGGCAAATATTACATGCTAGCATACAGGTAGTAAACTAGATATGGCATATATTACATGCAAGCATGTAGATACATAAGTATGTTTGATGGTGTATTGTGCAATGATGAGCTTCATTGGATTACAGCTGCATGATCCATCAATCTACTGACAAAGAGAACTCCATATGCTATAATGTATTTTATGATGTAGCATATACATTTGAACCACTGGATTTTGGTCTGGAGGTTTTGCTCGGTGATCTCCATGACCATGAAGGTTACAGAGTTCATCCATATGACTCTGGCAGAACATGTTGCATTAGCTACCTTCCTAATCGTAAATGAATAACATGATATCAAATAGCTCATATTCATGTGAGTGGGATAGAAAGTTTGGACCAAAAGAGGTCCTTATTTTAGAAGCTGAATTACTTGTGTCATTTTGCAGACTCTTCGAGGAAGACCAGACTATGTAATTTCATCACTTGTTTGGTGTTGTTCAAGCTTGGGGACCTCTGCACCTGGTCGTTTATTTTCAGCTTCTTTAGATGGAACCATTTCTGAATGGGATCTTTGTTCCTTAGAGCAAAAGGTAATGTGAGGCATCTTTTATCAAAGTTTATTCAGATTACATGTTCATTTTTGTTGAATAACTTGCAGGCATCATTTGTTGTGCAAGCTACTGAACTTGCTTTTCAAAGTTTTAGGCTAAGATATTACATCTTGGGACTTTTGGTCCTGGATTGAATGTCTATCTGGTTAAGAATTTTCATTAGTAGGAACCAAGATTGATGCAGTAGTACCGTGTCTTTGTTGGATGCATAGCAGAGAAACATAAACTTACTGTTTGAAGATATTTAAGATATCCAAAATATTGGATATGCTTTATTCTCTAGAATTACATGTTAGGCACTGTTTTAGATGATGTATAGCTAAGTTACCTGGAAATAGTTATGAAGGGTTGTAGAAATGTCTACACAAATATGAATAATATATAGGCAAAAATGCACTAAATTTATTTTTTGCACATTAAAACATATACAAAAAGTTATTCCAATAAAAAACATATCCAAAAAATATGCTTTTTATGTACATATTGCTAATGGTTAGAAACACACTGGAAAAAGGATGGAAATGCTTGAAAGTATTTTCTGGAGACTCCCTATTGCTTCTATCTGTTCCTTTTTTCAGGACAGCAAAGTTGGGACCCCCTATGGCATTTCGGGGTATTAAGATATAGAGTAAATTTTGTTTTTTGAACTAAGAGGTAAGCTATCTTATAAGTTGTAGTAATTATTTTTCTCAGAGTTGAGAAAGCAGTTGAAAAATGCAGTTTTTGCTGTTTAGTTTTGTTTATATGGTTATGGTGCTACTTTTAAGAGTGTGTGGGATGATTGTATTTTGGGGGACTTCACCCATTTGGAGCAGTTTCTCATCCACTGTCAGATGATCTGGTTCATTGGATTGGAATTTTTTTGTTTAAATGAACAATTATAAAAGAGATTTATTGGGTAATAGTATCTGTATTTTCTGAATTATTTCTTTTCAGAGTCAGCATTATATGCATGGCCTTCTCAAGTTTGACAAAACTCAGCTGATTTTCTGTGATTTTCCTCAATTGCACCGTGAATTTTAAAAACCATTAATCTGATGTTTTCTGTGCAAATGATTGTAAATGTATTTATAAATATTGGCTCCATGCAAATGTAATGCCAAATATTATGCAACTTCAGGAAACCTGACTTTGCAGTTCACATACTGCATAATAATGTATCAATAGAAATCTCTTGCGTGTATGGTTGTCACACAAAACTACCTAGAAGCTGTTGGGTCTTCATCACACCAAATAAAATCACACTCTATCATGATGATAGACAGCATTAACTAACAAGGGTCCAATACAAAGCCATAGTCATAATATCATGTGTAATCTAAGTATGAAGCCTTTTATTGGAATAGCAGCTGCAAAGATACATTACTATGCCATATTTCTGGATCTGATCTGTACAACTTATGCAAGTAGCATATAAACTTAGCAAATGTAAGGATAAATGGTTTTTGTGATCAGGGGATCCAACTACTTGAGAACTTGGCGATGTAAAGACCCACACCATTTTTTTTTTGCAATATATAAATACAACTGCAACGTCTTGACACTTTCTGATCATCCAGTTCCTGATGTGGGCAAGGTGAGAGCATACAATGTTTTGGAACACACACAACTATCTAGATGAATGCATTGTTGTAATGAAAAGGTGGCAAGCCAAACTAGAGCATGTAAGCGGCAGAGCTGACCCAAATCAACATCTCTTCGGCGGACAAGCATGTGTAGAAATGCAAAGCCACTAGCAAAATAACTTAATCTTGATCAAACCAAATTGGTTGATTGCAATGCAAGCTTGTTCGATGCCAAAACGGGCTATGAAATGCATCTAAGTTTGGCAGTTAACCATCTAGAGCTTACAATGTTGAAATGCACATTAAATGGCGGAATACCATCCGATTGTACAATAATATGAGTATGAAATCAAATGCAATGCCTCTGGCAGTACTGCCATCCAGGGTTGCAATAAAAATGTAAAATGCATTACAGAACACAAATTAACAAAGAAACTGGCTGTAACACACTGTTATATTATTCTGATCAGAATAATCAGACTGCTGTAACAACAAAGATAAGTCCAGGAACTCGTGAATATCACAAGCAAACATGCTTACATAGGCTGGGTAAGTAAGGCCACTGAAATAGAATACTGAAAGTTGATGTAGTAAGCAAATAAAAGGCTGAAATCACACTCTCTGCTCATATCACTGATAATTCAGAACTGAAACCATTCTGAAAACACTCTAATCACAACTCTGTTAGCTGATATGAGCTACCAAGGTGATAGCAAACTGACCCAACACTGAACTACAACTAAAATGCACTCCAAACACCCAAATATGATTGGTTTTAGCTAGAAATAACTTCCAGCAAACTGCATCACAGAAAATAGAAATGTACAGCCTGTATACAACACTGTACGGCTTCAAACAGTATTCCAAAAAGTCATCAAAACAACACTACAGACTGCTGCAACTGATCATAAATTTCAATGCCTCCTTGCAGCTTGTATGGCCTTCTAAGTCCAAAACCATTAAACACAAACAGTACAGCCAGCAAGGAACTTGGATTTTGTGCAAATAAATAGTACAGCCCTTTTGCAAACACTTCAAACGCTGCAATTGGACATATATATCAGCACATGTATAATATTCAATTCATCCAACACTAAAACACCTCAAAAACCTACATGACCAATCTCAAACTGGAAATCAAACTTCTCACAATCTACTCAAACTGCAAACTCCCAAAATCAGCACATAGGTGATTCTTGAATAGAGCCACTCAATTAGCTTGGAGGGTTTTTGTCTTCAAAATTGGATTCACCAAAGGGTTTTCATCCTTAGGCAAATGGGAAGAACTCTCGTCCATTCGTCAGATCAAATAAAATGGATAATCAGTAACCCTTCTTCTGAAGACCAAACCTCCTTTTATAGTTTGTTCAGAGTTATTTTAGGAAAAAATTTAGGAAAAACGTTTTTTTGTTTTTCGTTGTTTTTTCAATTTTTTTTTTTTGTTTCTTTGTTGCTTTTTTGAAAAAGCACTTTTTGCCGTTTTTTCAAAATAGCACTTTCCCCCGCAAACTTAATTTTTTTAAAAGTGACTTTTGAATCCTTATTTTCAATGTCACTTTTAAAAAACCTTTTAAGTCACCACTTTGTACCCCATGCCTAGCATTATCACTTTTGGCCCTCTTTTAAAAACACTTTATGACAATGCCCACCTTTCATTAAAATAAATAAATAAACATAAGTGCCATTAAGAAAATAATATGAGTTACCTTAAGACAACTTAAGTTATATATTTAATTACTTTTCCGTACATCCCAAAGTCTACGGAAAGTTGGTGTTCTCCAAGGATGTTGGAATTCTCCAAGAATCTTGGAACTTTCTAAGAATGTTGGAATGGACCCCAAAAGGGACATCACAAGTCCTCACTTCCCAAAATTGCTTGTCCTCAAGCAATGCAAACTCAACCTTCCAACTAGACTCTTTTGCATATACCAGGATCCCAAATCAACCTCAAGAACTTTTCACCATGCTTTCGCTGTACCACTCTGAAACAACAAGAAGCTATAAATCTTCTATCCTCCTTAATGTTGTCAAGCAATCTTCTCCAAATTGTGCTATCAGTTTCATAAAGATTCAACTCATTACAAATGCCAATGTTAAGAGATGAAATTGAATCAAAATCAATGTAAGGAGAGAAAATTGCTGCTGCCCTACCCAACAAACTACAGATCTTGTATGAAGGACAGCCCTTTGCTCTTGACATTAGATGTTTCAATGAAACACCCGGGTCCCACATTCTTATGTGAAGACAACTTTGAACGAAAGGATATCAGTGTCCTTTGCTGCAACTTGTATTTATCTCCTTCTCTTCAATCTTGTGGTACTTATCATTATGACAAAAGCCTTGCCATAAACCTTTGTTAACATCAAAGCTTTCGTACCATAAGCTATAATTGTGAAAATAATAAAATTGCTCACCAACAATACTTGCTGATCTGGAAATTTCAGCAGGTTGAAAACCAAGTTTAGTTTTTGGTGAAACATTATTCTCATGTTTGAAAATTTCAACTGGATCCTATATTGATATTGGGAATTTGCAATTCCCAATCCTCAATCCTTGTTGTGATGTAGATGGTTCTTGCTGTGACACTCTATTATTATCACAAGTTGTAGAACTTGAACCAGAGGACGTCTCAGCATCCATCTCAAAAAGTTGATTATCAAAAGATAACTCTGCATCCATTTCAAAAAGTGGGTTATCAAAAGATTGAAAGTTATATCTATCCTCTTGTTTAAACCAATCTTCTTGCTGACCCAACTCTGTACTTGCAACTTCTGGTTTTTCTGGAAAATACTCTAAATTAAAATCCTCTTGAAGTTTATCAAGCTCATCAATTACTTGCTTGATTTCCTTCAAAAACACTTTCTGGTTTGGGTTGGAATGAAAAATGATGTTGAAAAATTTGTTGTTGAATGTGATAGTGCCAATGCCACAAAGGAGAAATTGTCAGGGCTTTGGGCATTCTACACCTGTTGCTGATTCAATTACTGTATGGACAGCCATTTCCATGTATTTCATTGAAGGGTTGCCTAAGTCAGGCGGTAAATTGGTCATTTTGTGATTGTTGATTGTCTCTTCAGGTATGCCCACTTTTGTTCATTGGCCCATTCTTATAAAGCATATTCTGCCTTAATGGTCTGCCCAAGTTCTCGTTGATCACACTTAATTTCTCTTTCATATATTGGAGATTCAACTTCTTACTTACGTATTTAACACCTCCCTTGTTTCATCTGTTGAAATCCCTGTCTGAATTGGAGTGAGGATGAACAGGTATTCTCTTCCATAATCTATTCTCTGGATTTCATATTGACCTGCCTTTCTTAAAAATTCCTTTGATTTCCTCCATCTCTTGTTTTCATAATTTCTCACCTCTACAAGCAACAATCATTCCTAAGACATTGGCAGAAAATATATTGGACTTGCTTTTCAATGCTTCTATCAGTGTTTAGTGCTTAATTCCATTTTGAAGTTGTCAGCTGTTTTAATTTAACAATTTGTTTTGAATTTGGCCTGCATAAATTTAACCAAGTCCTTGGTTTTCCTTGTACCCTGACATCAGCAAAGAAACCATCAAAGCCTATATACACCTTTCTGACATTGTTAAAAGAAATATATATATATATTTTTTGATGATAAGTAGTCTTTAGTAAGAATTTGGAACCTTCCACAGTCACATTTCTCTTGTTGCTTGGTCCTTACAGTTGTGATTAAGGTAGATTGTAGAATCACTGTCAAATCTAACATATTGGACCCATAGATCATTTAACAATTTTACCTGAGCAATACATTATACATTTTTATGCAAGCAATAAGGCCCTCTTCTCAGCTACACAATATGAATTGACACCAAATCTCCAAATCTAAAGTGTAGAAGGCTTTGATGACATGTTTACTATTTCCAAAGATACTTCTTTGTAAAGATTTTTCCAGTGAATGATGGGATCTATTTTTCTCAGCCCCCTATAGGCTTTCTGATTCTGTCCTCTTTATTGGGTAATTGATAAAGTAGTGTAACATAAGTTCTGCTGAATTCTTTGTTCTTTCCAGCTTGAGATTGACTTGATTGTAATTCCTATTATTTTTGGAAGAAAATAGTCTTAATCTTTTCAACATAGTGTGGTAATAGAATTCAATGTAATAAACAAATGATTAATTATAGCATGAAACTTACTCGATGTTAGTTTCATTCTTTGGTAATTTTGTAGATTAAGTTAAAAGTATTATTTTGGTTACCATCTTGGATAAATGATAAGCAAATTATAAATGAAATCATCTGCTGACTAGATTTTTGGTTTAAAAAATATATACTTAATCACTTCTCACTTGTAAAGTCCAACTATGCCATTATAATTGGTATGGATTGAGTCTGAAAGTAATTAGCAGTAGCCGCCCTCCTTAGGTTTACTGCCTCTATCCCCTTTTATTGGGTAATCATAAAGTAGCTTAACACAAGTCTTGTGGAATTCTATATTATGCCCCTCTTGAGATTGACTGAATAGTATTTTGAAAATTTCTCTTATTATTGGAATAAGACAGTCTTAACTTTTTCAACACTGTGGTAATAAAATTCAAAATAAATGATTAGTTACAGCATGAAACTTAATATAAATTTTGTTCTTTGTTAATTTTATAGATTAACTTAAAAGTGTTTAATAGTATCAACTTGGGTATCATCTTGAATAAAAGATTAGCGAATTATAAATTGGAATCACCTGTTAACTAGGTTTTTGGTTTTGAAAAATATAAACTCAAACCACTTCTCACTTTCAAAGTCCAGCTTGGCCATTATAGTTGGTATGGACTAATGCTTAAAGTAATCAGCCTTTTTTCTTTTCACTTTCAACAAACTTTACATTAGCCTTTTAACTTTTCCAGTGTAGTTTTTGTAGTTCTGTCTGTCAACAATTTCGTTATAAGCTCCCAGGTTGTTCTCCAGAACAGCTTGTTTCCAGAATGTTTTCAGGACAGATCTGCTGATATGTGGCTCACATTAAAAGAAAATAAATTATAACTAAAGCACCCTTAGCCTCTTGAACCAAACCCACCTCTCTCTAAATCCTAAAGCAATCAAAGAGCAACAAGTAAAAAATGTAGCACTTTCATTTCAGTCCTACAGGCAATCTGCTTACTGCTGGTGCAACTATGTCTGGGGTTTATTGTTGGTGCTGGCAGAAGCGAGCAGGACGATGATTTGTTATACAAGTTCTTGATTATGATACTATGATTTATTTTGAATATATAAATTATAATTTATACAACTATGCTTGTTATCATCTGTCTTTTTGTTTGTGTGATTTTTGGACCTTTATTTACAAATCATGGATGTTATGTTTATTTTTGATTCTATATATAGAAATATATATCATTTTTCTTTGGTATGGATATTTTCAGTCCAGCATGCATCTAGGGTTCCTAGAAAATGATACTGTAAAATTTAACATAAGGGATCACTACAAAGTACAAACTTGTTTTGTATTTTCAATTTTGTTTGGAAGATGCCATCAGTCTGTCACCATCTTGAATGATGTGTTCTTGCCTTGATATATTCCATTCATTGTCTACTTTCATGCCATTTAAGAAGAAAATGCTAATACATTTTTTGAACACAATGTTCTCTAATTGAGATTTATTATGGTGGGAAGTACTTAATGGGTGGACAATGGCAGTCATAGGACATTGCTGGATGAGTTTGTGATACATCTTACAATTTCATAAGATTTAAGAGGTATCTCTATAATAGGCGATGAAAGAGAAATGGTTGGTTTTGGCTATCGATGTAGGATTTTGTAGTGTTGCTTGCTCAGAATGGTAGTTGATGCCATGTTCTGAGGTTAAGTGAAGATGAATGTGAATTCTTAAAACTTCAATGCACTTAATCCAACTCACCTACACAAGGCTTTACACTTTCAATTTGAGGATAAAAGGAAATGCTCTTATGTTGAAACAAAGACAAGTTCACTACTACTGATATAAATTTTGCAATAAAATTGTTTCAACCATAAGTAGATTTTCATTGAACTTAAATTGAAGCAACAATTTGGAGACATAGAGGCTCTTTGGCAGGGAAGAAGTTTTGTGTTTGGATTGGCACAAGCTTTTATGGGTATGAGGGTATAAGCAGTGCAGCCCCCAGTCATGGAGTACAGAATGGATTATGTTAAAAGAAAATGACACTTTCAATTTGAGGATAAAAGGAAATGCTCTTACGTTGAAACAAAGACAAGTTCACTACTACTGATATAAATTTTGCAATAAAAGTGTTTCAACCATAAGTAGATTTTTATTAAACTTAAATTGAAGCCTCAATTTGGAGACATAGAGGCTCTTTGGCAGGGAGGAAGTTTTGTGTTTGGATTGGCACAAGCTTTTATGGGTATGAGGGTATAAGCAATGCAGCCCCTAGTTATGGAGTACAGAATGGATTATGTTAAGTTTGCATGCCCACAGTCCAAATTACCATACTCCCATATGATACACCTAGTCCAAATCATCTCCCAAATTGTAGTTCTTAAGCTGTGCTCCTTGATGCCAGGATACAAGCGGACTTACTTTAGTATGTAGAATCTAGATGGTTGTTAGGTGTGTTTTGTTGCGTTTTATCCAATTTATAATTGTTATTTTTTGCAAATTTGGGGGTCTTCCACCACCTGCCCCCTCTTCAATAGAGGGTCCTCCGGTCAGACTTGAGATTGGTTCCATACCAACCCATTGTGATGTGTACAACATTGTCATTTTGGGGTTTTTGGAAGAACATGCATATGTGCAACATAGCACAGCTGTCTTACATTGGATTTTAAACTTTCCATGTGGCAAACCCAATATACTTTTTGTGGATTTTTGGCCAAGTCAACATTTGGAAATATGGATGTCACATGTGCATAGAAAACAAATTCTTTCTCTATATGCAACAACAGTAAATTGTCACCTTTCTAATTTAGTTATTCTCAAGTGTCTGGGCTAATCATTTGTAAATAGAAGTATCTTACATAAGCAAATGTCTGTCGACTTCATTGAAGTTGGTGGTGGTGCTGGGATGCCCTTTAAAGAGATTTGTTTCCTTGTATTGCCTCTCATGTGCTTGGAGCAGGACAATTTGAATGCAATATTCAAAGATAATGTTTAGGAGATGATGTCTTCATTATCATGTTCTCTTTTTGCAACTTCATAGCTTTCTAGTTATTGATATTTTGATTTGACAGTCTTCATCGTGGATCATGGTTTTGAGTTTCTGATACTGACACAACTTATTAGAAATTGATGCTCCAATGATATTTTTTTTTCTACTTAACACACTTTTTAGATCATACTATTTGATATCAATATGATTTATTTCTGTGAAACTTTTTGCTTTCACTATTTCTTTGGTGCTTGCAGTATACAGCTTTTTATTATATTTTGTATCATATGAAATGATGAAACCTATTCATATAGAGAAGATTTTGCTAATGGGATTTTTATCTTAGCTTGGTTCTACCTGGATTATGGAGATGCTTTCTTAAATATTTGTTCTGATACAGACAGTTTTAGAATCCTTTGGAGGATCAATCTGGCAGATGGCAGCTGAGCCTTTGCCAGCACGAGGGTCTTTTTCTATCAAGCACAATGAAGATGATGATGATAAAATAAATGGAATAAATTGTAATTCCAGTGAATCAGACAGTGAAAAAGAGAGGGATGATGTTGTGGAGCAGCAAGTAGCTCTTGGATGTGATGATGGTTGTGTTCGCATTTATGTTGTCCGTGACACGGACGAAAATATAACATATTACAAATCATTTCCCAGAGTTAAAGGTGTTAAATTTAATAATATTGCTTGAATTAATTTTCATTCACAGTTTTGTTTTCAAATTTCTGTTTTGATAGCTGTAATTTGATAAGATTCTACCATGTATCAATTGATAGGTCGTGTTTTGTGCGTTGCATGGAGTTTCGATTCAAAGCGTATATTTGCTGGAGGATCTGATGGGTATAATGATTAACTTGTCTTTCCATTCTCTTTGATTCTACTTCTAGTCAAATAGTAATGATTTAAAAAGCTTTCTTGCAATCGACACTGGTAGGAAAATGAGAGAAATTATGGCGATTTACAAAATTTTTTGGTACCGACCTTGGTAATCAGTATTTTGCTAGTACTTACTGGAACCTAGTTGTCTGTAATTCAAGCAAGATTCCTCCTGGACTTTTTTTATAATTGTATATTATTAATCCTTCTGTATTTTCCCACATTTGCATGTTAATTTAGCAGGGCTGGCTAAGTTTTGGGTGAAAGCTGGTGTTGAACTTGTATTTATGTTTTTAATTCACTATATGGTTTGTTGAATGTGTAATGGAACTACTTGTGTCATTCAGTATACTTTTCTTTCATGACATTTAAAAAACAATAAACTAATTGAATTCTATAATGGTAGCGAAAATTGGATTTAATAAGGTTATTCCTTGCTGCTCTCCATTTGCAAGAAGGCTTGTGTGTCTGTGATGTAATGAAATTCCAAGAAAGAATGTTGTATTTGGGGACCATTAAACTAAATAGTAAATTGTGATGGTTATCTTACTGAAACATGATTTTCTTTACATGGAAACCCTGTAGAAAAATCTGTGATTCTTTTTTCTTACATGTTTTGGGGACTATGCATAAAAGTTTGTAGCATAGTTGAAAAACTCTCTGAGTATGCGAGTTTTTTTGCCTGGCGAGTTTTTCCCTCAAGAACTCTCTGAAATTACTCGCCAAGTTTTGGCAGGATTTGACAAGTTTTGGCAATATAATCTTCAACTGAGCACAAGAAAGGTAGAGGAAGAGGAAGATGTAAATTTGTAAAATATATTAATGTAGTATTTACTTTCAGTTTTACAAAAATAATTTGCTATTTTCATTTTGTTTCAGACTATCAGTATCAGCACATTCCACATGAGGATGCCATTTTGTACCCAATTTGCTTTCAAATCAATCGAATACAACTAGACTCAGCTTGTTTCTTTTATGTACTAATTTATTGACTCATTGGATGCATCTTATCATTGAATTTTGCCAAAAAAAAATGTTTTTAATGAAATTTAAACAATTTTTAAGTTGCCGAGTTTTTTGTCAGTTTTTTTCCGAGTTTTTCCCGAGTTGTGTTTTTTGGGCTTGGCGAGTTTTTCAACTATGGTTTGTAGTATGTTGTGGCTCTACTTTATTAGGGGGCAGCTATGTTACTGAATCAGCAGAAATACCCTGTGTACCCAGGTATGATTTGTTTCAGAATTGGATTTAGGTACAAAATGCTTGTGGTATCATCCTGGGTTTGTCTTTTTGGGGTGGATTCATTTAGTTGTCAACCAGCTTACCTGGGCAATTCCAACTTGGCCAACACATTTCTAGGACACTCTTCCATGGTGATTTTAATGGTGGGCAAAAATTTTGATGCATAAAACATATGCCCGAGCCCTAAATGATGGTTATTCAATGTTTCTGATGTGTGTTTGATGACAATTGCCACTCACATGCTTCATTCAGAACAACCAGTTGCTGCTCATGTGCTTCATTCAGAATGACCAGTTGCCACTCACGTGCTTATTTCAGAATGTCTAGTTGTTAGTCATGTGCTTTGTTTGGAACAACCGTCACTCTTCTATTACATGCCTATCATGGGAATAATGGTGGGGGGGGAGAGCTGTAAATATTCTTGGCATGGTTTTTAGTGTGAAGGCAAATGGAAGTGGCGGCATGATTATTTACAATGGAACCTTGCTCACTTAGCTTGACTAGGTTGTCTATTCCTTTGGTGGATTCCATGATGTCAGCCATAAATCTCAAGTCCATCAACAGCTGCCCTATTGGTCTTGATCTCTGCTATGCGGTCAAGGAAAACTTTGACATGGTTGCTTCACTTGAGGTTCCCTCTCTCGCTTTCATTTTTGATGGTGGCTTCAAATACGACTTTCTGTGTTTATCAATAGTGGAACCTTTCTTACCCAGCTGGCCCAGGCCAGATACAAGTCAGCCATAAATCTCAGGCCCATAGTCGATTCCTCTGTTGTCCTCGATCTCTGTTACGTGGTCAAGGCAGACTTTGACTTTGCTGCTTCACATAAAGTTCCATCCCTCAATTTCATTTTTGAGGGTTGCCTCAATTATGACTTTCATGAGAATACTCTCTCCTTTGAATCTGCGTGTGCAATTCTCTCGAGGACAACCTCTTACAATGTTCCTTTCTTCTTTCATTTCAAACCGAATAAAACACCACACAATACTAGCCCTTCATATGTAAAATAAAATACTTTCTTTTCAGAGGCTCAAATTCTAGTTGTATTAGTGATGAAATACCAAACAATTTCTTACATGCTCAATGCTTACTACCTTATGTTTATTCTTTACTAGAATGTTGGGCTATTTATAACTTCAAAATTGTCTATTTAGCACCATAGTTATCCTCCTAATTGAACCTAAACAATATATATATCAACTAAAATCACAAATGAATTTAACAAGACATTCACTTATTTTTAAATTGGTTCTTCTAGTCTACTTACACCATCTAATGTTGATGATGATGATGTTGGCATTGATGAAGGCCCTCATGATGTTGATTACTAATTGTATTATTTTAACATTGAACAATGAATATCTATCATGACATTAGAGTTTGACAAATTGATATTGAATTAGCATACTGTATTTTAAATTTGCTATGTTATCGGGTTCCTTTGTTTACCTTGCCGTTCCTGTATTGATACGGTTAGGGTATGTGTACGGTGACGGGACGATGGGGGGTTTGTTGTGGGTGTGGATCCAGGTGAGAGTCATAAAAAAATGTCATAGGGTTGTTGTTATCCAAGTGTTGAAAGCTCATTTTGCAATCGTCTGACTGTTTCTATGTTTGACTGTTTCTACGTGAGAATTATTATTGCGGTTCAAGGTTTGATGTATAATAAAATGAAAAACATCACAATGCAAATAAGCCCAGATTGGCTAAAGCATCTGATCTGGGAAAAGATGGCAGGTCGTTCCATACTCATGAAATCGAGATGAGGAAAACCTCCACTCCGAAGTGGGTGATTAACTCATCAAGGGGCCATATGTAGGGATGCTAGAGATGCTTTGTCTTGAATCCATCATTCCTTCTCTCGAATAACCGCGAATGATAGGAAAGGGCGGGTGGAGGTTTCGATGAATCAGTGGATCGAGATAATCATTTACGATTTTTTTTTTTATAAAATTATTAAGTACTTAAATATTTTGTTTATTGACAATTATGAGTATTATTATTTTTATAATTTTAAATATATATAAATTAAGAAAGGTGAGAACAAGGAAGGGCAAGGGCAAAGGAAAATAGGGGATCAAAAAGAAAAGGAGGGAGCTGAGAAGGAGGAAGGAGGGAAGGGGAATGGTAAAGGGAAAGGGGAGGGGAAAAGTGAGGGGAAAGGAAGGAAAAAAGGAAAAGATTGGAGACGAGAAAGAAGAGGTCAGGAGGGGGGGAGGGGGAAGTTTCTAAGACGGGTCAAAAGGGTTTTCCACGAAAAACTAAGCCCCCAACCATCATCACGATTGAGATTATATAATATATAATTATAATTGATAAATTATAAAATATAAAATATAATTTATGATATTACATATAATTATAATATATTATATCTATAATTTTATTTATAAATTATAAAATATAGTTTAATAATATTATAATTATATGTAATATCATGGATGGAAGACTCTTCGAGTACTCAATGAGTTGAAAAACTCACGAGTTTTTCGAGCCGACGAGTACTCCTGGTGTTTACTCTCCATAAAACTCGGTGAGTTTCTGGTGCGGGCTCCACCTGCATTGTTAGGTTTTGAAGAAAACTTAAACCTCTTGCATTAGACATTCCATCTCCATAGAAGAAGATATTGACTAAGATTCTCGAGTGCACTGAAATTCTTTAGCCTTGTCGTGAGAAGGTTCTTCAAATAGCCCTCAAATGAATAGAAAAAGTAATTTGACTCATCATCATCCCTTATGTAGTCATGGTCTTCTTGCACACCAATAGGAACTAGAAGACCTATTTGATCTTTGGATACTTGTATACCCTCATCTTCTTCAAACAATATATGACATATTGGTGTTATTACACTTGTATCTAGTATTAAATATTCTCTTCCTTAGTCAACAATCCTTCATCAATCTCAAAAAACTTGAGCAAAGCCGACAAAACATGCAAAATTTCTAACTCCTTTCTATAACCTAACAATGCAAGGGGAGTCATGATATTCGAAAAATACTATTGCTTCATTTTGAGAGAGGCATTGGGTGGTTGGAGAGAGGCAGTTTTAACGAACACTCTGCCCTAATGGCCTCCTTTAGGTTAGGTAGAGGGCAACTATCATGATAAAGCTTTTACAAGATCATTTGTGGGTCAAATTGTTGGATTACTATGAGACAAAAAATCAAAAGCAAGAAGTTGGTATAAGAAATCTTCCATAGAGAAATGCAAGGATAACAGGAAGAAAATTTAATTAGCAATCTGAAAACTTTGAAGAAGATAATTTGTTGGTGCAGACTGAGAGGACCAATAATACCTGCTGTAACCTGTGTTGGATAAACTGGGGCGATGTTCTGTTTTTCATTTCTAAGTTGCTGTTGAAGTCCTCCTTGGTAGCCTCCGAGATTCCTCAAATTCCCTGGTAGGACTGGGCAAACCATAAAACCATTATTGGGTAGCACTTCAAGGCATTTGAAAAACAATCACTATAAATGATTATTCTTTACTTTTTTACTGGAACTACTTTACATATATTTTAAGATTCAAAATGCATCCGAGTCTGGAAGTCCCATCTTCTACACTGATCAGCAAACAAATAGGATAGATATGCAAAGCCTCTTTAGGAACTATAATAAAGCCCAAAAAGGGCTAGAAACTCCTAAGACGACTCCAGAAAATTCCACACAAATACAGAATATGACATGTAAACTTCTTATCAGAAAGAAATAGAATCCTGTTAAATGATGCTGTAGACTGCCAATGGGGAAAACCCTATCGACACAGGAAACTACGAGGAAAAGGCAACTGTTAGGCCATGAGAAATGGTGTGCTGAAGAAGCCTGAATTGGGCTTCCCAATGTAGAAGATTTAGGAGAAATATTTTAGTCCCTATTTAGTGTTTAAAAGATGGGTATTATAATCCATTAAGATTCATACAATGTGCATGGCAAAGCTAGAGTAGCTTGCAGAGACTGGCTGTTGCTGAAGAATGAAACCTGGCCCAAAGGCAGGCACTGGAACAGAAGTGTAGGAATGGCAGTTCATCCCAAACATTGTGTTAAGACTGAACACTTGTGTGACATGTTTGTAGAGAAAGAAAGCAGGAAACAAATAATCCCATGATGCATAGGAGCAAAAGAGTCCTCAATGGCCCAGAAGATACACAATACAATCTCCACAAGAAGGGTGATGGGGTTTAGAAATTTGAAATATTTTATTCTCCTTTTAGTAGGAATAAAAGAGGATAGAGTCACTGCACTTAATTGCAGTGTTGCAAGATATGCCTCCTGCACATCCCTGGTACTTATACCACTGCACCAGATATGGGTACAGATACAGTATGGCCTGTATATGGCTTGGGTACTGTATCTGTCCATACCCAAAAAATATAAACCTTAACAAGTTAAAAAAACCCTAAATTTTTGTTATAAATACAGTGGCCATGGCATGCCAAGAAACCTGCTTCTCCCCATCTTCCTCCCAGCTGCCTCTGTTCATTCTCACTGCCTCTGTTCTTTGTTATCTATCTGAGAGGATTTAGGATTGTAAAACCTGCCTCTGTCTGTTATCTGACGGGATTTATGATTTATTGTTTTGCAAGACACTAATCTATAATATCTAGGTTTAGGTTTCAAACTTTATGTTCTAATCTTTTTTTTTAATAATCTTTTATAACATTTTTCCTATTAAGTCTCAAACTATTTGTATTATATTATTATAATAATAACCTTTAAGTTTTGAACTTTTTGTTGTAATTTAAAGTTAGGTTTTAATTTTTCTTTTGATTGGTGAATTGTGGACATGGGGACCTCTTCCTTTTATTAAAAAGATTAAAACAAAAAAAATTGACATTGACCTTATTAACAGGGGTGCTGCAAAGTTACAAAGTTCTGCTAGTTCTTTCCTTTATCGCCTTTCTGGGGTGATCTTAATGACATCTAATGTTTTTTTTTTCTTTTTTTGAGAAGGTACCCTTGTCTTTTTAAGCTTGGTCCAATCCTCACCAAACAATGATAGCGATTTTGGCTCAGGGTTATGGTCCACTTTACCATTTGGGCTCTCTGTTTTGTCCCTTGGTGCCTCCATCGCAGAGACATACTTAGCATCCGAACAAGTTAGAGCCTTAGGAACTTTTACAGTATCATGAACAGCTGAAGCCTCTTGTTTGGACAAAGTCCTAATAGGGCCAGCACATGAGCAATCTTGCATCTCAAGAGAGGGAGAGGCATCAGATGGGTTAATGTTGTCTAAGGGATCTTGGGGAGAGTCCAGTCCAAGCAAAGCATCTGGGGATATGACAGTGATGAGGCTCGGCATAAGACCACCAAGTGGGTCTTTTTTGTGAAGATCGATTTCTTTTCTCGTTAACAAGCTTCTTGTGGCATTGAGAAGCAAGATGCTTAGTGGAGAATTAGGCTTTAATTCTTAATATGATTCACTTTTATGTATTTTAGTTAGGTTTTAATTTTTATTAAGTTTAAAAATATGATTATCTTTTATTTAATAATATTAAATTTAAATAAGTTAATTATTTATTATTAATAACAATAATAATTTAATATTTATTATTAATAACAATAATAATTTAATATTTATTATAAATTTGATATTATTTATTTTTTGCTAAGTATAACTTGGGTTAGGCACGTAAGAGCCACAAAAGAAGCATCAAAGCATTAGATTTGGTAACCATAGGTTCATTAGATCCTTTCAAAAAACTTATCCATCTTACACATTATCAGCTAACTAATTATTTACATACTAAGTTGCTTCAGGAGCCATCATGCCTTGGTGAATTCGTCTTACAATTTTTTGAACATCATAGAATCATCTGATGGTTGATCTTCCCCTACAAGCGTTCCTTTTTCTTTTTCACCTTTGAGGCTTTGTCCAATCGTTCTTATAGGAATGAGCAGCGTGCAGCTCATCATCCATATTTGAACAGCAGTAAGGATCATCTCATCCTTAGAATCCTCAATCTCTGAAGGAGTCTTAACATCTAATGTTGAAGAAGATGAATCATTCAACTCATAATGAAAAGGAACTTGGTCACACACTTCCCTCTTGGCATTAACACTTGCTGCTAAGGTTTCCATAGTTCTAAAATCCAGTCATATAAACTTTTGATTATCACCACATAGAGCATCACATAACATAGGTGGAGCATTCACAACCTTTGAAGAATCCACAAATGTGGAGAGGCATCCTCCCGCACAACAGTTGCTCTAGGCAGACAATCAGAAGAGCATCCACCAAAAGCAGATGAAAGTCTGCCATTTGGGTGCAACCCCAAAGCAGTAGATAGAGGGCAGACTCTAATTAGAGGCACTCTCGCAATTGTTAGCAATGAGAGGAGATAGAAAATTAGGGCACACATGCACACAATCACACAGAGGAATCAAAGGCCTTATGAAGTTTTTAAATTTAATATTATTTACTGTTAATTTTATTTTTATGTATTTTTAAAATATTTATTGAAAAATTATTTATTATTAGTAATTTTTAATATTAAGGTGTAAAATAATAATTTATACATTATGATTTATGTTTTATAAATTCAACAATATATTATTTTAATTTAATAAATTATATTTAACAGCTTATACACTTATTAAAACATTTTGTTACAAATATATATATCTGTAACTATGTTTAATTAATCACAGTGTTTTCTTGCCACTCATTATTCTCTTTTACAATGCTTTATTTTTTGCTCTCTTTATGATTATTGTAACGTCCCTAGTAGTGCAGGGGTTAATTTTAGACTGTTAGAAACTCAGTTATACAGTATCACATAGCACCGCAATCACAATAATCATCATCCGTTTACACTTGACTGTATTCAGAAAATAACCCAGATTTTAATCAATTATTCATAGACAATCGTCAAAGTATTTACAGCAATTAAAGCTCAATGCCACCATAAATCAAATGCTGTTCAGTACCAATAGAATTGGCCTCAATGTTATGAATAAACCACAGAAAATTCAAATCAACCCTGTAGGCTGATAACTGTCCAGAAAACAAGGGGAACAGAGTAAATGAATTTCTGACCCAGAATGTTATTATATTACCTGGAGATTGAGGTGGCTCTGTCTGCTGGGCATGTCACTCAGATCTGGATTGTGCGATATACATTTGCAAGTCAAATGTTCCAACGAATGTAAGAATCGCTACCTAGGGTACACTCTCCTGCTGAGTATGATATGATTGCTGATCGTGGCGTGATTCCCAATCCAAATCTCTCTGAAATTTTGAAATATTTGGTGCCTTGCAATGAAGCGCTCAACACTTGAACTCAGATCCACCTCGATGGGAAGTCTGGAAAGAGTCATGGCGTCCACAGATGATCTTTAGTGGCAAAATGATATGGTGTTAGTCGCTCCTGCCAGAGGGTAGAATGATGAACTCCAGGAGTTGCGGACTGGTTAAGGTTAAGATGTTGGTGTTTTCCCCTGATCCAAGCCGCTTCACCTGTGTAGTACAGTGCAGATTAATTCAGCGCCTAATCCTGTATGGAAAAAGCTCACATTAAATCACGACTCGGGTTCCCATCCAACCTGTGAAAGCTCATCATTGAGGTTTTTGTCTCAAGTATGAATTGTGAACAGCAATGATCGAATTCCAAAATCAAATGTTAATGAATCAGATACTAAAACTCCTTGCAATGATCTCACCTTTATAGTGATTGCTCGAACAGCCTCCTGGCTTGAAATCAAAATTGGCGCCATGGTTTGAAAGTTCAAAGTGAGTCGACCTTATCAAAGTAGGGATATTATTATTAAAATAATTAATAATAATTATTATTATAATACTATATTATTATTAATATTATAATATAGTGTTTAGAAACACTCGTAGTTAATTAAAAAAATAATAATTTATTTCGTCCCGCCGGAGGGAACATGACAATTATGCTCTATGTTTAAACTCTAAATGTTCTTTACAAAAAATCCTCTTTGGAAATTGGAATTGACTTTGCCCATGTTTGCTTCAGTCATGCTTGCATAGATTGTCTGTCATGTGATTAATTTGATTTCTAGGAAGTATTGCATCTATTTGTTCATTTTTCTTTTCTTTACATTCTCTGCTTCTATGTCTACCATTTCAGTGCGGTTTTCTCTATACTTTTTGTCTCTATCCATTGGTGTTATCTTGAATTTCATCTGATCCACCAACTTATATGTTGGCTTCTATCGGCCATCTCTCTGCAGGATACCTCTTCTTTATATCTTTCATCTTTGGCTCTTCTCCACATTTTTCTTGTTGAGATTTGGCTGTCTTACGTGTTATTTTATGTTACTGGTTTGCTTAGGAAATTTCTCGGATTTGGGTCTGGTTCATTCCCGGTCTCAGTACCTTGTGGATCTGAGTAAGATCCTGCAGAATGGATCTGGATTTGGCTGGGTTTGCTCTGCAAAGAATCACGTTGTTCCCCAGCCACAGATAGTTTACTACCCCCCATTTCACTGTCGTTGCTCAGAATAACCGTATGCCGATATTCTTGTCCCCTCCCTGCATTGCTGGCAACGTCAATGACAAAGGCGCTTTTTCTATCGACAAGAAAAATACAGAGTATGTGATGATTTGCCACCGAAGTGTCACAATTTGAAAGAGGAAAAATGATAAGTCTCGTGCTTCTTTATGCATGAGCAGCACGCTCCGCACCATCATTGTCATCACTCCAATGCCCATTCAGTGTGTTGCTTTTGTCTATGCTTTACATACTTTTATTTTTCAAAAACCCTGTGTGTTCATGGGGTTATATTTATTCACTCATGGAAACGGAATTGCTGCTAGAATCATTTGATCTCCCATGAAACAGGTTAGATTGAGTATAAACCTCAACAAGGGCACCTCCTTAGGTTTTTTTGTTTTTTTGCCTTTCACAATTATTAATAAAAATTTAAAAACAATCTGTTATAATTTAAGTATTATAAATACAAGATTTTCACAATTTATTAGCACAGTTACCGGATACTTCACCCCCTCTCCCTTGGTACGCATATCGCCGTATCGGATACGGATACTCATAGGATACGGCTTGGATACTTCCTGGATACCGTATCCAGCCATACCCAAAAAAGACCCTATTTTTTCCTGTGCCGGATACACGCAGATGCAGCATTCTCATGATATTTGTGTCGTATCCCAAAAATATTAACCCTAGAATGTCAAAAATTGCCACAAGCAACTGTTCCATGACCTAGCATGCTGATTTCTTGTTGCAGGGAACTACTCTGGACCAACATGCACATGATGGAAATATGTCTTTTTACGCTATATACTCAAATAATCACATTCATTCTAAAGTTGGAGATATAGTGTCAACAAGCAATGGAGGAAGAGGCAAATTTTATTAATTGGTGATACTTTTTTTAATTTTTGGCTTTTTTGTTTTACTTTACATTGTAAACTTTTATTTATTTATTAAGTTTAATACATTTAACTTTTTTTAAGATTAATTTATTAATATATAATATATTTGTTAAATATATATTAGTTATATTAAATTTAAATTATTTAATATTGTTTATTGTTAATCTATCTATCTATCTATCTATATACACACACATATATATGTCGTATCTAGCCGTATCCATATTAGGGGTCTTGAAAAATAGCCGTATCCGTATCCGATACCTTATCCGTATCCGTATCCGATACCTTATCCGTATCCGATACCGTATCCGTGTCCATGCATCTCTGTTTATTAGCGTTTTCAAGTTTTGGAAAAAAGTTAGTAGATATTTGAATCATGAATCATGTCAAAAAAGACTTCCATATGTTTTTAGGCTGCAAATATGTATATATTTATGAATTTTATATGTTTTCTGTACAGACATACCCAAAACAAACCGAAACCCCAATATTTTTGCCATACCTGCATACCCCTGATCCTGTACCTGAACCCGAACTGATAACTTAGTTAAGGATTTATCATTTAACATATTATGTTCATGTCAATGACACACACACACACATGTATCTTAATTTTTTTTGTTTTTTCTTTCACTAATGTCAATAATATTTAAATACAAGAGTGGTTATGGTTTTCTGTGTGTTTTCAGTACTTTACTGTTTAGGGGATTGCACTGCAGGTGTTTTAGTATACTCTGGTGCATTGCTAATGTACTGTGTGTAAGTGGATGCACACAGGCATACCGCTAGGCTATTTGTTCCCTTACAGAATACATGCTTTTGTTCACCTGGAATGCATTCTCATGCTACGCTGCATTTATTATAACCAGTACAGGATCATAGTCTAATGAAATGATGGTGTGTGCACATGCAACAATTCCTTCTTGTGCTAATTCTGATTGAACAGTTACAGCTATTCTTTATACTAACATAATAATTTTAGGCTGCATTTGTTTATTTTGTTAGATGGTCATTGACTGTGCTAGCTATGCATGTATGCTGCAACTTTGCTTGATTGAATTATGGCAACTGCATGGCTCTCTAGCTGTTAGCAAGTTAAGCTGTTAATAATGATGTAAGAATTAGGTTATTTCTAATTTTTGCATACCATTGTGCAGCTGTATCAGGTGTTGGGATACCAATACATCACGCGAGTTGTATAGAATGACTGCAGGAATTGGAGGTTTGCAGAGCGGGTCAGACCTCTGCATCTGGTCCCTTTTTTCCTTAAGGTATGCATTGGCTTCCATTCTTTTTTTGCAAGTGGTATGCGGTTGTATTTGTGACATCTGTTCTTGATTCAAATCTCAAATATCATACATTGTGTATGTTACAACTTATCTCTGCAGCTGTTTGTATGACATTTGAAAGCTGTCGAAATTTTACTGATTGCAAGCATTTTCTTTTTCTTTTTTACAATGGAATTACATTATATCTCTTATTCTTCTTTACTTTGCTTTTCTAGTGTTGCTTGGTTTTGACTTTTGTGCAGCAAGATGATTACTTTTCTTATTGCCAATGCATGATTTTAATATTATTTAACTCTCAGTTGTGTATTTGATTGGAACAATTTCTATTTCCTCCATCCTGTCCTATTAATGATAAAATTTTATACTTATATGGATTTGAAGAGAATGTTTGTATGACCATAGCTAATGCAATGAAGTTTACAATGGATTAAAACAGAATCTTCTAGTTTTCAGACATTGTAAATTTATGCTCAATAGTGTGTTGTTTTTTTGTAGAGATGGAACTCTTGTCAGTGGGGATAGTACAGGGACCACTCAATTTTGGGATTCTCATCAGGGAGCACTATTGCAAGCACATACATATCATAGGGGGGATGTTTTATCTCTGGCTGCAACACCAAATCATCAGGGTGTATTTTCTGCTGGCTCTGATGGTCAAGTACGAATCCACCTTTAAATTTGCATTGTGATTTAGATTGTAGTTCATTCATGTCTTTATTTTGAGACAGATTCTTTGGGATTTTATTATTATTTTTTGATATGTAAGTGAGGGAATCTATTGGGGCCTTCTTCCATGAAAAAGAAAGAAATACAACCGAGAATTGAGAAACAAAATTCTGGGAAAAGTACTTAAAAAAAAAGATGACCAAAGAATCTCCAATTGTCCTGTCAAAACCGCTACTGCGAAAACAAACTGGAATCTAAGCAAACTCTCAAAGACTGCCTCAAAAGCCTACCCAAAGGGAATTTCAACTCCATTCCACACGTGGAACATGGATTAACCCCTCTTCTCTCCTTCCTAGTGAGAAGGGCTTCCATGGTCCATCGAGATCATTCCTCAATGGAATTCAGAGCTTCCATATGCAGCCTTTCTGCTTCCGACTTTGTCCCTCTAAATGCGAAGAAACCTCGACCAACCGACCAGAGTTGTTTTTGTTGCTGGACGCTAGAGAGGAGGGATGCTCATTGAAAAAACACCTGTGAATTCTCCAAATAAAATTGGCATCAGGGGAACCAGATTTTCACACCCACTTCTGCAATCAGACAGTGAAGGAACCAGAACAATCCTTGGAAGTTCACTCCGCAACCTCGTGTCCCATCTTTTTGCATCAAAAACAATTGAAGGGGAGACCTTCATAAATTAATATGTTGTGTCCAAATTACCACAGGAAGACAGGATTTTGATGTAGTGGGGAACTGGCTTTGAGACATCCACCATGGCACAAAATTTTACAAATCTGTTCTAAAGATCAGCCTGGTCCTTTGTCAATTTTGATAAAATTGCAAACCTATTCAACCATATGCTGAATCAGATTAGGATCATGCATTACCAATGAAAGATTGTACAAATGGAGCCACATTGGAATCTCCGTGATCGGAGCTGAATTTGGATCAAAAAAGGGTGTCCATGGACACACAAAGATGCCAATCTTTCCAAAAAACTAGGGACCCTTGTTCCTTGTTCCACACCCAATTGTGATCTTCAGGGAATTGAAAAGTCACCAGCATGGATAGTGAAGGATCTGAGATATTGTTCCAAGCAGACTGCATCCACAGAGAGAACTCCTCATGTGAAGGCTTCTTTCCCTTACATCGGCACACCAATGACCTGCTGCCCAAATCTTCTTCTATCACATATAAACAATTATAAGCAATAAGAAAATCAGGCAAATCGATCTTAAGTGTTAAAGCAAGATCCCACAAAGATAAATGAAAATTGATCTGAGCAGATTCCTTGGACACATTTGATTGGTCAGGAATTGAATCAGGAGTAACCCGAGGCTTTGGAATTTCATCATCTGGAGATCAAAGCCCTATCTTTTCCACTCAACCAAAACTGGGATGAAAAAGGGTTTAGAAGAAGACAGCAGCAATGGTAGGGGTTTAAGGAATTTTTGCAGTCACTATAAACCCTATCAATTGATTGGGCCTCCTTTGACTAGAATTTCACTGCTTTTGAATCTTTTTTGAGTGGATTAAGAAATCCCTTGCACATGGAAATAGCTGCACAGCTGAGCTCCTTTCCCTGCTATTGATCCTTGAAGCTGGTGTGGACTTTTGAAACCAACCTTTTACCCTCTACAGTTATTGCTTCAAAAGATTTCCCAGGAAGATTTGCGAATTTCTCATAGTTCCACGGAGTTTCGGGGGGGGGGGGGGGTCTAATTTTGGGGACGGCGGGGGAGAGGTGCGCTGAAATACATATAGTATTTGAAAAATTAGTTATAAAAGGATGTATAACTGTAGAAGTCTATAAGATATAAATTAGTTATAAATTAGACATGTATGCAAAATGTGGAAGCATAGACAAGGCACGTGAACTGTTTGACAGAATGCCTCAAAGAAATGTGGTCTCATGGACTGCAATGATTGCAGGATATGCACAAAATGGATTTGTTGAAAAGGCTTTAGAAATTTTAAAGCAAATGCAATTGGCTGGTATAAAGCCAAATTCCACAACCTTTGCCAGCCCAGCATCCTCCCTGCCTGTGTCAAAATGGGACCTTTGGAATAGGGTATGGACATCCATCAAAACATAAAGGATAGAGGAATTTTGTCAGATGTTGTAGTTGCAACTGCCCTGTTAGACATGTATGCAAAATGTGGAAGCATAGACAAGGCACGTGAACTGTTTGACAGAATGCCTCAAAGAAATGCAGCGGCAAAGCTGGGGGACGGCGGGGATGTTTCCCTGAAGTCTCCCCGTCTCGGAAACGGGGAGACGTGGGGGACGGCTGTATTTCAAGGGGGGGACGCGTCCCCGTGGAACTATGGAATTTCTCCAAACATTGCACCCTTTTTACTCTGTTGGCATCTTCTTAGTTTGCTTCCTCCTTGCCGCTGTACTCACTCAGTCATTTTTGCCTTCAATTGTCAAGTGTTAGGGAGTTTATTGTTTATTGACTATTCCTTGGAACTAATATTGAGCACTTGTTTCTGATACTATAAAGAAAATGTGATATGTGTAATACAGTTATAAGGTAGGAAACTTGGTGTTCCAGTAAGAAAATTATGGCTAAATGTAGGAAAGTGGCAAGATGGGTCAAAAAGCATGATTTTGCACATATTGATGAAAAGTGGCAAAATGACATTAGACACAAAAATAGGATTGTGGTCTTGATGGGCGAAATTGCATGGAAGTTGAGATTTCATGGTATAGTTTCACCCTGACTTAGCTGGGATTGTGCCTATCCTTCGGATACAAATGTTCTTGCAATTCCTTTATGCCTCTTCTGTGTTTTATGTTTTTATATTTTCTACAACCCAAAGCTTGTTATGGTGCTTTTAAATTTTCAAGCAGATAGCAGTGCTGTTCATGATGATTGAGCATTGATATGATCTAATTTTACAGGTAATATACTATAAATTTGTCCCTGGAAATATCAAATCTCGCAATAATAGAGCTGAGAGTTTAGCTGCTGCTACTCATGATAGTTGGGTTTTTGCTGGTAGCAAACGGGTGCACACACATGATGTAAGGGCATTGACTGTAGCTGCACCTTTGATATTTGAAAAGGGTATGTACATTTTAATATGGTCTTTAAAAAGTTACTTGATCATCTATTTTGCATTTTTTGAATGGTGATATTTTACATGGAGACTTGGTCGAGCCGAGATTCATGTGACCTGGTGGGAAATGTTTTACAGGTGAGTTTCGTGGTGAACCAAGTAATAAGGAAAGGGATTGTCGGAGGCCATCGGGGTTGGATTATCATAAATGGGCTGTTCCAGGAGTTCCAATGCTGATTTCAGGGGGCGATGATGCAAAGCTGTTTGCATATCCCGCCAATGTGTTCCTTGATTTTAATCCACATGACGTATGTCCAGCTCCTCAGCGAGTATTTGTGCAGATGGTCTGTAAACCCAAGATCGGGAAAGGCCCTATCATGATGACACAATACTTGAGCTGGCTGGATGTATCACTGACCAACATGGGTACAGATTTTGAGCTTGGCAAGAGAAAATCAAGGGGTTCTGATTCCGAAGATAATTCCAATTATCAGAAATATGCTTCCCATAAAGGTGCAAGGAGTCAAAATGGAGATGCACGGGTAAATTCTCTCATGAAGGGTAGCCCCCCAAAATTAATGGCCAGATTAAAATGCAAACATTCCCAGCATATTGTTTGTAGTGCAATGTCTGAATCAGGGCATTTTATTGCCTTTTCTGATCGTATTAAACCGAGTCTGTATAAGCTGAAGTTTGATTCGTTGGAAGGATCTGAAGGTAGTGGAGATGGTTGGAGATTAAAGAAGAAGCGCCTACCACAGTGTTTGCCACCTGCCCAGAGTATGGTGTTTAGTAGTGATTCCACACGGTTTATAATTGCCAGCAATGATAGAAAGATACATGTGAGTTATACATTCCTTTTGAAATAGTTCGAATGATTTCGCTGTAGAGGGGAAATGATACTTGAGATCGAAAACCATCAGTTCTCAGATATCGGAAAAATCATCTAGAGCTATGATGCATAATTTTATTCTTTATAAATTTTGTGACTTATGTTGGAATAAAAAGAAAAAGTAATGATGCTATGTATATTAACATTTATGTTCATTTATTGCTTATCACAGGTCGTGGATGTTGATAGCTTGGAATTGTTGCATACATTTGATCCCTTAACAAATTATGACATGGAGCAGGAAATTTCAAGGCCACCTATAACAAAGTTGTATGCTAGTGGTGATGGACAGTGGTTGGCTGCTGTAAATTGTTATGGAGATATATATATTTTCAACTTGGAGATTCTTAGGTATGGGAACTTCCAACCCAACATCTTATGTAGAACTTGTGTTGCATCTAACTTTGCTTCTTTGCTATAATATGTTCCGCCCTTCTTATCTAATTGGTTGTCATTAAGGATGCCATGATGCCTAGTGGTAGTCAAACTCTGAACATGTTTAATTCACATCTATTTTCTAGCAAAGCTTCAACAAGAAATCATATTTGGTAAAAGAGCTGTTTTTTGCATATGTTCTTTGGCAGACAACATTGGTATATTTCTAGATTGGATGGATGTGCTGTGACGGCAGCAGGTTTTCATCCAAGCAGTAGAAATGTGTTTGTAGTCACAACATCTTCAAATCATGTCTATGTGCTGGATGTTGATGCAAAACAGTTAGGGGAGTGGTCGAAACATTATACCTCTGGCCTACCAAAGCGTTTTTTAGAGTTTCCAGGAGAAGTTATTGGTCTGTCGTTTCCACCCTCTTCAAAGGCAACTTCTGTGATTGTCCACAGCTCAAAGTATGACTTTTTCCCCTTGATGTTGATCCTTAAGGCTTCTTAAAAATCATTCTTGGCATGTCCAGCATGGTTTTGTTGTTTAATTTTTTGGCATTTGTCTGGAAATTTGAAATGTGCAGGGCAATGTGTTTGATCGACTTTGGTAAGCCTGTAAGGCAAGACGACAATGATATAAGAAACGGTTTGGCATTTCAGACATTTCAGAAATTGGACAAATCAGAAAATGATATTGCCAACAGTAATGGAAAGCCAAAGAGCGGCAAGCTAAAACACAAGTCACCGATATGTCCAGACAGAAATTTTGTAATTTTACCCTTTAGGTATCCTGTACACTTTTTGGCACATTTGTCTGATAATTCTATTGTTATTGTAGAGAAGCCTTGGGCTAATGTGTTGCAGAAGTTTAAGGCTCCAGTATACAGACATGTTTTTGGAACATAAGAAAAATATTGAGTACTTCTGTGCAATTCTTTTCTTTTAAACCCAATACATTCTTTTATCCAGTGGTCTTAAGCGGATGCGACAATGTTTCTGACTTCACAGTCATGATTCAATTATGATAGCCTTATAGCAGATGAGTTGTAGTTTAAAAGCTTAATATTAATTGGAGATTGCCAGAGATTGTAACAAATACTGCATGTTGTAATATTTGGGAAATGTGCTATAGCAATTTTGATGGGTCATTGTCTTCACTCTGTACACATCTAATAGTCACCCCTGGTAATGAAATTTTTTTTCACGATGCTTTATCCCATTTTATTGGTGGCAGCTATGAATAATCAACTGGTCAAATTTAAGGGTTTTCTTTATTTGTTTATTTTGACTGCAGATTTGCACTAGTTTTCCCATCACTCAAGAACTAGTTTTTTTTTTTTTAAAAACAAGCAAATATCAAATAATGGAAAAGACAAACATTAATCTCAAAAAATTTCTTAGCTGGCAAAAGCATATAATTCTCAATATCAATTCTAGCAATGCTCAAAATAATCTGTAAGCAACCATCATATTGCGAAAAATAACCTTAGTAGTGGGGGTGATGTCTGATTGGTGGGGAACGCTGGTTCAGAAATTAAGCACCAATGATTGATTCCAAATAAGGGATGAGGCTGAGCGATAGCCATATTTAAAATTAACCCAAAAATAAATGTAAGTACAAAACTTAGTGAAAATAATCTTTGGTTTAAATGATAACTTATAATAACAATAAGTTCAAAGTTCAGGATTTGTTTGACAAGGTATATATACTTTTCTGTAAGCTGTAACAGATGCATTTGCACTTCTCAATTGTACACCTACTGAAATCATAACACGGTCTATTTTTCTGCTCTTTGTGACAAGTATAACCTTCTGTCGATATTTGACCATATGCTTCAATACATGAAATAAATGATTTTGCAAATTACCACACTTAATCATGACGTTATGTTTGATTTTGGATTGAAGAACAAATGGATATTTAAAGATTAAGCTTTGGCTAAGCGCAACATCCATAATACCTTTGGAATCCCTTTAGTCTTGAGTTGGCATCCATACCTCCTCAGGAAAGTGTTATTTTTCTTGTGAAGCTTTGCTTGAGTGTGTCCCAAAATTTTCAACAGTGCTTTGTTTTCAAGATGGTGTCCATTTCTCGAGATTTTCCTGATGACAGGCTACAGAAGAAAAAAAGAAAAACAAATAGGTTTCAGATTCCATATCTCTCATTTAGGCCCTCTGAGTTTAAACTGATGCTTCCTACCTCTCTATTTGCTTTTATATATTTCTATATGGATTTACACTGTAGAAATATGTGAAGTATGCATAAATAGATACAAATATTACAATTTTTTTGAGTGATTATTCACATTTGTGTACCTATGAGTGAGTATGTATCAACTTTGTGGTATTTTAATTATCCCACATTTCAAGTCTCTCTACAGGACCGATCATCAGGACAAGAATGAAGCCAATATTACAAATGTATTGCAATTTTATCATTGTTGGATTTATAAAATAAAGAGCAGTAATAAAAAACTAGACATTTCTTAACACAGAACATTGCATGAAAACAAAAGATTTCAGCACGTGTTTCACTGCACAAAAAAATTACTCAAATTGTTGGAGCAATAAAATTATATTCATTTCTATAAGTATGATACATACAATCATTAGAAGCATGTATTTCTAAACAAAATGTTGCTTTTAAATAAAGGAATCTGGAAGCATGTCTTAATAAACATGGTTTCAGTTGAGACAGAATATACAACCAACACAAAGAATTTACACCTTCAGGACTGGCAACAAGCTTGGAGAGGAAGCTAACGCAGCCAGCCAACAACAGAAAAATAAAACAATGAACAAAAATAAAGTTTTTAAGGATGTATGCTGTGGTGGAGGAAGAGAAATTCACAAGTGGCAAAGATTTAGAAGAAAACTAATGACAAGTGGTGATGAATATACGACAAGTGACATATTAATAGATGGCAGCGGTAGATGAAGAAGTGAACGTGTGTTTCTACTTTAAGCATTACAACTACCAAGCATTTCCTTATGTTTCCGTTACGATTTCATTCGCACTTCTTTCTAATTCAATTTATTTTAAAATAAATACATTTTTAAAATTAAAGTATATGCATCAATTGTTAATAGATAAACAACAGTGAGAAGCACATCCAATATCAAATTTCCTTTAAGTTGTATGTTGAATGTATGTTCGTAATACATATTACAAATACCAAAAATGACTGAATCAAGATAAAATGTAATAGTATAGCCAATAGGCATCAATTCAGAGAAAATTTCTCTTCAAAAAATACAAGTGATATGAAGCCCTTGGTGCATAATTGAATTGTCAATATCAGATGATGCTACAACCTAAATAAGCCATTATTTCCAACCTGTCAGTGGGGTAACACAAACAAATTCAATTCACTTTAAAATTGTTTATATTTGTGTGAAGAAAATTCACCGAGGACAACAACTAAGGAGTGCATCCCGTTTAACCAAACTTAAGGTTTTGTCATCCGTTCGTTTCAAATTCCATTTTCCCTTATTTATGATGAAATTGCTAGTTGTCATTAGGTGGTAGCTTCAAGTCCAGGCGGCAGTTTCGAGATTGCTACGGTGGTTTCACTTTTGCCATTACAATTTTGTAACCATCTACTATCATAAAGCGACAATTTCATCGTATACACAAAACTACAAGTTTTGTGTTGTTGAAGTGATTATATACATGATTTTATGTTTTCGCTTATTTAGAGGTAAACTAGATACGATTTATATGTATGATTTATGTTGACTTTATTTTTTTGATTGGATTTGTTTTCTCTTACCTGATTTAGTCCTTGATTTAAATATTTTTATTGATTTTATCTGCCTTTCATAGCTTTTGTTTTGACTTAATTTGACTAAGTTCAGTGAAATTTTCACTTGTTATGTTTCATCTGAACTTTTCAAACTCTTCCCTAGTCAGGTTCATTCTATTCTTTCTTTTCTAAATGTTAAAAGATGGTACCTTCAATTTTCAACAGATGGTACCTATTTTAACTTTTATAAAACTTAATAAAGATATATATGAAATGAAATAAACCTAACTTCTATGCAATTCATAATATAGAGAAAATAAATAAAAAATTGAAAATTATAGCCACACAAATACCATCAAATCACTAAAAGGGTAAATAGCCTCTCTTGTGGATCTCCAACATGATCTAAATATGGTTGGATCTTTGCACAGCAAAGATGGTCATAAGGCCTTAATATTCCTATCAGCTTTTGAAATGGTTCTAATAGATTTATTACTATGGATAAAAGCTTGAGTTGCAGGTGAAGGATTGTCTCAATCATTACAATTTCATCCTGTGCAGGGTCACACTTTTGAGTACAAACTTTGAATCATTACAATTTCATCCTGTGCAGGGTCACACTTTTGAGTACAAACTTTGAATTATGTTCTACATTGCCCATCTCCTCATACATTAAGCACAACTCCACCCAACTTTCACCCTCTCCTATCAAAGATCTCATTTCTACAGAACATTGCTTCATTTTGTTAAAGATGTCTAAGGTGAACATCCTAGTATTGCTATCTTTTTGGCCTTGTATAATAGCAATTAAATGGATGCATTACAGATGTTCCCGATTAGTATCGAGTTTTTGTTAGGATTACAACAATGGCCTACAATTAGCTTTCCATTATAGTAATGAAGGAAAGAAAATAAAAACATTATAGTGGTTGCTAGCAAAAATATAACTGTTTGTAATTTTTTTAACATGATCTTTTTTGAATAGCATCAAACAAATGAATGAAGTTTGTTGTCATCTCTTGTCAATTGGCTATCCATTAGAGTATAAGTGTTGTTGCGAACAAGAAGACTATCTGACATAGTTTTGATTGCTATTCACTAAATTACTAAAGTAACTAAAACATCATTGTTATTGATAATGTACCTCACATTGTCTAATTGCAAGAGTGCCAAAAATAATCTTCTTTGAAGTGATTTTAGTTTGCATAGCTTGAATTTCTAAATGAGTTGCAACATTCATTATTTGGGAACCCTGTAGACCAAATGAATTGTAGTGGGAAGGGCCACCTTTTGGCATCTATGGAGCAGGTTGCAATGGATCACATGACCCATCCACAAGTTATCCATTTATTAAATTTGCAATCCTATAATAGCATAAACCACTTATTGAATGAAAAATATCCATTCACAACCATTATTGTTCATAGAGTTCTAGTCTTGGACGATATCATTGTAGGAACAAGGTAAATCTAGACCAAAAGGTCTGGAACTTCAGTATAAACGATACAACTGGAGCCACTCAAAGCAAAATAATGGCTAGCAACAATTTGAATAATATGGGCAATATTCCTTGGGAGCTGCAGACTGGAAGAAACAATATCACGTATCTCTCAAGAAACCTAGATGCCAACGAGTTGCACTGTAGTGTGCCATTCAAACGTTTTAAAATGGTTGTAAAAGGAAACCAAGATTATTTAAAATTCCATTATTTTTCTTTAAACGTTTCACCCACAAAAAAGAGATTACACCAATCGCAATCAAGAAAGCATCTAATTTTATATTTAAAGAAATTGTTATAATTGATGATGGACTTTAGAAAACAACATATATTTTTTGAAATGCACAGTTATCTAAGCAAACAAATTAAACATAAGGAATAAGAAGACATTAATAGGCCTAGGCTTGATTTTTCATTGGAAGTGTTTTTTTTTTTAATATAACAAGTAACTTAATTAATAAGGAAATTAGGAAGCAACTATTTTATTGGTGAAAAATAAATGAAAATTGATAAATTTAATTGGAAAAAGTTCAATGAATGAATGTGGAAATTGAGAAGTGACTATTTCGCACAATATTAGGTAAAATTGGAATCATAATTCAAATATTTAATGGGCACTTTCTCATCAATTTTGAACTCTTCTAAAGTGGAAATGTAGAAAAAAAATTCTTTAGAAATCGAATCCTTTATTAATATATCGAAATGTTTGGAATTTTTTTAAATCAATAAATAAAACAATAATAATAGAAGGAAAGTATAAGTCAATATCATTTAATACAAGAAGGAAAGGATAAATCAATATCATTTAAAACTTGGAAAGGATAAGTCAATATGTAGGAACCAAAAAAACAAACAAGCAAAAAACTCATTCTTGGCTCATTTGGTAGAAGCAAAGAAAATTGAGTATCACATTCCAAACAAAATTGAAGTTGTTACAAAACATTCATTCAATTGATTATAAACAAATATGTAATACAAGCATATTTGAAATGCCGTAGAGGTAATACAAGCATATTTCAAATGTCATAGAGGATATCATATGCATTTCAAAGTTGTATTTCAAAATTGTAAATTAAATAGCACCTTCGCACATTTGTTTCTCATCATTATTAATATAGTATACAAAATAAAAACATACCCATGAAAATAATATTTTATACACACAAAATAAAAATCTAATGCACTGTATTTTATATATTACTTTATATATAAAAATTGATAAATAAAATTAATGTATTATCTATGGAAAATTGAATTGTACTCTGACATATTAGCTTACATATATAGTAGGCATGAGTTTTCCACAGTCCATTACAATAATGAGAGTGCTTCTGGATACAAATGTGTATGTTTTTGCTTCAAAACATACACAGTTGTATCCAAAAGCACTCTCATTAGCTTACATATAGTTTTCTTTTAGTATAATCATTGCATCTCCTTCCAATACAAGTGCTAGTTACAACTATTAGGATCGCGAACTACCAAGTTCCTATTATGTCCACTATAGTGATAGATCATTTGTGTGCCATATCATACACATTCCTCTTCCAAAATAAGTTTTAGGGTTCTATGACATTTATCACATATTTATTCTTAATAGTGTCCTTGCCCTCGAAACCCATTCCCACACAAAGCCAATGTCTTAGACTCTAAACCATGTTTTAATGGAGTTAGTTTTTATGATGCCATTCATATAATGTTGACATTTGATTTGTCTTGTGGGATAAAACAACATTAATACTTGATTTTGATTATGATAAGCGGCAAAACAAGGGAGCCTAACCCTATTACAGAACAGCCCAACGAGACAAAATTTCAAACAAGTATTTGAAAAGCAGCCCCTAGGGCAACAAGAACAAGAACTGGGAATGAATCCAAAACAAAGGCCCAAAGGGTAGAAAAATAGGCCACCAAACAGGCCTGACAAAGCAAAACAGAGCAGAAATAGCAGAAGAACGACCGACTAATGGCAAACAGAAATAGAGGATCTAAACAAAACCCAATCCCGAAAGTAGCAACCTAACACCCTTGACCCTCTGTCGCGAAGCTGCAACAGACTTGGGCAAACCTTTCTGCTTTCTGTGGACAACAGTCCAAGAAAGCCCATCATCAAAGTCCTTAGAGCGAGGAGAAAGGAGGGGCCCCTCACCCGGCTTCGCGGTCGAGGGGCAGTCACACACTGAAGAAGGGGCCAACAATGCAGTAGAGGAACCCAGAAACGCCAAAGAAGTAGAACGGCCCAAATCAATGGGAGCCACCAACCCGGCAGAGACAACGACAAGGATAGCATCCCAAACAACAGCATCCAGAACAGGAGTGGCAGCCGGAACAACAACAGCATCGTCTGCTGAAGAAGCCACCAAGGGCTCCCCAGCAGGCACCAGAGAAGAATCACTCTCCAGGGAAGGCTCACCCTCCAGAGAAGAGTCATTAGAACAAGACGCCAAAACAATCAAATGATCCGAAAGAGCATTCTTCCACCAAGTTGCAGCACCCTTTCGACGAGAATGAGGGCAACCAGAGGCTAAGTGACCAATAGAGAAACATTGCTTGCACCGAAAGGGGAGACCCTCATAGTCCAACAATTGCATCCCTGGCCTGTCCCCTACCATCAAAACCACCTCACCAAAGAGGGGTCTAGAGAGGTCAATATCTACTAGTACGCGTGCAACTGAGTATGCCCCATATCCGAGGTTGTAGCATCAATCTTAAAAAAATGTCCCAACGTGTTGCCGATGGCTTCATAGCATGACTCCTCCCAAAACTGGAGGGGAAGATTGGGAAGGCGAACCCATATTGGTCTAGTATTGAGCGGCTCAATGAGAGGATTAAAGGAGCGAGCCCAAGGCTTGATGGACAGAGAATGATCCCCCCACATCTAACCTCTGTCCATCAAATAATCCCTCTCCTCAGAAGACTCAAAGGTCGCAATGAAGAACCCCCTAGCACAGGGGTAAAGTTCAATCTTCCCATCAACCAACGGTTTCCAGGATTCAAGAATCCAGTTGTGCAGGTTGGGGAGAGAGGGCCACAACCCATTGAATTGACAGATCACACCTTTTCTCGAATAAAAGTCCTCGTTTTCGGAGACCTCAGGGCCACAAACCACCACCGGAGAGGAGTGGTTGCAAGGCAAGGCCCTGGATTTTGACTGTGATATGCGACAACTCCAGAAAAGGAATGTCCTGAGGCTGTCCCAGCAGCGCCTTTACCCAAAGAACCAACAGACAGACCCACCGCAATTCCAGAGGCCGGATGCAGAGAACCACCCTAAAACTTCACCCCACAATCAGCCGAACCCCTAACAACCAAACGACCAGGTGGAGGAACGCAGGAGGTAAGCCATCTGGATTCGAAGCAGGCACCGAACCAATAGCCGGAACAATGTCCGGATCGTGAGCACGCAGAGAGCCATTAGCGTGAGCGCGCCTAGAACACATTTTCAAAACTTGTTTCAATTACAGCATTAATACTCATTAAACATTTGCGAAACACATGTTTAAACCATGACTAACACTTAGGTGATAAGCTCCTCGTGCACAGTGGCATACAAGTGTTCTCACTCGAAGCACACTAGGGTTCAAATACCCTTATTAGGGTCATTTGTGTAGTGAACACAAGAAGCAAAAGGGAGCACTTCATTCTTCAAGGTTTCTTATAGCCGTGTGCGAGCAATTTGTGGTGACCCCTAAAATTAGGTGGCTCAGACAATGATGTCATAACTTTCCTTGGTGTCTAAATCTGTTGCAACTTCCTTTTATGCCAACAATCCTTGCAAGTGTTGGCGCTAATTGTTAGATTTTAAAAGTATTGTCTGGAGTTCAATGTGGACCTTCTCTGCCAATGACAACAACATTGCTTTGTAATCAATAATATTTGCATTAATAAGTGCTTGCAACTCATCCATTTTGTCGCTCAAAGTGCCCACTTCACTTGATGTAAGATTTGTGTGCTGGAATTCTCGTTCGAGACCATCAAGACCAATCTTTTGGCATGCATGCACCGACACTTATGTTTTCGTCACCCTATTGGCCACTTGTCAAAATCTAGCTGCATCCTTTTTATTTTCATCACAAGTGACAATGATGAGATGCAAGATAGCATCCAATTCAGTGCGAGATGTTCTCTATGGGCTCTTGTTGCATTTTCTCTTACGCTACAACCTTTTTTTTATAGTCATTTTTTGAAGATGACAAATTGATTGGGTCGACCTGCACCTCTGTTGGATAGTTGCTTGCAAGTGACATTGGTGGGGTTGGAGCAATGAGCAGTCCTTTAACTACTTTCAACGTGCTCAGAGAGAGGATCCTTGGGGCTTGGTGTTCAGATGTGAAGTCTATTGTTCATTTCATCTTTCTTGTTTTGTCTCTTCGTTTTCTTTCAAGAGTATTGTATAAATTTGGGGAAAAATATTAGTTTTGTAGAGAATTTTTATGTAATTGCTGTGATCAATAAAAATACAAATTCCCCTTTCCAGTGGATATAGCCATTTATTGGTGAACCACATAAATCTGTTGTATATATGTATTTTCTAGTATCTCTGTTTATTCTTTGTTAGTGATATATTTTCTTTTAATCTGTCAAATTTTATTAACAATTCGTATCATAGCTTCAGTTTGACAAAGAAAATTAATGGTTTGTAAGTATAAGACAAATCACCTCGAATATCAAAGGAGAAAGGAGAAAAAAAAGGCAGAAGTCACTGATTTTTTGAAAAACAAGTTTTAGATTCCCACCGCCAAGGGTCTGGAAAGTTAGTTGCTGCATAAGGAGGAGGCCACCAAAGGAGATATTGGAATTGCAGATCACCCAATCTGCTAGTAAGCAGAAAGAAATATTGAAGCCATTAAAGCCGCCCCTAACCATTTTGAAGTCGCCCCAAAAAAGGGACTGGAAGCGTGAAGAATGGAAGAATATGTGATTTGAGATTTGAATTTCAAAGCACCAAAATTTGGGTCTTGTTGCAGAGATAGAGAGGCCGCTCAAAAAAAAGGAAAGAAGAAAGCGCCCAACAGAAAGATAGTTGTGTGGGGCTTTTGCCTAGGAGTAAGGCAATGAAAATTTTAGAGGAGGAAACCGCCCCTATCTAGGCAACTGAGGCCGCTGAAAAAGGGCATCGAAAGCCAAATCGCAGGTGTTTGAAGGATGGAGAAGATGGACACTCCATCTACTGGTATAAGCTCCAACGCCCCATATCATGAGCCGTAGGGACTGCTCTCCAAAGTGCAATTTTTAATGTGAAAAGGTTAGTTGGGAGAATGGACACGGACCCAGTTGTGCATGACAACAAAAAATTGCCTTTCATGATAGAGATATTGGAAATCGGTGGTTAGCCATTTATTGTAGTAGAGTATTCATGTTGGGTGTTTGTTGTTGGCTCGCTAGAGAAATTTGGGTTGTCATGGTTTGATGTGCTTATGTTGGGTGTATGGTTTTAGTCTCTGGCATTGGAAGGCGTTGTTTTGTTAACTTTGAATGCATGTAAGCTGTGGAATTGATCATTGGATGATCTAAAAGCTTCTGGAATAGTCTAACTCCTTCGTATGCTTGTACATGTGACAAGGTAGTTTTGCAGGTTTACATGTTAATCAACAAAACTTGTGGTTTTTTTTGTAGATCCGTGGATAAACTTTTTTCAGATTATGAATCCTTGGGGGTATTTCTGGATGTAAGATAGTTGCAAGATTGCATGTATGCTTTGTGCATGGTTTGAGGTTATTTGCAACCTTCTCAGTGTAGAGATGTTGGTATCATTTCTACAGTATTTGCTTATGGGTTCCTTGACTATGGTTACATGTAGATTGACAAATCGGATTTGATGTTGATGTGGTGTTTGAGTCTTGAAGTCTACAGGTTATCCTCTTTGATATCTCAATTTGCATGTTACTGATGTGATGATGAGTTTGCATGTTTTCATTGTTTGAGATCTTTGAGTTATGCAGTTATGTGGATTAGCTACCCATTGGCTGTAGTGGGATGACTCGGATGTGGATTGTCTATATCCACGAGATTGATTCGGTGTTGATGCAGACTTTGTTAGTTGGCCTTGTCTGTGGTCATTTATGCATTGGTATGTTTCTTTGAGATGAGAGGATGGATGATTAGAGTGTCCGGTTAGTCGGTTATTGGGACTTGTAGCATGCTTATCATGATACCATGGATAGCTTAGTATCACATTTTAGTGGGAGCTTTGGTAGTGATGTAGTTTCGTCACCTAATGATGGATGATCTTCTATAATGGTTGCTGGTGTCATGGAGGAGCTCTTGGTAGTGAGAGTTCTTTGACATTTTTTTTGAGTTACGTTGTCAGGAGATGGTTATCTTCATGTGATTGGAGATGTTGATCCATGTCTACAAGATGCTTGTTATTGTGCCATGGTGGACTCTTGATTCTAGATTAGAGTGTTGGCATATGTTTTCTTGATACAAGATATGTTCTTTGGAGCATGTAGTCTTCCTTTGTGGAGATGTTAGATCATGATATCATGATGTGTTCCTAGGTTATGTAGACGTACAGTGGAAGCTTTGACAGTGGTCTTGTTGGTTCTCTTGGTATTGAGTACATTGGTCATTTGCTTTGAGAGCTTCACAATGGTGCAGTGTTGCATTTGGAGCTTAGCATGGGTTGATCATGGAGGTGCTCATGGATACTTGGAGACTTGGATGAGGTTGGAGTTTCTCTTGGGATTAGAGAACGTTTGTTGAGATGGTTACTCTTTTGAAGTTTCAGCAAGAAGACTAAGGAGCCTACACCTAGATATGGATGTGAGTTCATTATGGACCTAAAGGAGATTATTCTTGGAGACAATCATTGTGACTTGGTGTATCTTGGAGGAGCATTATCATTCCCCACTCTTGGTCTACTCGGCATATTATCTTCAAATAGCTATTGCCCATCCTTTTTTTAGATGCATTTCTCTTTATGCTTTATCTTCTCATGGTTATGAGCCTTGAGCTATGGTTATTGGTTCTGGAGGGTTCATTTGAGGGATGTTGGCATGGCATCTCCGTGTGCATATGAGTTTGGTTCATGATGTCATTTATGAGGAATTTGGGAGATGTAATTGGGATTATTCCTAGTTTTGGAATGGATATTTTAGTTTGATCTTCTTTGGTTAGAGAGGATTACATCCATGTTGGTTACATGATACATATGTTGATTTGATCTTTGAGATTGAATGGTTGGATGTTGTTAAGGCTTTTTATTTGGGGTTGTATAGGAGATCATACTTGGCACAACTTAGCACTTGAAGATGTTGGTAGAAAATGTGATATGGTTTGCAACTTCTCTTTATGGTATTATGTTTCTTCCTAGAGTTTCTTATTCATCTAGAATGATCACTGGGTTTGTGGTCATCTACTATTGTTGTACTTTATTATTTTTTAACAACAGTATGCAGTCTTTGATGTATATCATTTGAGATGTGGACTTAGGAGAAGTGAAGGAGATCAAAGGTAAGATAATTGAGCAAAAAACTGCTTGTGGAAGTATGCTTTGTTTTGGAGCAGGTTGGTTGCAGTTTGCAGATCATTGTGATAGTTCTTGGTATTACATGATTTTGATTATTAGCCACACCTTTTATGTAAGTGTTTATTGGTATACTTTGAGTTGCTTTGGTTGACATTACTCTTGTAGTATGAGTCATAGGATATACGTGTGTCTTTGATAGATTATTTTTTCATTGGATTGCGGTATCAAGGGTCTTCAGATTTTTTGCACATCAATGGCTTTGGTGTGTTTGTTATCATGGGTATTTTTTGAGAAGGACAATGGATTATACAGGGATGAGAGCTATTGTATGGGTTGGATATGTTGTTGGCATGAGTTCACCGATGTTGTTGATACCTTGGAGGTATGGTTAGTTGGGTGTGTTGGCAACTAGCTGTGGTTGCTATTTCAACTGCATATGGTGATTGATTCTTGTCAGCTACACAAGCCTATTTTTTACGATTGGATTTGGTGTTTGTGTTTTTGGATATCAGTTGATGCAGGTTCCTTATTTCTATGTGATAGTTTAGTGTGGCATCTCTTTGGAGGATCTTATCTTTCATGGTTTGGTATGATGCAGGATGAAATTATTCTTGTTTGAGATGGTGGTCACCTTGATTATTGTTGCAGGTATCTTGATGGAGCACATGGATGTTTACTCAGTACATGTTAGGCATATGGATTGTTTCCTTGATGTTTGAGTCTACTTGTTTGCCCTCCCTCCATTATGCAATAAGTGGGAGAAGAGAAGATGCATTTACGAAGGAGAAGCTAGAGTTCTGTAGAGCTTCTCTTGGTTTGGTAAACATTTGAAAAGAAGCCATGGAAAGCAGGTGATATTTTTCTGAGCATGATTATTTGTAGCATGGATCAAACTTCAAGTGGGAGATTGTTTGGATGTGAAGTCCAATTGTCCATTTCATCTCCCTTGTTTTGTCCCTTTGTCTTCTTTGAAGAGTATTGTATAAATTTGGGAAAAAACATTTGTCTTGTAGAGAACTTTTATGTAATTGATGTGATCAATAAAAGATACAAATTCCCCTTTCCCGTGGATATAGCCATTTATTGGTGAACCATGTAAATCTACTGTGTCTATGTATTTTCTAGTATCTTTATTTATTCATTGTTAGTGATATATTTTCTTTTAATCTGTCCTATTTTATTAACACCTGGCACATGAAGAATAGGAGGATACAGATCAGGGCACTAGGTCATCACATGTTGCAATAGGTGTAGTTGGCCAATTGCATAGGTCATTATGGCATCTACATTGGTTTGGGCCACCCGCATTCCTAGTTTCTCGTCGTGCATGTTTTTCCCTGTTGTTGGAGTACTCTACTTAAACATCATCCACTTTAATGATTAAACAATCAGTAGCAATTTTACACCTCATCCATAATAAAAAGTGGTAAATATTTGTCCTATTTTTATTGGCTAAAATTAACTTTTGACAGTTGAAGTGGATGATGTTTAAGAATAGCCCTGTTGGAGCACACTCACTTGTTCTTGCATTTCTTTCAGCTTCTGCATTTCTTCTTGTATCACTAAGGTGAATGCTTTCTATTGATTTACTCTGCACTTGACTCTTTTCCTCATGACTACTTCATTAAATTATGGCAACATAGTCTGAGTGGTCAAGAGCGAGAGCATGATTAGGTTTCCTTCTAGCATTACACTTGGTGCCATAACAAAATGTTATTGATTCATAGTTTCATGAGACTGAGCTCTAGTGCATCACAACTAGGATTAAACAACACACTCTAAGCTTTTACTTCATAATGGCTGGTGTGCCCTCCCTAACTCCATTTTGTCAGTAATGTTTGTCCACAATTATTCTATTTTCAACTTAACCGTGACTGCCCCACCTGCTACCACTTGTAGTTACTTTTAAATTGTGGATAATTTTAATTTAACACTCTCTCCACCCTTGAGTATAGGTGAATTATGCGTTCGATGTGCTTTCCTAGAAAATGTAAGGTGTTGTCATCGCACTTCGGTCGCTAAAGTTTATTATCTTAGTAGAAGATGTTAATGTTTCTTAACCATAAACCTAACTAATATTGTTCATGGGACTTCCCTCCTAGTCTTTTCTGTCCTCCTCGTGGGTATTATTGTTTTTTTTTCCCTTTTTCTTAAAATTATGTGGCTTTTGTAACAATAAAATAAACTGTAACATTTGCTTCTTGCAAGCTTACATATCTTGCCCAATGTTAAATTATGATTGTTGGGATATGTCTATATAGGTGGGATTTTGTGGTCAACATTGATAGGTTTATTTGGGGATATGTTTCTTGTATTCAAATAACTTACATACATAATTGGCTAAACTATGGTCAACTTTCTTCTTGTGTAAGGTCAATTTCACAAATAACTATATCCATGGTATTGTTATAAAACTTTCTTCTTGTGTAGGGTCTATTAATTTATTTCATGGAAGGTAAGTTGGTCATATTTTGAGAGGTTGCCTTTGTTTCCAAGTCAGAATTATAGGTTTCCAATAAACATAGTTTAGCACATGTTTGCAACCAATTTGATGATTGGCATTTAAACTTGAATGTTGAGCTCGGGATATTATTTTCATTATGTCAAATTATTTTTTTGAAAGAATAATTGGAGTCGCTTGATTAAATTGTGCCTCTGTATTGATGGTAGTTAGGATGATTTATCTTTTTTTCCCTTTCAGTCAGTTTAACAAAGCATGCATTTCTTTAATAATAGATCTATTATTCCAATACTCCATGATTAATTATACATACAAATAAAAACAATAAAACAAGATAAATCCTATGAGCATTGCAACAATTTGATCTAAACTTCAAGAGCAATTGCACCAATATTATCTATTTATACCACCAAATTATAGAGTAGAATTCTTGCTTGTTTGATCCCTACTTGTATGCAACTTTGTGGGATCTATTAGAGACTCCATTTGCTATTAATATTAACATTAGTATGCAATAGTATTAACATTTTGAAATTTACATAGTAATATTTTTTTTAGGTTTTTAGGTTTATGGTGATTAAGTTGTTTAATTTCTGAATAGATGTTAGCTTGGATAAATTTTCATTGGTAAAAAATTACATTTGACTATTGAACAATTTGATCTTTAAGAATGGTTAATAATTACTTTTTCACACAATGAGTCTTTGTACAAATTAGACTTTATGCAAAGTTGCTCAATGTTAGGGAATTTGCCAATGATGATATCAAGGATAGAGCTATTTTTTCTCAATAAGTTTGAATTTGTAAAAACCACAAGATGTTCATCCGTAACTAAATTTGACACAATCACAAATTGAGTTCCAACTCATTTACAATGTTATCTATAAATTTTATGTCCATCAATTCGGGACTATATGGTGTAATTGAATCAACATCACTATTTTAAAGGTATAATGTTACAAGACAGAAATAACTATGATTGCCAACATAGTAGTCATGCATAAGTAGAATATGCTTAAATCAAACATTCTCTAACCTCCATGCATAAATATGTGAGTGACATGTTTTAACTTAGGTTAAAACATCCATGAATAACTCTACAACTAAACTACCCACACAATTACACCTAAATTTGAGATTCCCACCTAAAAAAACATTAAAGACTTCACTATCACCTTCATGATATTAATGTGGAAAAATATATGTTTTAAAGAGAAACGTATAAATTATGTCTATCTTAAGATTAATATAATTTATTGTGACACTAGTATTTTTAGAAATCATCATCAACATTAATAAATTAAAATACTTTCAAAGTTACTTCTTTCTTATAAAATGATAAAAAATCTCTTAAATTATCACACTCGTAGAATTGTTGAAAACTAGTCACAACACTTAAAGATAATATCAAATGACCAATATATATAAATATAAATAATTGATAATAAGACTATAAATATATATACATATCTACCATTTGATAACATCTTTATGTGCTTTTACTAATCAGATAATTAAATGTTAATGTCTTTAAACACTACTAAGAAGACACATGACTATCTTTGACTAGTTTGATTGCTCTTGCTAATACTTTATCAAACATCTTGACTTAAAGTTTTCCCTTAGACATGGGTACTTTGGTACTTTATTAACCTTGACATGCTCATGGTCTTGGCTACAATCTCTCATGACATTATAATTTGTAACAATAATATATGCGAGTGCTCTTATACATTTAGTTTGACTTGGAATTTTAGGTTTGATTTCATTTAACTTTTCACAGGGCTTTTAGGATGTGGAAATTTTCATTAAAACTAGCTTAAGAGGCCTCAAGTCTAGACTTAGTGATTAAGCTTGCAGACATTACTTAACCTCATGACCCAAGGAATGTGTGTCAACTAGAGAACAACCATGAGGAAATCCATGATTAGGAATCTCACTAAAGGATCTAAGGATAGAATTCCTTTCCCTAAATCGAGGGTTAGGATTGCCCCCTACAAACAGATGGCTAACATCTACAAAAAGTTTGCACATTATTATACAAGATGGGAATTACCTTCAATCTCAATCTTGAAATATGTTCTAGCTACTTCACCCCATGAAGGGAACATTAAGTCAAGGAAAGATATACACACCTTAACAATGAAGTTTGTGGTTTAAAGGAATCTGCAAATTACACAGCCTTAGTATTACATCATCCAAAAGTCATCGAGTCTTTAGATTGAGAATTAGCTTTGCTGATACCATTCTTCTATGCCCAATGACCTAAGCTAAACTTCATATTTAAGTTATCTTTAAGTATTTAACACATGAAATTCGACTCTAGTTAGACCTACGAGAAGGAACATAATAAAATGACTCCATTACTAGATTCACATTTCACCTACATGTCTAGTATGGCATTTACAGCTACAATATTTGATATAAATTCATTTAATATATGCTCTGATGAATGTCCAAACTACATTCCAGAGCTCCCATTACAACACAGGCAGGGAGGAAGCTATCGAAGGTTGAGGAATTTGGTTTAGCATTTGCCAGAAATTTCTAAAACCTTCTCAACAAATTAATATTTGAATATCTTACAGTCACCGCATTCCATAAGGTCATATTTTTATGAGGTGTTGTAATCTTTTCATTCTCACTTTACTTCAATATCATCCATTTTAATGGTCAAACAGTCAATAGCAATTTTATATCTCATTCACAATAAAAAGTGCTAAATATTTGTCCTATTTTTATTGGTCAAAATTGACCTTTGACTGTTGAAGTGGATGATATTTAAGAATAGCCGCTCACCTATTCCAACGCTCCAATTTCAGCGCAGGCAGGAAAAAACGGCTATTCTTAAATATCATCCACTTCAATAGTCAAATGTTAAGTTTGGCCAATAAAAATAGATCAAATATTTACCTATTTTTATTGGCCAAACTTTTTATCGTGAATGAAGTATAAAATTACTATTGCAATGGATGATATTCCACAATACTCTTTAATTTGAAACATCTTCTGATAAAATTTATTTTCTTCTACAACTTTAATGGATGTTCATACTCTATTTTTTTTTGGGGAAGAGACAAATATGCAATTTATAAATTTTTTGGTTGCTGCGTAGTCTGTAATCCCACTACAAAACACAGAGAAACAAATCCTTTACCTTCACATTATGCTTGCATTTTGCAAGTTTGCCCCTCCTCCCCACTTTATAATTGTAACTTTTTCCTTTGCCTTTGCTTAGTGGCGGGATTTCAGGAGGCAGATCACGTTTACAAATTTGCAATTTTATTTGCAAACGTGTATTGCAAGTCCACCCTTCACTTCTACTTGGGCATATAAAAAGGGGTTTTGTTTTTGTTTTTGTTTTTGTTTTGGGGTCTCTATGATGGTAGAATTCGTAGTTCAATTGTAATATGCAAAAATTGTATGATTGCATATGAATTCTATATTGTTATTACACTGTACTCAATTTTAAACTCGACCAATCATATATTTTAAAATCTAGTTAAATTTGATAAAGTAGAATTTGAAAATGATTTGTGACCATTTGAAATTGTGAAGTGTAAATTGTGACATGTAGATTGTGAATTGCATTAAAGTTTTGCAATTACACCCACTTATTAACCGACGTAGCTTCACTTATGGATGATCTAACTTTTAACAAGTTAAAACACCTCTACAAATTCATCATTGAGCTTTTTAGGGAGAATGTGCATTGTGTTGGAATCTACCACTATGTGTCAAAACTTTAAATAACTATAAATTCACACTTGTGGATTGATTGCAACTGTATTTAAACTTGAAATATTTTGATACCAACATGTCTAAACCTCAAAAGAGTCCCTTAAAACTTGTTACTAAACTTTTCGAGCCATTTTATGATTTCATAAAACTTTGAACTATAGGAGAACAAAAATTCTAAAATGTATCTCAAGATTGTATCCCTATCAAACTGTACTGAAACCCTTTGTGTTTCTACCACCGAGATTTGACCAAATATTTAATCACTTTAGCATAAATTACCATGTTGACAAGATTTTACAACTTGACTTAAATAATTTCATGGCACTTTCAAGTGATCGAAATTGACTTTAGATCACTTGCGACTATGACTGACAATTAACAATCTTCAACTCAATTAAACTTAAATGATGAGGAGCCTTCTTATGTAGCTTTTCGGAAAGCCACTCGATTGATGCATATTGACTTAGGAAGCATGCAAAGTTTAGAAATTAACATGGTCAAAATAGGGATAACAACTTGCTCTAACTAGAGAGAAGGACCTTGTGGACGTAGAGGGAACCCTAGAATCTCTAGAAAATACTAGTGTTTTATCTATTGGGCCATAGAGTTGAGAGGGTAACACAAAATAATAAGAAAAATGAAGAGATTTTGACACAACAAAAATGAAACAGAAAAATGACACGTGCCAAAAAATGAAAAAATATGACAAAAGTAAAGTACACATTCCAATTACTATAATCACGGAAGTAAATAATCAATTAATTCACATTGACTTGAATGAAATGATAAAACTTCTATATAATATGAATAATGTCATAATACATCTTACAAAAGCACGTGCTATATCCAGGAATTAGCACAATAAAATAATATACATTGTTACACTTCTGGCTCTCATGCCATAAGTCATTTCAGTACAATAATAAAGTATAATATACAAGTAATAAATAATGAATCACATCACTGTCGATGGCCGCCATTAACCCACATGATCATCCGCAAGTCAAGAGACGAGAACATGGCCCATGCGCTTTTCCGCCCAACCACAAAGTATTTACGCTTCCTCAGAATCCTTTCTAACATGAAGGATACCCGACTTTGCACAAAATGCTTAGCAACCTGGAAATAATAGGCAGGAGGGACAACTTGTTAACAAGACATAACACGACAAAAACTAACTACTAAGGCCGCTACAAGAGCTGTAGGTCATTGGGTTTACAGTTGATGTCTTCAAGAAAGTACTCAGGTCATTAGAAGGATGATTGACTCAAATCAAAAGAACTTTGGGGCCGAGGTAAGTTCAAAATAGGTCATTTTTACCAAAGGTCGAAATAAAAGAAAAACATACTGATACAAGTTTATAATAGGCGGATAAAAGGATTAAACAAACCAATATAATTCAACCAACACAGAGTATAAAACTGACGAGCATGCATGAAACAGAGGTTAAGAATACATAAGCCATGAATATCACTATACATGCCAACTATCATTGTGGGATAGGCCATTTGCTAGGCCAACATAAAACTATTTAAGGCGACATGGATAAATCAAGGCACAAATTGAGAACAACAAACAAGTTGAAAATAGTATTATGCAGACCAGAGGAAAATAAGATGCATGCTAGTATATAGTCTTAACAACATATATAGCATAAGAGACTTTGTAAATATAAACCAGAAAGTAAAATACCCAATTATACACGATTCCTCTGTAGATCGATCTTCTCCTCTTGTCACTTGATGAACTTTCCTTCATAACATTGCTGGTATTCCTTTCTTTTCTTGGTGGTATTCCCTTTGTCGCTACTGTGTCGATGATTTTCTTCTCTCTGCCTCCTTTTTTAATAAATCTCTCCCGTTCTATTCATGGCCTTCATAAATTTAGATCAAGCTTTTTATTGTTTGAAACTCCAGTTATCTTCTATTTTGCATGGCACTTGGCGCTCAAATAATTTTGATTCCAAGATTGTAAATTTTAAACTCCCTTATTACTATCATTCAAATTTGCATGGAATAAGATTATTATTATATTTAGATTTTGAATATATTCTTGAATTTATATATCTATATCCTAAATAATATATTTTTATTTTAAATCTATCAAAGATATTGTCTTCAAGCAAGAGTATATATATATATATATATATAATAATTAAATTATATATAAACACTTTAAATATTTTATGAATACATCAAAGTAAAAACAACTTATACAATTCTAATAAATCTAAGTTGAAAATGACATATAATACATGGTTAACTTATGCAATTCAAAAGAACATACTGTAGCAACAAAATCTCATATTTATCTAGTTATCATACATCAATCACATCCATTAACCATATAATGCTCAAACATGACTACATAACCACATAACAATGCATATTACAGCTACTCAATGATGCAATATGTCATGAAACTAAGTGAGTGTGTGCATGCATCGAGTTTATTCGTCATGCCAACTCTTTCCAATGGCTAGAACACTTCTACCTCAACCATGTTTCCATCTTCGACATGTTTCCTGCACTCAGTCGCACTTAGATTTCCGTCAATAGGTTAGTCCTTATAATCATAGCCGAAGCAAGACAAGATATACATCCATGTAATCATACCAATAATAATCAACTACTAAATTAACTTTCAAATTTTATGCATTTTAAAATAGCGACACTTTTACCTTTACGCACGTGAATAGTAAAATAATCATAATTAAATGTCCAATAATCTGAATTATAAATAAAGTTCAAAGTTGAGATGTGACATCCTTCCCCACTAGGAAGAGACATCGTTTCGATGTTGTATTACATATATACTGAAATAATAAAAGTATCTCACTATAACAATCAAAGTATTAATCAAATAAAAGTATCATCAAATCAAACAAAAGTATCTCTACTAAGCAAAAATAAAAGAGTCTCTGCTAAATCCTTAAATTAGAAAAAGATTTGTCTATCTCTTCTATATCCTCCCATGTGGCATTATCAACAGAATTGTTGGGAATTAAAGTGTGTCAACCTTTGCAATTTCCTAGCATTGATATTTTAATTGTGTATTTACTTGCACATTCAGTTTGGTCACTTAGTTGAGGTGGCATTGTGACATGTCATCCTACTTGGAATGTGACTTGGATGGTCAAGTAAAACTCAGATGGATTTGGGCGTCCCATTTGAGGTGGCACTAATATGCCATGTGTCGGCATCTTATTCCATATGACAAAATCTATGACGTGTAAGAGCCAAGTATAGAGATTCCTATGACAAGTGGGGACAAGTGTCAGAGAGTATCTTTGCATGAGAGAAAGGGATCTTTGGGCACCCAAGTTAGGCTATGACATGTTGTAAGAGGAATATGCTATTTTTAGTCGTGTATGACGAATTCTCTTACAAAATTAAGTGTTGTAATGTTGCAGTTTTTTATGATAGTTGTAAGATGCGTAAGAGCATCTGTCATTGCCCATTTTTAGCATGGAGTGCTCTATCCGTGGGCAGTCAAATCTTCCATGTTATGACATGTAAGAGAGATATTTGTAGCTTGGACAAGTGTCCTTTGATGCGAGAAAATGGCCATGTGGCCAAGATGGATGCCTATCTCTAGAGGCTTCTCAATATTGCCTTGTATCTCTATATATTGCATAGTTTTGGAGTTGTAGTTGCATAGTTGATGTGCATGTACTGTTATGCTACTGGAATTACTCCAGAAATGACATTTGAAGACTCTTGGAAGAACTTGCATTGCAAGTGTATTGTAAATAGTTATTGTTTTTGATAAGATAAGCGGCAAAAAAGGGTGTCGATCCCATAACAAAACAACCAACAGAGGCTCACCAAAACTCAAACAGTTTAGAACAAACCATTAAAGTTTATGCATCAAAACATAAAGACAACAGAACTAGTAAATAAGCAAAAGACTAAAGATACTGAATGCCACAGTAACAACAGATCGACCACAGACTGACAACAGATAAGCACCAAGCCACCAAAGGATACTCGAACATCTTGTCCCAATCATCAACTAGGAACTAGAGCACGTCCTCGTACTCCTCCATCTTTTTGTCCATCTTCTCTTGACCTTTGGGAACTATCTTCTGGAGAGCCAACAGAGTCGTGGTAGACCTGTGCATAACTTTGGTCGAGAATTTTGCCAGGGTATTAAACTTCTGCTCCAGATGCATCATCCTAGCTTCCAGCAAATATTTAGCCTTGCCCTTTTTGTTTTTAGCACCTTTCATTTTCTTACTAGTCTCATTTATCTTTTCCTCAGAGGTGTCAGTATTTGAATCCTGCACATTAAAGTCTGGGAAATTACTAGGGCCTTCTTCACCAGCTTCCAGCACCTCAATCTTGTTACCTTTGTTAACCGACACATCTCCACCCATCTGTTCAGTCTCCTCCACCACAGTGTCTATCTTGATAATGACCCCAGACCCCGACCCCTGAAGCTCAGCAAACCCTTTCCTGTTACCATCCTCGGAGTCTTCTTCTTCCTGCGAATTCACAACTACCTCAGTATTCTTCTCCTTCTATTGGTCCTCTTCCTCCATCTCCTCAACATCATCCTTCACAAACACGACAGCTTTCCCTTTGGGCATTGAGGCCAGTTTAGCGGCAAGTCTAGATGACCTCATGGTAGTAGGGATACGAGTCTTGCCTTTAATGGGGGTGTAAACCTCATCCTCAGCACTGCCTGAATCCCCAATAACTTCATCAGTACTAATTTCCTCAACCACCGGGGTAGCTTTAGTGGTCCTAATCTCAATAACAGTGTCATACCCCTCTTCCAGGGTTCCCCTTTTCTTCTTATTGCACAGGGAAGGGCTTCCCTGTAGGATTTTTCTTTTGGCCAGGGTAGTAATCAGAGAAGTGGAGGTGAGATCTTCTATGGTGGGTTCAGGGCTAATGGACACCGAGGGTTTTTTCTTGCCAATTTTTAAGGACTTGGCATAGGAATCAAGAGTAACTTTAGTAATGATGACTAGGCCCTCTCTAACTAGGGGTGGATTATGCGGCTCAATCCTGATGGGAGTGGGGGCTTTTGGAGAACAGAGAGCAAGGTGGAACTTATATAGTCTCATGATTAAACCTTGATAAAGCAGAAGCTCAGGTTTACTAGGGTCAAGGGCATGCTACTCTTTAGCTACCGCAATGGAGGTTTCCAAGGAAGAAAGTAGATAGAAGGGAAAACTGATATGCTTACTACGCCTAAAGTGGTTAAGCAGAGCAAAATGGTAATGAAAGAACCTTCTGAACCTCTCCTCAAGTGTAAAATACTTCATAATCATGAAACATACCTCGTCCCGTGGCGGAGGTAAGAGCTGGTGGTCAAAACCCCCTTGCAGGCTATTCAACACCTCCCCTTTGTTGAGAAAAAGCTTCATGCCTTCTGGATTCGAAACCTTGCTTTTCCTAGGATGCTTCGTCCCACCCGTAGGCAACCCAGTAGCCATCCCAATCACTTCTTCAGAGATCTCAAACCCCACATTGCCAACTTTAAACTTTCTGCCATTATAAGACTGCAAAAACTGAGCCGAGAGATTCTCATCATAGCCTTGAGGCATTCCGGGTAAGAGGTGACACCACCCTCATGGTAGATGTGCCATAGAGTCTCATTATTTTTAAATTCCTCACACTTCTCAGGTTCGGTGTGCGACCTGTCTCCACCCATTATGTTAAACTCCAACAGGTAGCCAATGCAGTTAGTTAACAAAACAACCTCAATGCAGCAAAGAGCAGGTGCAGTATAATTCTCAGATATCTCCTTGTTAATGACTAATAACACTTTAGAATTTAGGCTGAAAGTAATAATGTCTCCAGCCTTTCCCATGCCGAAGGTGGCATACTTTCTATTAATCTACATGTGGGAACAATTAATCCCTTTCAAATCATCATTCATGAGCCTTATAAGATTATCATTAAATCTTTTGTCGAGCATTCTCAAGATGTCAAGCTGTGAATTCACATGGCTAGGCGTGTGATAGGCACCCTCAAGATGCCATCTCAACATGTTAGAAATGCAACCACTTTTGAAAAGACAGGTCGAAGCAATATCTAGCTGGCACTTAACCTTCGTGGCCTCCAATAACTTGTACCCGTACTCCAGCTGGCCGAAGATACTAGAACTCCGGTGGTCCCTCACTCTCTCCCAAAGCTTAAGATAAGATCTCATGAGGAACTGAGAGTTGGGCTTATCTCCTCTTTAATGAGGCTTTGAATCTGATGCGGGAGATTCTTATCAACTCTCCAGCACCGCCACGTGTCTAGACTTTGACCCAGATTAGCCATCGTGTCTGCCACTTTATTGCCCTCCCAAAAAACATGACCAATAACCATCTATTTGAAGTCGGATAGTAATCCGATGATGTCTTCGATTAAGCTTTTCATTCTCCAACCTGTTGTGTGGTTACACAACACACCCCATTTTGACTTGGCAAAACAGGGACCCAACTTTTTAGCTTTGCTTGTGTTTTCTGCTTGCTGGCGGTCTGGTAAAAGTAAGTCAGTGCAGGTGATCCTGCATAATGGGGATTGGGTAAGTCATCATCATGAGGTCAATTTTTTCAAAGTTAGCATTTCATGTCAATAACCTCATGGGTGGATAAAGTACAAAATTCCATGCAGGTTTGCCTTTTGGATCACCTAGATATTCCTTAGGGAACAAAAGTTATGATGAGTCAAAGATCTGGTCAAACCTGATATTCCGAGGGGAGGATCATATTTCTAAACATTAGTCATCTTACAAAAGATCACCTCGATATAATATTATCACCCGATAAAATCACTTGCTCCGAACATCCGGACATCAACTTTAGGTGATAACGGTATCCACCCGACAAACAACGTTATATGTTTTGCGAAGGTATCCACCCTGTGCCTTGCCGCCATAACATTAAATACACGCATTGTGGTAGGTGGTTCCCGCTGATTACGAACCCGATACATACACATGGCGAGATCTGGCGATTTCGTATAAGAAAATGAGCTGTTGCATTTAATTTGCCCTTATCTGCCTTAGTGAAGAGGTTAAAGATGATTTATAGGTTCATTTTGCATTTACCCTGCGATAAAATGAGTTTTTACAGAGCAAAGCTTACGAATTCTCATAAGGCCACCTGTGGATGATTATAGCTTGTACCAGAGTGGGACACGAGAGCATTGCTGGTAATTGAATTCATTTTAGGCGACTATCAGCATAATTAAGAGGATAAGCGCATCAGGTAAGTAATTGAAACCATCTGGTTACCCTGTTTTGCATATCCAAGTATCATGGAGTCTTCTGGTTTGAAGTTTTAGGTTATGCATGTCAGGATAAATGAAATATGGAAAGAACAGTAGCTTGCATGAACAATAATGAATATGAAATGTAGATGCATGCGTGTATATGTATCGATTGTAAGACCAAGCCTTGTCCTATTGCAGGCATCCATGGCGGATAAACAATTAGCTAAGTCAGAGGCAGAATTTTTGAAGCCGATGTTTTCTTCTCCCGAGGGTGTTCAGTTCAAATATGGAGCCATCACAGATACACACCAGGGGAATACGGATTTGGCTGCCTAGTCGGTCAAGATGAATGACGAGAAGAATACCAGCGCCCTGCTGGATGCGGTCTTCATATCATAAATGTGGAAAGCAACCAGTTTTCCCTACTCCATGGAAACCCCTGAACTGGTGGTTGAGTGTGCAAGAAATTATAATCCGCAGATGAGGAGGCTAGAGAAACATGGCAGAGTATATGCAGATCTATCAATCAAAGGTATTGCTGCCACTTTCAGTTTGTCATTGGGCAAGAAGGTTGCCAATATAGACTTGAAGAAATCAGAGGTAGAGTATGAGAATAACAGGAAGACTGCTAGGAAGAAGATGTATCAATGGAGGGCGAAGAATAGTCCCTATCCTGCAGCAGCCAAGCTTCCGGTGCATTTATATAAGTATGACTTTGATGATGAATACCAATACATGATAACCCTGCTGAATAGAGTAACAGGCCAGCTTGATGCTGGAAGTTTCAGGGACTGGATGTATGCAGTCATCCTGATGTGTCTTTACACAGATAACAAGCCCATGTGGGCTAAAATAATAAGTGATGCTCTAGATGAGCAGCTGATGAACCTAGGAGGTTCAGATTGTTCTTTCTACATGACATCTTATATAGTATATTCATGTGCCTACAAAGGTACATTTGATGCACTGGTTACAGATGGAAAGATTGGAGGCACAACCAATGATGTGCATATATGGGATCATTATCCCCAACTGCAAAGAGTTAATTATCTCTAGGATTACAAGCTGATAAATGATGCATTCTCTATGCACCTGGTGAGAACAATGGAAGAAGACAGAACCAAGAGACTGAGCATGGAGGCTCAGGAAGTTATCTACAGGCATGGAGCCTGGTTTATCCAATTCACCACTTTCTCCTATATCAGGATTGAAGGTTTTGAGGGGGAGCCTATCATGCTCCCAAGGTACCCTACAGATGCAGTTGTCTTAATGGAGTTTCTAAGGAAGATCTCCACAATATTGAATGCCTATAAGGCAAACAACAAGCTTCCACCAGTGTTGTTTCTAGTTGTAATGGGCTGGTATATGTGCCCAGATTCTGAGAGTATAAAGAAGGCAATAGCTGGTCTAGATATGATGAATTTCCAGCCTTTTCCAATAGTAAGGTCATATGATCCTTATGGGAGGATGTAGAGGATCATCGGGAAACCCATTCATCAAAGAAACCTTGAAGACTTCTGGGCCGATTGTGAAGATGAAGCTGAAGCCCGAAGAAGAAGGTATCAAAGGTTAACACTGAATCAAATCAAGACCTTTGATTGCATCTCCATCCTGGCGCAACTGAAGAAGGATGATGGAAAGATTATGGATGATGAGTATGAAGAGAAAAAGATATATAATGATACCATTTCTGCACCGGATCTCACTATACAGGAGGATATCTCCTTATATCCATTCACAGGCAAGATATTACAGCTAACCCAAGCTTGGGTTGATGAGCAGATAAACATATTGAAGAAAAAGTGTGTTGTCATCACAGTGGACAACAAAAGGAAGAGGCAGGAGATTGCTGAGGATGAATATGATGACTTCTTAATTGAGAAGAGAAAGACTAAAGGAGAGAAGGCACCACCTCCTGCAAAGGGCAAGAAGTCCTCAAAAGGTAAGAAGATTGATACTGAACCCAAAGGGGTTGTAGTGGAAAGGATGACAGTACTAGCTGAGGATGCATCAGGATCAGGACAAATATCAGCCTCATCATCACAACCTCTTCAGGATAAACAAAAGCCCAAACAAGTGCAGAGGCCAGCTACACATCCTGTTGGTACCTCCGAAGAGGGCCAGACCTCACAGAAGAATAAAGAGAAGGATATTCCTTTAGAAGAAGAGTCCGAAGAAGAAGGCCCTTTGTCCTTCACAAGGAAGAGAAAAGCACCTCAGGTGGTAACCACTACACCTAAGAAACCAAGAACTTCTATGAGAGGTGAAATTTGACAAACTCCCATAGTGCTGAGGGGAATAGGTGGGGATGCATTCAAGAAGGAGCTGCAGCATAATGTTCCGCTCCCCACTATTGTAAAATTCAAAACTGAATTAGCAGAAGAACAGGTAAAAGAAACATCTAGGATACTCCAAAGTGATATTGTTTCATTGGAGGAGACGGTGGACCTATCCAATGATGAGGTAGTGAAGGATGTAGCTTCACAGAAAATGGAAACCCTTGCTGCTAGCACCAAGATAACTCCTCATGGAACTCCATCAGTACAAACAGTGTTGGAGGAGATAAAGCAAGTGGAATTAGAAAAAGAGAAAAGCCCAGAAAAGATAGCTTAAGAGATAGGGCTGGATACACTGATTAAGTAGGTAACTAGTCCTGCAATAATTGACCTCACTTACAGACAGGATGCAAGTCCTGAAAATAAAGGAAATATTCAGGACAAAGAAGAAAATGTTGAGAAAGTAAATATGGCAGAGTTAGAAAGCCATACTTTGGATATGGGTGAGCAAGAACTAGAATAAATACCTGTTGGGCCCAAGATAGTTGAAGTACAAGACAAGGGAGGAGAAAAGATAGATATATCAGATGATCCTACCCCAAAGGTACAAGAAGTGATTGTTACACCTGCAGAACAAATTACAGCTGCGGATCAGGTGGACAAGCATAAGGTAGATACAGTAATATCTACGGAAACAGATGTGCCTCAGGATGAGGAAATCATTAAGGTAGATGAGACACCCGTGGAGGAAGAACAGGATCAAGGTCATGATGAACATACAGATGATCAACAGGATCACCCTCCAGAAAAGGAAAGTCCTCAACAGGAAGATATACCCAAAGATCACCCTCATGAGGAGCATCACGAGGAAGAAATAAGGAGATCACCCTCCCCATCGAATATGATGGTGGATACCGGAGATCAAGGTGATCATCATGATGGTGATGGAGACCAACAGCTAAAGGATCAAGTTCCTTCATGGCTCGAGAAAGAAATTGGTGCAGAACCAGGTATAGAGGCACAAGAATTTGATGTGTCTACATTGTTTTCAGGAACATTAATAAAGCCCAAGAGGAAGGCCAGGTTGACCTCGGCCATTAGAAGAGATCCTACAACAGGTAGGAGGACAGCACAGGTAGCAATCCCTACTGTAGATAAAGAGAAAGGTAAAATCACTTTGGATGAATTCTAGATCAGCACGGTAGATTTGGGATTCGCTAATGAAGACCAAGAGGGTCAAGAGGGAAAAGACATAATCGATACTTTGATCCAGAAAGTCAAAAAGGAAAAGGAGAAGAATAAGCAACATAAGGAGCACATTGCTCAGCTGCATGTATATATAAGAGGGTTGATTAACCCTGATGATACACCAACTGATCACGCAGTCCCATTGACTACTATTTCTCAGGAGGAGGTTAATAAGTTGAACCTCATGAAGCATGAGTCAACAGTAATGTTGAAATGGATGTCATCCACGCTCGATGGAGCTGAAGAAGTAGCAAAGGCCTCTTTAAAGAGGTGGAATTCTTTGGGCACCTCTAGGAAAAAAGTAAATAAACTGCAGATGGAGATCCGCAGGAGGTCATTTCAGATAGAAAAGATTATCAACATTTTGGATGAAATGAAGAGGATTGATCCACAGATCCTAATAAAGAACCAGGTACTGAATAATAACACAGCCCTATTGATGGATATCTAGAATAAGGATGTTAGATTTGAATGTGATGTACTCAAAAGATGCAACAATAAGTTGAGAGAAATCAGCATGAAGCTACATGATATGATGTCCCATCAGGCTGAAGTTTTGGAAGTATTGGAAGGAGATGCAGAAGGCAAGAAGAGAACCAAGATGAAGAGTTTGTCATCAAAGCTCTACATAGTAATTTCCAGCTAGTTGCTGAGGACCCTCTCAAACACCTGACATAAGAAGTGCTGGATAAAGTAATGAGAATAAAGGTCAAGGTGGAAAACTATAATGAAACTGCTAACAGCAGGAAGAATAAGTTGGAATCTCTCCAGAGCAAGTATCAGGTGCATAAACATGCCATCACCAAAGTGAGAACTCAGGATGGCAGAGAATTGGAGAGAATAGTGCAAGCATATGAGAATATTAGGACAGGTCCATATTCAAGAGAACGATCATCATGATGATGATGAAGATAGCGAGAGTGGTGAAAGTCATGATGATGACAAAGAACCTGATGACGATGCATCATAAAAGGAATATATACATCAGATACTTATGAAAGAAAATAAGTATTTCAGATGGTTGCCAGCTGGCAACCTGTGCCATGTAAGAAGATTGACTTGGTCAATGAATGTGAACCATAGAATGTAATAGATAAATCTTGATCGTAGATCATTTTTTGTAACGGATTCCTCACCTTATTCTATAAAAGGTGCAGGGATGCCTCATTTTATTCATTCGAAACTTAATTGAAATTTGTTTGTTGAAGTATTCATGACTCATTTCAAAGCTATTGTATATGTACATGTCTTTTGCATACTTAATGAAAGAAAAGATCATTTCGATTACAAATCTTCGTAAATCTTGAGTAATCTGTGTCTAAATTCTAGATATGTGCTTTGATTTGCTGCGTCCCTTGGAGTGCTCATCATTTTGCATGTATTGTTTTCATTCATCATCCTTTGAAGTTTGCATCAACTATATCTAGCTGTGGAACATCCTGGTGAACATATGGTTTGATTTCTTCTCCTAATGACAGTATCAAGTATGTATATGGATCAATAACTAAAGGTTCAACTTTAATTTGAAGTATTTCTTTCAGTTTCTTTCAATTTTAGAGAATTTTGCCATCACAATTGCAAATAATTGATAATCTTAAGCAAATTATACAAATATGTAGACATCCCGTAAATAACTGAACATATTCAGCATATTTGAGGTTAAAGCATGTCAAAATGATAAATATCGTGCAAAGATTTAGAGACAGACACAATATTTGAAGTATATCCTGTGTAGAAATAACTCTCTGTGCAACATCATTACATGAAACCTTATCTTACTGATGAGATCTACGTAAGGCCCCAAAATGGAAACAACAACACACATCAACCTCTGAGTAATGTCAGAAGATTAAGAACTAATCAACGGAGACTTGAGATCATGAATTCTCTGAATTCATCATATCTTTCAAGATGAGTAAAGGTTAATGTGTACTTTTATTCTATGTTTTTTTGTGACTAACACATGATCAACACAACCACTGTTAGACCTTCTCATGGCCGCATCTATAACTAACTTAGAATCACCTTCCACTTGCAGGTTATCAATACCCAAGGCGTGGGCTATCTTTAGACCTTTTAGAAGTGCCAAGCCTTTAGCCATATTATTTGATTGTTGACTGATGCCCCCAACATAAGCAACAATGGGGGTGCCCAGATAGCCTTTGAAGATTCCTCCTCCACTAGCAAGACCAGAATTCTTTTTTTCCACCCCATCAAAGTTAAGTTTGATCTAGCCTCCGGGGGGCAGTTCCCACCAAGTATTAAGTCTGGCCATCTTTTTAGAGGTGTCCATCTTGTTCATATTGTTAGAAATGAAAGCAACACTGCTTCAATAGAAATCTAATTCAATATAAATTTCTACAATCTTTAACTATGTGTTATTAATGGAGATTGTAACATAGAAACAAAACTATGCTTCACAAAAATGCAAAATCAGTAATATGAACACACAACACAATGTTTAACGTGGAGAAAACCCTTTCGGGTAAAAAAATCCACACAGGAAAGAGGCCCAATGTTTGTATTAATCTTAAAATGATTTACAATACAACACTTCAACTCTCTCCACTAGTCTTCAATCTGACAACATTCCGGCAGCACCCGAGTACCTAAAATCTGTATTGCAGCAACTAATACATGGAAAATACTTATAGAAACATTTTTTAACTCATCTTAGGCATTCACCTTCTCTCTCCTAAGATTCTCCAACCTGTAAACATTAATTACCATCTTACAAGCATCTTACACTTGTCCAAAAATAGCCATGCAAAGGTTGGGGACCCAAGACTAAATCTGGCCTCTTACAACATCTTATGATGTGTCATAACCGTCATAGATTCCACAAAAGAGTATCTTTCCAAGATAGGAACCTTGGGATAAATATAGCAAATATACAACTAACATATCTGTCATATGTGTCATAAAATCATAGAATCTTATGACAACTTGAAGCTGTCATAGATTCACTTACCAAACATTATGACAATTGTCATACATGTCAAAATAGTATATTCCTCAAGGGTGCACGCCTACCCTCCTTTACTTTGAGTTTTTACATTTGCCAACAATAAATGTCACTCTGTAACTGCCGTCGGTAACTCTGAAATTACAACTGTCAATGAGACTACCTCATTCCCTTATGGGTAATTACAAATAACAAATAATAAATGGAATAAAATACAATATTGGAATTTACAAGGTTAATGGCACCTTATTCCAACATTCTCCCACTTGACATTATACATTGTAAATCGACCCATAGGAAATCAAATGAAATAATTAGGGACTAGAAACAAGGCCCATGGCCTCTCTGCACCACACAAAATTTTCTGTGCTCACAGGTTTGGTCAATGAACCTGTAACATTCTCCTGATTGTTTATCGTTTTCAGCTCAATCTGTCCATTTGCAACCAACTCTCAAACAAAGTGATACTGAACATCAACATGCTTAGTTCGAACATGATACATAGGATTTTTGGCCAAACATATAGCACTCTGGCTATCACAACCAATCTGAATGATCCTGCAATCAAAACCAATACCTGTACACAGTCTCCTCAACCAAACTACCTCCTTAGAGACATGAGTAGCAGCCATATACTCTGCTTCTGTGGTGGACAAAGCAACTGTGGACTGCCTCTTACTCATCCAACTCACTGTACCTCCAAACAGAGTAAACACATAGCCACTAGTGGACCTTCGACTATCCAAGTCACCTGCCCAATTTGCATCAACAAAACCCTGTATGTCCAAAGATTTATCAGCACTATCAGTACTAGAATAAACCAAACAATGGTCATGAGTATCTGCAAGATATTTAAACACCCTCTTCGCATAATTCCAATGCTGTCTACAGGGTTAGACATAAATCTGCTCAAAACTCCCACTGCTTGGGCAATATTTGGTCTAGTGCAAACCATTACATACATCAAACTCCCTACAACACTAGCATATGGCACATTAGACATATCCTCAAGATCATCTTCAGTTTTTGGACACATATCTAATGAAAGCTTAGTACCAATGGGTAAAGGAACTCTAGTTGGGTTATAGTCCTAAAAACAAAACCTCTGCACAATAGTATTCACATACTTACTTTGTGACAACCAAAGCTTTCTGTTAACTCTGTCCCTCCTGATCTCCATTCCCAGAATATACCTTGCAGCACCAAGATCCTTCATCTCAAATGTACTTGAAAGTTGGGCTTTAAGATCACTGACCATACCCTTAGTATTGCTGAAAAACAACATGTCATCAACATACAAAGCAATAACCAGTATAGAATCATCAACACAATGAATGTAAACACAATGATCCTCCTCGCTTCTAACAAAACCCAATTTCAAAACAAATGAATCAAACTTTTGATACCACATTCTGGGGGACTGTTTTAGACCATAAAGAGACCTCTTTAATCTACAAACCCAATGTTCTTTTCCTTTTACCTCAAAACTTGTAGGTTGTTGCATATAAATTTCTTCTTCAAGATCTCCATGCAAGAATGTAGTATTAACATCCATTTGCTCAATCTCCCAATCATAAGCTACATCAATGGATAAGAGAAATCTAATAGAAGTCAATTTAGCAACAAGAGGTAATATCTCACCAAAATCAACTCCCTCTCTCTAGGAGTAGCCCTTGGCTACCAGTCTAGCCTTGTACTTCTCTAATGAACCATCTTCTCCAAACTTTTTCTTGAAGACCCACTTACAACTTATGGCCTTTCTTCCTTTGGGCAAATGAACAAGATCCCAGGTGTTACAAGAGTCTAGAGCCACCATCTCCTCCTACATGGCTAGCTGCCAAGAATCACTATCATCTGCAGAAATAGCTTCCCTGCAGGATCTAGGTTCATTGTTAGTACTCAATAAAGCATATACACAATGGAAATCTGGTGGGCTATACCTGTCAATTGAATTTCGTTGTCTTGTGGATCTCCTTAAGGGTGGAGTAAGAGACTCTACTCATTCTTCTGCATGATCATCTGCAACAACTTCTTCTGTAACAACAGACTCATCTTCATCAGAACTACTTGAATCTTCTTCTTCTTCTTCTTCTTCACCCCCAATCCATCATTCTGTTCTTCCTGAGGTGCATCTTGCTACTCTAAATCAAAGTGCACCTTCTTTACCTTTTCTTATTTCTCTTTTGGCTGCTCAGGTTCATAAATAGCTCTAATCTCCCTGAAAATAGCATCTCTAGAAAAGATAATCTTGCGGGTTAGTGGATTCCAAATCTTATTACCCTTCGACATTATCACCATATCCAATGAATGTACACTTTTTAGCCTTTGGATCCAACTTAGATCGCTTTTCCTTAGGCACATGAACAAAAGCTTCACAACCAAAAACCCTTAAATGTGAAACAGAAGGTTTCTTACCTGTCCACACTTCATAAGGTGTCGAATCAAGAGCCTTACAAGGAGATCTATTTATCAAGGAGCAATCAGTACACATAGCCTCTGCCCAAAAGCATTTATCCAACTGTGCATCACTAAGCATACTTCTGCCCCTTTCCATAATTGTTCGGTTCATCCTTTCTGCAACACCATTCTGTTGTGGTGTATATAGAGTTATCTTTTGTCTGATTATACCTGCATGTTGGCAAAACTCGTCAAATTCCTTAGAGCAATATTCCCCTCCATTGTTAGATCTTAATATTTTTATCTTTAAACCTGATTGGTTCTCTTTTGCTTTATTGCTTCCTGAAGGAAATGATTTTCTATTTTGTTTACCAAACACACAATGCTCACAAAAATCAAAGTGCTCATCAGATTAGGAGAAACCATCCAACAAATTTTTATTCTTAATAGTTTTGAATACATTATTGCTTGTGTGGCCCAATCTACAGTGCCACAACATATATGCATTTTCAGTATTAGCCTCAGATACATAGGAGGCATTATAAACTATAGTGGCTTCAAGCTTGAATAGGCTTCCGAATCTCTTCCCCTTCATTACTACCAAGTTCCCTCTCACTAATCTACAGCCATGCTTGTCAAATGTCACATGCATTCCCAAATCATTCAACTTCGAAAATAAAATCATATTTCTAGCTAATCCAGGAACATGCAAAACACTAGGGAGGGTTTTAATCCTCCCATCACTGAAACACAACAATACCTTTCCTTTCCTGACAATCAGATATGAAGAGTTGTCACCAAGGTAGATATTACCTCCATCATATTCTTCATATGTGGAGAACCATTCCTTATGCGGGGTCATATGAAATGAGCATCCTGAGTCAACTAACCAGTTTTCATCAAAAACAACATTACATGCAGAAAGTAAAACATCTTCACCTGCATTCAAGGACTTATTTGAAGTACTCTCCCACTATTTCTTGGGGTTTCTGCACTCCTTCTTCACATGTCCCCTTTTACCATTGTTCCAACACTTAACTCTGTTCTTTTTACCAGGAGTCTTAGACCGGCCCTTGGACTTGTTCTTAGCCCCTTTCTGATCTCCTTTAGGTCCTCTTTCCTTAGACCTTCCCCTGACACCGAGAGCATCCCCTAAACTATCTAAAATTTTCTTTCTCAATTCCTATGACAGTAGCATTGAAACAAGAGCATCCAACTTCGGATCCGCAAGGGTAGCACTGATAGCAAGGATAACATTCTCCCAAGACTCAGGTAAAGAACAAAGAAGTAAGATACAATTATCTTCCTCACTAACCTCAACATCTACTGAATTAAACTAACTCGCTAACAAATTAAAAGAATTTAAATGCTCTGCAACTGATTCACCTTCTCGCATTTTCATGGAAAATAATTTTCTTTTTAAATAAAGTTTATTTACCATACTCTTGGCTTGATAGATCTCACCCAATCGTTTCCACAACTTGTATGCAGTCTCTTCCTTTACGACATTTAACAAAACAGAGTCTAAAAGACACAACCGGATGGTTCCCCGTGCCTTCTTATCTAGTCTATCCCACTCATCTTGAGAGACATCGTCAATTTTATTCTCTTTTTGGACAACCAACCATTGGTTTCTTTCTTCGAACAAATCTTCCATTTTTAGCTTCCACAACTCATACCCCGTTCCGTTGAACTTCTCAATATCCAATCGAAAGGTTGATGCAGCCATAATAACAACACAAGATCTGCAAAACAAATGCAATCAAATCTTCCACTGCAGCTACAACTTCCACACTACCACCCAAGAGTCAAAGCTGGTCAGGCTCTGATACCAAATGTTAGAAATGAAAGCAACACTACTTCAATGGAAATCTGATTCATATAAATTTCTGCAATCTTTAACTGTGTGTTATTAATGGAGATTGTAACACAGAAACAAAACTATGCTTCACAGAAATGCAAAATCAGAAATATGAACACATAACACAATGTTTAACATGGGGAAAACCCTTTCAGGTAAAAAACTCCACACAGGAAATAGGCCCAATGTTTGTATTAATCTGAAAATGATTTACAATACAACAACACTTCAACTCTCTCCACCAGTTTTCAATTTGACAACATTCTGGCAGTACCCAAGTACCTAAAATATATATTGCAGCAATTAATACATGGCAAATACTTATAGAAACATTTTCTAACTCATCTTAGGCGTTCACCTTCTCTCTCCTAAGATTCTCCAACCTGTAAACATTAATTACCATCTTACAAGCATCATACACTTGTCCAAAAATAGCCATGCAAAGGTTGGGGGCCCAAGACTAAATTTGGCCTCTTATAGCATCTTATAACGCGTCATAACCGTCATAGATTCCACAAAAGAGTATCTTTCCAAGATAGGAACCTTGGGCTAAATATAGCAAATATACAACTAACATATCTGTCATATGCGTCATAGAATCACAGAATCTTATGACAACTTGCAACTGTCATAGATTCACTTACCAAACATTATGACAATTGTCATACATGCCAAAAATAGTATATACATTGAGTTTTTACATTTGCCAACAGTAAATGTCACTCCGTAACTGCCGTCGATAACTTGAAATTACAATTGTCAATGAGACTACCTCATTCCCTTATGGGTAATTACAATTAACAAATAATAAATGGAATAAAATACAATATTAGAATTTACAAGGTTAATGGCACCTTATTCCAACACATATCCTCCTTCAGGTGCCAGTTCATGGCAATTTAAATTTCAATCAGAGAGGGGGAATACTCAGCAACTTGAAGGGAACATGTAGAGGTGTTTTCCGCAACTGCCCTGCAAAAGGATTAAAAAACCTCATTAGTATTACCAGCCATTTCCTTGAAAATGCGATTGTTTCTTTCTTTCCACACACTCCATCCCAAATGCAGAGGAATCTGTCTCCAGAGTTCTCTTATCCTGGGGTGAGTGAAAGGGGAAGTCCAACTTTGGGCAAAGTCCTCCAAGTTTTCTTGTAAAACCCACTCCAAATTAAGCTTCTGCAGAGTTTTCTCCCAAATTTATTTAGAGAACTCACAATGAAGGAGCAAATGTTGAATGGACTCTTGCTCTTTACAACATAGCACACATCTATTAACCAATTGGAATCCCCTTTTATTAAGGTTATCGATGGAGAGAACTTTGTTGTGTGCCACAGCCCACCAAAAGAAGTTGACTTTGGGTAATAACTTGCTATTCCAGACTTTCTTCCAGAGCTTATTCGGCTGACCCCCGTTAGTCAGCATATGGTAAGATGACTTGACAGTGAACTTACCTTTTTGGTCTTGACCCCACAACATCTCATCTTCCCTTTGGAAAACCAGAATTTTGTACCTTTCTAACTCTTGCTGAAGAGACTGATAATCCTGTAACTTGTTTTGATTGATACAACAGTCAGTTAAGTTCTTCCACCTTCTTTGTCTATGGGGATGACTAGTAATATAGATTCTCACCTTGGAACCAAAAAAGCTCACCACTCTTTCCATTATAGAGTTCCTTTCTTTCCCCAGGGGATCCTCTCTCAGCCAATTATCCTCCCAGAACCTAATTTTATCTCCTCTTCCCAGATGCCATTTGATACCTTGTGAGAGAGAGTTCTTGGTTTTGGTCATTTTATTCCAAATGATAGAGCCTTTGGGAAGGAAGTCTCTAGACAGAATATCAAAATTGGAATCATTCTGCAGGTACTTGGCTTTCATGATTCTAACCCAGTTCTTCTCTTCTTTAAGGAAGATCCAACCAATTTTAGTCAGCAAGGCTTTGTTCATACTTTGGATTTTTCTAATCCCCAATCCCCCATTAGCCTTGGGCTGACAGACTCTATCCCATCCTACCAGTGAAAACCTCTTCTTTTCCTCCACTCTAGTCCAAAGGAAGGTTCTTTGAATCCTTTCTAATTTTTTTGCCATATTTCTGGGGATTTTAAACATAGAGAGGAAGTAGGTAGGAATGCCTTGTAGGGAGGCCTTCAGAAGTTGATGCTTACCTACTTGGCTAAGGAGTTTTCCTTTCCAGCCCTCTAATTTATTATTGATATGCTCAAGAACCGTGTTCCAAAAAGTCTGGGTCACATCTTTGACCGTGAGAGGCAGACCCAGGTAGGTGGTTGGGAGGGTTGATTGATTGCATTGAAGGATGTTTCTAACCTTGGCTTGCAGATCTATTTTAGTGTTGAAGAAAAATATGTTACTCTTGTCATAGTTGATACATTGACCTGAAACCTCCGCATACATGTTGAGCAGAATTTTCCATCTCTTGGCCTCCACAGTAGAAGCCACCCTGAACAACATGGTATCATCCATGAACTGTTGGACAACCGACGGTCCAAGGGTGGACACTACTTTAACACCAGAAAGGGAACATCTGTCCAGGTGAGCCAGAATATTTCTACCCAAGACTTTAGCTAGCATAATAAACAAATATGGGGACAAGGGGTCCCCCTGCCTTAAACCCCTTCCAGCCTCAAAGAACCCTCACGACGTACCATTAACCAACACCAAGTACTTGACGGTAGTGACACACTCCTTTATCAGTTTGAGAATTCTATGATTGAAGCCCAACTTCCTGAGAACCCTGAACATGAAGTCCCAAGAGACTCTATCATAAGCTTCTGATATGTTTAGTTTTAGGGCCATACTCAGACTATTGTTTTTATCCATAGAGTGAATGATCTCATGAGTCGAGATAGCTGCATCTAGAATCTGTCTCCTAGGGACAAAGCCTTTCTGACTGTCAGAGATAAGGCTATCTAGAAGCGGTTGGATCCTAAGGACCATCGTTTTAGTAATGATTTTATAAATGGTGTTGCATAGACTGATGGGGCGGAAGTCAACCATGACTTATGTGTTGGTTTTCTTAGGGATCAGCGTAATGAACGTGGCATTGATCTGCTTGAGAAACTTCCCCGTCTTGAAGAAGTCTTTAACAACATTCGTAACATCATACCCCACTATATCCCAAAATTCCTGGAAAAAAGCAGGGGGCAATCCGTTCGGCCTGAGTGCTTTGAAATCCCCCATTGAGAACACCACCGCCCTGACTTCTTCGTCCATAATAGGCTTCAACAGGCCTTCATTATTTTCCTCACAAAGGACTGGAGGAATACAATCCAGAAGGAAGTTTTCTTTAGCACTGCCAATTCTGTTATTTTGCTCAGCCAGGAAGTTTCTGAAGTAATTGGTGGCCAATCTACCAAGATCCCCATCATCTTTCACCTCTATATTCTGCTTATTCAGGAGTTTGGTGATACTATTCCTCTTTTTGTGTTTCATGGTCGATTGATGAAAAACAACCATGTTCCTATCTCCTTCTTTTAGCCATTAGACCCTAGACTTCTACTTCTAGAAGATTTCTTCCTTGGTGGTTATGTCCTTCAGTTTCTTGACTAATTCCTCAGTTTTATACGTGCTCTCACTCCCATCTCCCTTGGCCATTTTTTCTTAAACCTCCAGGAGACTATCTGAGAGATGTTTCTTGGTATTCATCACATTACCAAAGCAAAATTTATTCCAACCCTTGACTTTGTTTTTGACATGTATCAGTTTTTAGGTTAGCCTGTACATAGGAGATCCATGAATCTGGACTTTCCACCAATCAACAATGCAATTCTTAAAATCCGGTTGTGAGGCCCACATGATTTCATACCTGAATGGGAAGGGACCCTTATTGTATATCTCAGTCCAATCCAGAAGAAGGGCATTGTGGTTGGATATGGTACGAGGAAGAGCAAACAAATTAGCATACTGAATCAGGTCCCAGTTTGAAGAAACCAACACTCTATCTAACTTAACCTGGATCAACTGTTCCCCCAATCTTCTATTAGTCCAAGAAAACCGTTGATTGCTGACTTCTAGGTCCATTAGCCCAGTTTGTCCCAGGAAGTCAGTGAGGTCCACCATGCTATCAGAAAAGTCCATATTACCCCCAGATTTTTCTGAGGGGTAGAGGGGTGTTGAAGTCTTCCCCGACAATCCATAGATTTCCTCTATCTTCATTGATTTTAGAGCTCAGCCCGTCCCAAAGTTCCTTCCTGGCACTTTTAGTGTTGGGGGCATAAATGTTGAGAATCTTACAGGTTTTGTTATTCATCTTACAAATTATTTCCAGAGTATTCTTATTGTGCAAGTAGTAACTTCCTGAAGCTTTGTTCTTATTCCACATGGTAACAAGCCCCCCAGAAGCTCCAGTTGAGGGGCTGATGATGAAATCTGCCATAGGCCAGATATTGTTAGCTATTTTTCTAAAGTTTTCTTCAGACATTTTAACTTCTTGGAGGAGGATGAAATCAATCTTATTGTCATAGATGCAGCTCTTAATCATGAGCTATTTTTGTGGGCTGTTGAGCCCTCTCACATTCCAAGTGATAATCTTCATTTGCGTGATTTTCTGGAGAGGGTCTCCAGTGTACTTTACCTCCCATAGGAAATCTCCTTGGTTGCTTCCCTGGATCTAGTTTCTCTCTGGGAAGGCCTCCCCGCTCTTCCTTCAGTCCCCACATCGGCTGCTTTCTTATTATGTCCTATCCCTTTTCTCTTGGGGGTGATCCATCCTCCTTGGTTGCTGGTACTAGCACCTGGGGAAAGAAATCTGTCGGGAGAAGTCAAATACTTCTCTGTGATTCCCCGGTCCCTAGTTAGCGGACCTGACAACTTAGAGTTCTCCAGCTCTCCCAACTGGTCTCGTCTATCCCTTTGATCTCCTGATTCCAGAACACTGTGCTTCTCCGGAATGGGGGAGCGCACAGCTAGAGTTAGGATTTCTCCTTCTTCCGTAGTATCCAAATCAAGGGGGAAATCTATAGACTACTCTTGACCACCCCCCACCAGATCTAGCCTTAGCTCAACCAGGGACAGTGATGGGGAAGGGACGAGGATCTCCTGAGATGAAAGATCCTGCACCTGGTCTCCAACCAGATCTTGGGTCTTGATAGGAGACTTTATTAGATCTAACAAATCATCTTTGAAAGGGTATTCATCTGCTATGTTTTCTTCTTTCGGGGCTTGCTTATCTTTAGGGACCTCAACTTTTTTACCCTCACTGATCAGGTGCCCCTTTTTTTTTATAGTTTTGACAATAGGCAGTGGAGTTTTCATACAATATTTACTACTCCCAGCTGCCATATTTGGACTTTAAATTAACTATATTAGGAAGAGTCTTATGAATGTCTACGCTAACACATAATCTAGCAAAAAAAACCTAGTTTTATTTTTGGTGGTGCTGTCCATGGTGATGAAGCGTCCAAAGGAGTTGCCTATCCATGTGAATATCTCCTCATCCCAGTACTCAAGAGGAAGTCCAGGTAGTCTGACCCACACAAGAGCAGACTTGCTGAGTTCCATTGCTGCATCGAAGCCCAGCTTCCAGCACCCTAAGCTAAGATTATGCTTCCCATACATCCAAGGTCCTCCTGCCAAGACCACTACTAAGTCCTCCCTAGCCATGAACTTAAACAGGAAAAGGCCACCTGACATCGTGCTAGTCAACACACTACCTTTGAGGTGCCATCTAGCGGTTACCCAATGTCTAACCATGTCGATGTTGGGTCTAAGGGCTTGGAACTTTCCAACTAGGGAGAGTTCCAAGGAGGAGGTTATTTTGTCCATCATTCTGTCTGGAATCTGGAAGTCCATTCTATCCTAAATTTCTGGCTGCACCTGGGCATCAGCATCTTCCACGGGCCTACTAGACTTCCCTAGCAGGGCCTGTTTCCAAGCCTTGGGGTCTAAGCCCAAGGCTGGGGGATAGGTCTCTTCGAGTACTAACCAAGGCAGTACTGACATCAGCAGAGAGCTCCTGCGGGCCCAGAGGGGGGGGCAGGGGGGCCCCTTGGGCTGATGATCTCCATGACCGCAACATGTTCAAACATCGGTCAGAGTAGGAAAGTTGCAGAGCGGGATGGTTTTGGATCTTGTTGAGGATAAACTCACTTGTAAATTGTTATTGTTTTGATAATACATTATGCAGGTTTTAGAGTGTGGGGTTTTGTACTTGAAAAAGTTTTCCCCACAATATAACTCGTGTCGCTCTCTTTATGTGTTGTGTTGCTGCTGTAATCTTTATGTTATGTATTTAACATTGCTGCAATTGTAAGGATTAAAAATAATTTGCATACTTTTCCCCTCATTAGATTGGTGTAGGAAGTGTGTTCTGCATACCTTGCTTCCTTTCAGTTGGTATTAGAACTTGATCACCTTTGATCCTAGTTGTTGGGTAGGGTTTTTTTGAGCTAATCTTCGATTGAGTGGGAGTCTGTGCAAAGTATTCTACAATATTTTTGCAGGAAAAAGATGGCAGCCACATCCAAAAGAATAGAATTGGAAAAGTTTAATGGCAACAATTTTGAGTTGTGGAAACTCAAAAAGGAAGACATGCTTTTTGATAGAGACCTATGGGAAACAATTTTCCATACAAAACCAATGGTAATGGCACAAGAAGATTGGGATCTCAAAGATCGTAAAGCTAAGGGTCTCGTGAGACTCTATTTAGTTGATTTCATCCTGTTGAATGTTCATGAGGAGAAGATTGCGAAGGAGTTGTGGAAGAAACTTGGTGATGTCTATCAGGCTAAATCCTTGGTAAACAAGTTATTCCTATGGAAGAAGCTATATTCTCTAAGGATGGAAGATGGAGGATCGTTTGATGACCACCTGAATGCCTTTAACATGCTAGTTGCACAGTTAACATCCATTGGTGTAAAGATGGAGGAGGAGGATCGTTGCATGACCTTGCTTTGTTCTTTGCCAGACTTATGGGACCACCTTGTCATGACCATTGGGAGTACTACAACCACCTTCAAGATGGATGAAGTGTTTTCATTGTTATCTGAAGAGATGCGGAGAAAGTCTTCTGAATCGGCAAAGGAGGCTCTTGAAGTTCGTGGTAGACCCAAAGAGAAAGGGAAAAAGAAAGACAAGAAAGCTAAAAAGGGCAAATCTAGATCTTGTGGGAGATCCAAATCTCTTGGAAAGTCCAAGGCACTATGTTGGAACTGTGGAAAAACTGGGCACTTCCGAAAGGAGTGTAAGGAGGAGAAAAAGAAAAAGAAGAACACCTCCAATTCAGATTCTGATAAATCTCATGATGATGGTGATGCTTTTATTTATGCCTTGGCCACCCATGCATCGGATGATGTGTGGTTGATTGACTTTGGTGCTTCCTTCCACATGACCTCACATCAAAGTTGGTTCATAAAGTATGAAGATTTTGACGGTGAGAAGGTGTACTTAGGTGATGAGTCTCACCTGAAAATAGTTGGTTGTGGAAGAGTCTTGAATCGATTTCTTGATGGACGAGTGAAGGGGATCAATGGGGTTATCCACATCTCTGGTTTAGCATGAAACCTGCTCTCTATAAGTAAATTGAATGATGCAGGTGTGCAGGTTCTCTTCTTGAATAGAGGATGCAAGATGACAAGAGGATCTATGGTGCTTGTTGAGGGTACTCTATTTAAGCTAGATGCATGCACTACTCAATGCAATCATTTTTCTGATTAGAAGAAAAGAGTTTCAGTCACTTCATCCTCACCATTGGAACCACCAGCGAAGAAATGTGTTGCTTCAACTTTTGGTGGTAGTGCATTTTGGGTACCTAAGGGTGCTCATGCTTTGGAAATGAAACTCCCTGCTGAGAAGACAATGTTGTGGCATGAGAGACTTGGTCACATTGGTGAGAAGGGTCTTAGAGCCCTGAAAAATAAAAACATTGTTGAGGGGTTAAATAATTGTAATCTCGAGTTTGACTTTTGCGAACATTGTATATATGGAAAGCAAAATTGTGTTCAGTTTTACTCTAGTTCTCATAAGTCTTTAGGTATTTTGGATCTTATTCATTTTGATGTGTTTGGTCTTCTGAATGTTCAATCGATTTCTAAATCATTATATTTTGTATCATTTATCGATGATTACAGTAGAAGGACATGGGTTTATTTTCTCATATGCAAATATGAAGTCTTTAGTCTATTCAAAGAGTTTAAAGCTTTTGTAGAGAATCACATTGGTAAAAAGATTAAGTGTTTGAGAACTTATTACGGTGGTGAGTTTTGTTCCATAGAGTTTGACAATTTCTGTAAAGAGCATGGGATTGAAAGACATAAGACAACTCCTTATACCCCGCAACAAAATGGAGTTGTAGAAAGGATGAACAAAATGTTGATGGAGAGGGCTAAGAGTATGCTTAGTGGTACTAGCCTCGAATAGAAGTTTTGGGTTGAAGTTGTAACCATTGCTTGCTACCTAGTTAACAGGTCTCCTACCTCAGTGCTCGTTGATAAAACACCCATGGAGGTGTGGTCTAGTAAGAAGCCCTCGTTAAGACATCTTCATATTTTTGGTTGTGAGGCATATGCACATGTGCCTAAAGAGAAGAGGTCAAAATGGGAGAACAAGGTAGTTAAGTGTATCTTTATTGGGTATGGTGTCGGTGTGAAAGGGTACAAGCTTTGGGATCCTATGGCTAAAAAAGTGTTGTATAGAAGAAGTGTTATTTTTAGAGAGCTAACACCTTCTCCTGTTGTTCTACAACTAGAAGAAAAAGAAAAGAAAGAGGATGTGGTTCAGTTTCCTTCTACCCTTGAGAAGAATGAACCGAAAGATTTTGTTGGACCTGATGATAAGGAGAGCTCTAGCAGCTCTGAAAGTTCAGAAGAAGTAGAAGTAGAACGTCCACCTCAACCTTTGAGGAGGTCCACACGAATCAGGAAGCAACCTGAAAGGTTTGGTTATACATTGCTAGATTCTGGTTGTGCTTATGCTTTGATTATTAACACTAATGAGCCTAGAATTGTGACAAAGGCTATGGACATGGAAGATGCAGTTTCCTAGAAGGAGGCCATGGAGGATGAGATGGCTTCTTTGGAAAAGAATAAAACTTGGGACTTGGTGCCTTTGCTTGATGGATGGAAACCTGTTGGATGTAAATGGGTGTTTAAGAAGAAATTTGGAGCAGATGGCAGTGTTGATAAGTATAAGGCCAAATTGGTTGTGAAGGGGTTTTTAAAAGTGGAGGGAATTTATTATGGTGAAATTTTCTCTCCCATTGCAAAGCTGACATCTATTTGGTTCCTTTTATCTCTTGCAGTAGCTTATGACTTAGAAGTGGAACAAACGGATGTGAAGACAACTTTCCTTCAAGGTGACTTGGAGGAAGAAATTTATATGTCACAGCCTGAGCAGTACGTGGTGAAAGGTAAAGAAAATTTGGCATGTAAGTTAAAGAAGTCTTTGTATGGTTTGAAGCAATCTCCTAGGATGTGGTACTTGAAGTTTGATGCCTTTGTGTGGTCCATTAGATTTCTGAAATTGAAATCAGATCATTGTGTGTATTACAAGTTTGACAATGATCGTAATCTCATTATTGCACTGTATGTTGATGATATGTTGCTGATTGTGAATGGTAAGAATATGATTGCTAATTTAAAGTCTTCGTTGTCAGCACAGTTTGAAATGAAAAATTTAGGGGCAGCTAGGTACATTCCTGGGATGGAGATCAAAAGAGACAGAGCAAACATAAAACTTTGGTTAATCTAGAGTAAGTATGTGAAGACAGTGTTGGAGAGATTCAGCATGGCAGATTGCAGACCATTTTGTGTTCCTGTTTCATTAGGGACAAAGTAATTTGTTAATGATTGTCCAAAGTCTCCTTCTAATATGGAGGATATGAGTAGAGCACCTTATGCTAATGCAGTTGTCAACTTGATGTATGCTATGGTCTATACGAGACCAGACATTGCCCAAGCAGTGGGAGTCCTCAGTCAGTTTATGGCTAATCCTGAATAAGTACATTGGGATGCAGTGAAGAGAGTGTTTAGATATTTGAGGGGTACTTTCAAGCATTCCCTATGTTATCATGGTTATCCTACAGGACCTCAACATTCTGAGTATTCATAGATTTGTGGATTCTAAAATTGGACAGGTGACATTGACAGCAGGAGATCCACTAGTGCTTATGTGTTTACCATGTTTGGTGGTGCTATTAGTTGGATGAGTAAGCGACAACCTGTGGTTGCTTTTTCCATGACACAAGTAGATTACATGATAGCAAATCATGCTTGTAAGGAAGCCATTTGGCTTAAGAGGTTGTGTTCAGATATTGATTTTGATGCAGGACAGATTACTATCTGTTGTGATAGTTAGAGTGTGATTTGCTTAGCAAAGAATCCTACTTTCCATGCCAGAACAAAGCACATTGATGTTCAGTATCATTTTGTTCGTGATATGGTTGAAGATGGGAAGGTGATATTGGAGAAGGTAGACACTTTGAAGAATGTTGTAGATGTACTGACTAAACCTATGGGCACAGATAAGTTCAGATGGTTTCAGAGTCTATGGGCCTCTTGGCCCCTAGCAGTTAAATCTTGTCATTCTTTTAGCTCTTTCTTGCAAGGTGTTCGACAAGTGGGAGAATGTTGGGAATTAAGGTGTCTCAATCTTTGCAATTTCCTAGCATTGATATTTTAATTATGTATTTATTTATTGCCTAAATTTGTATTTACTTGCACATTCAGTTTGGTCACTTAGTTGAGGTGGCATTGTGACATGTCATCCTACTTGGAATGTGACTTTGGATGGTTAAGTTAAGCTCACATGGATTTGGATGTCCCATTTGAGGTGGCACTAATATGCCATGTGTTGGCATCTTGTGGTATGTGGAAGAGGATATTCCATATGACAGAATCTATGATGCGTAAGAGCCAAGTATAGAGATTCCTATGATAACTGGGGACAAGTGTCAGAGAGTATCTTTGCATGAGAGAAAGGCATCATTGGGTGTCCAAGTTGGGCTATGACATGTTGTAAGAGGAATATGCTATTTTTAGTCGTGTATGACAGATTCTTTTACAACATTAGTGTTGTCATGTTGCAGTTTTTAATGACAGCTATAAGATGCGTAAGAGCATTTGCCATTGCCTATTTTTAGCATGGAGCACTCTATCCTTGGGCAGTCAAATCTTCCATGTTATGACAGATGTAAGAGAGATATTTGTAGCTTGGACAAGTGTCCTTTGATGCAGGAAAATGGCCATGTAGCCAAGATGGACGCCTATCTCTAGAGGCTTCTCAATATTTCCTTGTATCTCTATATATTGCATAGTTTTGGAGTTGTAGTTGCATAGTTGATGTACAGGTACTGTTATGCTACCGAAATCACTCCAGAAATGACATTTGAAGACTCTTGGAAGAACTTGCATTGCAAGTGTATTGTAAACTGTTATTGTTTTGATAATACATTGTGCAGGTTTTGGAGTGTGGGCTTTTTTACCTGAAAAGGTTTTCCCCACGATATATCTTGTGTCACTCTCTTTATGTGTTGTGTTGCTTCTAAAATCTTTATGTTATGTGTTTAACATTGCTGCAATTTTAGGGATTAAAAAGAATTTGCATACTTTTCCCCTCATTAGATTGGTGTAGGAAGTGTGTTCCTATAAGTACAAAAGTCACGCACTACCTCCACGAGGACCCCTATGATGATTCAAATCCTTGTCACACACATGCAAGCATTAAAATAAATCCTTTGGGCAGTAGGCCTCTTGATGACGTGTTCTCTTTTCTTGTCTTGTGTCGTTTCTGCCTTGTCGATTCCCCTCCTTCCTCATTTGCGACACTAGTTTTCGACACTTGTTGCGACACTTGTTGACTTGTGTTTTCTAGCTTTCGACCTTGATCCTAAGCCTTGTGAGATTCTTGTAGGTGATTTTTCACCTCTCCCCTTTATTTTTCATCTAGCGCACCTCACAAAAGCCTTCTAGTGGTCCCCCGACCCATCGCTCGTTGTCAGTTTTTGATTTCGACCAACCAATCCAAATCTCCCCCTATTATTTCCAGATCCCCATTAGGGATCCTGAAGATGCAAGTGGAGATTTGGATTCTTCCACATGACTGACCTATTTCTTGATGCAGAAACCATCCTTTTCCTCCCTTATACCTTCTGCCGGCCTGAATTTTTGCATTTTGCACTTTTGATCCCGGATCTCCCCGGGTGACCTAGGGTCTCCCATGGGGTTACCCATGATCCCCAGTGGTGACCCTACCTAACAAAAGGGGCGACCCTACCATTTTTGGACCCACAAAAAAACTTGAGTTTCTCTCTCATTTTTGCTCCGTTTTCGCCCATTTTTCTTTCTGTTTGCATGATTTTTGATCCTTGATATAGAGTTAACTATTTCATGCACCCACACATGCATAATTAACTCTCTAATCAATCTCATGCATTCCCTCACCTCCATTTCCTCTTCAGTGATAAGCTATCATTACTTCATCACTCTCTAATTAGTTGAGTTCACTGGGCAATCAACCTTGTTAACTCCCCAATCTATTCTTGTTAACTCATCAATCAAATGAGTTAACTCTTCAATCAATTCCACCTCTCATACCTTCTTCCAACCTATAAATACCCCTCACCTCTTCATTATTTTCCAAGTTGAGCAAGTTGGAGAATACTCTTCTCATCTTCACAAGCTTTTTCAAGCTTCGTCACAGGCCTTTGAGCCTCTTTCTTCATTTCTTTATTTATTTCTTTAAAGATTTCATTGTTGCATAGCTTCAAAGCTCTTCCAGGGAGGCAAATTCATTGTGCACTAGCTCTTGCCAATTTTGCTCTCCAACCTAGCATTCATATGCTCATATTGGACACAAGTGCCTTTTACTTTCTTTGTTTAATCAAGCAATGCTACACTACTTGATTCTTAGCCATTGTGCTCAATTCAAAGCTCACATCGAGCTCATACAAGCTTCAAAAAAGCTTCTCTTTGCTTCTTCAGGTCATTTTGTCAAGAGGATCACCTGCTGTCACAGAAGGATTCGAGGTTGCCTACACAAGGATATTGAGGGTAGTGGAGTCAACAAATCTTCATGTCTTTTAGGTTCTTTCATTGCTTTCATAGTAATTAGATAATCACATTGCTCTTGGGAATAGTAACATTTTTCTTTTTGCTTGATAGGTTAGATCTTGCATGCTAGATTAATCATTTTTACATTCCTAGATCTATTTTGTTAGAAATAGCATCTTCCCTTTTCATTAAATTAGATTGCATTGAAAACACCAAAAACCCACAAAAACATAGATTAAACATTGCATTGGAAAAGTCATATAGAATTGCATACATATTTCCCTTCCGTAGATTAAAAGCACTTTTATTTCTAAAATACTCTAAAAAATACCAAAAAGAACATTTTGCATATCATTTAGCTTGCATGCATCTAGATACCCTGGAATAGATAAAATTGCAAACCCTCAATTCCATCATGAGGTAATCATGGTTCAAACGATTCCAAACAAACCCTTGATTTCATCACAAGGTAAAAACAAAGTCAAAACACAAGTCAAACTCTAGGTCAACAAAACCCTAGATCTGGTTAACATTAGCAATTACACAATTTCCTCTATCCTGATTCACGAATGTGCTTAGGAGTGAGAGGAGAGTGGGTAAGGGCTATCCATGACGAGGTCTGAGAGATTCATCCAAGACCACAATAAGAAACACTTGTTCTATCCCAAAGAGACACATTTGTTGTTAGAAGAAACTAGACACCGCTAGATACAACTAGAACTTTTACAATGCATACAAAGACAAGAGGACATCAAAGAGAACAATTGCTTATCCACACAGAGGTGAAATATTAGAAATCCAAATAGAAGAAGAGAGACTAGTGACCCTTCAGGTCATAGGGTTATCTCAAGTACCACAACCATTGAGCAAAACATTCAACAAAACACACAACAACAAAGGCCACAGAACTTGCTGACCCCCCTTCGCGAAGTCCAGCTCTCTAACGAGCCAGACCCCCACTGTGTCTCACCTCCTCACGAATGGATAATTCCACGTGAGCGAGAGTGACGTGGCAAATTTCCCCGTGGAAAGGAGAGAAAGGGTCCGTGTGCGTGCTGAAATCTGACCTGACAGCCCCAGGCAACCAGAGTCACGATTTTGAGCATGCATATTTTGGTGAACCCGATGTGAAAAACAAAAACTTTTGATGGGATCATTTGCATTTCCATGTGCTTCTTTTATTGCATGCTCATCTTTCATGTCCATCTTCATTTCATTCATTTTGTGGTGTTTCCTACACCCCAAAACTAGGACAAAATCACACCAAGTTCAAGGGAATTTCCTCTCTAATGAAATTAGCACATGTTCAGATCCAATAGCTTCAATCACAAATCAATCAAACTCAAAAGACTCAAAGGGGATCCAACAAGATCCCCACAAGATTGACCAAATCAAAACATGCCAAGTGGGTGTTTGGTCTGAGATCCATCAACAAGACCAACCCATAACTAGTGATATAAAAATGGCCACCCAAATGGACAATGAGGTAAGCCATCAAAAGAAAAGCTTACAAGAAGCTTGGGGGGCACAAAAACCCCTTCATGTAGTATATCAAGATAAAATGTCTATAACATGTGAAGTGTCATCAAAAGGAACAAGTGGGGTCAGTCAAACCCCAACAAAAAGCAATCCATCTCAAGGTTGTAAAGCTCAAAGAATGGGGGAAGCCTCACTCACAGGCCTTATAGAAAAATTGGTCCAACGAATCAGGATCCTTAAAGCTAGAAATAGTTGTCAAAGAGAAATTCAAGAAAAACCTAGGGCACAGGGAAATCCTTCCATTCATAAGATTGAATCAAACCAGGGGGCAACCCAAATTCCCCCTCATCTAAACTTCCATGAAGCATTCATGCCTCCCTTGCCCTCACAATCGAACATTGCAAGTCTTAATCAAATAGGTGGGATTCCTATGACACAAGATCAACCACAAATGCTCCCACTCAATCTTCAAAACATAAACATGACGCCATCTAGTCATCCAACTTTTTTAGGATATCAACAATCTTTCATACCCTTTCAACAAACAAAACAAGCTCCACTCGAAGGGCTAATGTTTGGAGGAACAAAATCCTCTACACATAACTCCCTCCTAGGAACATACCTTGAGTATTTAAAGGAGCCTCTTGACTACAACATTCGTTAGGTTATACTACCACAGCCCCTCCCTGAGCTTCCAAAATTTAAAGGAGAAGGTGATCCCAACTCTCATATCAAGGCTTACATCATGGTAGTACGAGAACTCCTTCCTTGGGATGGGGTGGTAGCAAATATTTTTCCAAAAACTTTAGAGGGTATTACTCTAGATTGGTACTATCGACTTCCAGAAGCATCAATCCACTCTTTTAGGCAACTCATCAATCAATTTATGGTTGCCTTTGACATAAAAATATTGATCAAGACAGGACTATGAGAATTTTTAACAATCAAACAAGAAGCCAACGAGTCGGTTGCACATTTTATCACACGATTGAGGAAAGTTCTCTATTCTTCAACTAGTGCACCAAACATGGATCATAGAGAACTTTGTGATCTCTTCTTACATGATCTCAACAATGACATATGAGAACAAGTCCCAAAACTCCCTTACGAATCATACGAAGAAGCACTTGAAAGTGCCCTTAGAATTGACCAAGCTGCTATTGATAGCGGAAGAAGGGAGTATGATTCCAATGGAAGGTTGATAAACCATGATACAAATGAAAAATACTCAACAAATGATCAAGACATAGATGGCTCAACCAACACTTCACCATCTAGAACAACAATAATTGTGACTATGATAGTCATACAAATTTGGGGAATGAAAATGCCAACAACTATCCCTTGAGAATCAACAAGAAGTCATACAACAATCATCATAAACCTCAAGATCGCAATCACGATAAATATTGCTCATTTAACAAGAGAAGGGGGCATGATATCAAGTCATGTCGAGATACCATCACTTCATATCAAACCTTCCAAAACATCAACAAAAAGCCTTCATGGACATGTTCTCGTAAGATGAAGAACCTAGTCCCAACACCTTTGATCAAAATACCTTAGGCCTTGTGGAATTAGATCAAGAAATTTGTGTCATACAAGGACTAGAACAACCAGATGACACCAAAAATTCAAATTTTTCTCACATGCTAGAGCTTATCAAGAGTTCTCCTACACACAAGAACGCTCTCCTCAAAGCCTTAGATCTAGGCCATATAGTTCAAAACACTCCAAACGAAAAATTTTCTTCTTCAACATTTGATTTTGAAAAGTTACCCTCAGACAATGACATAGCCAAACAGGGTGATCTCCCCCTCCATTTGATAGTCCAAGTCCAAGACTGTTCCATTAAACATGTAATGATCGATGATGGGTCTGCAATCAACATAGTCTCCTTTTTGCTTCTTCAAAGAATGGGTTATGACGAAACACAAATCACAAAACAAACTTCCATCCTTAGAATTCATGATAACCCAAACACTCAAACCATGGGCAAGGTCAATCTTCAAATCACATTGGGTACCAAAACCCTCCCAACTGAATTTTATGTCATGAATGAAGAAACCACTTAAAACATGATCGTAGGAAGGCCTTGGATCGATAGGATGAGGGCCATTCCCTCCACATTATTTCAAGAATTACACTTCTCATACATGGGACAAACCCACATCATCAAAGGAGATCCTGATCATTTTAGCCTTTATAGAGTTGAACAAGTCAAAAAGAAGGAAAAGTCCATGGAAACCACTAGTGACCCAAAAATCAACACTTTTGAAAAAGGAGAGACATCAAAACAAATTGTAAACATAGACATGACCTCAAAATGAATATGGAAGGGGGCAACACGAGAATTCCCCTTCGATCCCAATTCAATAAAATCTTACACTCCATTCAACTTAGCAGCCATTCCAATTGAACTAGACATAAACATCCCTATGGTTGAAACCATGACTGAAGAAGAAGAACCATAATCCACACATAAGCTAGGAGAGTCAACACCAACATCATTTGCGCTTAAAAATTTCAAAACAAACATGGGAACTCAACAAGAACAGAAAATGATAAAGCTAGGGGCCAAATAATCAAACAATGAAACATGTGAGTACACAAAATTCCTCACTGAATACAAAGACATTTTTACACCAAGTCTTCGAGTGTCCTTGTAAAGGATTTCAAGTGAAGTTTATACCAAATTGGATAGGTCCACACGTAGTTAAGAAATACATCAAAAACAACGCTACCTCTTGTGCATTATGGAAGGAGAAGATTTTAGCATTGCATAAAAACCAAAAAAATCAGAAAACATAAAAATACAAAAAAATTATTAAAAAATAAAAAATATCAAAAATAGTTTGTTTCTTGCATTTTTGCATCATTTTGTTCATCTTGCATTATTGTTTGTGACTTGCTCTTGTATTATTTTCCCTTTAGTAAGGAGCCTAATGTTGCCCAAATATACGTCATCCTTTCAGGACCTAGAGATCCCCATTTTTCACAATTGCCATTATCCCCTTTTCATTCCCAGTGATTCTAAATCGAAACCTAGCTCTTAGCTTTACACTGATCCCAGTCTTAATGAGCCAAGTTGTTAGGTCTAAACAAGTTCAATATTCAAACTTATAGTGTTCAAAGGAAGCTTGCAAGTAGACCTTCCCAATTGTTCCCTAGTAGTAGAGAAGTCCAAATAGATTACAAAGACTTTAGGTGGTGCTCAGCCCCTTATCTTTCCTGGCCAAAAATGTTAGGAAGATCAAAACTCTGAAGGAAGCAATCTAAGATTCGAGTGAATAAAAAAATGAGTGATCAAAATAAAAGTGTCAAAAGTGAGAATTGAGAGATCAAATCATTGCATAGCAAAAGTCCCAAGAGCATTCATTTCTTGAAAAGTCAAAATCCTAAAAGAATAAAAAAATCAAGTGAGGAAAATACAAGAAAAACAAAAAAAAGAAAGAGAGATACAAAAAAAGAGTGAAAGAGAGAAGACTGTTGAATGTCCGTACTCTTGGGTGGAGATCAGTCTAAGCTCGAAGCCTCAAGGGTGACATTCTAACAGAGAAAGAAAGGTACTAAGCACACACACGCACTAGCTGAGAAAAACTGAAGAGTCTAGTAGTCTCTAGGATCATCTTCTATCTAGGGACCCTTGTTCTTTCCCATTTATCCTTTACCCAGGGTCTATTTTTCTTTCCATCTATGATCTATGTCTAACGAACACCTATAAAATTTGCTACTTGTCTAAGTTGAAAGCTTACCAATTTGTCTTATCTCAATAAGGATCAGTGTTTAGCCTTTAGTGAAGTCAAGAAATCAGAAATGCTCCATTTTCACTCTTATTCCCCACTTGAGTTTTAAAAAATCCTATCTCACAACCTTGAATAGGTCTCTTATATCAGGATAACTTGCAATCCCCTAAATTGAAAATCACATCTAAGAGCAGTCACATTGTTTGTTCCACTTTCCATTCATGCCAAAAATTAGAAAAAGAGTTTCAAAGCAATAAAATCAATGTCACAAGTCATGACATTTCATAGAAGTAAAAGTTTCATTTCAAGCATCCCTTGTGTTCTTGCATCTGCATATCGTCAACTGCATTCATATATAAATATATATATATTCCTAAAAAGACAAAAACAAATTGCATCATCCATATGCGATCATCTTAGGTATGCATTCTACTAAGCAACATAAAATCTCTAACCAACCATATGCACAAAAGGGAAAGTGAAGTACAAGATGTCGACTAAAGCTATTTATGGATCTCATCGAATCAAGTCTTGTAACAATAAAGTGTAAAACAATGTCTAAGCACAAGTCACTCCTCCAACAAGTCAAAAGAGCAAAACTATGTAATCAAGTACACGAGTCTCCCCATGCAAGGGGGCAAGGGTAGAAATATATTAAATGTAGGTCTCTCAAAGACCTCAAGGAGTGCCAAATCAAACCTTTGCAAAATATTTTCAAAAACCATAAAAATCAGAAAAATTGAAAAAAACCTAAAAAAATTGTAAAACATAAAAAATCCCTAAAAATCAAATACGTTCTTCAAAATCTGCAATAAAAGGAGAACTTGTTCTCCTCTCTAGCTTATCATGTCTTCTATGTCCTTTATGTATTCTTAGATTAGTCTTTACTTTTATGCATCTCTTTTGTGCGTCATTTTACGTGCTCTCATACCTACAGGTCCAAACCGACAAAGGCAAGCAACTAGTTGAACTCAAGCGATCTATGGTAAGTTTATCATTTTAGTTTTCATTATTCATTTTGATACATTTAGATGTCAAATTAACACTAGTTATTGCAGGTACAAATTGTTGGAAAAATTGACATGTAAGGCCTAGTTCAGGAACGGTTACTACCTTTCATGTAGACTATCATCCTCGAGGGGGCAAATATGTAAGTACAAAAATCATACACTACCTCCACAAGGACTCATATGATGATTCAAATCCTTGTCATGCACATGTAAGCATGAAAATAAATCCTTTCGGTAGCAGGCCTCTTGATGATGTGTTCTCTTTTCTTGTCTTGTGTCGTTTCTGCCTTGTCGATTCCCCTCCTTCCTCGTTTGTGACGCTTTTCAACACTTGTTGCGACACTTGTCGACTTGGGTTTTCTAGCTTTTGACCTTGATCCTAAGCCTTGTGAGAGTCTTGTATGCGAGTTTTCACCTCTCCCATTTGTTTTTCATCTAGCGCACCTCATAGAAGCCTTCTAGAGGTCCCACGACCCATCTCCCGCTGTCAGTTTTCGATTTCAACCAACCAATCCAAATCTTCCCCTATTATTTCCAGATCCCCACTGGGGATCCTAAAGATGCAAGTGGAGATTTGAATTCTTCCACATGACTGACTTGTTTCTTGATGCAGAAGCCATCCCTTTCCTCCCTTATACCTTCTGCTAGCCTAAATTTTTGCATTTTGCACTTTTGATCCCGGATCTCCCTGGGTGACCAAGGGTCACCCCAAGGGTGACCCATGATCCCCAGTGGCAACCCCGCTTGATAAAAGGGGCGACCCTACCATTTTTGGACCCGCGGAAAAACTCGAGTTTCTCTCTCATTTTTGCTCTGTTTTCACCTATTTTTCTTTCTATTTGCATGATTTTTGATCCTTGATATAAAGTTAACTATTTCATGCACCCACACATGCATAATTATCTCTATTTGATCTTAAATTAAATCTCTAATCAATATCATGCATTCCCTCACCTCCATTTCCTCTTCAGTGATAAGCTATCATTACTTCATCACTCTCTAATTAGCTGAGTTCACTGGGCAATCAACCTTGTTAACTCCCCAATCTATCCTTGTTAACTCATAAATCAAATGAGTTAACTCTTCAATCAACTCAACCTCTTATCCCTTCTTCTAACCTATAAATACCCCTCACCTCTTCATTATTTTCCAAGTTGAGCAAGTTGGAGAATACTCCTCATCTTCATAAGCTTTTTCAAGCTTCTTCACAGGCCTTTGAGCCTCTGGCTTCATTTCTTTATTTGTTTCTTCAAAGATTCAAAGATTTTATTGTTGCATAGCTTCAAAGCTCTTCCAGGGAGGCAAATTCATTGTGCACTAGCTCTTGCCAATTTTGCTCTCCAACCTAGCATTCATATGCTCATACAGGACATAAGTGCCTTTTACTTTCTTTGTTCAATCAAGCAACGCTACGCTACTCGATTCTTAGCCATTGTGCTCAATTCAAAGCTCACATAGAGCTCATACAAGATTCACAAAAGATTCTCTTTGCTTCTTCAGGTCATTTTGTCAAGAGGATCACCTACTGTCACAGAAGGATTCGAGGTTGCCTACACAAGGATATTGAGGGTAGTGGAGTCAACAAATCTTCATCTCTTTCAGGTTCTTTCATTGTGTAACATCATAAAATGTCCCCTTGGGGGCTTTTCCCTCATAAGGTTTAGCTCCCGGGTCTTTAGAGTGCATTTAGGACATTTTAGTTCATATTTTAGCATCCCGATGGAATGAGACCTAAGTCCCATGGAAAATAGGACCTAGGTGGACCCCTTGAGCTGTACCTTGCCTAAAATAGGGGGGAGGACTTGGGCGCCCACACCCTAGTCCTACCCTATTTTTAGGTAGCCCCAATTTCTGGGTGTCAGTTTATGACCGTTAGGAGGTTATTTTGCCGACACGGTAAAGTTTGATTTTTAATATCTTGGCAGGAATGCTTGTAGGTACATATATAAGCATATGTAGGCATTCATTTGAAAACTAGATTTCAATTAGATGATTACTAGTAAGCTATTGTGTTCTCAAGGTGATTCAAGGCTTCTATTGTGTTGAAAGAGGAGACTTGTATGTTTTGTGTGTTGATATTTGCATATTTGAGCTTCAATCTCCTCATGGCATGAAGAGCATCTTCCTCCATGAGAGCTTCACTACAAGGTGACTTATCATTGTGTTTTTATCATTGATTCCTTTGGTTTTGGCCTCTTCCTCACAAGTGCACGCCCTCTTTATCTGACAACGGTGTTCAGAGACTTAAGTGTCCTCTAAGGTTTGACTGAGGCAAACCTCTAAACACCACAACCCCCAAACCAAGTCTTGTGATTACAGGTTACAGGTGTCATATTTGGGAAAAGTAGAGTTGCAGGAAGGAGTGGCAGGCATCAAGGATTTGGGATCTGAAGAAAAGTCAGACAAAGGAGCACTTCCAGGACTAGGGTATCCGCAAAAATGTCATCCGTAAACAGATCTTAGGAAACAAAAGTTACAGGGCTGATCGGTGTCGGAAGGAGGTCCAGATTCCCCGAAAAAGTAGGTACCTTGGACTTGGGTGCCCGCACCAGTGTCCCTGAATGTTCCGCCTCGGATCCCTGAAAATAGGTATTCTGTAATTTGTTATTTTAGACCCGTCTGTAAGAGATTTTTCAGTTATTCATCAATTTGCTGTCGTATTTGCGTAATTAGTGTTTTAATGGTTAATTGGACATAAGAGAAGGAAAAATTGATAATTAATTCCCTAATCCAAGCTTCCCCTCATTTGCAAGTGACCTAGGGTATGATAGTGCTCGCCACTCGACCCTAGATCCTTCAATGTTAGGGTGAAAGGAGGATTCAAACATCTAAAGAACAAAAGATTAACAAGATCCAATTTTAGCCTAAACATTTTGGTGAACCCATGCTTTTAGACTTAAATTAAAACTTGCTGAGTGTTTGCCTTTAGATTTGGATTGATTTCATTCATTCATTTGGTCATTTATTTTATTCCATTGAGAAAAATTCAAAAAAATTGAAAAATTAGAAAAATACAAAAAAATTGCATTGTTTGGCTTACTAAATTGCATCGATTCTTTCTAAGTTTTCCTAATTCATGATTTTTACAGAAGATCTGATATAAAATACAGAAAAATACAAAAAAATACAAAAAATCAAAAATTTACCTTGCATTTTCATCATTTAATTGCTAGGGTTTTGTGGAAATTTTGACAAATTTATATAACCTAGTAATTCCAAAATCTAGGGTTTGTAGGCAAAATCTTTTATTAGATTTTTCTACTGATTTTAGAGGCTCATTAAAATTTGAATTTGGATATAGTCTTGTATTTTAGTGTGAATTTGCACTTAGATTTAAATTATTTGCATTTTTACATAGAAAATTTTAACAAAAACTAGTAATTTTGGTACATTTTCATTAAATTTGCATGGGCATTTTGCATGTTAAGGATTATAAATCATTTTCAGATATGAGAGTAAGTCAATTTCATCATAAACCAGACTTCAAATCATTTACATAGTATTTTGTGTCAAGATTTCAAACCTAGGGCTTCAAAAATGAAAATTTTCACTAAAATCGGCCTTATCGACTCTCCAAACTTGCACCGTAGGTGTGTTGTGAAAGATATTTTGAGATTATTTTTCTGTCATCAGGGTATTAATTTGGTGATCCTCATAAAAATCTTTGCAAAACCCTTTTAACGGGCTCTTGTAGTTAAAATTTGGTGAAAAACTTCACATTTTGGCTATTTCTGCCCTAGGGTTTGGCCTAGTTTGCACTCCAAGTGTGTTGTGATCAATTTTATGGATTGAGGTGACTGATATTATTGATATTATTTATTGTACCTTCTAAAATTCCTTACAACACCCCTTTTGCTAGGTCTTGGAGTTGAAAAAGTGTGAAAAATTGCATATTTTGCTATATTTTCACTAGAGTTTTACCTTAAGTGGCGCTAAAATCATGTTGTGTTGTGTATTTTTGCATCAAGTGGCTGTTATTTCTGATATTATTTTTTGTACATCATAATTTCCCTCACAACACCCTTTGTTATGCTCTTTTGCATTGAATTTTGGTGAAAAAAGTGCTCATTTTGACATATTTTCACTATATTTTGACTTGACATTATCTTGGATTTGCATCAAGAGTGTGTTGAGAGTGATTAGATTGCTGTTTTGGACTGATATACGACAAATAACTTGCTTCCCTTGATTGAAATCCTTACAACACCCTTTGTCCCATTCATTGGCGTTGAGTCATATCTTTCTCTTAGGATTTGTTTTCTCAGTTTGAGTGTTGCGTGTTGTATGCTTTTGTACAAGCTTTATGACACGTTGTCCTAAAAACAATATCCCTTTGAGAAGAAGCAAAAGATTAATGGGATCTAGTGCTTTTGAAGAAGTTGGTACTTTGGACACCTTCTTTACAAAGGGAGAAAATCAAATTGGGCAAGATATTATACATCCTCCAGCCTCAATGGAAGAACAAACCTTTCATGATGTTGATAATACTATTGAGGCAACATGATATGTATTTGATGAACAAATAAAAAAGTTTGATAAAGACTTGGCTGAATTTCAAACATTTATGGAAAATGAGAGAATAGCCGAAGAAGCCGTTCCTACAATTCATAATATAAGAGAATTGATAAAAGAAGGACAAGATGGTGTTAATGTACTTCGTGGTCTGGCACATATTGTACAAACCAATATCATGCCGGTAACCGAATGTGCGCAAGCGATAAATAATACTTTATTACCATCTCATACTCAAGTTTCCATACCTATACCAAATACAGGAGTATCCACTTTTACATCAACGATCTTAACAACTAATGTGAATGCTTGCAGTAATGCTACCGCTGGTATTGGAGTATCTAATGGTACTAATTACAAAGTTGTAGGATTTAATTATCAAAATTTGATTCCTAAAGGGACATCTTCTATGAATAATTATTCTCAACCTCCTATCTATTCCACTTATTTCCAACTACCTATCACATACTTGCAAGCATCTTCCACATATCAATATGGCCAACTACCGTTAACTTATTCTTAGCCTCCACTTATTGTATCTCAAGCTCAATCACCTCCTCACCTTGGTTCTAATTCCCCACAACAGACTACATCTCCCAATGATGCCATCCTAAACTAACTTTTATAGGGCAAGACTGCTTTGCAACAAAAAGTAACAAATTTGACAAATTCTTCGCAGCCTAGTCTACCAACATATCATGCCCGTAATCCGTTATCCTATGCAATCTTGAGAACTCCTATGCCTGAGAGGTTTAAGACTCCTCGCTTTGAAAAATATGGTGGAAAAGGTGATCCCAATATTCATGTGGCAGCATTTACAGCTATGTGTAGTGATTTTTATTTTGAAGAGGACTTGTTGGCAAAACTTTTCTCGCGATCTCTCAAAGATATTGCTTTAGAATGGTTTTGCTCGTTGCCTCTGAATTCAATTCACTCATTTTTGTAGTTGATTGATCAATTTTTACAACATTTTCAAGCAAATATCAGACCCCAAGTCACTCTTATTGACTTGGTTCAATGTAAACAAGGTCTGAAAGAAAAGTTGACTGAATTCATTGGTCGATATCAAGGACTTTATGCACAAATTCAGTATAAGATGAAAGATGAGGATGTTCAAAAGATATTCATTACAAATCTGCAACCTAATATTCATGATAAGATTCTCTTGATGAAATACAACTCCTTTCAACATTTATGCACCGCTCTTTGTGATTATCAACTTTCATCTAGTCAATATGAAAACTAAAACTCATCAGCTCAAGTTGGTCAATCCTTGGGTGGATCATCACAAAACAAATTTAAAAGGAACAATAACAGGGGTTTCATCAAGATCAATGGGCTAAATACGAATGTGTCTGCTATAAATAATCCAAAGAGACCTTTGTATCAACCGAGAAATCAAGCTGTGAGTAATAACATTCTGAAACTTCCCCCGATCAAGCCTATTGATCCTAGTAAAAAAGGACCTTACTTTGATGCTAATGCCTTTTGTCATTATCAGCAAACACAAGGACATGACACTGAACGATGTATGCATCTTAAACATGAGATACAAGACCTTATTGATTCAAATGTCATTCAGGTATCGGGTGTGAATGACAATGGAAATAAGCTGGTTGCTCCACCAAATCAGAATTTACAAATCTTCACTAATCCTTTTCCTAAACATACCAAGAATAATGTAGTGGAACAAGATTTAGTGGAAGTAGGCGAGGATGATTACTTGGACTATGATAGCATCGTGGGTATGATTGAAGTGGATAAGAAACAAGTGGATAAACCACCTTGTCCTCGAAGAAACAAAATTTATGCTAAGGTTCCTCTTTCATTATCCTTATATGGATCGGGAGATAATCAAAATGTCTTTAAAAAGCAAGAACAAAAAATGATACAGATGAGAAAGATGGTACAGGATGATTCTCGTTACTATCCTAGAAAGATTCAACAACAAAAACTCGCTAAAAATTAGAAAAGAGCAAGACGACAATCAACAATTAGAAATAATAGTGGTTCTCCCCCTCATAAGCAACAAAAAGTCTCATTTAAACAAGGATTTAATGAACAAGCATCATATGATAACAAACAAGACTCTCATAAGAACCACTCAGATTTTGCTTTAAACATGATCGAGTACCTCTCCAAGAGGTTCGAGAGCTCCAAGATATAAAATGAAGACCCTACAGGTAAGTATCTATAAACTTTTATTTCTATCATAATGTGCTTCCCTCGTGATGTGTTATATGTTGTTTATGCCTCCTGGGATGACCTCATATTCTCCCATAAGGTTCAAGATACCAAGAGACCGCCTCTGTTGTGACCCTTCTTCTATTTGTATCATCATTCTTCTAAATTGCTCTCTCTGATTTCATTGTTGTGTGTTGTGTCTTACGGACATAGCGTCATGGTTGGTGACTTGGGGGCACCATCCTATGTGACTGTCCCTAAGAAACTTGTTTTCTCCTCTCTTATTTATTATTTCCCTTCCTCTGTGTTTCCACCTAGCAGGTGAATGAAGACAAACATTTATACTGATGTAGACCTAGTGTCCCTTTCGAGAGCAATAAAAAAATGGACTTAGTTCCTAATATGATGATGGGGTTGTATATCTTATCCGACGCTTGGCTAGTGGAAGCACTCGTGCTTTCTACGTAGTGAATTTCATGATGTTTCTATTGCATTTACAAACCTTAACAATACTTCTGCTTAGTGCACCTTTGTTTGCTTTTGAATCTAGCCTTGGTGGTACTCGATTCGGAGAGCTTCGTGATATAGCCCCTGGTTATCCTCGAACTCCAAATTTGTTGTATAACCTTGGCTCTTTGTGTGGTTAATCATATGCATTGATGTTGTTGTTTATCATGATGTTGTAGACACTAACAATATTTCTTGCAGGGATGTGTTTGTGGGAATATTTGGCGATTGTAAAGTACATGTCACCTCTGGGGGGCATGGGTTTTGCGAAAGTTGGTGTTCCCTTGTGTGTTTTCTTCCTACCTTAATGTGCTTGATATCGATAACTGATATCAACCACCTTAAGGTGGGGGCATATAAGGTAAGCTGTTTGTTATAGATTATGCAATGTGTTTGACCTCAGATGCAAAGACTTGCACCCCAGAGTAGTGCATCGTACATCCTAAGCTTGTTTGCAATCAATAAATCAATCAATCATGTAAGCCCTTTGTGGAGGCGGGATATCGAGCATATCCTTTTTCTTAAGCCCTTTGCGGAGGTGGGGATGGTGTATTTCTTGGAGTAGATTGCATCATCTTGTCATTTTCAAAAGTCCTCTGCAGAGGCAGGGAGCGGTTCTATGACTAACTCAACCCTTAAGCGTGTCTTCAGCGATTGTTGTGGTGAAGCCCAATCATCAGTGTGTTCCTATAATGTTCCTGAGATGGTGTTGGACCTAGAAATAGGTACACACCATCGCTTGTCTGCCATGTTTTCTCCATGTCTTCAAGTGTGTGTGTTTTGGCATGCTTGATTGGCGTGTTTGTTGCCCCATATGCAAAGACCAACGCCTTTGAGTAGTGCTTCATGCATTTTGGGAGGTTTTGTGTGTATTGCGTGTGTGTTGCCCCATATGTAGAGACCAACGCCATCGAGTAGTGCTTCCTACATTTTTGGGAGGTTTGTTTATTTTCTAGTACTTGCATTTGCATTTCCTATATATAAGAAAAAGAAAAGAAAAGATAGCATTTATGTCTTCCATGCATTAATGTGTCTTCTATGCATTAACTGTCTACTCTGTGTTCTCTGTGACTGCAACTGTCTTCTCCGTGTTTTGCGTGCCTGTTACTGTCTTTTATGTGGTTGGTGTGTCTTCTTCGTGATTGGTGTGTTTGCTGTGTTTGTGACCTTACTTTAATGCATGTATTGGCCTTGCATTTATACATACATTAAAGTGGGGGCTAAATGTAACATCAGAAAATGTCCCCTTGGGGGCTTTTCCCTCATAAGGTTTGGCTCCTGAGTCTTTAGAGTGCATTTAGGACATTTTAGTTCATATTTTAGCATCCTGATGGAATGAGACCTAAGTCCCATGGCAAATAGGACCTAGGTGGACCCCTTGAGTTATAACCTGCCTAAAATAGGTGGGAGGACTTGGGCACCCGTGCCCTAGTCTTGCCCTATTTTTAGGCAGCTCCAATTTCCGGGTGTCGGTTTATGACCGTTAGGAGGTTATTTTGTCAACACGGTAAAGTTTGATTTTTAATATCTTGGCAAGAATGCTTGTAGATGCATATATAAGCATGTGTAGGCATTCATTTGAAAACTAGATTTCAATTAGATGATTACTAGCAAGCTATTTTGTTCTCAAGGTGATTTAAGGCTTCTATTGTGTTGAAAGAGCAGACTTGTATGTTTTGTGTGTTGATATTTGCAGATTTGAGCTGCAATCTCCTCATGGCATGAAGAACATCTTCCTCCATGAGAGCTTCACTACAAGGTGACTTATCATTGTGTTTTTATCATTGATTCATTTGGTTTTGGCCTCTGCCTCACAAGGGCACGCTCTCTTTATCTGACAACGGTGTTTGGAGACTTAAGTGTCCTCTGGGGTTTGGCTGAGGCAAACCTCTAAACACCACAATCCCCAAACCAAGTCTTGTGATTGTAGGTTACATCTGTCACATTTGGGAAAAGTGGAGTTGCAGGAAGGAGTGACAAGCATAAAGGATTCAAGATCTAAAGAAAAATTGGACAAAAGAGCACTTCTAGGACTAGGGCACCCGCAAAAGTGTCCTCCATAGATAGATCTCAGGAAACAAAACTTACAGGGCTGATCAGTGTCGGAAGGAGGTCCAGATTCCCTAAAAAAGTAGGTACCTTGGACTTGGGTGCACACACCAGTGTCCCCGACTGTTCCGCCTCAGAGCCCCGAAAACAAGTATTCTGTAATTTGTTATTTTACTCCCGTCTGTAAGAGCTTTTTTCATTATTCATCAATTTTCTATCGTATTTGCATAATTAGGGTTTTAATGGTTAATTGGACATAAGACAAGGAAAAATTGATAATTAATTCCCTAATCCAAGCTTCCCCTCATTTGCAAGTGACCTAGGGTATGATAGTGCTCGCCACTCGACCCTAGATCCTTCAATGTTAGGGTGAAAGGAGGATTCAAACATTTAAAGAACAAAAGATTAACAAGATCCAATTTTACCCTAAACACATTGCTTTCGTAGTAATTAGATAATCACATTGCTCTTGGGAATAGTAACATTTTGCTTTTTCCTTGATAGGTTAGATCTTGCATGCTAGATTAATCATTTTTACATTTCTAGATCTACTTTGTTATAAAAAGTATCTTCCCTTTCCATTAAATTAGATTGCATTGAAAACACCAAAAACCCACAAAAACATAGATTAAACATTGCATTGGAAAAGTCATATAGAATTGCATACATATTTCCCTTTCATAGATTAAAAGCACTTTTATTTCCAAAATACTCTAAAAAATACCAAAAAGAACATTTTGCATATCATTTATCTTGCATGCATCTAGATACCCTAGAATAGACAAAATTGCAAACCCTCGATTCCATCATGAGGTAATCACGGTTCAAACGATTCCAAACAAACCCTTGATTTCATCACAAGGTAAAAACAAAGTCAAAACACAAGTCAAACCCTAGGTCAACAAAACCCTAGGTCAAAACCCTAGATCTGGTTAACATTAGCAATTACATAATTTCCTCTATCCTGATTCACGAATGTGCTTAGGAGTGAGAGGAGAGTGGATAAGGGCTATCCGTGACGAGATCTGAGAGATTCATCCAAGACCACAACAAGAAACACTTGTTCTACCCCAAGGAGACCCATTTGTCCTCTTGCTGTTAGAAAAAACTAGACACCGACAGATACAACAAGAACTCTTACAACGCATACAAAGACAAGAGGACATCAAAGAGAACAATCGCTTACCCACATAGAGGTGGAATCTTAAAAATCCAAACAAAAGAAGAGAAACTAGTGACCCTTTAGGTCATAGGGTTATCTCAAGTACCACAACCACTGAGCAAAACATTCAACAAAATGCAAAACAACAAAGGCCATAGAACTTGCCGACCCCCCTTCGCGAAGTCTAGCTCTCCAACGAGCCAGACCCCCGCCGTGTCTTGCCTCCTCTCGACTGGCTAATTCCACATGAGCTAGAGTGATGGTGGATCGCCTCATGACAAGGAGGGAAAGGGTCTGTGTGCGTGCCGAAATCTAACCCGACAGCCCCAGGCAACTAGAGTCATGATTTTGAGCGTACAATTCTACGTACCTTGCTTCCTTTCAATTGGTATCAGATCTTGATCACCTTTGATCCTAGATGTTGGGTAGGAGTTTTTTAAGCTAATCTTCGATTGAGTGGGAGTCTGTGTAGAGTATTCTACAATCTTTTTGTAGGAAAAAGATGGCAGCCACATCCAGAAGAATAGAATTGGAAAAGTTTAATGGCAACAATTTCAAGTTGTGGAAACTCAAAATGGAAGACATGCTTGTTGATAGAGACCTATGGGAAATAATTTCTGGTACAAAACCAATGGCAATGGCATAGGCAGATTGGTATCTCAAAGATCGTAAAGCTAAGGGTCTTGTAAGACTCTGTTTAGCTGATTCCATCGTGTTGAATGTTCACGAGGAGAAGACCGCAAAGGAGCTATGGAAGAAATTTGGTGATTTTTATCAGTCTAAATCCCTGGTAAACAAGTTATTCCTATGGAAGAAGCTATATTATTTGAGGATAGAAGATGGAGGATCAGTTGAAGACCACCTGAATGCCTTTAACATGCTAGTTGCACAGTTGACATTCATTGGTGTAAATATGGAGGAGGAGGATTGTTGCATTACCTTGCTTTGTTCTTTGCTAGACTCATGGGACCACCTTGTCATGGCCATTGAGAGTACTACAACCACCTTCAATATGGATGAAGTGGTGTCTTTTCTTTTATCTGAAGAGATGTGGAGAAAGTCTTCTGAATCAGAAAAGGAGGCTCTTGCGGTTCGTGGTAGACCTAAAGAGAAAGGGAAAAAGAAAGACAAGAAAGATGAAAAGGGAAAATCCAAATCTCGTGTGAGATCCTAATCTCCTGGAAAGTCTAAGGAACTGTGGAAAAATTGGGCACTTCTGAAAGGAGTGTAAGGAGGAGAAAAAGACAAAGCAGAAGAACACCTCCGATTTAGATTCTAATAAATCTGATGATGATGGTGATGCTTTTATTGTTGCCTTGGCCACCCATGCATTGAATGATGTGTGGTTGATTAAATTTGGTGCTTCCTTCCACATGACCTCACATCAAAGTTAGTTCACAAAGTATGAAGATTTTGACAGTGGGAAGGTGTACTTGGCTGATGATTCTCACCTAAAAATAGTTGGCTGTGGAAGAGTTTTGAACTGATTCCTTGATGGATGAGTGAAGGGGATCAATGGGGTTATACACATCTCTAGTTTAGTAGGAAACCTACTCTCTGTAAGTAAATTGAACGATGTAGGTGTGCAAGTTGTATTCTTGAATGGAGGATGCAAGATGACAAGAGGATATATGGTTCTTGTTAAGGGTACTCAGAGAGGTACTCTGTTTCAGCTAGATGCATGCACTACTCAGTGCAATAGTTCTTCTGATTTGAAGAAAAGAGCTTTAGTCATTTCATCCTCGCCATTAGAACTAGCAACGAAGAAATGTGTTTGTTCAACTTCTGATGGTAGTGCATTTTGGGTACCTAAGGGTGCTCATGCTTTGGAAATGAAACTCCTTGCTAAGAAGACAATGTTGTGGCATGAGAGACTTGGTCACATTGGTGAGAAGGGTCTTAGAGCCCTGAAAAATAAAAACCTCGTTGAGGGGTTAAATGATTGTAATCTCAAGTTTGACTTTTGTGAACATTGTATATATGGAAAGAAAACTGTGTTTAGTTTTACTCTAGTTCTCATAAGTCTTCTGATGTTTTGGATCTTATTCATTCTGATGTGTTTGGCCCTCTGAATGTTCCTTTGATTTCTAAATCATTATATTTTGTATCATTCATCGATGATTATAGTAGAAGGACATGGGTTTATTTTCTCAGAAGCAAATCTGAAGTCTTTAGTTGGTTCATAGAGTTTAAAGCTTTTGTAAAGAATCAGACTGGTAAAAAAATTAAGTGTTTGGGAACTGATAATGGTGGTGAGTTTTGTTCCGCAGAGTTCGACAAGTTCTGTAAAGATTATGGGATTGAAAGACATAAGACAACTCCTTATACCCCGCAACAAAATGGAGTTGCAGAAAGGATGAACAAAACGTTGATGGAGAGGACTAGGAGTATGCTTAGTGATGCTAGCCTCAAACAAAAGTTTTGGGTGAAGTTGTAGCCACTGCTTGCTACCTGCTTAACAGGTCTCCTACCTCAGTGCTTGTTGATAAGACACCCATGGAGGTGTGGTCTGGTAAGAAGCCCTCATTTAAGACATCTTCGTGTTTTTGGTTGTGAGGCATATGCACATGTGCCTAAGGAGAAGAGGTCAAATTTGGAGAATAAGGTAGTTAAGTGTATCTTCATTGGGTATGGTGTCAGTGTGAAAGGGTACAAGCTTTGGGATCTTGTGGCTAAAAAAGTGTTGTATAAAAGAAGTGTTATTTTTAGAGAGCTAACACTTTCTCCTATTGTTCTACAACCAGAAGGAAAAGAAAAGAAAGGGGATGTGGTTCAGTTTCCTTCTACCCTTGAGAAGACTGAACAGAAAGATTCTATTGGACCTAATGATGAGGAGAGCTCTAGCAGCTCTGAAAGTTTAGAAGAAGTAAAACCTCCACCTCGGCCTTTGAGGAGGTCCGCATGAACCAGGAAGTAACCTGAAAGGTTTGCTTATACATTGCTAGATTCTAGTTGTGCGTATGCCTTGATTACTAACACTAATGAGCCTAGAACTGTGACAGAGGCTATGGACATGAAAGATGTAGGTTCCTAGAAGGAGGCCATGGAGGATGAGATGGCTTCTTTGGAAAATAATAAAACTTGGGACTTGGTGCCTTTACTTGATGAATGGAAACCTATTGGATGTAAATGGGTGTTCAAGAAGAAATTTGGAGCAGATGGTAGTGTTAAGAAGTATAAGGTGAGATTGGTTGTGAAGGGGTATTCACAAGTGGAGGGAATTAATTATGGTGAAATTTTCTCTTTCGTTGCAAAGCCGACATCTATTCAGTTCCTATTATCTCTTGCAATAGCTTATGACTTAGAAGTGGAACAAATGGATGTGAAGACAACTTTCCTTCATGGTGACTTGGAGGAAGAAATTTATATGTCACAACCTAAGCAGTACGTGGTGAAAAGGAAAGAAAATTTGGTATGTAAGTTAAAGAAGTCTTTGTATGGTTTGAAGCAATCTCCTAGGATGTGGTACTTGAAGTTTGATGCCTTTGTGTTGTCCATTAGATTTCTGAGATCAAAATTAGATCATTGTGCGTATTACAAGTTTGACAATGATCGTATTCTCATTATTGCACTGTATGTTGATGATATGTTGCTGATTGGGAATGGTAAGAATATGATTTTTGATTTGAAGTATCAGTTGTCAACACAATTTGAAATGAAAAACTTAGGGGCAACTAGGTACATTCCTAGGATGGAGATCAGAAGAGACATAACAAACATAAAACTTTGGTTAAGCCAGAGTAAGTATGTGAAGACCGTGTTGGAGAGATTCAACATGGTAGATTACAGACCATTGTGTGTTCCTGTTTCATTGGGGACAGTTATCTATTAATGATTGCCCAAAGTCTCCTTTTGAGATGGAGGATATGAGAAGAGTACCTTATGCTAATGTAGTTGGCAACTTGATGTATGTTATGGTTTGTATGAGACCAGACATTACCCAAGCAGTGAGAGTCCTTAGTCAGTTTATGGCTAATCTTGGATGGGTACATTGGGTTGTAGTGAAGAGAGTGTTCAGATATTTGAGGGGTACTTTCAAGTATTCCCTATGTTATCATGGTTATCCTACATGACCTCAACATTCTATGAGTATTCATGGATTTGTGGATTTTGATTGGGCAGGTGACATTGACAACAGGAGATCCACCAATGCTTATGTGTTTACCATGTTTGGTGGTGCTATTAGTTGGATGAGTAAGCGACAACCTATGGTTGCTTTGTCCACAACAGAAGAAGAGTACATGACAACAACTCATGCTATGAAGGAAGCCATTTGGCTTAAGAGGTTGTGTTCAGATATTGGTTTTGATGCTGGACAAATTACTATTTGTTGTGATAGTCAGAGTACGATTTGCTTAGCAAAGAATCCTACTTTCCATGCCAGAACAAAGCACATTGATGTTCAGTATCATTTTGTTCATGATATGGTTGAAGATGGGAAGGCGATATTGGAGAAGGTAGATACTTTGAAAAATGTTGCAGATGAATTGACTAAACCTGTTGGCACATATAAGTTCAGATGGTGGTTAGAGTCTATGGGCCTCTTGGCCCCTAGTAGTTAAATCTTGTCGTTCTATTGTCTCTTGCAAGGTGTTCGACAAGTGGGAGAATATTGGGAATTAAGGTGCCTCAACCTTTGCAATTTCCTAGCATTGATATTTTAATTGTGTATTTATTTATTGCCTAATTTTGTATTTACTTGCACATTCAGTTTGGTCACTTAGTTGAGGTGGAATTGTGACATGTCATCCTACTTAGAATGTGACTTGGATGGTCAAGTCAAACTCACATGGATTTGGATGTCCCATTTGAGGTGGCACTAATATGCCATGTGTCGGCATCTTGTGGTATGTGGAAGAGGATATTCCATATGACAGAATCTATGACGCATAAGAGCCAAGTATAGAGATTCCTATGACAAGTGGAGACAAGTGTCGGAGAGTATCTTTGCATGAGAGAAATGCATCTTTGGGCACCCAAGTTGGGCTATGACATGTTGTAAGAGGAATATGTTATTTTTAGTCGTGTATTACAGATTCTCTTACAACATTAAGTGTTGTCATGTTGCAGTTTTTTTTGATAGCTGTAAGATGCGTAAGAGCATCTGCCATTGCCTATTTTTAACATACAACGCTCTATCCTTGGGAAGTCAAATCTGCCATGTTATGACAAATGTCAGAGAGATATTTTCAGCCTGGACAAGCATCCTTTGATGCAGGAAAATGCCCATGTGGCCAAGATGGACACCTATCTCTAGAGGCTTCTCAATATTGCCTTGTATCTTTATGTATTACATAGTTTTGGAGTTGTAGTTGCATAGTTGATGTAAATGTACTGTTATGCTACCAGAATTACTTTAGAAATGACATTTGAAAACTATTGGAAGAACTTGCATTGCAAGTGTATTGTAAATTGTTATTGTTTTGATAATACATTGTGTAGGTTTTAGAGTGTGGGGTTTTTTACCTGAAAAGGTTTTCCCCATGATATATCTTGTGTCACTCTCTTTATGTGTTGTGTTGCTTTTGTAATCTTTATGTTATGTGTTTAACATTGCTCCAATTGTAAGGATTAAAAAGAATTTGCATACTTTTCCCCTCATTAGATTGGTGTAGGAAGTGTGTTCTGCGTACCTTGCTTCGTTTCAAGAATATTGGTCCCACTAGACCTTATACTGCACAATATCCCTATTAAGCAACTTAACATTGTGTCTCTCAAGAATTTGAATGGGTTCCAACAACACCACTCCTAGATCATGTACCTGTAAAGCGTGTCAATCAAGTATATGCGAAGCGTTAAGATGATATGGCTTAAGCAAAGATACATGAAAAACATTATGGATTTGGGCAAGAGCAGGCGATAGGGCAAGTCTATAAGCAACAAGATTAATCACTTCCAACACCTCAAATGGTCCTACAAATCTAGGAGCAAGTTTGGATAATTTGCCAAATGAAACAGAACTCTTATGAGGTTTAACCTTTAAAAGACTTTGTCCCCAACTAAAAATTGTCTAAACGTCCTATTCTTGTCTGCATAACTCTTCTATCAATCTGACACTTGCTTCAATTTCTCTTTGATCAATCTCATTTGATCATCCATTTCTCTAAGCATAGCTGGTCCAATCACAATTCTATCCTCTACCTTAGCCCAACTGATAGGTGTGTGACACTTACACCCATAAAGAGCTTTAAAAGGTGCCATCCCCAAAGATGCATGGTAGGAATTATTGTAAGCAAACTCTACCAATGGAAGATACTCTTCCCACTTATACTGTTGATCCATACAATACATCCTAAGGAGGTCTTCCACTACCGTATTTACTCTCTCAGTCTGAGGATGATACGTTGAATTGAAATTCAATTTCATTCCCAAAGTTGCTTTCAACGTTGTCCAAAACCTAGAAGTCATGGGAGTGTCTCGATCTGATATGATCATCTTTGGCACTCCATGCAAATGAAAGATTTTCTAGACAAACTTCTTAGCTAAGATCAATGAACCATCCTTAAGATTCCCTAGGATGAAATGTGCTACCTTCGTCAACTTATCCACAACTACTAAGATGACATCATGTCGATTCTTGGACATTGGCAACCTCTAAATAAAGTCCATACTGATCACTTGCCATTTATATTTTGGTACACTATGTGAGTACAAAAGCCCTGTTGGATGCACATGCTCATCCTTGACTCGCTATTATTCCAAGCATCAAGCCACAAATTCTATCAGATCTTTCATGAGTCTTGGCCAAAAATACAAAGGTGTCATCCCTTCTACCATCTTAGTCATTCCAGGGTGCCCTGAATACAATGCATTGTTGATCTCTTCAAGAACTAACTTCCTCAAATCCCCTAAGTCTGGAATATACATTCTACCTTGATATCTCAAAATGCTATCTGACTCAAACACATATCCATTAAATCTATTATCTAAGGGATCTTCTTCTAAAGCTTGCTTCACTCTGCTATAGTGCTCATCTCCTTGAAGATTCTGAATTACTTATTGTCTCAAATTTGATCTTGTAGTAGCCATTGCTACTAGATGTCTTCTTCTTCTAAGAGCATTCACCACTCTATTTTCTTTTCCCTTAATGTACTGAATTCCAAAATCGTACTCACTAAGAAACTCTAGCCATCTCCTTTGATGAGCATTAAGATTGGATTGAGTAAAAATATACTTGAGTCCTAAGTGATCTGTCTTCAACTCAAAAGGCTTCCCTAGGAGATAATGCCTCCACATCTGAAGTGCATGAACTATGGCTACCAACTCTAAGTCATGGGACACATAGTTGATCTCATATTGTTTCAACTTCCTTGACTCATAAGCCACCACTTGTCCATTCCGCATTAGCACTCCTCCTACACCTTCTCATGATGCATTGGTTATCACCATGAAATGCCTATTAGGATCAAGTATAGTCAAAATATGAGTTGTAGTGAGATTTTCCTTCAAAACCTAGAAAACTTGCTCACACTTTTCTATCCACTCAAATCTTTTCTCTTTCTTCTAAAGTGAAATGATCAGTGTTGCTATTGTAGAGAACCCTTCCACAAACTTCCTATAATACCTTGCAAGTCCCATGAAACTTCACACTTCAGTCACATTCTGTGACGTAGGCCATTCCATTATTGCCTTAATCTTCTCTAGATCTACTGCAATCCCTTCTGCTGAAATGATATGACAGAGATAGTGCACCTTGTCTAGATAGAAATTACACTTGGATAGCTTACCAAAGAGTTTACGATCTCTTAAGAGTTGTAACACTACCCTTAAATTCTTTTCATGCTCCTCAATTAATTTAGAATAAATCAAGATATCATCTAGAAATATTAACACAAAAACATCCAAGCAATTACTGAATAGGTTGTTCATTAAATTCATGAAAGCTGCGGTATCATTAGTTAACCCAAATGGCACCACTGTGAACTCGTAGTGACCATAGCGAGTCCTAAAAGTTGGCTTCGATATGTTCTCATCCTTAATCCACAATTGGTGATAGTTGGATCTAAGGTCTATCTTAGAGAACACAATAGCTCCCTTCATCTGATCAAAGAGCTCATCTATTCTCGGAAGTGGGTACTTATTCTTTATAGTTTCCTTATTAAGAATTCTATAATCAATGCACAAGTGCAAATTCTCGTCCTTCTTCACAAAAATGACCGGTGTCCCCCCACGGTGACATACTAGGTCTAATGAACCCTTGGTTTAGCAATTCCTGCAATTGTGATTTCAATTCATACAACTCTATGGTGGTCATCCTATAGGGTGCTTTTGATTGAGGCTTAGTCCCTAGTAGCAAATCAATTGAAAAGTTAAACTCCCTCTTAGGTGGCAACTCTTTTAACTCCACTGGAAACACATCTTGGAATTCCTTTAGAATAGGGTAGTCATTAAGTACTGGTTCCACATTATCAAGATCTCTAACTTTGACTACATAAATGTAACATCCCTTCCTTTTGGCCTTCTCCAATTGCATAGCTAAAATTTGCCTAAGTTCAAGGGGTCTCTTAGAACCATGAATCTCAACATGATTCCCAAGGTCATCCAAACATTTCACAACCTTATCCTCACAATTCACAATAGACTTATGTTCATCTAACTAATTGATCACCAAAATCATGTCATAAGACCCTAAAGGTGCTATGTAAAGATTGGCTTGAGTTTGAAAATTTGGAAGGTCTAACTTACTGCAAGAAAGACAAGAATCTACCCTCTTTTCTACCTAATTTCCACACTGAACCATCCATGAATTTGCCATATGTCTTGGTCTAACATATATCTTGGAAACTACTCTTGGGTCTACAAAACATTGAGTTGCTCCAGTATCAATTAATATAGAGACAGGTTGTCCATAGAGCTTACATGGAAACTAAATTGGTGTTACCTGGAAGTTAGCTTGTCGATTGTCTATTACTGCATGAATTTGCTGCTATGGTGCTCCTTGTTGATTTCTATCTCTTCACCCTGTTGACCGCTAAGGACAAGAATTGGCGTAGTGTTCTCCTCCGTATACATAACATCCACCATGAGGTGCCCTTGATCCTTATGACCTATCCCTTCTATTGTTGTTGTTGTTGTTATTGCTATTGTTATTGTTGAAATTGCCTCTTTCGTTGCTTCCATTCTAATTTCCACCATTTCTATCTTGGGAGTTATTACCTCTTTTGAGATTCTAAATCTAACGATTGTTGTTGTTTTGGGATTTCTTGTTTCCAAATTTTGCATCTCTATTCTTGTGATAATTGGCTTCTTGTTGCAGCTTTTGTTCCTGTTTTATTGTCTTTTCGAAGACCTCATCCATAGTCAAAGGATTATGAATGTCCACATCCACTCTAATATGAGGTCTTAAGCCCATAATAAACTTCCAGATCCTGAATCTCTCGTCCATCTGATATTGCGGTACATACTTGAGAAAATGAGAGAACTTTTCCCAATATTGGGTCACTGATAAACCTCCTTGGCTCAAATTCTAAAATTCAGTCATTTTCTTATCAAATAAGAGTTGCAAGAATCACATTTTCTTGAAGAGTTGGAGGAAAAGTTCCCATGTTATCTCTCTTGGCAACAACCTTTTCTCTACTTTCTCATTATCCCACGAAGTAGCTGCTTCACCTATAAGTTGGTAAGAACCCCACATTGCCTTAGTCTCATTAGATAGATTATGGAGGTCAAAGTACTTCTCCATCTCAATAATCCGAGCTTCTACTCCATCTCTGATGGTCCTACCATCAAATTTAGGTGGGGAAACCTTCTTGAGGTCTTTGCCCAACTCCTCCGCAATCCTACCTCAATTGTTTGCATTATCTTCATTCCCTTGATTTTGATTCTTATCCCTTGATTTTCATTTTGGTTTTGTCCTCCTCGATTTCCTCTGATCTCTTGCTCTAAATTATCCATCCTAGCTCTTTGTTGATTTAGGAGGTCAAGAATTTGGTACAACCTCTCATTCTGTTCATTGCTTGATCCACTGCAGTTGGTGTTTCTTGTATCCATTCTAACTGATTAGATCAATTTGTATCAAGATTCACATCTTAACGTAGTAGACAAAGTCCCTAGTGTTAAACCTAGGCACTTTGATACCAAATGTAAAGTACACATTCCAATTACTATAATCATGGAAGTAAATAATCAACTAATTCACATTAACTTGAATGAAATGATAAATCTTCTATACAATAAGAATAATGTCATAATACATCTTACAAAAGTACATGCTATATCAAAGTTTTAGCACAATAAAATAATAAACATTGTTACATTTTTCGCTCTTATGCCATAAGTCATTTCAATACAATACTAAAGTATAATATACAAGTAATGAATAATGAATCGAATCACTGTCGTTGGCCGCCACTAACCCACACAGTCATCCACAAGCCAAGAGACGAGAACATGGCCCAAGTGCTTTTTTGCCCAACAACAAAGCATCTATGCTTCCCCAGAATCCTTACTAACATGAAGGATACCCAACCCTACACAAAGTTCCTAGCAACTTGGAAACAATAGGTAGGAGGGACAACCCGTTAAGAAGACATAACATGGAAAAAACTAACTATAAAGGTCGCTACAAGAGTTGTAGGTTGTTGGGTTTATGATTGACGTCTTCAAGAAAGTACTCAGGCCGTTAGAAGGATTATCGACTCAAATTAAAAGAAATTTGAGGCCGAAGTAAGTTCAAAATAGGCTGTTGTTTTTACCAAAGGCTGAAATAAAAGAAAAATAGACCGATACAGGTTTATAACAGGCAGATAAAAGGATTAAACAAACCAATATAATTCGGCCAACACAAAGTATAAAATAGACGAGCATGCATGAAATAGAGGTTAAGAATATAGAAGCCATGAATATTACTATACAGGTCGACTATCATCGTGGGATAGGCCATTCACCAGGCCGACAGAAAATTATTTAAGGTGACAGGGATAAATCAATGCACAAATTGAGAACAACAAACAAGCTGAAAAGAGTATTATGCAAACAAGAGGAAAATACGATGCATGCCAGTATACAGTCTTAACAACATATATAGCATAAGAGACTTTGTAAATATAAACCAGAAAGTAAAATACTCAGTTATACACGATTCCTTTGTAGATCGATTTTCTCCTCTTGTTGCTTGATGAACTTTCCTTTTTGACACTACTGGTATTCCTTTCTTTTCTTGGTGGTATTCCCTTTGTCGTTGTTGTGTCGATGATTTTCTTCTCTCTACCTCCTTTTTTAATAAATCTCTCCCATTCTATTCATGACCTTCATAAATTTAGATCAAGATTTTTATTGTTTGAACCTATATTATATTAGTTTCCTCTACTTTCAGTGTTTGAACATTCTCTTTGCCACTTAAACTCAAGAAGTTTGAAGTTTGACTCACTTAATACAAATCTAAAAGTGAATAAGTATCAATTTACTTTGACTGCAAATCTACTTCACAAACAAAAATCTCAATAAGCAGAGGATCATCTCCCTTATGATAAGAAGTTTCAACCCTCTTTGTTGTTATAATTTTAGAAAATTCATTTCCAATGATTGTGAAGGAGGATAGGAGAATGACAAATTTGTTGTTGGAAATATGCAGCCATATAGACTAATTCCACATAACCCAATAAGAGATTTAACATGCAACAATAACCAGAAATCCACATGCAAAATAAATAGACAATCATACCATCAATGGTGTCACAAGATATACCCTGGGAAAACCCTCATAGAGGAAAAAAACCCAACCTCCAAAATAATGCATCTCTCATGTATTATTCAACAATAAATATTACAATACATATGCAGAGATCACCTTTGAAACATCAAGCTCTCTACTTGCACTCCATGTGAACAAGCATGTAACCATACATCAAATTCCATGCTTCAAACCCTCACACATGCAACCTGCAAGAGATACTTAAACAAGCTAAACCTAGCCAAAGGCAACAAGCCCTCACCTCACTGTACAACAACTACCTGTGTGTTTGCTTTTATAGACATAAGCTCACACAAATACAACATGTGGTATTGTAATACCATTTTCCCCAAAACCACGAGTCTACAAAACCATTGACCCCACATTTAATTATTGGTACTAAGTTTTCCCAATAATCAAATAATTACAAATAAATAAACAATTAACCCAATGTTACATACAATGATTACGAGTGGCGCCAAATAAATATTTAAAGTGGATAAACATATCACATGATGCACCACAAATAAATATTTATTTTACATAATAAAATAATATCAATGTTATGCAAGGTGTACAACACACCTACTCCAACATTTGTACCATTGGGTTTATTAGTAGAGAAGTCTTCTTCTATGCTTAGAAAAGGGGAAATAATAACACCTCTATATAGAAAGTCATCATCTAATGCCTCAAGACACCAACTTAGGATAAAGACTTTGCAATGCTGAAAATCCTTATGAACTTCATGTTTCATTGATCACTCTGTTTACTATTTTTTCAATAATTACTTCTTAAATTATTTATGCATAGTTTCAAAATATGTATTAAATTATGGTTGAGATTAGAACTTGTTTGGCCACCAACCATTTCTTGCAATTTTAACATATATTCTAAATGTAGGGAAACCATTTCTTCATCCTCATATGCTATTTTTTTTAGTTGGTAGAGAAAGAAAACACAACCCCCCCTAGTTTCTCATTGACCCAAGAGAAATTGACAATTCCTTCTATACCTTCTTCACAAATAAGGTTTTTACCCTCTTTGTTACTATCATAATTATGCATATGGCATTTTTTAATGTCATCGTTCACTTTTTTTAAACCATGTGTGCCTCCGATGTTCCATTTTCTCTCCTAATTAAAAATTTGCAAGTGTTATCAAGAGTGTGTAAATATTCCTCTTCTTTTCCAATATGATTTTTATTTAATAGATCAGTACTAAGAGAAGTAAAGAATTTTTATGAAACTATGGTAAGATTTTCAAGATAAAAAAAAAGTACAAAAAAAACAAGATCATTTCTAACCTCTTCTTGTGGAGTTTTTCCTTCATCATGCTCAAATGCTTCATATTTAGGCTACATGTATGTCAAGGTAAGGATTTCATTTGATTCATCTCTATATTCATCAAATTCTTTCTTGTAGGTTATGTTGTGGGTAAGTGCATGGAAATGGGAGACAAAAAATGGGTCAAAAGTAGCCACCTTTTTTTTTTTTTTCCCGAAATCAGCTAAAGTTGAACTTGGATGAGTAATTCAAGATGTGTACACTCAAAATTTGGGGATATGATAAGAACAAGAATTGTAGTGCTCTAAAATTATTATTTTTAAATATGGTTAATGTTAAGGGTGAAATGTTGAGTGGACACAAAAGTGTTTATGTTTTTATCACTAAAATATAACAATGTATGGTGTGTGCCCCCCTATTTTTTTTGCTACATTAGGTATTTTTAAAAACTAGTTGGTGGAAATATAGTTAAGAGAAAGTATTACAAGTTCTATTTTTTATTGAATTTTTTTAGTGATTTTCTAAAGTGAATGCATCTTGAAAATTACATCACTGAGCATGCACATCACATAACTTGCACAAAACTAATTGAAAATGTAATTTTTTTATTGAATGTGTATAGAATGAAGCGTAAAAGAACCCTAATATTTTTTTTTTCAAATTTTGATAAGTGGATCAAAAGTTATAAAAAAATCAATACATATGTACTAGAGGAATATGAAGGCACTCTTTAAAGAAAAAAAATACCTTAGCTTATTCAAAATATTAAAAAAATTGTATGGCTAGAAAGCTAAGAAGTAGCTCTTTATTTTGGTGGTGGTTTTGTAAAATTTTATTGCAAAATATGTAAGCCTGATAAGATTGAAATTTGAATTCAAGTTGTTTTATGTTAAAAATAAATTTAGGAGCCATAAGAGATGTCCAACCCTTATGTTAGTGTAGGTTTTTATTTCCTTTTTCCTAAGGTTTTTCCTACACTTTTATTAATCTTGCTTAGGTTAATAAAGTGAGTTTAATTAGGTGAGTTGTTAACTGAGGTGTCACCATCCTATGTGTGAGTTACATTTGCTATTTTTAGCCCATATGGTGGTCACTCCTTATTGGCTAGTTTTGCCATCTCCACCCTCTCCTTGGTTTAAGGGTAAACCCATAATAGTGAGTCCCACTTGTGGGACATTAGATTTTTGAATTGGGGAGGGGAAGAGCTTTAGGAAATACCTTTGTTTGAAGGTATTTCTTCAAATGAAGGTACCTTCATTCAAAGGTAAAGAAAAAACCACCTTTGAATGAAGGGAACCTTTGTTTGAAGGTATTATTTTATTGATTTGTCAAAAAATGTTAAACTAAGATAAATGGTTTTTCACATCGTATTTCATTTAGTCTTGGCTTGAGTGAAAAGAACATACCTTTTCTTCTGACCCACACAATGACTTGGATGGCTTTGCTCACTCAAACTAGGTGAATGCCCCCTATTGTGCCATATGGACTTTAAATGGAGGTTGTCAGGGTCTAGCTACTGACGTGGATAAGTGGTAGGTTGTATACATCAATAATTTGCCTCTTTTTTCTTGGGTATTTCTCAAAATCAGATCTCTTCATTCTATTTTAACTTTATTTTGATAAATTATAAATTTATGAGCTATATTGTAAATGCTAAAGTATGTATTTAAACCCAAATTTTTGAATTGTAAACCCCAAAATATGTAATTAAAACCTTAAAATATGGATTTGAAACCCTAATTTATAAATTATGAACCCTAAAATGTGTATATTAAACCCTAATTTCTAAATTGTAAACCCTAAAATATGTATTTGAAATCCTAATTTCTAAATTGTAAACCATAAAATGTGAAAGGAAAAATACAACAATAAAGAACATTTCGACATAACCCCATGAGAGATAAAAATGCAACAAATATTAACCATGATAAACCAGAATCCACCATGCCAAAATAATAGACAATCATACCACAAGGTGACACAAGATATATCTTGGGAAAACTCTCAAGAGGTAAAAAACCTAGCCTCCAAAAGCATCCATACTCTGTATTATTCAACAATAAAATATTACAATGCACTTATAGAGTCTCATGAATACTTCTTAAATATCAAGCTCTTCCAATGCATCCTCCATGTGTCCAAGCATGTAACCACAGATCCCATGCCATGCTTCACATATGCACTCACAAGAGAAATTCAATACAATGACAACCCACTCAACCAACCAACCCAAACCACTAACCATGTGCTTTCTTTTATATACTCAAGCTCACACAAATACAACTTGTGGTATTGTGAAAACCATGTGTCTCAAGACCATGAGTACACAAAACCATTGACCCCCTTATTTAATTCTTGTTACTAAGTTTTCACTTTTTCTAGTACTAAATTTTCCATATAATAATTAATTATTCCATGTCTCCCACACATAAAATAACCAACCTAATGATACATACAAATTTACAAGTGGAACCAAATAAGTATTTAATGTGGCTAAATACATCCCCTAAGATGCCCCATAAATAAATATTTATTTTACATAATTAAAATATTTCATATTTATGCAAGGTGTACAACATGCCCTTTTCCTAACATCCTCCCACTTGTTATATACATTGTATAAGGCTAAATCAATGAAATATATTATCATAACCATACATTAAACCACATGAATCTCCAACATGCTTTTGTGCTCCATCAAGATACCTATAATAAAACCAAGGTGACCACCATCTCAAGTAAGAACTCCTCTCATCCTCCAACATGTCACGTATGGAATAAAAGTAACATGCCAAGGTGAAGATGCACCAATCCAAATAACACAAGCATCAAATCTAGTGTGATAAAAAAGGCTCCAAGCTGTTGTTAAAGGTAAAAAACCACATGACTGGAAATAGCACCTACAACAAATGCTAATGCATGGACAACCATCCATACCTCCTAGGCATCAACAACATCAGTAAATTCATGCCAACAATATGTCCAACGATAAACCATAATCACAAGCTCCTTGTATAAAACCTGTCAATGAAGTACATACATATCCAGGAACTCCCATTGCATTGGTAATGTCAAATCTAAAAGTAGATCAAGGCATACTAAGTCTACCAATCAACACTCAAACCAAGGTGTAGCTAATGATGAAAACATGTAGTATGAAGAACAATCAAAATGATCCACACATGCAACACAAATAGTTGCATACTCTCTCACTACATGTCACCAGAACTCTCCCAAGTCAAACCATATGAACATGAACCTCTAGGAAGTAACCATAGAACAAAGAGAGAAAACTTGTAAATCATATCATGTCCTTCTACCAACACCTCAGAGTGCTAATTTGTGTTAAGTATGATCTCCTTTACAACCCCAAATGAAAATCCTTAACAACACCCAACCGTTCAATCTCATAGATCAAATGAAACATATGTATCATGTAACAACCAACATGGATGTAAGCCTCTCTAACCAAGGAAGATCTAGGATATATAGAATAGATGTCTTAGATGTCTTAGGTCTACTTAGAGAAGAAGGTATAGAATAGGTTTCCTAGACTTCTCTCAGGTTTAGACTAGAATAAGGTATAGAATCTAGGTGTCTTAGGTCATGTATTAGGATAACGTCCATATACAATAATAAATCTAGGGTATATCAGTGGTGCCTAATGAGTGCACATGCACTTGATCACCTGATATCCCCTAACACTATATCTAGGGGAATACCATGGAAAATAATCTCTTTTAATAATTTCTTTCAGCACATTAAGTTGGACAGTGCTCAAAGAAAGAATTGCTGCTAAAGTATTACTAGAATAAGCACTAAAACCTTGTAAATAATTTCTAATACAAATCAAACTTTGTACTATAATATTACAATTTGACCTATAGACCCCTATGGTTTGCAGGTCATCTAAAGTGGATCACAATCTAATGATTTCCCTATCTATATGTGTAAAAAGCTCAGCCATTTTCATTGCACAAAATAAAGAACATTTTATGTACATATAATATATGTAACTTTTAAATACTTGAACTTACAAATTCATTTATATATGTGAATAAAATGAAACTAAGAATTTATAAATGATATCAATAAGTTTGAAATATGAGAATAGTGGTAGAAAAAGCATCACTAATTCATCATGTTTGATGTTGGAGAAGGCTAATTATTGGTTGTATAAAATCGAAACTTGGAACGAAACTAAAATTAGATAAACCATAGTAGATACCACCATAGACAGGTCACGACTTTACCAATGTCGTAGCAACCTAGTACCCAAAAAGTATAGTGTGTAGAAATGTAAGAATTTGATTCTAGAACAAACTATAGATATTTGTGGTGGGCACTAGTAAATGTAATGGAGAGCATATGACCATGGTAACAACTATATTGGAGTGTAATGATGGATGAAATTTTAGACTAAATCATATTATCATAGCTCTTGTGCTTATCCTCCTATCAATTGTCACTATGGTTGTAGATCTTTTTAATACAATGTACCTATAGATAAAATGGGCCTAAAATTTGTAGGTTGGACATGTAAAATTATTTGGACTACTTAGGAGTGTACATCAATCTATCCCTTGTTTGGTATTTTTTAACATCCACTTGTAGTCTATGGAAAATACTGGGTTTGTGTTGGCCTAAGTGTAGAGTGTGTTGGTAAAATAAAACTTCTAGGAGTTCAAGTACTTAAGGTTTTTCTAGTATTCTATGTAACTATGTAATAGTTTATTTAAAAGAGAAATGTTGTCATATCATCAAGATATGAAAGAGATACTTGGGAATGGATTTGGGAAGCCTTTTGGGAAGCTACAGTTCATAAATGTGTAATCATGATGGCAAGAAAGAAGTAAAAATTTAAGCTATAGAAGAGGTTATATAGAAGGCTAGAACAATAGAGGAAGAAGCTTTTAAAAAATTTCAAGGGAGTAGTAGCTAAAAATATAGAATCAAAGAGTAGAAATTTCAAATGTTCACTACCAAATATTTATAGAAATCTAGTTATTATTTAATTTAAAGAGAATCATAAAGAGTTCCAAAGATAGTTGTGATCAATTATAATAAGACCTTCCAAATAACTTATTAAGTTGTCATAATGGTAGCTATTAAAAATGAAAAACACCACACAAGGGTCAACTTTATTTGTTCTAAAGTAAACAAAAACATGTTACAAGAAGGAAACTAAAATGAGCATGCCTAATATATAGTAGAAATTGTGAAGTACATGTAATTTTTAACTCTACAATTCACTAATTATATAGTTTAAGTAATGTTATTAAATAGAGGTTGTAGTATTATAGGAAAACATTGAAAAGGATAAGGATAGTTTAATGAGAACAAATTCACTTGAATGTATATATTTTTAAAATTTCACAATAAATCATAAATGACAATTCATAAGTGTAAAGGTTAAATTGTGTTAGGGTAATTTGTAACCCCACAAGAATCACCTTTCAAAATTTTAAGTAAATTTGACATATAAAAAATCCTAATTTAGCTCACCAAATGGTATTTAGGTTACTTACTATACAAACAAAGGCCAAATACTTAAACTCAATGTGTATCCCACCGACCTTTCTAATTTAAGGGTTTGAATTTTTTTACAAGCATAATTTTTTATAATTGTCAATTGGTTGTAGTTTAATTGGTGTACTTGGTCGTTTAAGACATTAAGAAACCACCCACCAAAATACAAACTCATTTAAGGTAGGTTGGAAAAGGATTCTTCAAATAAAAAATATCGAGTTTTTATTATCCTTTAAAATCACTTGTTACATAATGTTCTAGAGAACTTAAATACCAAATGCTTCAACACTCAATAAATTTATGCACTACTTAAAAAAATGTTTAGTTCTATTATATACACAACTCTATAAAATATGATTACTAATCAAGAAATCCATAACTTGCTTGCTAGAATATAAATCATCAATGATATAGATTGAGTGTTGCTAGACAAAGAATTTGCAAATTAGAGGATATATAGAATGTTGCTAGACAAATACTTTGCAAATCAAGAAATCCATAACTTGTAGTCTATGGGATAAGCCTATCTCTCAAGTGTCTTAGATCTCTACTAGATCTAGGATATATAAAATAGGTGTTCTTAGGTCTACTTAGAGAAGAATTCATATAATAGGTGTCCTAGACATGTCTTAGGTTTAGACTAGAATACGGTATAGAATCTAGGTGTCTTAGGTTGTGTATTAGGATAACAATCATGTGTAACAATAAATCTAGGGTATACCATCGTGCCAAATGACGGCACACACACCTGGTAACATGATATCCCCTAACACTGGATATAGGGGAATACCATGGATTTCTTAATTTGCAAGGTCCTTGCTAAGAAATCTAGAACTTAGCATTTTTACCTTACATGAGGTGATAGTGTTTTAGCCTTCTTCTTTATTTTTATTATTGCTTGTAAAAGCCATAGTTGTGTTCATGGCACCTCTTGGGTTTTCACTTACTCTTGTCTAATCTCACACATAGTAGTTTATTATTCTTTATATACCTAAGAATAATATTCATAGCATTTTATCACTGTTCTTAATTCCAAGACACACAAAGGATAAGAGAATATAGTTCTATTTTCTATCTTGGCTTCTTTTGGAGGTTGAAAGATCGAGATAGGGGCTTGACCATTTGTGGCAAGCTCCTAAGAAGACCTAACCTTTCTCTTTATTTAAGTTATAGGTATTTGGAAGATATTCAATTGCATTTAGGTTTGCTCATATCTTCTTCTTCCTTGTTATTTCTATTTTTATTTCAAAATACATACACTATATCACTTTTCTTTATTTATGTATCACTTGGATTGCTATTCTTTTTGTCCTCATTCCCTGTTGTGAAGCTAACCCTAAGATTCAAATGAAAAAACCACATTTTGCCAACAATATAGATTGTAGATGTCATACAGACGACAATGCGCTGCATGGAAGTCCATGTGTCATGCCATTGTCCCTAAAAGTTAGCTCCAACTTTTAGCTCTAGGTTCCTCTTTGCTTGTCATTTACAGTTCTAAACCTATTTTTATCAATTTGTGTTCCAAATTCCTATAAATCAACATCTTCTCCTTTAGCATTTATGTTTTAGCTTAGTGAAAAATACCATTTTGTAAGTTAAAAACATTTTAAGATATTCTAGTCTAGTTTTGTTCTTTCTATTTAGAAAAGTAACAAATCCTTTTTTGCTAAAGAGCTAGTTTTATCCTAGTGGTGCCTTGAAAACAAAGAACATTCTTAGTTAAATCATCTTTTCAACACTACAGGGGTATGTGTTCTTCACCTCTAGCTTGTGGGAACTCTGTACTTTTCCATACATAAACAAATTCTTTTGTGAATGGTACTTTCCATTAGAGTGGATGCATGATTTATGTTTGTCACATCATTTACCTATCTTGGATGGTTTGGTATTATCTAAATATAAGGAATTTTCTTTGGTGTAAGGGATTTGTCCTATTCTCTCTTTAGTCTTGACTCTTAATTACAATCATGTAGTGATAGGTTTCTCCCATCATCTTGGCCTTGGCCAAATTTAGTTTGGACTTGATGAATGATCATAGGCTATTGCAATGCTTGAGGACTCTATGTTGCTTTTGACTTGAATGTGTCCAACTTTGCATAGATGTTATGGAAGGCATTGTTGTAGGTGTGGATAGATTGGTCATGTCCTTGTGTAGTTGTTTCCATTGAATGTAATAGTCATCATAAACATTTTTAATATCCATCCTTAAAGGCTTTTGGAAAATTTTCCTCCTAAAATACATGAGCTTGCCGCCACTTCTTAATGGGTGAAGAGACTCTCAAAAGTCCATCTTGATCTTTTCTTCCTTTCAATAGTGCAATCTTGATATTTTCTTCATCAGAAAGGTCATTCATAAAGAAAGACAACTCTAACTAATCTAACTAACTTCCACAACATTTAAATTCCCTTGGAATCTAGGTGTACTTAGACACCAAAAACTTACCTAATGATTACACTAATGGAAATACTTGTTTGAGGACTTCTACAAAAATTGACATAATATAAATTCTCAAAGAGCCTTTGTAATTTCATCTTAGATCATCATGTGAACTACATCCCACTCCTCTTCCATCTAAACACATTTAAAACAATATGGATGGTAATTTGATGGAACTTCTGGTTTGATGTTGAGGCTCAAATATTCTTATCTCGTTCAATAGGACATTTAAGATGTACTACTCTAATACCAATAATTTAGATCCTAGGTGGTCTAGGGGGTAATGCTCTAGATGATGACCTAAATGTGTTGTAAGAGTGCAAAAGTAATATGGAGACAAAGGCTTAGACATAAAAGAATATGAGAACTAGAATGCATACTATTTTCTTAATCTACACATTTGATACATGACATACTCTTGAGGGAGATGTATGATTGTGTATTTACTCCTATCTAATGTCTATAATGCCATCCTACTAATGCCTATTTGCTTATATTACAACTATACATTTATAATTACATTTAATCACAAAGATAAAGATCATTATGTAGTTGAACCGATTGGTCCTCCATGTATGAAACTTCATATTTCAAAGGTTAATATTCTAGTCATGCTTTGTGCCAACAGGTGGCATGTCATAAAATGACTCTAGAAGATGCATGAGATTCATGTGCGGTACTTTGAGATGTTGCATTACATTGTATGTTAAATTTTGGATTTTACATTTTGTGTTGTACAAGAAAGTAAATGTGGCATAGGATGTAAATAGAGTTGTCCATGAAATGATGTGCAACATGTTTCTTAACACTTTGCGAATGGCACATGATGTAAAGGGTTGTGCATAAGTTGGGAAGTGACTTCTATATTTCATGACATGTTTCCAAGTGTTATGTGGGTGGTGCATGAAGCAAGGAGTTGTGAGTGGGGTTGTGCATTGTGATACATATGTTTGGTGGTGTCTATGCTTGTGTGGTATTGTGCAAATCATTGGGTTCTATAACATTTTGTGAATTACAATATCAATAGAAATATCATGCATGTCTTGATATGACCATGCAAATATATCCCTAAAGTATTTTAGTAAAGTGGACATATTATGTTGTTCATAGCTATATTCAAGCTATCTCCCATTTTCAAGATCTTTTCTTTGTTGGCTTTGTCCATCTCCACATATAAATCACCACAAATAGTTAGTGTACTCTATCCTTTGATGAAAGATTGAGTGGGAAAGTCATTAGGAGAATCACCTAATGAAGGGGCATCATCCCCCAAATATGAAGAAACCTCAAAAACATGTGTGAAGCCTCTATTATCGTGATATATAGGTGAATCATCATAGACTCCTAAATATCCTACTAAGGCTTCGTCATTTATAAAAGTATCCAAAGGAGGGGTAATGTTTAAACAATCCATGTAAATCAATTCAGGATAAACCAATGATAAGTCTGTATCAAATTATTGATGGCACATGAATAAACTATATACCTTTAATGTTATTTGTTTTAGGTGTTTTAATAGTTTCAATTATGCCTTGTTATTTTAAACCTATTCCCCTTACATTATAACCAAGATTTACAAAATAACATATCCTTTGCCATATTGACTAGTAGGTTTGCATGAAGACAAGCTACATTTAGACTAATGACTTGGCTTAGATCCACAAGAAATAACACCAGCATTAGAATGTTCATCTAATTAAGAATTTGAAGGTGCTTAATCATTATATTAGGATCTATGGTCAAAGGAGGAGTGGGATGATCATTATCTTTAACTTTATACTCTTAATTACATGGTGATATAAAGTTAAGAGCTCACCAATCATCCTTGAGATCAATAGGATGCATAGGCAGATTGAGAGAATTTCTTAAGGGTAACATACATGTAACTAATTGATTTGGAGATATCAAAGTTTTATCTTTTTCTATGATAGGTTAAATCATTGGCCGCAACTACACATCTCTTGTTATTATGGATAAACTTGAGATTTTCACAAAGTGTAGATGGAACAATACCCATATCATGAATCAAAGGACACCCTAAAGGAATGTTATATGTTAAATTTCTAGGCATCACATGGAAGATTGTGTTAAGTGTGATGAACCCAAGTGTGATATGAAAAGTGATAAATCCAAGGGATTCTTGTATCACATTGTCAAACCCTTCAATAGTTACTCCATATTTAGGTATATTAGAGTAATAAACTTGGACCACATCTAAAAAATTTGTGCTACAAATGCTTAATCTTGATCCATTGTCCATTAATATTATTTTAACGAGTCTAATGTCTCCATACCTAACCACAATATATAATGTCTACATTATTTAATCACTTTAGGAGGAGGAAATTTGTGGAGTGCAAATGAAATTTTAGTTTTGTCTCAAAGAATAGGGTCCAATATTGGAAGTAATTCATTGGGAGTGATAGTGGATAAAATCATGCTATGTGCCAAAACTTTCTTGAAGATGTTTCTATATGTACCAGATAATGTAACAAATCCCAAAGAGATTTTTAGTGGGGTTACTATTAAATTGAACATGTTCATTAGATCCATATTTGTATACATAATCATAGAATAAATTTGTGGTGTAATCAAGGCGTGAAAAATAGGGATAGTATTAGGCTTAGTATGAGAGGTAATGAATGAAGAATTGCAAGCCATATGAACAATACAATCATCATGACATGTAGGGGAATATCATAAAAAAGTATACTAATGTCATGCATAGGTGAAGAGGGTGTAACATCATGAATAACCATTGTGCTAGATGCATGACTAACATAAGATAAATCCTCACTAGGTGCATGCTAATCAATATCACATGACATGAATGAAATATGATCAATATGGGACTTATGGACAAGTGAAGCAAGTGTGTCTAAAAGGAAAGGATGAGCATGAACCAACTCAATGATGGAGGGACAAGTGAGTGCACATGGTAAAATAATGCCTTGATTGAGAATACATCCTCATCCATAGTACAAAATGTTGACTCATGAGAGTACCGAGGATGGAAGGATGATGTGTGACAAAAGCTAAGAATGTATCAAATTCAGAGATATATGCATGCATATCAACCAAAAAACGTGATCTAGAAAGAGCCATAATGACAACTTATCTAAGGGTGGGAGGATGGGACCAAAGATGCATACCACTATGTATATCTATACCTAATCAAAGTAAGATAAGCATATGTGAACAAAATGAATCCAAATCTTAGAAAAAATTAAAATAAAATTAGAATTATATTAGATCCAAAACAACCTGAGAGGAGTGAGGTATAGCCCTCAGGTGAAATCGTAGGGGGTTTAAGAGTATACAGGTTCACCAAAATGTAAAGGAAAAACACTTTTCCTAGGTTAATCTAGGCTAATTAAAATAAATACATACAAATGAAGCATACATGAACCTAAATTAATTGATACAATTGGAAATGATAATGTGTAATAAATGTTATTTCAAAATTAAGTGGGGGAGATTAGACACTTAAGTCTTGGAACAATTATGAAGAATAATCTAATGCTATGTAGAACCTAGTCACCTTAGTGCATAAAATAGATGCTATCAATTTGTTCACTGTCTTGGGATTGCAATAATCATGAAATTTTATGTAGTTTAGATCCACACTATGCGTGATTGATCTCCAACTTCATAGAAATGCCTTGATGTATATAATCATTTTGTAATCCACATGATTGATCTAGTAAAACTATGATCTTTGACCCGATTTACCCATGTCTTTGATGTTTGTCGAGGTGTAAAGCCTAACAATATTGAAAAATACCTTCGGGAGATTGTCAAATTAGAAGGGTCATGTTCTCTTAGGTTGAACCCCTTGATTAGATTAACTTCACAATACGAAGACAACAATCTTAGACATGTAGATGCCCAATAGATTTAATGCAAATTCTAGTTCCTTTTAGTGTTTCGAAACAAAATGTTCCTAGAATGATTTCTCTTTTCAGTGGATAGGATTTCCCCTTGCTAATCAATATAAATTAATGCACATTGAATGCCTTTAAATACCAAGACATCATCAAATTCAATATAAATTAATGCACATTGAATGCCTTCAAATACCAAGATGTAGCACTAAGTTCAATATAAATTAATGCACATTGAATGCCTTCAAATACCAAGACGTAGCACTAAATTCAATATAAATTAATGTACATTGAATGCCTTTATATACCAAGACGTAGCACTAAATTCAATATAAATCAATGCACATTGAATGCCTTTAAATACCAAGACATAGCACTAAATTACACAAAGGCGTACCAAGTTAGTTTATAATAGCTATCGAAATAGATGAGAGTTGATAAAATTTGAATTTTAAATTTTAGGCGCCAATTCCACATGATGTAGGAGTGATCCCACATGCTAGATTGACTTGGAACAAAAAGATATAAATATCAAGGTGGAGAGTAAATCTATGAAGATGGATGCAACTATAAACGTAATAAATGAATCATAATAAGAAATATATAGAAATAAATAAAATTAGGATAGATTAAAATGTATAAAAAAACACCAAACTTTATATAAATATACACCTTTTATCCGAGGGGCGGGTGCCTATCCCTGCTCCCATCCACCCCGCTGCCCGAATCTATTTTCTGGGGGCACTTTTCTACAATCCTTCATTCTTTGCTCACTAAATTGGAAGGGAGGACGCTTGGGGATATATTGTTAAGAAATAGCGTTTCCAATAGCATACCTCATTCTTTATTTGATTATACTGTATAATCAAATAAAGACATTCCAGTATAATCAAATAAAGACATTCCATCAAAATGGGCCCAAAACTAAATAGAAATTAGCATAAAGACATTCCATCAAAATGGACCCAAAACTACATAGAAATTAGCATAAAAGGCATTCCATCAAAATGGACCCAAAACTACATAAAAATTAGCATAAGACATTCCGTCAAAATGGACCCAAAACTAAATAGAAATTAGCATAAGACATTCCATCAAAATGGACCCAAAACTACATAAAAATTAGCATAAGACATTCCGTCAAAATTGACCCAAAACTAAAGAGAAATTAGCATAAGACATTCCATCAAAATAGACCCAAAACTAAAAAACTAAATAGAAATTAGCATAAAACGTTCCATCAAAATGGACCCAAAACTAAATAGAAATTAGCATGGGTATGTAAATTTCACCGTTACAAGTTTACATCGATCTTAACATTATATAGAATAACCAAATGCCGGCATTGGAGGGAGAACGGGGCCTCAATGTTTTTGAACTAAGTCAAAACCGAACACAAAAATCCAACAAGAAAGGCGCAAATAACTCCAAAACAAAACAAAGAAAAATTACTAATAGGGACCCGAAATATAACCAAACGAAACGGATTTGAATAGTTTACCATTTCAAATCTTAAGAGAAAAACACTACCTACCCAGGTCTATTTTACTTTTTTCTGCAGTCCAGTGATTTTAAACTTCCCAGAAGCAAACGGAGCTTTCAACCTTTGCCTGCGCCATTGATTGGGCATAAATAACACCGACCCCCTTCTGTATTTGTTTCTTTTCTCTCGCCATGTTTATAACGCACAAACTTGCTGTAAGTTCACCCCCAACAAGCTCAATTGGAGTTTTCAATCAACGTATAGCTCATTTTGAAAGTGGGTTCCGGCCGGATCGGTCATAGCTGTAGTAATTAATCCTCCCCATTATAACTTTTTTTTGTTTGGCGGACATGAAAAATCACAAAGCTTCACCGGACTCCTTGTTTCTCAGACGAGGAATCAGTCTGGGCAACATGATGAAGGAACGAGATGATGATCTGGCACTCTTCCATGACATTCGTAAACGAGACAAGAAGTTTGCTGGCAATTTACTTCTTCCGGTTTCTGATGAATTTGAAGCCGTTTTGGGTATGTACACCTTTTATATTGTATCTTCGTGTTTATCCAGTAGCGAAGATGTAGATTGCTTTTATTTATTTGTTTGATGTTTTTGCTTTTCTAAAGCTAGGAATTTGGTTCTTGTATTTGAAATCTTGCATAGATTTGAGGTTTTTTTTTTTTCCTTTTTAATGGAATGAAAAATGTTTTGCTGTGATGACCATGGATCCATGCATTTCTTAAGCTTTATGGAAATGAACGTTTTGGGTGTTGCTATGGGTGCGTTGAATTAGAATTATTAGAGGCAGAGGGGTTGGCGTTTTCTTGCAATAATAGGAATTTTGGTAAACTATCTTTGATTTGAATTTAGTTGTCAGATTGAGTGTCAAATAAGGAAGCGTTTACATTGGAAACTGCAATTTATTCTTTTGTCTTTGGGTCATCTGACAAACTAGGCATAGTGGAATGTGCGAAGTTTGCAACAAGAGAGGCACTGAAGACATGCTTCATGCAACTCTGAGATGCCTTGCCTAAATCAGAATTTCTTCCAAATATCAGATACCCTCTGTCATTTTCAAACCACAATTGTTATTATCATAAAAATGGCAGCAGCAAATTAGGAAGACAGATAACCTAGATACTTGAGCATAGGAATGTAGTGCACAACAACTGAACGGATATAAGCTATCAATGGGTTTTTTAGACCTTACTTTCTGACTAGAGGATCAAATATATAAGGGCAGGCCTCTGTACATGCATTAGTTTTTTCTCAAAACAATACCAGGAGTCACCCTGTAGCTGTATGTTGACACTTATCTACCATATAAATCTACATTCATCTGAATATAGCCATTAACTCACACAAGTATCCTACCGCCGATTTTACCCAAATGTTTGCTAGCCTTGAACATAAAAGCAGATTTACCATTAAGCTCAACAAGCACCACGAATGGAAGTTAAAGCATAAAAATCTAACACACTATGTATAATGCATTCATAGAAAATACACAACACATGGTGCTCCATTTATTCATGAAAAATTACAACAACTACTACATCATGGCACCTCACTGAAATCTATACTCCTGAGTCTGCCAACTCAAGCCACCAAACTCCCCACTGCCAGCTATTCTGCAATTTGGTGCATTATGGTTATTTTGTATCATCTATATGTGTAAGGAATATGACTTGAAATGAATGACGACTCAATAGAATATGTCTTTTTTAGGCTCTTCTCTAGGTTATTCCTGTTGTTGCTGTTCTAATGGATCATTATCTTAAAATTCTTAATATCTTCCTCTTCTGCAAATTGTTGTATATTCTTCTGTCACTTTCAAAGGCAAACAAATTTTGCAGAGGCTTTCAAGAAACGATATACTTGGTGGAGGCTTCCAAAAAATAATAGAAGCCTGCAAATTTGAATGAAGTGGGATCTTGATTTTGCAAGGTTTTGAATATTCAATGGTTCAAACTTCAGGATTATATTTATAAGGATGTAAATTGGTAATGCGATTATTTGTACACAAGCGGGATTTTAAACTTGCGATTAAATGAAGTTTAGAATGTCATGACAATAACTAGCATAGACCTCTAAAAGGAATAAAGTATCTAATTATTACCTTTGTACTAATTGTTAACTGTATTAGCCGCTAGTTGTTACTATCAAGATATGGAAACTGATGGCCCAACTCCTTGGCTTTTTTTGCCATAAAATTTGAATCATCCTGTCACAAGTTTGCAAAATCCATTGGAATTAAAAAATACATGTTATGCTACATCCACAACCAATCTCCTTCCTCACCTTTCTCAGTTCAATTTTTTTGCAAAGAAAGAAAGTTCTATCTGTTTATCTATGATTGATAAATAAGGAGGAAATATATACATGCTCGAGTCCGGGTCTCAATACTATGATCCAAACTATTAGCTAACCTCTACAAAGACCATCTACATGTATTTATAGCATTTCCACTTACATGCATGGGTCTCCACATGACACTCACAGTACAACTCATATCCTAGCAATAAACATGGGTGCACATAAATAATTAGCATATTGTGCACAACAATGCATTGCATGACATATCACATTATTTTATCCTCGGGACTCAGATATTAATATAATACATCTAATAATGTTTATCTGCCAACACTGTAGTATCATATGCTGATCCCTTTGCTAGTGAAATCAAGAGCTTAGTTCTTTCTTCTAGTTGAGGGGAGATGGCTTGTGTCCTGGAAATTGATAGACTAGAAATAAAGATGGTTGTAAGTATAATGAGGGGCAAAACCATCTAACCAGGTTAACCGTTAAACAGACTTCACATTATTTACCATATATTAAGGAGTAAAGTGTGGACACCCTATCAGTTCATCCCAGTGCCAAACAAAGTAGTGCTGCACTAGTGTGTACCTGCTTGTCCCTAATGCAAGCCCTCCACAAACAGAACAAAATGCCTCCTTATTGATTATAAATTAACATACTCAGCTATAGGACATCCACATGTGGTTCAACCTTTTGGCCACATGGTTTCGTAGTGATGTCCTTGTTAGTAATAGTCGTTGAGATAAGGTGGACTACAATGTGATATGTGATGCTCCGACTCCTGGTTACTCTTATTTCTGGTTCTTTTGTATTTGTTACTCTCATACATGTACCACGTGGCCCCTCTGAATAATCTGATAGTAGTGCAGGATGGCTATCCAAATCTCTGAGCTGATAGACCCAGCAAATACCAAGAGGAAAGACAGTGAGCATGACTTTGAGGAACTGGCTAGTATTTGAAGTGGCTTATTGTTTGCCTATTCATGTGATACAGGCCTGCAAACAAGAGATTGTGCAGAATAAAGATTGATGTTTGAGAAGCTGAAGTTTAGGTAGTAATAGCTCTGACGAGTTGCACTTATTTGTTTCTTCAGGAGGAGACAAAATTAGCAGTTCACCCTTATACAAAATACCGGAATCTACACCAAGACGAAGGGAAGGCCATGATGACTTCCTAACAGCAGATGGAGATAAGAGTGATTATAGCTGGTAAGGTTTTCTGTTTCGATCATGAATGGAATCATAAGCTGATTAGTTCTTGGGATATTTCGAAAGTCTAAGCAAAACTTATTACAAGTAATGTCATTTTAAAATGTAGCGTGTTTATGTATTGGATTTAATGTAAAAATTCTTGATTGTTTCTGTGCAGGCTTTTAACACCACCTGGCACTCCCCTGTTTCCTTCCTTGGAAATGGAAGCACACGCCAAAGGCTTTGAACAAAGTGAAATTCCTGCGGTTAAGCCACTTGCAGCTATAAAAACATCCAGGGTAAGTGATTGTATTAATGTAGTAAGCCATTTGTTAGAATATGATTTTCATGTGCATGATTTAGAACTTGAGCATTCTACAATGAATGATTATGAGTACTCCACTTGTTGGACTATTGAATTCAAATTGTGATAAGGTAATAGTGACTGGTTGATTAGTCTCAATATTGGTTTACAGAATGCTCTCCTTGATTCGATTAAGCAATGTTATATTATTAATCATTAAGCCTTATAACAAAGTTGATAAACAAAAAGGATGCTGTTTGATGCTTTAGCTCTTCAACTTAATTCAAAAAACTTGTGAATAATATAAGAATCTTTAGCATGTTACAGGCTTCAACCACCGTGAGAATCCTGTTTTTCTATTTAGATGGTATCCTGCTGAAGTATATCCCCCTCTATTTTATCTGTAAAATTCCATGAAAATTAGTCTTCCTCTTCTAAATTCCCTTTAAAATGTTGACATTGTAGGAAGTTGGTTTGTGGACTTGTCAGACATAAATTAAAATTTTATTTGCTTTGAGGGGTTTCTTTTATATATAGAGAAGTTCTCTTTTAACATTAGAAATAAAAAATGCAGAAACATAATAAGGTAAAACAAAGCATTTGGGGCTTTTATGTTTGATTGGAAGTGATAAGTGATCTCATTAAATATTATATGATAAGATATATCAATAAAATTAAATATGTGATTCCCTGACACCGTCTAACAAGTTCACTAGCTATCCAAGATTCCAAGCCATTGTGAAGACAAAGTGCAGGATATCTCTTCCCATGTTTCCATGCGTTTGAGCATGGTGGGTTCTGTTTGTTATAAGGCTAAACTTTGCTTGTGAAAATGATGACCATAAATCTCTGTCCAATTTTCCTTTTCAATTTGATATTCATGTTGCAGTTTCTGTATAATTTTTTGTCTTTCAATCTAGTTCAAGAGATGCCATTCTGTTTTTTGTGACAATGGGTATTAAAAGTCCTTTAGGAGATATCTGCTTTGTTTTTGAGTACTTTGCAGGGTTTATGAATTATAATAAATTTAACTGTTGTTGCCTTCATATATTTTTATTTTGGTCTTTGTGTTGAAGTTTCTGGTAATGGGACAATCTTTCTACAATGTACAGCTCTCTAATTCTCAGGTGAAGTCTTCATTAAAGAATGCAAAAGGTGGTTTGACTTCACGTCAGATAACCCCCTCTTATGCAGCAGCTAAGAAGCCTTCAGTAACAACACCTAAATCTCCACAATCTTCAAGGTCTTCTACTCCTTCATCAAGGTCATCCGTATCTGCATATAAACCCTTATCCACGTCAGCACAGCGGTCAACCACACCTGCACGGAAGTCATCCACACCCACACAGCGCTCATTTACACCAGCACAGAGGCCATCTACAACAACTCAGAAGTCATCCACCCCAAGGCTTACACAGAATAATCCTCCACCAGGGCGCTCTTCTTCTGTGAGCAAAGCTAGTACCATGCCATCTAGAGATCCAGCTTTATCACGAGGAACCTCACCCACTGTCAAGTCAAGATCTTTGCAGCCATCTTCAATAGCTGGTTTTTCAGTTGAAACACCTCCAAATTTAAGGACTGACTTGCCAGGGCGGTCAACATCTGCTAATAGGGGCAGACCTGGAGCATCCAGCTCTGCACGGTCTAATACTGTAGCTCCTACTTCAAGCGACAAGCCAAGAAGGCAGTCATGTTCTCCTAGTGTGACAAGAGGAAGAGTTTCAAATGACAGCCTCAATGGAAATAAGTCTAATTTGCCAACCAAGAAAAATAGTAATGGCATTCAAGGCACAATGCCAGCTGTAGTTGGCAGCAAGATGGTAGAGAAATTGATGAACGCAAGGAGATCTACCCCTTCAGGAAAAGTAGAGGAAGCTACTGATCAGTTTGTTGGTTCTACATTGAACACCAAAATGTCAGTGAAGTCAGTACCATCTCAATCCGGTGCTGGCTTTGGCAGGACAATCTCAAAGAAATCCTTGGATATGGCCCTCAGGCACATGGTATGAATAACCCAACTGTCTCTTTATGCAAATTACTGTCTTGTTCTGCACTTCACTGCAGCATTCTTGTTTTGCTTGTAGTTTTTACTGTTGCCATCCTAGATAATATTAAACCATGCAACATTTTGCTAATTAAGCCCCATTGAATGCATGCCTCTGTTGCAATAATGTGAGAATGATGCATGCTAGTGCTTAACATCAGTAGGAAGTGACATTTTTGGACTGCTTATTTTCAGGATATACGGGGAAGCATGGGAAGCAGCATTAGGCCTCGTATGAACAACATTCCAGCATCATCTCTGTATAGTGTTCGGTCGGGAGCCATTAAAAGCAAGTCAAGTGGCATATCCAGATCTCCAACAGCCACTAGTAGCAATGCAAGTTCAGAGTCTAGTGCAAGGATTTCCCCAGACCCTGATGGTAGCAAGTTTGATGAAGATGAATTTGGTAGTGACAGAGGAAGCAAATCCTCTCGCGCTAGTTGGCAAGATAGTCTTCACTTCAAGGGGGATGCAAGGAGCACAAACTGGTTGCTTAGTGAAGAAACTACAGAGGATAGAGATGATCAATCTCTCATTTCTGATCAAGGATTTGAAATGTTATCTGATCCAATGGATGATGTTGCAAGAGCATTAACAACTTTTGAATATAATAATGGTAAAATTGGTATAGATTACTGATAGCAACACTGCTGTCTAATATATGGCAACCATTTGGGATTTGATGGTTGGGTGTTTACACCAATAATGTAATCATATAAAAGCTTCTATTATTAGTATTTTGGCTAATTCTTTTTCACTCGAGAACCACAGATGGTGGTATTCTGGTTCAGATACCTCCAAATGCAAAGATGCAATGATGACATCGTATCTTCAAAATGTCCTTTGTATGACTTAGATCCTTTTTGGGATTAATTTGAAGGACTCACCGTGGAACTGTGGTGTTTTTTTTTTTCTATTAGTTACAACTGAATTACAAGTGAATTATCTCATAAATTTGATATTTAGAAAATATTAACATCCTCACCTCATGGCTGCTACTCTACTTCAAATCAAATGCACACGGAGCGATTCAATGAAAGCTGGGATTTTTGCGAGAAGCAGTAATGCAAGCAATCCCCAGTACAACAAAAATTTACAGACTCAAAACAATCTTGCCAAGGACATCTATTTCAAATTCTTACAATGCACTAAAACAAATACCAACAAACAATGACTATCCAATTGACCATGCTGCCCTTTTGCAGGCCTGCAATGACCTCATAACACTCCATCAACTCCATGCCAAAATACTAATATCTAGCCTTGAACATGATTACTTTCTTGGTACCAAACTCCTTAGTTTCTATGTTATGTATGGCAGAGTGGATAATGCACGCCAAGTTTTTGACAAAATGCCCGACAGAGATATCTACTTATGGAATGTAATTATTAGGGCTGTGCAAAGAATGAGCTCTGTAGAGAAAGCCTTGAACTTTATTACCAAATGCAGGAACATGTTGTCAATGCAAGCTGGAGAAATATGTTGTTGTGACCCCAAATCCTAACCCTAACCCTAAAGTGAAGATGTCTTTCAACTTTATCAGCCCTCTCTGCTAGAAGATTACATATATGCATGCAGAAAATTAAGATTGAGAAGGGAAGGATTTGTCGCAAGAGAGCAGGGCATTTGTTACTTTGGAGTTTGCTAAGTCTTTATTATCTAGCTATGGTTTCCTGACATCTAGGGTTTGATTCCCTAGATCTATAGTTTATGAGGAAAATCAATGATGAGTTATATGACAGGTCACTATGATCTGCGTTCTACCTATCCTGTCATTGTTTTATTGTTTTCAGTACTTGTTCTGTTATATTAATATAGTAAATCTTCTTTCTGATACAGAATTCACAGTTTTTTTAATGAGGACTGATGATTTATACGGTTTGCTCTACAAAATGGCATTTTGCCTTGCTGATGGCTTATCCAGAAACCTGAGTCCTTGTTTTGTGCACCGGTAATGCAATTTGGTAGGTTTTATAGACAATTTAGGTGTAAAGAGTGTTAAAACACTATTAAGATGACGTTAGTAATTTATACGGAATGTATTGAGGTTGCTGTGTCAAATCTTTTCTGGGGTATTTAAAGATTAATGGTCTTTTACCTGCCTTATATATTTCTGAGATACAAATTCCTAAATTGTTTGATTTGGTTTTGATGTTGTTTTAAAGCTAAGCTTAGAAATTCTGCCGGATTTGAGACAACTGTCTGGTTTGACCAGAAATTTGAGTTTTGTTACCTGTTAATGTGTTTATTTTTCTCATTATATTTGTTTAATGCCTTTATTTTTCTTCTTTCATCTGCGTTCATCTCCACAAACCCATTTTGATGAATGCTACTTTATAGAAGCTTTTGGTTTTGTTGGAATGATGAAGGCTGAATGGTTACAATTCTACACATCTGTACAGTATCCCAAATCTGTTTGGGATATAAATCATAGAAGTTAATTGTCAATATAAAGCGTTTACATTGTGCTTTTGGAATATAATTCTTATTTATTTGTTTCAACCTTTGCCTTTTGCTTTTCTAAAGCTAGGAATTTGGTTCTTGTATTTAAAATCTTGCACAGATTTGAATATATATATTTTTTTAATGGAACGATTATTTTGCAATTCATTCTTTTGTCTTTGGGTCATCTGACAAACTAGGCATAGTGGAATGTGCAAAGTTTGCAACAAGAGAGGCACTGAAGACATGCTTCATGCAACTCTGGGATGCCTTGCCTAAATCAGTATTTCTTCCAAATATCAGATACCTACTGTCATTTTCAAACCACAATTGTTATTATCATAAAAATGGCAGCAGCAAATTAGGAAGACAGGTAACCCAGATCCTTGAACATAGGAATGTAATGCACAAGAACTGAACAGATATAATCTATCAATGGGTTTTGTAGACCTTACTTTCTGACTAAAGGATCAAATATATAAAGGCAGGCCTCTGTACATGCATTAGTATTTTTCTCAAAACAATACCAGGAGCCACCTTATAGCTGTATTTTGACACGCATCTACCATATAAACCTTCACACATCTGAATATACCCATTAACTCACACAAGCATCCTACCACAGATTTTACCCAAATGTTTGCCAACATTGAACATAAAAGCACATTTACCATTAAGCTCGACAAGCACTTCACTAATGGAGGTTAAAGCATAAAAATCTAACAACACACCATGTACAACACATTCATAGAAAACACACAACATATGGAGCTCCATTTATTCATAAAAATTTGCAAGAACTACTACATCATGGCACCCCACTGAAATCTACACTCATACAATTGATCTCTAAAACCCTACCCACAACATAAATGTGAATGCAGAACGCAACATGCAAACTATGGTATTGAAACTCTGTGTGCCAAGCTGGCAGTGGAGAGTTTGGTGGCTTGACTTGGCAGACTCAGGAGATAGGCTTGGTATTCTGCAATTTGGTGCATTATAGTTATTTTGTATCATCCATGTGTAAGGAATACAACTTCAAATGGACAACTCGATATAATATGTCTTCTTTGGCATATTCCTGTTGTTGCTGTTCTTCTTGTGGATCATTATCTTCTACTGCTGTTGTATATTCTTCTGTCACTTTCAAAGGCAAACAAATTTTGCAGAGACTTCTAAGAAATGATCTACTTGGTGGAAGCTTCCAAAAAACAATTGAAGCCTGCAAATTTGAATGAAGTGGGATCTTGAGTTTGCAAGATTTTGAATATTCAATGGTTCAAACTTCAGGATTATATTTACAAGGACGTAAAAGGGTAATGTGATTATTTGTATGCAAGCGGGATTTTAAACTTGTGATTCAATGAAGGTTAGAATGCTATGACAATAACTAGCATAGACCTCTAAAAGGAATAAAGTATCTAATTATTACCTTTGCATTAATTGTTAACTATATTAGCCCATAGTTGCTACTATCAAGATATGGAAACTGATACCCCAACTCCTCGGCTTTCTTTGCCATAAAATTTGAATCATCCTGTCACATGTTTGCAAGATCCATTGGAATTAAGAAATACATGTTATGCTACATCCACAAACAATCTCCTTCCTTACCTTTTTCAGTTCAATTTTTTTGCAAAGAAAGAAAGTTCTATCTGTTAATCTATGATTGAAAAACAAGGAGGAAATATATGTATGCTTTGAGTCCATATCTCAACACTATGATCCAAACTATTAGCTAGTCTCTACAAAGACCATCTTCATGTATTCATAGCATTTCCCCTTACATGCATGGGTCTCCACACGACACTCATAGTACAACTCGTCCTAGCAATAAACATAGGCGCACATAAATAATTAACATATTGTGCACAACAATATATTGCATGACGTACCACATTATTTTATCCTCGGGACTCATATATTAATACAATACATCTAATAATGTTTATCTGCCAACACTGTATTATCATATGCCAATCCCTTTGCATGTGAAATCAAGAGCTTAGTCCTTTCTTCTAGTTGAGGGGAGGAAGCTTGTGTCTTGGAAATTGGTAGATTCTTCTAATTGACTATCCATTAGTTTTAGATTAGAAATACAGATGGTAGTAAGCATAATGAGGGGCAAAACCATCTAACCAGGTTAAACAGACTTCACATTGTTTACCATATATCAAGGAGTAAAGTGTGGACATCCTATCAGTTCATTCCAGTGCCAAAAAAAGTGGTGCTACACTAGTTTGTACCTGCTTGTCCCTAATGCAAGCCCTCCACAAATAGAACAAAATGCCTCCTTATTCATTATAAATTAAGGTATCCAGCTATAGTACATCCACATGTGGTTCAAGTTTCAACCTGTTGGCCACATGGTTTCATAGTGCTAAGCTGAGACTACAATGTGACATGTGATGCTCTGACTCCTGGTTACTCTTATTTATGGTTCTTTTGTATTTGTTACTCTCGTACATGCACCATGTGGTCCCTTTGAATAATCCGATAGTAGTGCAAGATGACTATCCAAATCTCCGAGCTGATAGACCCAACAAATACCAAGAGGAAAGAAAGTGAGCATGACTTTGAGGAGCTGGCTAGTATTTGAAGTGGCTTATTATTTGTCTATTCATGTGATACAGGCCTACAAACAAGAGATTGTGCACAACAAAGATTGATGTTTGAGAAGCTGAAGTTTAGGTAGTGTTAGTGAACAAATTTGTCCTTCGAAAATAAATGCAGAAAATGACTCAAGACGCCCGAGAGGAAGAACAAACAGTACTAACAGTTGGAGAGGTTGCCATTGTCTTGACAACCTTCCTCTGAATTTTAGAGGTACAACTCCCTCTTAAGATATGCAATGAATAAAAATATGGGGTGTGCTTTTAACCAAAAAGCAGAAAAGGTGTATTAACATCTACCCATCACCATGAAATAGATGTGCACGATTGATTTCATAAAGAAATGAATGCAGATAAATGATACAAAGCTCACTTATCCAACATTCACAAATAAGGACAAATTGATTGAAAAATATAGTTATATTCCACCTTAACACATACCAACATAAAAGAAGCAATATTGAAGACATATTACGAATTGACACAAAAACAATCGTAATCACAGAAAATACTTGGAGACACAAAGTTCTGTAAGTAATTCTTCATTTCTTCAATATAACAAAACTCAAAGTTTCTGCAATGCTTCTATACATAAGTTGAGCTAAGAAAAATATAATTGGAAAGTAGAACAGAATAAACTTGCTCCCCTTCCCTTGTTCACAGACAACTAGAAAAAGATACTCTTTCCTTCAAAAGTCCTTCCCTTTATAGTTTTTTCAAAATCTCCTCCAAAATTATAACTGTTCAAAACGGTCTTTTTCGAGTAAACGTTATCAAGAAAGTGACCTTAAAACGGAAACGGTTACATCAAAATTATGGTTACCATCGCTAATTACAAAAGAACTTCATACATGCAAGACAAGTGGCATTAGGCTTCTCCAGCTCCTAATTCTAGGCAAATTTCCATAAAAAGTTGATGTAACTCAGCACGTTCTTCTTCTTCCAGGACAAAAATTGTCCTGCGATATTCAGTATAACTGGTCTTCTCCTTCCAAGCAACTGTGCGTAGCTGGGAGATGATATCAATTTGCTCCTCCTCGGGCCAATGTAAATTAGGTTGTAGAACAGGCATAGGCTCATCATCCCAAATTTTATTATTCATAGGAAGTCCCATTCTGAAAGACAACTTGGTAGATAAGAAAGACTAAACTCAGAGAGCACCGTCACGTTTCTCTACAATCAGGTTTATTTAATTACGCCAGCAAGTAATGATGGTTTTTAAACTTGTTAATGTCGTGCTACCACCTTAGTGAACTCCGTTACACTTGTCATTTAAGAGGCAATTAATGCATCATTGATTTTGTATCTTGAGAAACGTGTCCTAAGATTGAGCTCGCATTTCATAACTCCTGAAAAGACATTCTCATTGCATACCACACGAGTAATCTGATGAGCTGACGATACCTTGAAAAACGGGCACTGCGAAGATGCTGATTAGTCGGGAGTCGGAACAGATTTCAAACTTTGAACCTTAAGGAGGAGTTCACAAAATTTGAAAACTCTCAACAAGGAGTGGGGTCGGGGTGTTAGAGCTCTTACGATCCTTCGAACTGTTAGAGTGACATTCAAAAACTTTAAACTTCCCTAACACGAAGGAGAAGTCGAGAAGTCGGCCATTTCTTGAACTTAAGAACATAAGTTGGGGAAACAAAAGATTCATGAACTTGAAAAGTGCCCGATGACAAAGACTCATAAAAATGTCCCTAAGACTTCAAAACTTTTTGGAAAATGACTAGACCGGGTCAAGGCGATGATTGCATCAATTCCTATGCACTAAAATTTAAAAATTTTTAGGTTCAAATTTTTGGGGCAACAACAGGCTCTAATTGGGGACGAGGACTGCAAAGGATGAAGCAAGGAACCCAAAACCTCAATCGTGGACCAGTGCATTATCCATTGGGCAATAGAGTTAGAGAGCAAGGGAAACAAAGGAGCCAGAAGAAGCCAAAAACAAGGCAAACAGGAAAGGAAACTAGACTACCAGCACAACAAAAACTCCTAATATGTACATGGTAGGAAGATCCTACCTCTAGATGACTCCAGAATGGTCATGCAAAACCGCTAATAGGCTGGGAGAAATAGCAGCCTCTGCGAAATAATGGTTGATGAACGAAAAGCTCGCACACCAACAACTGCCAACTTGTGACCATTGTGATTAAACTGATAAAAATGACTTCACATAAAAACCCTTTGGGTATGACTTGATGTCCAAGAAGCCATTTTTCATTGTACACTTCTTCAAACTGACGACTCATGTCAACATTGCCCAGCACATGACTACCAACACCTGCCTGTATAGTCTCATATAAAATGTTAGAATATATTTGATTTTGCAAAGATGGAGAAATCAACCCCTGGATTGGACAACCCACACACAAAGTATGAAATGGAGATTTTGAATTCTGACTTGCAACATATGCGCCATTATGTCCTATATAATCACCTTTCTCAGCCACAGACAAACTGATATCCCATGCCTGAAAATAACCTCTTGAACTACGTGTCTCATGCGAAGCGAGAAGTAGATGAGGCTGAAAATCCCCTTCAACAGAAACAATATTCTATTTTTGTGCTAAAACTGATCCATGTACTTTATCATTCTCCTCATCAAAATCATTACACATATTTCTAACACAATCTTTATTTAATGAATCATTCTCAAAAGGCATAATTGCATCTTCAAGGCAAAATGACTCGAAGATGGATTCTTTGCTTACCTTTGGTTGTATATGCATTAGAGAAACAACTTCATTTTCACCTTTTTCTTCACATGCTTTCACTGCTTCAGAAGGCATTTCAAAAGAATTTTTAGCTTCCATATCGTTGTCCTCTTTATGCCAAGGATGCATTGTGGCATGAGATTCTTCATCATGTGTATCTTTTTCACAAACAAAAGTCTTTTCATGGATGCAAGCAAGAAAATGCGTATCTTTCCCATATCTTTGTTCAATTTCTTGCAAAGTTCTAAGCAAGGCTGAGTGTACTTTATCAGATTGAAATTGTATATTACCATAAAAATTCTTTAAAAAGCTCACTTGTGCGGGATCATCAAGTACCTGATCATTTTGTGTTGGAATTGTGGAAGAAGAGAAGTCTTCATCATTATTGAGAGGATAAGTAGATGAGGAATGCAATTCATCCATTCTCTTATCAGGCTCTTCTTTGTCTTCTTTCTTATCATGGGAGGCACGAGTGACTTTCAAATCTTGTTTAAAAATTTCGGCATTTATAACCTCTTCTTGCAACCGTACCTCTGTATTATTTGACTTAGGAGATGTGAAGCTTTCATGTTCAACTTGCATGCATATTGGAGAAAAGGTATTCAATATAGCTTCAAGTTGCTCATCTTCCGTATTGCATGAGAAAACTTCAGATTTATCATTATCTTCCTCATAATACAAATAATAAGCTTCAACTCTCCTATCCACATGAGATTTAATTTCCGCAGCACTTACCTCAGTTCTACCAAAATGTTTGGAATAAAAAATGGAGAGATTAGAACATTCAATAGAAGGAGATGGGATATTATGGGAACCTATAGGCTTGAGATTTTGTTTATACATAATAGGCATCCTCATAAGTTCATGAATCAGATTATCTGCAATCTGATTTACTTTCCATAAGCCACTCAATATTAGATCATCTTCTATTTTTATTGCCTCTTGTTGTGCAATTTCAACATCATTTATTCCACTCCGCCTCAACTCAAATTGAACATCTGGATGCAATGCAAAAATAAAAGTACATAGCTAGAGTTGCTTACCCGGTCGAACGGATGTAGGAATATTTTTGAACAGCCGGTTGAATCTGTCCACAAAGTCTCTGATGGATTCTTCTTCTTGCTTGCGAATGTGGAAGAATTGACACAATAGAGTAGCCTCATTAACAGGACCTTTAAATCTTTCTAAGAACTTAGTCTTCAATGAATCCCAATTAGTAATACATTTATTCTCCAAATAATGAAACCAATCTGCTGCAGGTCCAACAAGAGATTCAATAAATAACTGGACAAAAACATCTTCTTCACTTACCCCCAAAATGCCGCATGCAATTGTGAATGCCAGAATGTGGTTTTCAGCATCTTGATGATTCTCTCCACTGAACTTTGGAAAATATTTTCTTGATCCTTTAGGTAATGGTGAATATACTGGTAAAGAAAGAGGACCAAAATGATTTCCCCATGGCTGGGAGGAAAACAATGCCATACTACAAATCTAAAAATTAAATCAGCATAGGTCTTCGTTGGAAGAAAAATGTTTTTGAGTGCATTCATCAAACAGAGCCGCTAGCCTCCATTCTTGGGGAGGCACCTTCAAATTTCTGGGAACACAAGAGCACCAATCTTCAATTTCGAATCCCCAGTAGAGTCGCCAAAAATCTGTTAGTGAATAGATTTGTCCTGTGAAAATAAATGCAGAAAATGACTCAAGACGCCTGAGAGTATGAACAAATAGTACTAACAGTTGGAGAGGTTGCCATTGGATTGACAACCTTCCTCTGAATTTTAGAGGTACAGCTCCCTCTTAAGATATGCAATGAATAAAAATATGGGGTGTGCTTTTAACCAGAAAGCAAAAAAAGGTGTATTAACATCTACCCATCACTATGAAATAGATGCGCGCGATTGATTTCATAAAGAAATGAATGCAGATAAAGGATACAAAGCTTACTTATCCAACATTCACAAACAAGGACAAATTGATTGAAAAATACAGTTATATTCCACCTTAACACATACCAACATAAAAGAAGCAATATTGAAGACATATTACGAATTGACACAAGAACAATCACAATCACAAAAAATACTTGGAGACACAAAGTTCTGTAAGTAATTCTTCATTTATTCAATATAATAAAATTGAAAGTTTCTGCAATGCTTCTATACATAAGTTGAGCTAAGAAAAATATAACTGGAAAGTAGAACAGAATAAACTTGCTCCCCTTCCCCTGTTCATAGACAGCTGGAAAAAGATACTCTTCCCTTCGAAAGTCCTTCCCTTTATAGTTTTTCAAAATCTCCTCCAAAATTATAACTGTTCAAAATGGTCTTTTTCGAGTAATTGTTATCAAGAAAGTGACCTTAAAACGGAAACGGTTACATTATATCAAAATTATGGTTACCATCGCTAATTACAAAAGAACTTCATACATGCAAGACAAGTGGCATTAGGCTTCTCTAGCCCCTAATTCTAGGCGAATTTCCATAAAAAGTTGATGTAACTCAGCACGTTCTTCTTCTTCTTCCAGGACAAAAATTGTCCTGCGGTATTCAACATTATTGGTCTTCTCCTTCCAAGCAACTGTGCGCAGCTGGGAGATGATATCAATTTGCTCCTCCTCGGGCCAATGTAAATTAGGTTGTACAACAGACATAGGCTCATCATCCCAAATTTCATTATTCATAGGAAGTCCCATTCTGAAAGATAACTTGATAGATAAGAAAGACTGAACTCAGAGAGTACCGCCACCTTTCTCGACAATCAGGTTTATTTAATTACGCCAGCAAGTAATGATGGTTTTTAAACTTGTTAATGTTGTGCTACCACCTTAGTGAACTCCGTTACACTTGTCATTTAAGAGGCAATTAATGCATCATTGACTTTGTATCTTGAGAAACGAGTCCTAAGATTGGGCTCGCATTTCATAACTCCTAAAAAGACATTCTCATTGCATACCACACGAGTAATCTGATGAGCTGATGATACCTTGAAAAACAGGCACAACGAAGATGCTGATTAGTCAGGAGTCGGAATAGATTTCAAACTTTGAACCTGAAGGAGGAGTTCACAAAATTTGAAAACTCCCGACAATGAGTGAGGTCGGGGCGTCGGAGCTCTTACGATCCTTCACACTGTTAGAGTGACATTCAAAAACTTTAAACTTCCCCAACACAAAGGAGAAGTCGGGAAGTCGGCCATTTCTTGAACTTAAGAACATAAGTCGGGGAAACAAAAGATTCATGAACTTGAAAAGCACTCGATGACAAAGACTCATAAAAATGTCCCTAAGACTTCAAAACTTTTTGGAAAATGACCAGACCGGGGCAAGGTGATGATTGCATCAATTCCTATGCACTGAAATTTGAAAATTTTTGGGTTCAAATTTTTGGGGCAACAGGTAGTAATAGTTCTCAAGAGTTACACTTATTTGTTTCTTCAGGAGGAGACAAAATTAGCAATTCGCCCTTATACAAAATACCAGAATCTACACCAAGACGGAGGGGAGCTCCTGATGACTTCCTAACAGCAGATGGAGATAAAGAGTGATTATGGCTGGGAAGGTTTTCTGTTTTGATCATATTAGTTCTTGGGATATTTCGTAGTGTAAGCAAAACCTATTACCTGTGTTTATTTATTGGATTTAATGTAAAAGTTCTTGATTGTTTTTGCGCAGGGTTTTAACACCACCTGGCAGTCCCCTGTTTCCTTCCTTTGAAATATTCTTGCAGTTAGGCCACTTATAGCTATAAAAACATCCAGGGTAAGTGATTGTAGTAATGTAGTGAGCCATTAGTTAGCATATGATTTTCATGTGCATAATTTATAACTTCCATGAGCATTCTACCATGAATGATTACTAGTACTCCACTTATAGCAGGCATGAGTTTTCCACATTCCATGAAATGAATGCAAGAGTGCTTCTGGATTTAATTGTGTATGTTTTTGCTTCGACGTTTCGGATCACACTTAGTGATCCCTCATCAGGAAGAGGATGTTTATGGATTGGATTGCAAACTTACCCTTTAAAAAGGAGGATCAGGTGTGGGAAGGGTTGGTGAGGGGGGCAAGACAACAAGCAAAATATAATGAATTAAGTTAAAAACCAATAAACAAGCAGTGAAAGGAAATACCACATAATAATATAATAAAGAATAACAAAATAAACAATTAGGAAATATATGAGAGAAGTGAATAGAGAGTGATGTGATATATCCTACAAATAATCTGTATAATGTGTTTAACATAGTAACAATGAGAATGTGTAATTAAGGAGCTAGATAAATAAATATCTATAAATAACTATATGATAGACAATAACACACTAAATCAATGTGCAAAGAAATAAAATTAATGCAGTATAAGATCATATATATGAATATATATTTGACAGAGTACAAAGCAAGGAACAAAATGACCAATCTGGAAAGAGGCAGCAAATTGAAAAAGGAAATCTGAGAATTGCAAAAAAAGAAAAATATAAGAGATGAAACAAATTAACTACATGAAGTGAACCTAAGTAAATACAAGAAGGGATCAAAAAGAAGAAATGAAAGGAATAAATTACAAAGAAGGAACCCGATTAAATTGGGTAAGAAGCAAAAGATAGAAATGAAAAGAAAGGAAGAGGAAATCTAATCTATGAAGCAAGTATAATAATATAAATGTCAGAGAGACACGAAAGTTAAATATGTGAAAAAGAAAACTAAATACATAAATATAAAATAGAATGACTTTGTGAGATGAATAATAAATAAAGATAACACGTGAAAGTAACAAGAAGGATAAGAAAGTATATATATATATATATAAATAAAGGGATGAAAGAGGAAATCAAACAAAAGAGTAAAAATGAAAAAGGTATAAAATAAATGAAGATTACTACAATGAGTATGAGCATATATTTGTGCAAAGACATAACTCTATCAATAGACAAATAGTCTAACTATATACTATATATTTACAAATATATGTAACAAATAAATGTATTATACAAATGACACACAAGCACCAACTAATAGTCTTATCATACCAAAGCGAAAGCATAATAGAACAATGACTAAAAATAAATATATAAACAAGCAACATAGAAATGTATAAGAAGCATAAACATATACATTTGTAAGTATCTGCATGCGTATATACAAAAACATGTGTATCTATCGAAGTATGAAAATATAAATGCACAACTATAGATGTGCATAGAAGTAAACAAATGTAAGAACCTACTTGAGTGAATGGTACCAGACGAAGGGGGGCACAAAGCTAGGGGAAACACAAAGGGGGAAAAAGAAAGAAAATAAAGTAAGGCAGGTGACAGAGAGGGAAGGGGGATGGAGACGAGAAGCAGAGGACACCATGGAGGAAAACAAAAAAGAGTAGGGGAAGGCAAGTTAAGGTGAAGAGAGAGGTAGGTTGGTGGCTAAAAAAGGGGGGGGGGGGTTGATTGCAAGGGGGCCGGAAGAATCACTAAGGTCTAGGGTGAGACTGGAGGGAGTTTAATAAAGGTTGCCAGATTGGGCTAAGCTGCCACCCTTCATCACGATTGAGATTGGAGGGGTGACATTTAATGAAGATGGCTTCTTGGAGTTTCCTCTTAAAGAAACAATCTTCCTTCACGAGGACTTGGGTGTGCTCAAGACAAATGTGGTGGTTGGTATTGTAAGAGTGCTCGGCGATAGCAGATTTGGAGACAGGATCATGCCTAATGTCTGCGCTATGTTCTTTGATCCTGGTGCTAATGGATTGACCCGTTTCACCAATGTATGTGGTCCCACAGGAGCAGACAATCTTATAGACCCCAGAGTTGATTAGATTACTTCTGGGATCTTTGGCAGAAGGGATAAGGTTTCTAAGGGTGGAGACCGGTTTGAAAGTACATAGGAGGCCTTTCTTGTGTAGGATTTTTGAGATTTTATTTGAGAGGCCCTCTATGTATGGGAGGGTAGCTACCCAAGTATCATTTGGGACATCAAGATTGGGCTTCGGATTGACTTGACTTTTGGCAAGATTAAAGGCTCGAGAGATACATTTATTGCGATAACCATTCAGTTTAAACACTTGGGATAGGTGGGAGAGTTCTTGCTCAATGTGTTCATCATCACAGATGCGATAAGCCCGAGTGGCTAGTGTCTTTAGGACATAGGGCTTTTGGGCAGGGTGGTAGTGGGAAGAAGCATGGAGGTAAAGGTCTGTGTGGGTAGATTTTCTATAGACACTCCGAGCGAGGGAACCATCATTCTTCCTCATGATAAGGACGTCTAAGAAAGGAAGTTTGTTGTCAATTTCAAGCTCTTTAGTGAATTAAATACAATTCAATAGACTGTTGAGGTGAGATTGGAAAAGCTCTAGGTTATCAAGGCCACGAGGCCAACATATGTTGGTGTCATCAACATAGCGCTTCCACCATCTCGGCTTGAGGGGGAAGGAGTTAAGGGCTAACTCCTCAAAGTGCTCCATGTAAAGGTTGGAAACCACAGGGGATAAGGGGGAACCCATAGTAACTCCATCAGATTGTTCATAGACCACATCTTGGAAAGTAAAGAAAGTGGAATGAAGGCTCAATTCAACAAGAGAAGCAATTTCATCATTGGTTTTCCGTCTAATTAGCTCCAAAGAGTCCACTATAGGGACTTTGGTGAACAAGGACAGCACATCGAAGCTGACTAGGACCTCATGATCCTCCACCTTTTTGTCATGTATGAATTCAAAAAAGTGAGTAGAGTCTTTTATGAAGGTGTTGGACTTGCCCACTAAGGGAGATATTAACTTGGCAAGAAAGGCGGCCAACTTGTAAGTGGGGAAATTTGTGGTGTTGACGATAGGTCTGAGAGGTATGCCAAGTTTGTGGATTTTAGGGACGCCATAGATACGCAGGGTGACTTCCTTATTAGGAAGGAGATGCTTCTTGGTGAGGTTGTCGAATGAGGAAAGGGCAATAGATTGCTTAACTTTATTAAAGACCTTAGAGATGGGGTTGCGAGAAAGGACTCTGTAGCTACCACTGTTGGTTAGGTGGTTGAGCATCTTGGCTGTGTAGTCCTGTTTGTTGAGAATGACAGTGGTGTTCCCTTTATCCACTTTGGTAATTACAATATCATCCTTTCTCGTGAGTTTTTTAAAGGCATAAAACTCATCCTTGGGAACATTCCAAAGAAGGCGTTTAGCATGTCTTAGTGCCACTGTACAATCTTGTCTGATCTCATCAGCAATGTTGACAGGTAGAGATCGGATGACATTTTCAATCTCAATCAAGAAGTCTATTTTAGGGATGGATGAAGGGGTGATTGCAAAGCCCAACCCTCTTTTTAGGAAGTTGAGGGCAAGAGGGTCGATATGAAGATTAGAAAGGTTTACTACGAGTTTGTCCTCCCAAGTTTTGATGATATTTGGGGACAAAGACCCACTACACGGCTTGGAAGAAAAGGTGGTGCTGGCAACGTCATGAGGGATAGAAGAGGTTAATGAGGACCAGACTTCGGTAGAGGGGAGAGCAGCATGTGATGAGGGAGGATCATCGGTTGAAGGCGGGAGGATCGAGATGGGGGAAAGAGGGATTAGAGGATCCACATGGAGGGAGATGGTCGGGTGGGAGAGACTAGGTAAAGTAGATGGGGACATAACATCGTAGACTGTGCTGGCGGGGCTAGGGGTGGAGTCAACGGCCATAGACAAGACTAGAGTACAATTCGGAGGGCTCGACAGCGGCACGGGGCGCAAGGAGGGGGTTGGAATAGACATCAAGGGAGAAGGTGTGAGGGGGACAGAAGGTGGTAGGAGAACATCAAAAGAAGTAGCCAAATCATCATAAATGAGTGAAACGTTGGAAGAATCTTTTTGAACAGATGCATGAATCTTTTTGAATAGATGGAGTTTCTTCTTCAAACGTTTCACGCATTTATGATGATTTGGCTACTTCTTCTGATGTTCTCCTACCACCTTCTGTCCCCCTCACGCCTTCTCCCTTGCTGTCTATTCCAACCCCCTCCTTATGCACTGTGCCACCGCTGAGCCCTCCAGATTGTACTCTAGTCTTGTCTATGACCATTGACTCCACCCCTGGCCCCGCCACCACAGTCTGTGACGTTATGTCCCCATCTACTTTACCTAGTCTCTCCCACCCGACCAGCTCCGTCCACGTGGATCCTCTAATCCCTCTCTCCCCCATCTCGATCCTCCTGCCTTCAACCGATGATCCTCCCTCATCACATGCTGCTCTCCCCTCTATCGAAGTCCGGTCCTCATTAACCTCTTCTATCCCTTATGACGTTGCCAGCACCGCCTTTTCTTCCAAGCCGTGTTGCGGGTCTTTGTCCCCCAATATCATCAAAAATTGGGAGGACAAACTCGTAGTAAACCTTTCTAATCTTCATATTGACCCTCTTGCCCTCAACTTCCTAAAAAGAGGGTTGGGCTTTTCAATCACCCCTTCATCCATCGCTAAAATAGACTTCTTGATCGAGATTGAAAATGTCATCTGATCTCTGCCTGTCAACGTTGTTGATGAGATCAGACAAGATTGCGTAGTGGCACTAAGACATGCTAAATGCCCTATTTGGAATGTTCCCAAGGATGAGTTTTATGCCTTTAAAAAACTCACGAGAAATGATGATATTGTAATTACCAAAGCGGATAAAGGGAACACCACTGTCATTCTCAACAAACAGGACTACATAGCCAAGATGCTCGACCACCTAACCAACAGTGGTAGCTATAGAGTCCTTTCTCGCAACCCCATCTCTAAGGTCTTTAATAAAGTTAAGCAATCTATTGCCCTTTCCTCGTTTGACGACCTCACCAAGATGCGTCTCCTTCCTAATAAGGAAGTCACCCTGCGTATCTATGGTGTCCCTAAAATCTACAAACTTGGCATACCTCTCAGACCTATTGTCAACACCACAAATTCCCCCACTTACAAGTTGGCCACCTTTCTTGCCACGTTAATATCTCCCTTAGTGGGCAAGTCTAACACCTTCATAAAAGACTCTACTCACTTTGTCGAATTCATACATGACAAAAAGGTGGAGGATCATGAGGTCCTAGTTAGCTTCGATGTGCTGTCCTTGTTCACCAAAGTCCCTATAGTGGACTCTTTGGAGCTAATTAGATGGAAAACCAATGATGAAATTGCTTCTCTTGTTGAATTGTGCCTTTGTTCCACTTTCTTTACTTTCCAAGATGTGGTCTACGAACAATCTGATGGAGTTGCTATGGGCTCCCCCTTATACCCTGTGGTTGCCAACCTTTACATGGAGCACTTTGAGGAGTTAGCCCTTAACTCCTTCCCCCTCAAGCTGAGATGGTGGAAGCGCTACGTTGATGACACCAACATATGTTGGCCTCATGGCCTTGATAACCTAGAGCTTTTACACTCTCACCTCAACAACTTGGTGAATTGTATTCAATTCACTAAAGAGCTTGAAATTGACAACAAACTTCCTTTCTTAGACGTCCTTATCATGAGGAAGAATGATGGTTCCCTCACTCAGAGTGTCTATAGAAAATCTACCCACACAGACCTTTACCTCCATGCTTATTCCCACCACCACCTTGCCCAAAAGGCCTGTGTCCTAAAGACACTAGCCACTCGGGCTTATTGCATCTGTGATGATGAACACATTGAGCAAGAACTCTTCCACCTATCCCAAGTGTTTAAACTGAATGGTTATTGCAATAAATCTATCTCTCGAGTCTTTAATCTTGCCAAAAGTCAAGTCAATCCCAAGCCCAATCCTGATGTCCCAAATGATACTTGGGTAACTACCCTCCCATACATAGAGGGCCTCTCAAATAAAATCTCAAAAATCTTGCTCAAGAAAGGCCTCCTATGTACTTTCAAACCAGTCTCCACCCTTAGAAACCTTATCCCTTCTGCCAAAGATCCCAGAAGTAATCTAATCAACTCTGGGGTCTATAAGATTGTCTACTCCTGTGGGACCCCATACATTGGTGAAACGGGTCGATCCATTAGCACCAGGATCAAAGAGCATAGCACAGACATTAGGCATGATCGTGTCTCCAAATCTGCTCTCGCTGAGCACTCTTACAATACCAACCACCACATTTGTCTTGAGCACACCCAAGTCCTCGTGAAGGAAGATTGTTTCTTTAAGAGGAAACTCCAAAAAACCATCTTTATTAAATGTCACCCCTCCAATCTCAATCGTGATGAAGGGTGGCAGCTTAGCCCAACCTGGCAACCTTTATTAAACTCTCTCCAGTCTCACCCTAGACCTTAGTGATTCTTCTGGCCCCCTTGCAATCAACCCCCCTTTTTTTAGCCACCAACCTACCTCTCTCTTCACCTCAACCTGCCTTCCCCTACTCTTTTTTGTTTTCCTCCATGATGTCCTCTGCTTCTCCTCTCCATCCCCCTTCCCTCTCCGTCACCTGCCTTACTTTATTTTCTTTCTTTTTTCCCCCTTCGCGTTTCCCCTAGCTTTGTGCCCCCCTTGGTCTGGTACCATTCACTCAGGTAGGTTCTTACATTTTTTTACTTCTATGCACATCTATAGTCGTGCATTTATATTTTCATACTTCGATAGATACACATGTTTTTGTATATATGCATGCAGATACTTACACATGTATATGTTTATGCTTCTTATACATTTCTATGTTGCTTGTTTATATATTTATTTTTAGTCATTGTTCTATTACGCTTTCACTAACTTTGGTATGATAAGACTATTAGTTGGTGCTTGTGTGTCGTTTGTATAATACATTTATTTGCTTACATATATTTGTAAATATATAGAATATAGTTAGATTATTTGTCTATTGATAGAGTTATGTCTTTGCACAAATATATGCTCATACTCATTGTAGTAATCTTCGTTTATTTTATACCTTTTTCATTTTTACTCTTTTGTTTGATTTCCTCTTTCATCCCTTTCTTTATATATATATATATAGCTACTTTCTTATCCTTCTTGTTACTTTCGCGTGTTATCTTTATTTATTATTCATCTCACAAAGTCATTCTATTTTATATTTATGTATTTAGTTTGTTTTTTCACATATTTAACTTTTGTGTCTCTCTGACATTTATATTATTATACTTGCTTCATAGATTAGATTTCCTCTTCCTTTCTTTTCATTTCTATCTTTTACTTCTTACCCAATTTAATCGGGTTCCTTCTTTGTAATTTCTTCCTTTCATTTCTTCTTTTTGATCCCTTCTTGTATTTACTTAGGTTCACTCCATGTAGTTAATTTGTTTCATCTCTTATATTTTTCTTTTTTTGCAATTCTCAGATTTCCTTTTTCAATTCGCTGCCTCTTTCCATATTGGTCATTTTGTTCCTTGCTTTGTACTCTTTCAATATATATTCATATATATGATCTTATATTGCATTTATTTTATTTCTTTGCACATTGATTTAGTGTGTTATTGTCTATCATATAGTTATTTATAGATATTTATTTATCTAGCTCCTTAATTACACATTCTCATTGTTACTATGTTAAACACATTATACAGATTATTTGTAGGATCTATCACATCACTCTTTATTCACTTCTCTCATATATTTCCTAATTGTTTATTTTGTTATTCTTTATTATATTATTATGTGGTATTTCCTTTCACTGCTTGTTTATTGGTTTTTAACTTAATTCATTATATTTTATTTGTTGTCTTGTCCCCCTCACCAACCCTTCCCACACCTGCTCCTCCTTTTTAAAGGGTAAGTTTGCAATCCAAACCATAGACATCCTCTTCCTGATGACGGATCACTGAGTGTGATCCGAAACGTGGAAGCAAAAACATACACAGTTAAATCCAGAAGCACTCTTGCATTCAGTACTCCAGTTGTTCGACTATTTAATTCAAATTGTGATAAGGTGATAGTGACTGATTCATTAGTTCCAAGATTGCTTTACAGAATGCTCTCCTTGATTCGATTAAGCTATATTATATCATTAATCATTAAGCTTTATAACAAAGTTGATAAACAAAGAGGATGCTGTTTGATGCTTTAGCTCTTCAACTGAATTCAGAAAACTTGTGAAGAATATAAGAATCTTTGGCATCTCCAGGCTTCAACCACTGTGAGAATTCTGTTTTTCTATTCGAATGGTATCCTGGTGAAGTATATCCCCCTGTATTTGATCTGTAAAATTCCATGAAAATTAGTCTTCCTCTTCTAAGTTCTCTACAAAATGTTGACATTGTAGGAAGTCGGTTTGTGGACTTCTCAGACATATAAATTAAAATTTTATTTGCTTTGAGGGGTTTCTTTTATATATAAAGAAGTTCTCTTTTGACATTAGAAATTAAAAGTGCAGAAACATAATGAAGTAAAACAAAGCATTTGGGGCTTTTATGTTTGATTGGAAGTAATAAATGATCTCTTGAAATATCATATGATAAGATACATGAATAAAATTTAAATACATGATTCCCTGACACTGTCTGACAAGTTCACTAGCTATCCAAGCGATCTTGAAGGCAAAGTGCAGGATATCTGTTTTTCCATGTGTTTGAACATTGTGGGTTCTGCATGTTATAAGGCTAAACTTTGCTTGTAAAAATGACAACCATAAATATCAGTCCAACTTTCCTTTGCAATGTGATATTCATGTTGCAATTTCTGTATAAAATTATTGTCTTTTAGACTAGTTCAAGAGATGACATTCTGTTTTTTGTGACACTGGTATTAAAGATCCTTTAGGAGATATCTGCTTTTTTTTTTGAGTACTTTGCAGGGTTTATGAATTATAATAAATTTAACTGTTGTTGCCTTCATATATTTTTATTTTGGTCTTTGTGTTGGAGTTTCTGGGACATGAGGCAATCTTTCTACAGTGTTCAGCTCTCTAATTCTCAGGTGGAGTCTTCATTAAAGAATGCAAAAGGTGGTTTGACTTCACGCTAGATAACCCCCTCTTATGCAGCATCTAAGAAGCCTTCGGCAACAACACCTAAATCTCCACCATCTTCAAGGTCTTCTCTACTCCTTCATCAAGGTCATCCATATCTGCATAAACCCTTATCCACATCAGGACAGCGGTCATCTACACCAGCACAACACTCATTTACACCAGCACAGAGGCCATCTACAACATCTTAGAAGTCATCCACCCCAAGGCTTACACAGAATAATCCTCCCCCAGGGCGCTCTTCTGTAAGCAAAGCTAGTACCATGCCATCTAGAAATCCAGCTTTATCATGAGGAATATCACCCATTGTCAAGTCAAGACCTTTGCAGCCATCTTCAATAGCTGTTTTTTCACTTGAAACACCTTCAAATTTAAGGACTGACATGCCAGGGTGGTCAACATCTGCTAATAGGGGCAGACCTGGAGCATCCAGCTCTGCACGGTCTAATACTGTAGCTTCTACTTCAAGCAACAAGCCAACGAGGCAGACATGTTCTACTAGCATGATAAGAGTAAGAGTTTCAAATGACAGCCTTAATGGAAATAAGTCTAGTTTGCCAACCAAGAAAAATAGTAACGGCAATCAAGGCGCAATGCCAGCTGTACTTCGCAGCAAGATGGTAGAGAAATTGATGAACACAAGAAGATCTACCCCTCCAGGAAAAGTAGAGGAAGCTACTAATCAGTTTGTTGGTTCTACATTGAACACCAAAATGTCAGTGAAGTCAGTAACATCTCAATCCGGTGCTGGCTTTGGCAGGACAATCTCAAAGAAATCCTTGGATATGGCTCTCAGGCACATGGTATGTATGATCCAACAGTCTCTCATGCAAATAACTGCCTCGTTCTGCATTTTGCTGCAGCATTCTTGTATTGCTTGCAATTTTTACAGTTGCCATCCTAGGTAATATTATACCATGCAGCATTTTGCTAATCAAGCCCCATGGAATGCATACCTCTGTTGCAATTATGTGAGAATGTGCATACTGATGCTTAACATCAGTAGGAAGTGATATTTTTGGACTGCTTATTTTCAGCATATACGGGGAAGCATGGGAAGCAGCATTAGGCCTCATATGAATGACATTCCAGCATCATCTCTGTATAGTGTTCGGTCAGGTCCAGGAGCCACTAAAAGCAAGTCAAGTGGCATATCCAGACCTCCAACAGCCACTAGTAGCAATGCAATTTCAGAGTCTAGTGCAAGGATTTACCCAGACCCTGATGGTATCAAGTTTGATGAAGATGGATTTGGTAGTGACAGAGGAAGCAAATCCTCTCGAGCTAGTTGGCAAGATAGTCTTCACTCCAAGGGAGATGCAAAGAACACAAACCGGTTACTCAGTGAAGAAACTACAGAGGATAGAGATGATCAATCTCTCATTTCTGATCAAGGATCTGAAATGTTATCTGATCCAATGGATGATGTTGCAAGAGCATTAATAACTTTTGAATATAATAATGGTAAAATTGGTATAGATTACTGATAGCAACACTGCTGCCTAATATATGGCAACCATTTGGGTTTGATGGTTGGGTGTTTACGCCAATAATGTAATCACAAAAATGCTTCTATTATTAGCATTTGGGCTAATTCTTTTCTACTCGAGAACCACAGATGGTGGTATTCTGGTTTAGATACCTCCAAATGCAAAGGTGCAATGATGACATTGTATCTTCAAAAAATCCTTTGTATGACTTAGATCCTTTTTGGGATTAATTTGAAGGACTCAGCATGGATCTGTGGTGTTTTTTTTTAATAATAGAAAACTCGTCTAAAATTGTATCTGCCCTATGATTTTAGTCCCTATGAATTATTTTTTGGAAATCTCATTAGAAGGAAACTGTTTGCAACAATTGCTCAGATTTAAAAGAATGCCACATGCAAATGGAGAGAGTCACGTATTGAAGTTAAGTATCATTATTATCTAAGACTAGCCTTGGTTTAGCCCCACATTTGGCCAAAATAGTATGCAGTAAGTTGAGAGTGGTATTCCAACTATAGCATTGGAATCAGATTTCCTACTTCACCTAGGAATTTGACTCATCCAAATACTTGGCAAGTCTTGTAAGCAATGATGATGTTGATGGGCATTTCTTCTTAAAATGCCTAATCCTTACATTAAGTATAGAGCGTCTCCTAGACCCAATCCAACCCATCCAATTGCCTAGCCCCGTCTAAAACATGGTATAAATTTTTATGCATGATAATAACTCGGTGCACCTCTACATCTAAATGAAGGTGTAAGTAAAATAAATACTTTTCTACAAGCAATCTAGATTTAATTAAAATGATTAAATCTATCAAATACTAAATAAAATTTAGATAAAAGGATTGAGTAATTGATGCAATTGAAGAGGGATTATATGTTTATTGATTTTTGATATGGGGGATGTCAGGTTTGTTGTTGCCTAACTAATGAGTTGAAAAAATGATTAGAATTAGAAACCAAAGCAAAAATCACAAATGAATAAGATATAACAGAGCTTTGCCAAAATATGTGCTATTGTGGCTAGGGTTATGTCATGCGACCTAGTCAAAGATTGGATTGTGTTGTGTGGTTTAGATTGTATGATGCAACTTGTTCATCTACTAATGTGGCCTTTTGAAATTGCTTGCTTGTACTTTGGACCTATTTTTGAATGGGGTTGTGTTTAGAAGCACATTAAGGCTTGCTTCAAGATGAGAGGAGTTTGTGTTGTTCGAAATTGACAAGCACAATGTGAGTGAGTCAGACCTCAGGGCAACACATTTGGCTGCACCCTTGGTAATAGGCTTTCGCCTAGTCACTCCTGCTCTTGTGGCAAGTGCCAGTTGAGTAGGGGTGGAACTAACGAGTTGTTTTGTTCACAAGGAGCAAAACATTGTGGGTGTGTCGTTCATAATCGACCCAAGCACAATGTGAGTGAGTTAGACCTTGACACAACACATGAATTGAATCCTTACTAAGGTGCTTGCCTTAATCACTCTTGCTCTCGTGGCAAAAGCCAATTGAGTAGTGGTGGAATTGAGGGGCCCGTGTTCTATTCTCCAGGAAGTAGAACGTCACAGATAGCGGTTGGATCGATCACATGATTGTTTTAAATGGGTTGTTGTTGAATGTTGTGATTATTGACGTTTTGATGTTGATGGATGAATCCTTGGAGGGGAGTTGTTATTCTAATGTGACATAGAGAGTCATTTGCTTTGATTCTATTTAGTTCGTTTGTCACAAAGGGAGAAAATGCATCTAGTCTTCTTTGTTCTAAGTCGATTAATTCCTCAAGGAGTCTAAGTTCTCTTGCTCAAACCTCCTCTTGATGTCTTTGTTCGTTATGTTGTTCTATTTGCCTTAAAATTTTTGCTTGCTCGACTTCTTCCTCAATGGGGTTTTCTTGGATAGGGAGATTCTCCTCGATTTCTGCTAAGATTGATTTAATCCAATGTTCTTTTAGACCTAGGAAGATTGAGTATTTGCGTTGAGTGAAGGAAGAGGGATGTTCCATTTTTGATTGTTCTATTGAAAGTTTTGTACCTCATAGTGAAATTGAGAATTTGTTTAAACATTGAAAGCTTTATACCTCGTGATGAATTGAGGGTTTGCTTTGTTGTTGTTTTTATGCTTAAATGATTTTCTAATGCAATTTACTTCTAAATGCATGCAACTATGTTTTTGTATTTTCCAGCGCTTTTAAATATGATTTAATTACTAAGAAAAATAAAACTTTCTATATGCAAATCTGAATGGATTTTCTCTAATGCAATTTGTCTATGTTTTTGCTATTTTCGAGATTGATTTGTTAAATGAAGTCATTCTAACAAATAAATATTTGTAGCTATTTTAACAATGTAATGAACTTAAAACTAGATCTAGAAAAGGAAATAAACCAAGAGAAAATAAAAGCCAAGTTTTATTTCTCAAGGGCAAGGGTGCTTGCTAATTACTATTTCTAATCTACAAATCAATAAAAGAACTTGTAATCCAGTGAAAAGGCACCAATGCCAAGCATATGTCCTTAATGATCCAACTTTGATTGGTAACTTCCTTTGCAACAATTAGGTACTCCACTTGATGATAGGAAATGATGAGGATTTGAGGGAATTTTGTAATGAGATAGAAGCTTACAAGATTTAACACACAGAAAGTAAAAGGATCACATGGTCTTGTGTAGAGCATGAAAATGCTATAGGTCTACTTGGCATATGCTTGACTCTTAAGAGGGAATTGGCTTAAAGAAATGCAAAAAAGCAAAAGAATATCAACCTCCTATTAGGAGTGAGAGCTTTGAAGCAAAATAGAAGATGAAGGAAAATAGCCTCTAAGAAGAATGCAAGCATGCAAATGAATTTTCACCTCCAAGGGGGAAATTGGCAATTGAAAATAAGAAGCTTTGGAAAACTAAAATAAAAGGTTCTCAAAGTCCTGTATGAGCATATGAATGCTAATGGGGATGCTATGCATAAGCTTGATGAAGCAAGAATACATGAAAACAACCTCCTCTAAAAATAAGAGAGGGAAGTGGGGGGTGGTATTTATATGTAGAAAATGGTCACAATGAGAGGGATAAAATCAAATAGATAAGAAGGGAAGAGTGAGATTATAGAAGATTGGTTTGACAAATTACTAAAATTGAGAGAGAGTTACTAAAATGATTGGGAGTTAACATAGAGTGATTGGGATCTCACAATCAGTTAGTGGAAGTAGAAAATAAATCATGGAAGGAATAAATTGCAATAAAAAATCAAAAAGAAAAAGTTAATTGGGAAAATTGAAAGAAATCATGTGGGCCAAAACACAATAGGTTCGCCCCTTTTGGGAAGTGGGTCATCCATTTTGCCAATGTAGGTTGCCTAGGCAACCTTGCAACTTAAGGATAGGTTGCCCAAGTGACCCTCTTGTTGAGGATCTAAAAGGGTTGTTAGACAATTGCAAAGTCTTTGGAACTTAGTTCAGGGGTTGGAAGGAGGGAAAACACAATGGGACATGTCATCAAGAGTGAGATTGCTGAGAAGAGTGTAAATCATGCCATCGTGGTTGTGATTAGGACCCCTATATCATTATTAGACTGCCATGTAGGCCTATGCACCTTTACTTACATGGTGATGGTCATGTTGTTATGGATTGTTTGTGTGTTGTGTTGATGGTTGGTAATGCTATTGTGATTGACTAGATGGAGTTGAGTAGTTAACTCTCACAGTAAGTTCAGGTTGGCATTTCCAATTTCTCTTATGATTTTGAGGTCCTATCTAGTTTCCTCACAAAAGTAGTTTTTGACTTGACCCTAAATTTGAAAGATTCTTGTGATATGGGCCCTTGGTGATTCGTTTGATTTGTTGCAGGATTCATTTTTGCTCTTGAACTATTTCTTTAGTGGGATTTTCTTGGGTTGGCAGGTTTTCCCTAATCTCATCTAAGATTTCCTTGATCTATTCTTCTCTCATTCTAGGTCACAATGAGTGTGAACATTGAATTAGGAAGAGGGATGAATATTTGTGTTGAGTGCTTTGTGTTGAGATCAAGTGTTTTTTGTCTCTTTCAAGTGTTTTTGTAGTCTTATGAGGTTTCTAAATGCAAGTGATCTATATGAATGTAGGAAACTAATTTATCTTTTTGTGTTTTCTTGAAATGTAAAGATTATCTACTTACAACTTGCTTGAAATAAAATGTTAAATAGATGCAACTCTATAAGACTTTTTCTAAGATGCAATTTTCTATGTTATGTGTTTTGATTTTTTGATACAATCTAATCTATTGAATGTAAATGTAACTTATCTACGATATTGTAAAACTAGGAAAATGTAATCTATTATCTAATTTGGTAAAGCAAGAAATTCTAAAAAAAAACTAACCAAGAAGAAATAATGAATTTACTTCCTCGAGGGCAAGAGAATTTTCTAATTAGTAGTAATTTCTCAAAAATGAAAGAATATGGAAAACATGCTTAGCACCAATGTAGACTTGTGTCCTCAAGGATCCAACTTGGTCTGTATTCCTCTTTGTAGTAGTTGGGACCTCCGCTTGATGATAGGGAAACAAGGATGTGAGAAAAAATGGGATTGATATGTAAGAAGCTTTAGAAGCTTGGAAAAAATAGAAAGTAAAAGGCACACATAGTCCTGTAGATGCATTAGATGCCTATGGGGTTGCAATGCAAAAAGTTTGATCCTCTAGAGGTGATTCATTGTGGGAATGAGAGCCCTTAGCAATGAAAGCAAGAATACAAAAAGATAAATAACCCCCTAAAATAGATGGTGAGGGGGTATTTATAGTTGGAAAATCAACACCAATGGTGGGCTTGATTGGGAGGGGACTAAAGAGTTGATTGGGAGATCACATAGAATTAACTGTGAGTGAACTAAATACTTGTCTTAGAGTTAAGGGGAGAGGAAAAATAGCTAGGATTGGAAATGACTCTCAATCATGAGCTAAAATTGAAGCCAATTGGCTGAAACTAAAAGATATCATGCATGCTAAAAGATGACAGGGTTACCCCTTTCAGGAATAGGGTCACCCATTTTCTAGGGTAGGTGGCCTGGGTGACTCTACAACTTAAGGATAGCATAGGTGACCTTATGGTCTCTTAGGTGACCCTCTGGTTGAGGATTTGCAAAAGTTTTTTCTAACAAAAACAAGGTTTGAGAACTCCATTTGAAGGTAGAAGAAGACGATTAAGGGGATAAATAGGTTAGGAAAAGTGTCATCAAGCTTGAAACTATTGAGATAAAGTGTAATTCATGCCTTCGTGGGTCATGAAATGGATTGTTATATCATCATCGAAATGCCATGTCACGCTGTGCGATTTCGAGCACTTATATATTTTCCCTCTCAGAGATGGTAGTCTACATATCATTCCTAAAAAATGACATAGTGGGACCCATACTTGCACTTACCTTTATTGCTATCCCATATCTAGACTTGCAAAACAAAGATTGGCATACTAACTAAAGTGTATTTAAATGAATAATCAACTCAAAGTGTGAAATAAAGAGGAGAGAATGTACCTTAGATGTGTGAGTTTGAGTTTTACCTGTCTCACCTTTGCTTTGCCTTGATAACTTGTTAAGATGTTGAAAGAAACACAAATCAAAAGAAAATCTACTCTATAAATGCAAACTAAATGAAAAAAAGAGTCATTTCTACAAGCAAGGGTGAAGAGAAGAGAAGAAGAGGGAAAGAGAGAAAAAATGATGAAATAGTGACGAAACCACACAATATAGTAGCCAACAGAAAGCTTGTGATGAGGGGAATGAGACCATGGCTACCATTCAGCCTCTCGCATATCCCTAAGTATGGAAAATGAGGAAAGCCTCTTCAAAAACCTAGTTTATCTTTTGTTAATTTCAACTTAAAAATGCATATTGTTCTTGAAATTTCCTTTTGCATCTGATTAGGTTTTTGGTTTGCACTATTTTTATGTTTCAATATTTTTAATTTATGGTTGATTTATACTATTTATAGGCTCACTGGGTCTCATTGGAGTGTGGCCTTGAGTAGGTTAGGTCACTCGGGTGACCCTAACACTTGAACTTGGGTCACCCGAGAGACCCTCCCAATTGTTTCTATTGGTGAGATTGAAGACAAATTTGACTTTTTCAAAGCTACTTTTGATCACGTTCACTAATTTATTACTGCTTTTTGAGTTATCTTTGATTTTTAGGGATTCTTGAGCATTTTGCAAGTTTTTATGATTTTCTATTTTTTAATTTATTTTTATGACTTTTATGATTATAACGAAGGTTTGACTTGGTGCTTGTCCTTTTTAGGAAACCTATATATGGTGGAATACCACCCATGAGAAGGCTTGGTATATGGATGCACTAGAGGCATTGTCTTATGTAGATCATGCCACTCTTCAGAGGATTAGTTTAGCTCAAGTGGCTCAGATATTGATTGTGTATCCTTCATCTTGCATATGCTGTGATGTTCTCACCTATTGGGACACTAATCGAAATACCTCCTAATTTCCTTCTGCTTTAAGAGAGTGGACTATCAATCTCTATAATGTTTACCACATTCTTGGTGTTCCTATTTATGGGGAACATCTTATACTACTAGAGAGGGAGTCAGAGCGAGAGAGATTAGCTTGGGCAATTGAGATGGGAGAGACTTGACTTGGTGATTGTCTTTGAATTTAGCTTACTTCTATCCCTAGACTTACCATTCTACCCTTGCGAAAAGTTCTTATTGGTCTAATTGCCACCCACTTGTCAAGAATCAAGAAGGTTTTGATTCTTAGGTGGTGTTGGATGCCAATCATTTAGCAACTAGAGAGAGGAAAAAATTATGCATGGGGAGTTGACATATTGACCTTGGTCTACAAAGACTTTTATCAGATTTCACAACATCGAGAACCAGATTTCAATCATCCTTCCCTTGTGATGACATGGATCTTGGAGCACATTTTTCCATATCAGTGAAAGATGCCCCCTTTGGATTTGACTCTTTAGAGAGCTTTGAGATTGGGGAAAGTTAGTCACTTCGATGCCTTAGTGTAAGCAATTGCTACCATGACTGGCGGGGACTTATTGTAGATTCCTATATAGAGATGGAGGAACTATGGCCAAGAGATAGATCCATGTGATCCTATTGCAAAGGAGTTGCCCACTTGACATAAATGAATGACTTAGTGAAGATTCATCCTATCACATGAGTGTTGCAACAACTATAAGATAAATATCTAGAGGGTTTACCCCCAGTTCCCTTGTGCTATAGATCCATTCAAGAGTCAATTGATACATAGATAGGAGAACTTCCTTTGGTTCTGCTTATTCTAGGTGTTCTAATCATATGACCACTCTGAGGGCTAGGCCTAAGACAACACTAAGCTTGTACAACTCAAAGACTTGTGGAAGATGATGACGATCTTGATGATGAGTTTGATGAAGACTACATTCCTGGGATAGAAGAAGAGGAGGTAACATTATAGGGAGAGGAGGCAATGCCAAAGGAGGAGGGGGAGGCCCTAGGAGAGGCCACACTTGCATCCTAGACTATTTCATTCATGGATCCAATAGAAGATAAGATTAGGATAAGAGACCCCTCATGGTGTCTTAGAGATGCACGTGAGTACTACACTTGCTTACTCTTTTCTTCTTTCTATGTTTTCAAAACTTGCAATTTATCATTTATGCTCTTAATACTAGACTAACATTCCTCTTCTTGGTTTACTTATGACATATGAACTGTGGCTACTTGGCAAGAGCTAATTCACACTTTGTCAGTAGAAATCCTTACTCTTGTTATGGGATTAGCGAGTGGGCTTTTAGTTGATGTACATAGATCAACCATGGTAGGTAGGCACACTGACATCTTTTCCCCCATTTATCATGTCAACCAACATGTTGCATCTCAGTGGGGTAGATTCCATAACTTAGAGGGGGAGAATACCATTCCGCAAGAGATGGATTTAACCTTGGAGTTAAGTCGATGGACACCTTCTCGCTCATGAACATGGACAACTGGTAAGTCACATTCACAAATTCATACACAAATCCCTTCTTAGGTACACTAACAAAGGACTCCTAGACCTTTTGATATAACATATTGCAAGAGAAGACCATAGAGCAGGAGTATTGGAGGATCTATAGGCTAGAGTTGACATTGAGGTCATATGAGAGACCTACTTTTATTGTTTTAGGTTTTTTTATTTTCCCCCCTTGTATGGGGAGATCCATACACGTTTATGTGTATATATTTTTCTCTTTGGTTCCCTTGATGGAACACTTGTACTCAGACATTATTACATGTTTATGACACTTTATTTGATGATTGGGATTGGTGTTGGTCTATGATTTATTGTAGTTGACATTATTTACTTCACTTCTCTCTTGTGCATATGGATAGTTTTAGAATTCTTGTGTTTATTTATAGATGTCTGATGCTAGTGTACTAATAATATTTTTTTTGTAGATATAAATGAGATGAATGTGAACCTTGCATGAATTACATGATGTATGAGACTATATAGATGTGATGCATTGTATATATGGGCTATATTTGATGTTTTTTGATGGATGCAGTTTTGTGACTTTTTTCTCATTTTATATATGATATGCATGTGGAATTGATAATGTGGTTGCTCTTTAGTAGGATTTTTGACCTAGGGGATTATTGGTTGATCAGCATAGGGTGACTCACAAAACTTTGAGGATGAGATTTATTAGGGAATAAAATGGGAGTTGAGAAGGTAATGGAGAAATTTTTGATTTAAGTTACACAAGAGGCTAAAAATTGATCCTTATATAGACTAAACACTTAAACTATCTTTTGACTTAGAAAACAACAAAGTTTATTGGTACCTTCTAGACTTAGGTCAAGAGAGATGGCCAATAGGTTAGACGTGGAGTAAATGATTTAACTCTTGGCAAGGATGGACCTAAAAACCAAGTTAGACTCTTTGTTGTTTCACCTACTTTGTGCATGTGTATGCTTAGCTTATAACTCCTTTTCTATTGGAATGCTAGCCCCATAGATTCAACCTTTTGGGTCTCCACTTGTGAGTACAAACATTTTAGCCTTTATTATATACATTATCTTGTTTCTACTTTTGACTTATTTGACATCACCCCCATAGTCTAACCCAATGCAATTAGTAAGATGCAAGGGCTCATTACCAAAGACTAGACTCGATTGTGGACATGCTATTTTTAACTTTGTAGAATTGGAGTTTTGACCCCTTTAACCTAACCCCATGCTACTAGGAAGAAGCAAGGTCTCACCATTAAAGGTTAGGTGAGGTGGATAAGGGACTAGGTGCAACTAAAAGAGTAATCGACTCCTAAGAATTCCTCCTTGTTGAGGAGAATTGAGGAGATCTACCTATTAAATTCTATAGGGTACTGTAGATTTGAAAATTTTCTTTGCTTAGGATCGATTGAATGACAACTAAGACCAGGGTCAGTTTACAACTAGATGTTTTAAAATTGTTGGGGATGCAAAGGGGAAGTAGTAATGATGATTTTGAGGAACCTGTGGCTTAGTAAGGCAACCTATATTGACAGCTTTAGACTCCTTACTAGGATGAAAATTGAACAAGAGAAAACCCATAAAAAATGCAATGGTGAATAGAATGTAATGCAAGAAAAAATGATTATTATTCTTTCCACACCTTTTTAATTTCTTTTAAATTTTTTTTGAACTATTTAATACTTTTCTCTTCCATATGTATTTTTTAAATGAAATGCATTAAATATTTCACTGAATTCTACACCTTCCATGGTGCACAAGAGATATGTTGTATTTCCAATATCTTCCTTAATTATGTAAGGACATTTCCAATCCTCTTGAAATTTTTGTTTGTTTTTGTCTTTATTCTTTAAACTTCCTTTACCGAGCATAATTTCAACAATCTTGAAAGGGCCAATTGGAACTAATTTTTCAGCTCTACTCATGCTTTCCTTTGAGGGTGATGGACTCATAAGATGAGCTAGGGAGAGGAATGCTTGCCCATGAGATGGGTCCCAATATAGGGTACCATCACTACCTAACAATTCTGTGAGGAGATCAAACTCATCTTGCATGTAAATTTTTACTGCCACACATTCTTGAATTGATTATAGAAATTGAAATAACTCAAAGGGAGTTTGGGGCTCCCTTAGTCTCTACGGGGAAATAAAGTTTATGGTGGTCTTACCATTAGATTCTGGACATAAATCCATTGAATAATCTACATATCATTATGACAATTCCAATACGATGGGGTTCTCCATTCTAATGGTGATACACAACTTCTTTCCTTTTTTGAACTCTCCTATACTCTCCTCATCTTCATAGATAAATTTCTCAACCATTTCAACTAAGACTTGGTGAGGCTTACACATCAGTCAATTACACAGAATTGGTGGGTGAGAGTTGGTTATTTGGATGATCCCTCAAAAATTCTTTGAATGAGACTTCAGGGTCATTTATTGATTCATTATTGATTGGTAGGGCATGCACATAGTCTTTAAAATTAACATAACTCCATTCTGTTGGTGGGGTCCAAGGAGTGTATAATTCAATAGCTAGCATTAGAAGAATATAAAAGTTGCTCAGTTAGAATAAGGTTGTGTAAGACTCATCTTGGGACATATCACTTTGTGGTTTCAATGAAGTATAACCTTCTAACAAATCCTCCTTTGCATTTGTGAAGATGTTGAAATCCATTTCTTGGATAGTGCAATTTAAGCTTGTCATGTTTATTTGGATTTGAAATGGCATGAGCCCCTTGGGAGAAGAGGCATCTCATTTTATATTACCTATAGTGTTTGAGTTGGCCTTCTTGGTTTAGTGGCCTCTTCTTATTCTTATTCTTCTTCCCCTTTCATAGTAATTTCAACCATGTTAATGTAATTTCCCCCCCACTCTTCTTCAACTAGTTCAAATATATAGATGTTCATGTCTTTTTCGTAAGGAATTGCTGCCAAGTTAAGGGGGAATACAATTTTGTTGAGTTAGGATCAAAGGGAAACTCTCTTATTATTTCATTTAACGTAATTGATTTGGAGGACTCTCCTTTTTCTATTGTTTTAATTCTTGGCTTCAGGGTGAGTTTGATGCTATTGTTGGTCTTTTTCAAATGCAAGACTTGAGGGGTAGGTTTTGACATTATGATTTTATTTGTTTATAACTCATAGTCTACAAAAATACCCACCTTTTTCTTTGTTGTGTCAGTATTCATCATGCTAAATGGCTGAAGATCACCCTTTGCAATGTAGATATTTCCTAGGTGAAGGAAGAAAATCTCTTGAAATAGCGTGGAGGGGACAACCTTCATTATATAAATCTAGGGTCTTCGCAACAACAAAAAATACCCTATCTCTTTGTCGATTATGTAGAAGGTTTTTGAAACCATTTTAGCCCTAGGGAGATTGGGAGTTGTCACTTGGATTTGCACCCTGTGTTGAAGCTTGTTTGTTGCAACAATCCAGTGAAACAAGGGAGTAATCTCAAGGTGTGGGACCCTGTAGATGAGATCAAACGTCCAGAGAAGGTTGGTTCCTCTTTCTAAATATAAGATTCAGAGAAAACTAAAAGATTAAACCTAATCTAACACCACAGGGAAAAGGGAAGAAGGAGAAAACTGAAAAGAGAAAGGTGATACACTAGGTTTAATGAAGAACACTCACAAAGATAAAATACACAGAATACTTTCACACAGCTAATGGATTCACACAAATCTTGCAGATCTTAATAGAGGTAAAGAATAAAACTAAATTGTAAGGAATTGAACATTCACAATATGGAATCAGTTTCAGAATTACATAGTGCTAAAGATATCAAGAAGAGGTAAAATAACCGGTACTATATTAATCAAAAGGAAAGATTACAACATGGTAGGGTTCTATTTAGAGCACAAGAAAAATAAGTCTCTACGTCTAACTCTCATTACATTGGCCTTTTTGCTATTTATAGCATTTTACATTGATAACACATTAATCTAGGTCACCTACTGCAATAAATTCACCCATGAGCCTGTTAAAAGATATTTCTACAGGCACTAGTAGAATTTTGGCAAATAAATGACTAGGTGACTAAAACTTTTAGTCACAACTAAAAATGACTAAATTCTACTAATTTTTTGTAACACAACTATAAATGACTAATTTGATCATCGGGTAAAAAACACAACTAAATAATTAGTCACACAAATAAAAATGACTAAATAATTAGTCACATGAATTGGTAATTTCCCTCTTCCCTACCATTTAAAATTTTTATTACAATTAAAAGTAATACCGCGTAAAACATTTCTCGCCTATCCAATTGATTCAGAAGTCAAAACCAGTTGATCTCGGATCCGTTGACCCCTCCCTGATCCAATGGTCTCTCTGATCGTATGTAGTGATTCAATCACCATATGAACTATCTATCATAGGGGCTGATCCATGAAACCCCATAAATCCATCTTGATGAAAATGACCCCTACTATTCTAAGGCTTTTCACCTGACAGAAGTAGAGGTAGGTTCGGGTGCGGGACCGCACATCTGACATGAGCACCCATAGAAATGGCAGGGGGGAGCAGCAAGAGGAGTAGGGGTAGTTGGAGCAGTTCTCTTTTTCCTAGTTAACTCTAGATTGTTTTGATGCCCTACAGCCCTGCACATTCTGATTCTTAACCTTGCTTCTTTGTCTCCGCTCTTTTTTAAATCTAAAATTTTGCCCTCCAATTTGGTTGTGTATGTGCATTTTAAGGGCTCCTTGGAGTCTTTGAAAAATTTGGGTGTCGAATAAGTTGCTTCTAAACATAATTTGTGAAGTAGATGTGGGTTTGAAGACTTTTCAGATTAACTTTAACCATTTGCTAAATTTAGCTCTATATTAGGGTTCTGAAAACATAGTAGTTTAGGAAGGGAGTTTTTTTTGAGAACCGTTTGATGGAGAAAGCGTGGGTTTTAAGTTTTGGATGCTAAATCTGACCATGGATTGATCTCGATATGATTTCTAAAATTAGGGCTTGACATGGGCTTTGGAAGTCATTCTTTTATGGCTTTGTTAGAGTTGTTTTATGGTGCAATTGAGGTGTTGTCGTTTTCGTGGCTGATTTTGGGTTTGTAGCAACCCATTCAGGTTTTTGAAAATTTGGGACTCCAAGTTGATGCTGTAAGTCAGGTGTGATTCTTTTTTGGTCTTGTTGGGGTTGTTTCATGGTGGAATTAGGTTTTTTTAGGAAAAAATTAACTTTGTGAGTATTGAGTATTGCTTAATGGCTCGGTTGGGGTTTTAATAATGGGACTGGGAGTTGGAATCAACTTTCTCTATTCTGTATGTTGTTTCCCTTAGTACTGATGTAAAATGTGGCATTAGAGTTTGGTGTATAGCGTAAAGTTTTGTTAGGGGTTGTAGTAGATTATGGTGTTGCAGCGACATTGTAAATGATTGCATTGTAGTTGAAACAATGTGTGGTGTAAATTGGTATTGTTTGGGATGAAGGTTGAACGAAAGAATTTCTATCAACTTAGCAAAAAGATTGTGGAGAGAGCTCAAATGAAAGAAAAATGAGGAAATAAATATGGTTTCTTAGACTTGGGAAGGGGAGCATCTAAGTGGAGACGGAAGAATGGAATTAACTATGGTAAGAAGGATAGGGGTTTGAAATGTAGTTGGATGTATCAGTGCTGTTCTGGCAGGGCAACATTGCATAATTATGAAAATTTTCGTAAGAGTTCAGTGCCAATGAGGGTTATATATTTTTGGAATGGCTCATGGAATGATTTTTCTGCCCAAGTTTTGGATTCTCTTAGGGTTGAGTTTTCGGTTGGCATGCCAACCGTAGAGTTGGTAATAGATGGTTCACCCTATCTTGTTGATTTTTTGCAATTGCTGCAAATAGATTTGAGGACATGCTGTCAAAGGTCAATTGCTTGGATTGATAAGAATGGCTCATGTTTTTTTCCCAAATTTATCATTGAGGGTAACATTGATGAAGAAGTAGCCCCTAAAGTTGAGGTTGAGATTGAAATTTGAATAAGCCCAAATGAGGCCTCAAATGCTGAGAATTGTGATGGAATTGTTGCCAATATGGAGGTTTCAAAAACTGAGCAAGTTTGTTTTCTCGGTAATTTTGGAGTTTCAAAAACTGAGAAAAATAGGCTTCCCGATCAGTTAAAGATTTTGTCCAAGGTTCCAAATTTGAAGCTTATGGCTAATGTGGTATCCATCAATGGCCCCAATTTAAATGAATTCATCAAGAAATCTTTAGTCGAGGGTCTCACTAGTGCAAATGAATTTGAGAAGGATTTTGGCAAATAAATGATTTATTAATTATGGTTTTATGATGATCAAATGTTTTATTTAGAAGGGGTTAATATGTGGCATTTTGTATGTGCAGGAAGAATAGATTGTGATGCAACATTCAGGTATGGACGGTTCAGGCAAACTTGGATTGCTATTAGTGACATAACCAGGTTAGAGAGTACCTTAAGCTGGTTTGAAACACTTCTGGGTGTTTTCGCTCGGAAGTAGAACCTAAGTATAGGAATACAAACGTCGGTGGACATCAAAAATCATAAATCTACTAGTCCAATTTTGGATCCAATTTGAGGTCATGAATATCAAACAAAGAAAGTTCCTACATTCTAAAGATAAAATCATAAATCTGCTGGTCCAATTTGAGATCCAATTTGAGGTCACGAAGCTCTGATAGAGAAAGTTCCTACATTCTAAAGATAAAATCATAAATTTGCTTGGTCCAATTTGAGGTCCAATTGTAAGGATTTGTCTTTTTAATTATACTTTCTGACATTTGTCTTGATACAAATTGTTGCTTTAGAATTATGGTATTGCTTTTCTTCTAATGTTTTCAACCCTCATTATGGTATTGCTTTGGTTAAGAACTTTAAATGTTTGGCTATGCGCACAGAGAATGTACATGAAGTGAAAACTTCCTTACAAAGCAATTACCACAACAAAGTTTGACATGAATTGCACTTGCTATTTTATTCTGATATAGATATGTTCTAACCTATAGTTAATTGTTGTAGCATAACAGATAGTCTAAATAGTTGTTCATATACCATTGTTTCTAATTCAAAACTGCTATACCTTATTCTAGGAGCAAATCAAAGGGGGAGTCTATACATAAGACACCATTGTTTCAAATTCAAAATTGTTGGTTCTTTCACAATTGTTTGCTTCATTCATTTGATCTAAGACAATGTACTATATAGAAGATGCTCTCAAAATTATAGTAAAATCTTTTATTCCAAAAAGATTGTTTAGAATCTTCCCATCATAACAATGAACAGAAGTATCAGTTATTAACCTAAACTTTGCAAGAGTTTCATCAAATTCTACTTTTCCACTCTCTTTTCCATTCTAAAATTTATTCCCAATTTCATCCATGAAGAACTTCCTCAGCATGTAGATCTTGCTGTTAGCCATAACTTTAGTAGGTGTTGAGGATAGCTTCGAGTTTTTACCCAAGTAGCAATTGACAAAATTCAGCCTTACCAGATACAATGTGTTGAAAAGCTCTTTGAAGTTATTATGGAAAAGAGTTCCTGAGAGTATAATGTACAGTTTTGAATTAACCTTTTTGCATGAATTTGATTGTTGACCGAATTCGGCCTTACTAGATACAATGGAATTCATGCAAAAAGGTTAATTCAAAACTGCACATTATACTCTCAGGAACTCTTTTCCAGAATAACTTCAAAGAGCTTTTCAACACATTGTATTTGGTAAGGCCAAATTTTGTCAATTGTTGCTTGGGTAAAAAATCAAAGCTATCCTCAACACCTAGTAAAGTTATGGCTAACAACAGGATCTACAGGTTGAGGAAGTTCTTCATGGATGAAATTGGGAATAAAATTTAGAATGGAAAAGAGAGTGGAAAAGTAGAATTTGATGAAACTCTTGCAAAGTTCAGGTTAATGATTGATGCTTTTGTTCATTATTATGATGGGAAGATTCTGAACAATCTTCTCGGAATAAAGGATTTTACTATGATTTTGAGAGCATCTTCTATACAACAGGTTGTCTTAGATCAAATAAATGCAGCAAACAATTGTGAAAGAACCATCAATTTTGAATTTGAAATAATGGTGTCTTATGTGTAGACCCCCCTATGATTTGCTCCTAGAATAAGGTACAACAATTTTGAATTAGAAACAATGGTATATCCTTTTCAACAAATCCATTTTGTGCATATCCTGCAATCATTTCATTCCAAGAGATGACATCTCTTTGAGCCATTCCATCAAACAATTCACGTGCTTTAATTATCTATACTTCCACATTTTGCATACATGTCTACCAGAGCATTTCCAACTATAATATATAACAAAAATCCCCCTTCCATTATGTTATGATGGATGTCCATACCCTGTTCCAAAGCTCCCATTTTGGCATAGGCAAGAAGGATGCTGACAAAGGTTGTTGAATTTGGATTTACACCTGCTACTTACATTTGCTTGAAAGTTTCTAAAGCCTTTTCAAAAAATCCATTTTGTGCATATCCCGCAATCATTGCATTCTGCCAAATAGTTCACATGCCTTGTCAATGCTTCCGCATTTTGCATCACTCGCTCTCCTGCAGGCACTTCAAGTCATGCTTGTGGTGATGCAGGGAAAGCCCCGCATCACCGCAAGCATGACTTGAAGTGCCTATTGGAATTAGGGCTGACAACTGAGAAGGGGGGGTGAATCAGTTGTCTTAAAAATTTAATGCTTGCTGTAGTTAATTCTTCTTTACCACTTCTTAACAGATTAATGATATAACCATGAAAAGCAAGAATCAATAACACATGAGCAGAAACACAAATAACACACTTGACATCAAGATTATTGATGTGGAAACCTAGTTAAGGGAAAAACCATGGTGGGGGTTAACCCACAAGGATTATACTCTATTAAAATATTACAATAGGGGAAGGCACATGCCTTCGGGCTCACTGCCCAGAGCTCAATGCTCAAGAGAGGCTCACTGCCTACAAGAATGATTACAAAAGGATTACATATTGTTTGAACTGATTAATAGCATCTGCCAATGCAAGAATTCAATTCTGGTTAAGCACATAATACTGATTTTACACATTTCATCTTTATTTTGCCCTGTTTACTGCTCTACCATAATCTAGACCTTAGATCTCTTCTCTTTCACACTTTAATCTACCTTTTTCACACTTACTCCATTATCGCATCACACTCACACCTAAAAGACTCAAATCCATTAGCTATATATATACGCATCAAGAGATTCAATCAACTGTAGTCGACATCAAGAAAAATTAAACATTTATTAAGAACTTTGATTTGTCAGCTATATCCATACACAACAACAATGCATACCAAATACTTGTGTTCCTAGATCATCAATCAAGTAAGCCAATGCTACTGATTATCGCTAATTACTTATTCAACAACTTTCCTGCATCCGGACCAAGGTCAAATACTAGGTCGCCCTGTTCTTCTTCTGATTGTGCTGACAAACTAGAACCCGATACTCAGATCCTTATAACTTTTGAATCCTTTATCACTGGAGGCTAAATCTCTGCATTTAGATAGTCTTGACAATCCTTAACACTCCCTCAGATCGGTAGCACACTATGACTTACCACCGGAGAGATCCAGAGCAAGATACTGGACCCTATCACATGCTCTATTTCTAACATCCAGACTTAGACAAATCCTCACTCTAACTTCTGGTATGAACAAATCATGTAATGCGGATGTGCAAGGTAGACTTAGTTGCCATCAATGACAACACCTGTCATGTGTAGCAGTGTCTCTTGCCAATAATCTCCCCCTTTGGCATTGATGGCAACACTTAGTGAAAAATGACTAAGTGTCGGAACACTCCTCCTTACTATATACACTTGTGCTTTTCACTGATCACCAATGCTCCCCCTTTGCTGGATTTCTCATTTTTCACTGCTCTTCACTCCCCCTTTGACATCAATGGAAAAGGGTGGGATCCACAAACCAAAATTTACACAAAAATACCAGGCTGCATATGTACAAATAATCTTTGAGTCTTATTTACAGATACTTAAGTATATCAGCAAAAATGTTCTTCAAATGTGCCAAATATCTATCCTAGCTCTTTTTTATAGTGTTCAAAATTGAGATGTGGTCACTGAAAAGGAATTCTTGTGACTCTGTTGTCCGTAGATCAGTGGGGTCACTTGACTGAGCTGCAGCTTGGGCTTCAATCAGAGCATTGAACATTGCTTCCTTTTTGGAAGAAATTAGTCCCTTGAGCTCACTCATCCTTGCCTCTATGTTCTCCTTTTCTTTTGTTAATTTCTTTATATCTTCTATCAAGCTGATCACCTAACTCTCTTTACTTGCCACTGATGATGTCACAGGATCAAAGGATTTAGATACACTAGATAGTTTTTGATTAGACACTTTTAATTTATCTTCATTATCCTCTATAACTTTATGATAGGATAAGCAAAATTTATATACATTTCCTCCTTCTGTAAGAGCATTTTGATTACTCTTTATATTGGCATCCAACACCATTCTATCTACTCCAATCAACCCCTTTAGAGCATCAAATCTCTTATCATTGAAATCCTTTTGAACCTTGACCTCTGCAGACTACTCTAGAGATTCAAAATGAGAACTTACCAAGTTTATTAGATTTTTTAATTGGTCAGATGGAGATGCCGAAGAATCCTTTTGAAAAGTTGGCATGATCTTCTCTAAAATTTCTGATGCTAGGCCAAGTAGCTCACTGTCTTCTATGTGAGACTTCAAGATGTCTTCTCTGGCTTTAGCTTGAGTAATGGAGGCCAACTTTATCTTTTGCACTGGAGATAAGGTATCAAAGTTTATTAGACCTTGTATAATGTCCTTATCTTCTTCAATCTGTTTGTCTCTTTCTAGAATTTTCTTCGCTGCTTCTACAGTGTCTCTTGCCTGAAATGATGATGTACCTATTAGATCCTTATTGGTATTGTTAACCAGATTGACCTGCTTGGGCTCTTCATCAACCATTGCAATTTCTTCTTCATTTTCATTTCTCTCATTGGCCTTTTCTTCTTCTTGGTCCTCTCCTTCTTCTTCTTCATGCTCTTTAATCTTCAATGACTCATCTTTAATTTGATCATCTACTTCAACATTTATTTCTATATCTTCTTTGCAGGATTGATCTAGAGGAGTTTGAACACCTCCTGTATCATCAATTTCATTTGTCATATTTACATCTTCCTTGTTTATTGATTCCTCTTCTGGAACAGAGGAGTCATCTAACTCAATTTGTTGTCCATTGATCTTCAATTCTTCAATATCTGAAATTGAGGAGTTAATCCCATCATCAATCTCCTTTTCAACAATAGGACGATTATGTATTTTCAGTGCATTCAGAAGAATCTCCTGAGTATCTTTGACTATCTCATCTATTTCACCAAGCATGAGTTTATTCATTCTCTTCTTACTCCTAAAGTCATCCTTCACTTCTTTGAATATCATGTTCATTTGATTTGGAGTAATCTGAGGGCACAAATTTGTCAACACATGATCCCTAATCTCCATGTATTTACCTTTTGCATTATCTTTTCTTAACTCCAGAATATTTGCAAGGCTTTTTGGAATTTTAGAAGTTATTTCAATCAAATCCTTATTGTAGATGTTCAAATATTTGACTGTTGCTTCTTCTAGAACCCTTTTATTTGCATCATTGTAATGATTAAAGAATTTAGTCATTAGCCTTAAGTTACCATCTACAGTGACTGATTTGATGATGCCATCCATAGAGAGAGTAGGATTTTCAACATATGTTTTAGTCTTTTGCCTCTTTCTTACTCTTTTGCTTTCGGAGGGCTTCTCCTTAGATACCTTGGTTGCTTTTGTACTTGGTGCCTTTAACTCTTTGACTTCAATATCAGAGTCAGTTTCCTCTTCATCATTCTTCATGCTTTTATATGTTCGGGAGGCCTTAGTTTTCACCCTTTTCTCTTCTTTTTCGAATAATTTGCCTTCTGATTTCTCAGGTTTGGCAGGTTTTGGGGGAATAGGGGCAACAATAGAGCTTCTGGTTTCCCTAGGTTGGCTGAAGGAGACTTCTGGAGCACTTCCTTATTTCTTATCCTACTTCTCCTTCTCAACTTTTTCTATCCTTTCTCTGTTCTGCCTCACAACTTCCTTATTTATGCCAATACTTTCAGCATACATCTCTACTTGCTTCTAAGCTTTTTTTTTGATTTTTGGTTTTCTATGCTGAACATGCAATTTCAAACTTAGCTCCTTATATGTTCCAAATCTTTCAACTGTGGTATCCTTTGACTTGCTCAAAAGATGTTGAGCATACATATCTAATACTTGCTCATCAACTTCATAACCCATAGGCATAATCCATACCATTCTTGGTTCAATAGATTCCATTAAGCACTGATCTGTATCTACCATAAAACATACTGTATCCTTGTATTTTTCAACTATAGAAGAAGGAATTCTCTCCCTTGAATGCATCATGTTCTAAAAATTCTTGAAAAATCCCTAGAGAGCTATTCTTTGAGCATTGACATCTCCAATACTGTTCAAGTGCTCTCTTATTTGAATAGCAACAGGTTTGTCACTAGTCCAACACATGCTTTTCTTACCAGGTAACTCGTTCATGAAATAGAAGAATAGACATAAGACCAGTGTACCATACTTGAAGGTGTTCTTCTTATCCTTCTTTACCTTATTCAAATTTTCCATTAGCTAGTTCTGCAACAACTCGTACAAGTCATCGTCCACATTTTCTCTCAACATCTGATAAGTTGCATAGATAGCTGTATCGGATACTGAATTTTCCTTGCTGGAATGATAAATCTTGTAACCAATCACCATTGAAGCAAACTTAATATCCAGATCAATAATATCATTGATATTCATTTCTATTTTTGTCAAATCTTGAACCGATAGCATTAGTCACAGTTTGATTCTTTATAGCCTTCAACATTGGCAGTTCGCCAGATGAGTTTAACCCTGTCACTGCCTTGATGGCGTCCTTTGTGATTTTGAAAGGTTTCATTATCTACATAAACTCATCATGCATATGGCTTAAGACATACTGGACCCATTCATCTTCAACAAAGCATGGAAACCCTATAACTTGAATGAAATGTTTATCATGCAGTGCCTTATACTCAGGTTTAAGACTGTGAATTTCATCCCTTAGATGATTCTTAAACAAATCTACAAATTTTGGGTCTCCAAATGCATCTATGTTGGCGTGAATGTAGGCCCTAATATCCTTGACATGTAATACACCATACAAAACACTTGAAAATGTACCTAACAGGTTAACTTCTACCGATTTGTATGGATGCTTCTTAAATTTGGGTTGGGACCTTTCAGTAATATCAACAACCAATGGTGTAGTCATTTCAAAAGATCACAAGTTTAGAGTTTCATGGCAAATACCTTTTTATTCACAAAGTTAAGGTTAGCGGATGAATTCTCTGGTTGCACTTCAAATCCTTGGAATCTTAGCTCAAGTGCTCTTTTGCTTGCTTTCTTTGAATGCAAAGTGATCCAAATGCTTGAATGAATGACCTTATATCCTCCGCAAGACCTAATTCTTAATTGTAATAAATGCTCTTCCCTAACACATCTGATTACACTGTTTCAGCATACAGTCGATCTTCAATTGCTCCGCAAATCACCATATTCACTTCTTTTCTTCCAAAAATCCTTTTAATAGGTCTGCAATAACCCAAATTATCTTTTCTCATCGTGCCAGATTCAAGCACCCACTTACTGGCTGGGGGAATTAGATTTTCAATGTAGCTCCCCCTGAGCCAGAGCTCCTGATTCAATTCCCAGAGGAATTATCAGCACCAGATTCTAGTGCAGATCCATTATCAACATTATTTTCACCTTTCTTTACCCATGTTTTGCTCATTTCATTCTAAACCTCATTCACATCAACTTTACCCTTGCCTTTGTCTTGTCTCTGCATGTTTTGGTTTCTGTTTTCCAGACCTTTTCTATTATACCTGCTTCTGCATAATCTTGCAATATGACCAAATCTATTGCAATTAAAGCACACAACATTTTGCTTATTTACTTGATTCCCTCTTGATCTACACTGATTAGCCATGTGTCCAAATCCATTGCATGCAAAATAGTAGCCATTAAAGGAATTGCCATTTCCTCTATTGTTAGAGTTATTCATTATCATACTTCTACATTCATTGGATCTATGACCATATTTCTTACAATTGAAGCATTGACCGAAAAAGGATAGACTACTTTGATTCACTCTACTTCTGCATTGAGTAGCTCTATGACGAAATTTATTGCACTTGAAACAACTGCCATTGAAAGATGGATACCTTTGAGCATTAGGTTGTCTTACCGGAGGTCTTCTAGGATTCCTTCTTTGATTTCTTGCACCAAGATTTCTTTGACTGAATCCAGAGCTTTCACCTTTCTCAAATCCCAAACCATTCTTATCATCTGCCTTCTTCTGACCATCAAGCAGCACCTCAAGGTTAGCTAAGCTTATCTTGAATTTCTCTTTGTATTCATTTGCAACTTCTAGGTCATGTTTGAGAGTGACAATTTGCCTTTCAAGTTCTTTTTCGTTGTCTCTGATTTCATGTAAATCAAACTCTAGATGGCCAATAATTCTATCCAATTTGCAGTATTCTCCTATTCTTTCATTCAGAGTTTGTTTCAGGTCTTCTTCAGTCTTCCTTCTTTCCTCAATTTATTTGGTTAACCTCATCGCCCCAGATTCCATTTCATGTTTTAGAACAGAAACTTCTTTTGCTAGCTTCTCACATTCCTTTATTTTCTTCTTTAGAGCCTCATCCATGTCATTGTCTACGTTCTGATTTCCTAGTTGAATAAGTAGCTCCTTTCTCTTTTCATTAGATTTGCTCAATTTCTCTTTTAAGGTCTCAATGAAGTCTTCAACATCTTTAATGTTTTCTTGTAGTTCTTTGACATCTTCTCTTGACTGATCAAGATATTCTAAAGCAAGTTTAATTTGTTCCTGAAGGTTGTATGAGTCCATTTTAATACCTTCCCAGATCTTCCTTAAGTTGTTAAACTTCTTTCAAGGAACCAGGCTCTGATACCAATTGTTTAAAATAGGGCTGAAAACTAAGAAGAGGGGGGTGAATCAGTTGTCTTAAAACTTTAATGCTTGTTGTAGTTAATTCTTCTTTACCACTTCTTAACAGATTAATGATATAACCATGAAAAGTAAGAATCAATAACACATGAGCAGAAACACAAATAACTCACTTGACACCAAGATTTTTGATGTGGAAACCCGGTTAAGGGAAAAACCATGGTGGGGGTTAACCTACAAGGATTATACTCTGTTAAAAATATTACAATAGAGGAAGGAACATGCCTTTGGGATCACTGCCCAGAGCTCACTACTCAAGATAGGCTCACTGCCTACAAGAATGATTACAAAAGGATTATAGATTGTTTGAACTAATGAATAACATCTACCAATGCAAGAATTCAGTTCCGGTTAAGCACAAAATATTGATTTTACACACTTCATCTTTATTCTGCCCTGTTTACTGCTCTGCCATAATCCATACCTTAGATCTCTTCTCTTTTGCACTTTAATGTACCTTTTTCACACTTACTCCATTATCACATCACAATCACACCTAAAAGATTCAAATCCATTGGCTATATATATACACATCAAGAGATTCAATCAACTATAGTCGGCATCAAGAAAACTTCAATATTTATTAAGAACTCTGATATGTCAACTGAATCCATACACAACAACAATGCGGACCAAATACTTATGTTCCTAGATCATCAATCAAGTTGGCCAATGTCATTGATTATTAGCAATTGCTTATTAAACAACTTTCCTACATCTGGACCAAGATCAAATACTAGGTCGCCCTGTTCTTCTTTTGACTATGCTAACAAACTGGAACCTGATACTCAGATCCTTATAACTTTTGAATCCTTTATCACTGGAGGCTAAATCTTTGGATTTAGATAGTCCTAATAATCCTTAACACTCCCTCAGATTCGCAACAGACTGTGACTTACCATCGAAGAGATCCAGACCAAGATACTGGACCCTGTCACATGCTCTATTTCTAACATCTGAACTTAGACAAATCCTCACTTTGACTTCCGGTATGAACAAATCATGTAATGTGGATGTGCAAGGTAGACTTAGTTGCCATCAATGACAACACCTGTCATGCGCAGCAGTGTCTCTTGCCAACAGTGCCTGCGAGAGAGCAGGTGATGCAAAATGTTAAAGCATTAACATTCCAAAGATCCCATTTTGACACAAGCAGAGAGGATGCTAGCAAAGGTTGTGGAATTTGGCTTTACACCAGCCAATTGCATTTTCTTTAAAATTTCTAAATCCTTTTCAACAAATCCATTTTGTGCATATCCTGCAATCATTGCATTCCAAGAGATGACATCTCTTTGATCCATTCCATCAAACAGTTCACGTGCCTTATCTATACTTCCACATTTTGCATACATGTCTAACAGAGCATTTCCAACTATAATATCTGAAAAAAATCCCCCTTCCATTATGTTATGATGGATGTCCATACCCTGTTCCAAAGATCCCATTTTGGCACAAGCAGGAAGGATGCTAGGAAAAGTTATCGAATTTGGATTTACACCTGCTAATTGCATTTGCTTGAAAGTTTCTAAAGCCTTTTTGTGCATATCCTGTAATCATTACATTTCATGGGATGACATCTCTTTGAGACATTCTGCCAAATAGTTCACATGCCTTGTCAATGCTTCCACATTTTGCATCACCCGCTCTCCATGTTAGAAATGAAAGCATCGCTACTTCAATGGAAATCTGATTCAATATAAATTTCTGCAATCTTTAACTGTGTATTATTAATGGAGATTGTAACACAGAAACAAAACTATGATTCACAGAAATGCAAAATCAGAAATATGAACACATAACACAATGTTTAATGTGGAGAAAACCCTTTTAGGTAAAAAACTCCACATAGGAAAGAGGCCCAATGTTCGTATTAATCTGAAAAAGATTTACAATACAACAACACTTCAACTCTCTCCACCAGTCTTCAATCTGACAGTATTCTGGCAACACCTGAGTACCTAAAATCTATATTGCAAAAACTAATACATGGAAAATACTTATAGAAACATTTTCCAACTCCTCCTAGGTGTTCACCTTCTCTCTCCTAAGATTCTCTAACCTGTAAACATTAATTACCATCTTACAAGCACCTTCCACTTGTCCAAAAACAACCATACAAAGGTTGGATGCCCAAGACTAAATTTGGCCTTTTACAACATCTTTTGATGTGTCATAACTATCATAGATTTCACAAAAGAGTATCTTTCCAAGATAGGAACCTTGGGCTAAATATAGCAAATATACAACTAACATATCCATCATATGCATCATAGAATCTCAGCATCTTATGACAACTTGCAACTGTCATAGATTCACTCACCAAATATTATGACAGTTGTCATACATGCCAAAAATAGTATATTCCTCAAGGGAGCATGCCTATCCTCATTTACCATGAGTTTTTACATTTGCCAATAGTAAAAGTCACTCCGTAATAACTTCCGGTGACTCCAAAATTACCCCTGCCAGTGAAACTAGTACATCTCCTCATGGATAATTATAAATTACATATAATAAATGGAATAAATATAATATTGGGATTTACAAGGTTAATGGCACCTTATCCCAACATTCTCCCACTTGACTTTATACATTGTAAATCAACCCATAGGAAATCAAATAAAAATAATCAAGCACTAGAAAGAAGGCCCATGGCCTCTCTGCACCACATGAACTTCTCTGTGCTCACAGGCTTAGTCAATGAATTTGCAACATTCTTGTGAGTGTCTATCTTCTTCAGCTCAATCTCTCCATCTGCAACCAACTCTCGAACAAAGTTATACTGAACATCAACATGCTTAGTCCGAGCATGATACATGGGATTCTTGGCCAAACAGATAGCACTCTAGCTATCACAACCAATCTGAATGATCCTGCAATCAAAACCAATACCTATACATAGTCTCCTCAACCAAACTGTCTCCTTAGAGACATGACTAGCAGCCATATACTCTGCTTCTGTGGTGGACAAAGCAACTGTGGGCTGCCTCTTACTCATCCAACTCACTACACCTATAAACAAAGTAAACACATAGCCACTAGTGGACCTTTGACTATCCAAGTCACCTGCCCAATCTGCATCAACAAAACCCTGTATGTTCAAATATTTATCAACACTATCAGTACTAGAGTAAACCAAACAATGGTCAGGAGTACCTGTAAGATATTTAAACACCATCTTCGCATAGTTCCAATGCTGTCTACCACAGTTAGACATAAATCTGCTCAAAACTCCCACTGCTTGGGCAATATCTGGTCTAGTGCAAACCATTGCATACATCAAACTCCCTACATCACTAGCATATGGCACATTAGACATATCCTCAAGATCATCCTTAGTCTTTGGACACATATCTAATGAAAGCTTAGTACCAATGGGTAAAGGAACTCTAACTGGGTTACAGTCCTGCAAACTAAACCTCTGCACAATAGTATTCACATACTTACTTTGTGACAACCAAAGCTTTCTATTAAATTTGTCTCTCTTGATCTCCATTCCCAAAATATACCTTGTAGTACCAAGATCCTTCATCTCAAGTGCACCTGAAAGTTGGGCTTTAAGCTCACTGACCATACCCTTAGTATTGCTGAAAAATAACATGTCATCAACATACAAAGCAATAACCAATATAGAATCATCAATACAATTAATGTAAACACAATGATCCTCCTCGCTTCTAACAAAACCCAATTTCAAAACAAATGAGTCAAACTTTTGATACCACATTTTGGGGTCTATTTCAAACCATAAAGAGACCTCTTTAACCTACAAACCCAATGTTCTTTTCCTTTTACTTCAAAACTTGTAGGCTGTTGCATATAAATTTCTTTAAGATGTCCATGCAAGAACGTAGTCTTAACATCCATTTTCTCAATCTCCCAATCTTAAGCTGCAACAATGGATAAGAGAAATGTAATAGAAGTCAATGTAGCAACAAGAGAGTATATCTCACCAAAATCAATTCCCTCTCTATAAGAGTAGCCCTTGGCTACCAGTCTAGCCTTGTACTTCTCCAATGGCTCGTCTACTCCAAACTTCTTCTTGAAGACCCACTTACAACCTATGGCATTTCTTCCTTTGGGAAAACAAACATGATCCCAGGTGTTACAAGAGTCTAAAGCCATCATCTCCTCCTGCATGGCTAACTACCAAGACTTACTATCATCTGCAGAAATAGCTTCCCTGTAGGATCTAGGTTCATTGTCAGTACTCAATAAAGCATATACACAATGGAAATCTGGTGGGCTATACCTGTCAACTAGATTCTGTTGTCTTGTGGATCTCCTCAAGGGTGGAGTAAGAGACTCTACTTGGTCTTCTGCATGATCATCTGCACCAACTTCTTCTGTCACAATAGACTCATCTTCATCAGAACTACTTGAATCTTCTTCTTCTTCTTCACCCCCCAATCCATCATTCTGTTCTTCCTGAGGTGCATCTTGCTACTCTAAATCAAAGTGCACCTTCTTTACCATTTCTTCTTTTTCTTTTGACTTCTCAGGTTCAGAAATAGCTCTAAGATCCCTGAAAATAACATCTCTAGAAAAGATAATCTTGCGGGTTAGTGGATTCCAAAGCTTATAACCTTTGACATTATCACCATTTCCAATGAATGTATACTTTTCAGCCTTTGAATCGAACTTAGATCGCTTTTCCTTAGGCACATGAACAAAAGCCTCACAACCAAAAACCCTTAAATGTGAAACATAAGGTTTCTTACCTGTCCACACTTCATAAGGTGTCAAATCAAGAGCCTTACAAGGAGATCTGTTTATCAAGTAGCAAGCAGTACACACAGTCTCTGCCCAAAAGCATTTATCCAACTGTGCATCACTAAGCATACTTCTGGCCCTTTCCATAATTGTTCGGTTCATCCTTTCTGCAACACCATTCTATTGTGGTGTATATGGAGTTGTCTTTTGTTTGATTATGTCTGCATGCTTGCAAAACTCATCAAATTCCTTAGAGAAATATTCCCCTCCATTGTCAGATCTTAATATTTTTATCTTTAAACTTGATTTGTTCTCTACTAAGACTTTGAATTCCTTAAACTTAGTGAAAACTTCAGATTTATGCTTCATAAAATAAATCCATGTAAATTTGGATACATCATCAATGAAGGTTACAAAATAACAAGATTTTTCAATAGATTCATTACCCACAGGTCCAAACACATCTGTATGAATAATTTCTAACTTCTCTTTTGCTCTATTGCTTCCTGAAGGAAATGATTTTCTATTTTGTTTACCAAACACACAATGCTCATAGAAATCAAAGTGCTCATCAGAATAGGAGAAACCATCCAACAAATTTTTATTCTTAATAGTTTTTAGTACATTATTGCTTGTGTGGCCCAATCTACGGTGCCACAACATACATGCATTTTTAGTATTAGCCTCAGATACATAGGAGGCATTATAAACTGTAGTGGCTTCAAGCTTGAATAGGCTTTTGAATCTCTTCCCCTTCGCTACCACCAAGTTCCCTCTCACTAATCTGCAACCATGCTTGTCAAATGTCACATACATTCCCAAATCATTCAACTTCGAAACTAAAATCAGATTTCTAGCTAATCCATGAACATGCAAAACACCAGGGAGGGTTTTAATCCTCCCATCACTAAAACACAACAATACCTTTCCTTTCCTGACAATTGGATATGAAGAGTTGTCACCAAGGTAGATATTACCTCCATCATATTCTTCATATGAGGAGAACCATTCCTTATGTGGGGTCGTATGAAATGAGCATCCCGAGTCAACCAACCAGTGATCATTAGAAACAAGATTACATGCAAAAAGTAAAACTTCTTCACCTGCATTCGAGGACTTATCCGAAGCACTCTCCCACTATTTCTTGGGGTTTCTGGACTCCTTCACATGTCCCCTTTTACTGCAGTTCCAACACTTAACTCTATTCTTTTTACCAGGAGTCTTAGACCAACCCTTGGACTTGTCCTTAGCCCCTTTCTGATCTCCTTTAGGTCTCCTTTCCTTAGACCTTCCCCTGATACTGAGAGCATCCCCTGAACTATCCAAACTCTTCTTCCTCAATTTCTATGACAGTAGCACTGAAACAAGAACATCCAACTTTAGATCCACAAGGTTAGCAGTGATAGCAAGGATAACATTATCCCAAGACTCAGGTAAAGAACAAATAAGTAAGATACATTTATCTTCCTCACTAACCTCAACATGTACTGAATCAAGTTGACTCACTAACAAATTAAAAGAATTTAAATGCTCTGTAACTGATTCACCTTCTCGCATTTTCATGGATTTTTTTTCTTTTTAAATAAAGTTTATTTACCATACTCTTGGCTTGATAGATCTCACCTAACCATTTCCACAACTTGTATGCAGTCTCTTCATTTGCGACATTCAATAGGACAAAGTCTGAAAGACACAATCGGATGGTTCCACGTGCCTTCTTATCTAGTCTATCCCACTCATCCAGAGAGACATCATTGGGTTTCTTATCTTTTTGGATAGCCAACCACTGGTTTATTTCTTCCAACAAATCTTCCATTTTCAGCTTCCACAACTCATACCCCATTCCGTTAAACTTCTCAATGTCCATTCGAGAGGTTGATGCAATAGTGGATGCAGCCATAATAACAACACAAGATCTACAAAACAAACACAACCAAATCTCCCACTGTAGATACAACTTCCACACTACCACCCAAGAGTCAAAACTGGCTAGGCTCTGATACCAAATGTTAGAAATGAAAGCAACACTACTTCAATGGAAATCTGATTCAATATAAATTTATGCAATCTTTAACTTTGTGTTATTAATGGAGATTGTAACACAAAAACAAAACTATACTTCACATAAATGTAAAATCAGAAATATGAACACATAACACAATGTTTAACATGGAGAAAACCCTTTCGGGTAAAAAACTCCACACAGGAAAGAGGCCCAACATTTGTATTAATCTAAAAAAGATTTACAATACAACACTTCAACTCTCTCCACCAGTCTTCAATCTGACAGCATTCCGGCAGCACCCGTGTACCTAAAATCTATATTGTAGCAACTAATACATGGCAAATACTTATAGAAACATTTTCTAATTCCTCCTAGGTGTTCACCTTCTCTCTCCTAAGATTCTCTGACATGTAAACATTAATTACCATCTTACAAGCACCTTCCACTTGTCCAAAAACAACCATACAAAGGTTGGATGCCGAAGACTAAATCTGGCCTCTTATGACATCTTATGATGCGTCATAACCATCATAGATTCCACAAAAGAGTATATTTCCAAGATAGGAACCTTGGGCTAAATATAGAAAATATACAACTAACATATCCGTCATATACGTCATAAAATCTCAGAATTTTATGACAACTTGCAGCTGTCATAGATTCACTCACCAAACATTATGACAGTTGTCATACATGTCAAAAATAGTATATTCCTCAAGGGAGCACGCCTATCCTCATTTACCAAGAGTTTTTACATTTGCCAATGGTAAAAGTGACTCCGTAATAACTTCCAGTGACTTTGAAATTACGCCTGCTAGTGAAACTAGTACATCTCCTCATGGATAATGTGAAATTACATATAATAAATGGAATAAATACAATATTGGGATTTACAAGGTTAATGGCACCTTATCCCAACACCACATGCACTTCAAGTCATGCTTGCCGTGATGCAGGGCTTTCCCCGCATCATTGCAGGCATGACTTGAAGTGCCTGCGGGAGAGTGGCTGATGCAAAATGTGGAAGCATTGACATTCCAAAGCTCTCATTTTGACACAGGCAGGGAGGATGTTGGCAAAGGTTGTGGAATTTGGCTTTACACCAGCCAATTGCATTTGCTTTAAAATTTCTAAAGCCTTTTCAACAAATCCATTTTGTGTATGTATCCTACAATCATTACATTGCAAGAGATGACATCTCTTTGATCCATTCCATCAAACAGTTCACATGCCTTATCTATACTTGTACATTTTGCATACATGTCTACTAGAGCATTTCCAACTATAATATCTAATACAAATCCCCCTTCCATTATGTTATGATGGATGTCCATACCCTATTCCAAAGCTCCCATTTTGGCATAGGTAGGAAGGATACTAGCAAATGTTGTCGAATTTGGATTTACACCTGCTAATTGCATTTGCTTGAAAGTTTCTAAAGCCTTTTCAAAAAATCCATTTTATGCATATCCCACAATCATTGCATTCCATGCGATGAAATCTCTTTGAGGCATTCTACCAAACAATTCACATGTCTTGTCAATGCTTCCACATTTTGCATCACTCGCTTTCCTGCAGGCACTTCAAGTCATGCCTGTGGGAGAGCAGGTGATGCAAATTGTGGAAGCATTGACATTCCAAAGCTCCCATTTTGGCACAGGCAGGGAGGATGCTGGCAAAGGTTGTGGAATTTGGATTTACACCAGCCAATTGCATTTTCTTTAAAATTTCTAAAGACTTTTCAACAAATCCATTTTGTGCATAGCCTGTAATCATTGCAGTCCATGAGACCACATTTCTTTGAGGCATTCTGTCAAATAGTTCATGTGCCTTGTCTATGATGCCATTTTAATAATAGGACTAATGATGGACTGTGTGAACTTGTAACAGTCTGGTAGATGACATAGAGTGCATACCTAGGTAACAGTAGTAGTGATGAACTGTTTTCAAGGAATTTAGAAAAGATATAGTGATGTCAAAGGTAGTCAAGGCATTCAATAGAGGGGCAGTGTTCTACCTTGATGGGAGGTAGAGTACAAGTGAAAGCATGCTAGAATAATGAGCTAGGTAGTGGTAGTCATGAGGCATTGTTATTTTATAAAGGGAGAATGCATGAAAGTAGGTTGATAAGTGATTGGACAATGCATTTCAAGAGGCTACAATTTTGATTAGGACAATGCATAGCCTAGTCATAAGGCAATATTGTTGAATAACAGTCCATGACCATTGAGGCATCCTACCAAAGATGACAATCATCAGAGGCATAATCATAAGAGATAAGGATAGTTTATTGCTACAGGTAACAATTCACAGTGGAATCTTATGAACTAGAGCAAGTTTCCCGTGCATGAGATAGGATCTCTATAGAGATGACAGTGTGATCTTGAACTAGGATAGTGAGCTTCAATATGGGATAGTCATGGATTTCTGAAGAAGACATCTATGAATGTCTTTGTGCTTCTATGCTCAGTGATACTTAGAAAATTAGTTTCTTGCTCATTCTTTGAGCTATGTATTGTAACCATGAAGGTTTTTTAAGCAAAGAGAAAGCATTGTAACTTATTTTCAGATATGTATGCTGTTTGTAAGCATTTTTGATCAATAAAACAAGCTTTTTTTACCTTCTCAAAGCTGTTTCATTGTGCAAGCTTCAAAATATACTAATGACTAAATGCAAGCTTCAAAATGACTAAATATACTACTAATTAACGTCAATTAATAATTAAATTGACTAAATATACTACCAATTAACATAAATCAGTGAATAGTGAATAAATATGACTAAATATATGACCAGAATTAAATTAGTGAATAAAAATGACTAAATATACTACCAAATTGATCAAAATGATGATTAAAAGTAATGACTAAATACACTACCAATGGACAAAAATTAGTGAACAAAAATGACTAAATAAGTGACCAGTTAACAACAATCAATGACTAAATTAACTACTAAATATAGCAGTGAATAAAAAATGACTAAATAAGTGACCAGATTACATCAATCAATGACTAAATCAATGACTAAATATACTACCAAATCAATCAATCAAAACAACCAATAAATGAATAAAAATGGTTTAGTCATCAATTTAGTTGTGTTATAAATGACTGGCAATAAACTACTAATGGTCATGTGACCATGTTTGGTCATTTATAAGCAGTTTTTAGTAGTTTTTTTAGTAATATATTGCTCTTTTTGTACTAGTGAGGGGAATGTCCACCTTCACCTGTTTTGTAATACATAAATGCAGAAAGTATCTTGATCTGATTTACAATAATAAATATGAAAATATTTGGAGGATGAAGTAGCTGAAGAAAAATATCTACTACATTGAAGGCCAACATCTGATTCATCCACCTGCATAACAAATACACAACTACTTCCATCTAGGAGTTGACCTATTCCTTTATTTTTCCTTATGTACAAAACTTGTCCATCATGAACTTTGCTACCTTTCTATCTTCTCTCTTCTTTGATTAATGAAACCCCCTCTCGCAAACCATCCTTGTGTTGATCTCCTTTCCTTTGTTCTTTCCTTTAGTTTCTACCTTGTCGGCAATTGCTCTCTTTCGCGAACTAACCATGTGTTCTCTTTTTCTTCATTTGTTACCTTTCTCCTTTAGTTAGTGAAATCTCTTTTTTAGGAACTTTGCCTTAGCTAATTCTCTCTTTTCTACCCTATTGGCAAAATTTCCATTTTGCGAACCATCCTTGTGTTCTCCTTTCCTTTGTTCTTTTCTTCACTTTTTGCCTTGTCGGTAATTCCTCTCTTCCGCAAACTAACCATGTGTTCTCTTTTTCTTCCTTCCCTTTGTCTCTTTATCATATTTTCTTCTTCTTTATTCAGTGAGTTTTCCAAATTTCCCCTTTGTTGACGTCTCTTTCTCCTTTTGCCTTCATTCCTTAGTCATCGATTCCGCTGATCGACGAACCTGCCAATCGGCGAACATTAAGTTGGCCAAACTTAAATTTTGCCAATAAAGGCAACCTTCACCCTGCCTTTGACTTAGAAGAAAAACCTGCCTGTTGTCTCTTTAGTTGGTGATTTTGTCGATAGACAAACTTTAATTTTGCCAAACTCAAATTTTTCTGATAAAGGCAACAAACTAAGGCAAAAGACTTAGGAAAATTTGGGTTTTTTGAAAGGGCACTTTCTTAGGAATTTGGGGAATGTCAAGTACTTATATTTAGGATTTTGGGATTTTCACAAGGAAAAATATTTCAGACATGAAGAACACATTATAAGCATCTTACCAAATTTGACAAGATTTGCAACATTTTAAAGTTGGCTATTTAACTCTGGGAAGGGAAAAATAGGTCAACATTTTGGTGACTTCTCAGGGATGTTTGCCTATTAAACAAAAAGAATCCAATGGCATTAAGCATCCATTGGGCATAGAGTTAAAAGGGACTGCAGTATGTTGGGAACAACTGAAAACTTGCCTTAATAAGAAACAACACCAAACAAAAGGAAAACGAGGCCTGCATTGTCCTAATGAGAGTGTAGCTTGTACAACAACACTTGGGGAAAAGGAAAAATAAAACAGAAACAAAACAAAATAGTATATACAAAATCTCAGACCAACCTTAGAAGTAAGGTTTGAGATGGATCCTACTGATTGAGATTGGTAGAACTTCACCATCCAACTTTGAAAGATTGAAAGCATTGGCTTGCTTGCAATTGGTGATGATATATGGGCCACTCTAGATTGCATCAAACTTAGTGTGGCCTCCATGCTTGGATCTATCAACATCCCATTTCAAAACAATATCTCCTTTGAAAATTTGATAGTTGACCTTCTTGTCAAAGTACCTCTTGGTCTATTTTTGGTGTTCTTCCAATGTAACCATGGCTAACTGTCTAAGTTCTTCTAATTTAGTTAACTTCAAGCTATCCTTACAGACCTAGCATCTTCACCTTCTAATTCCAACTGTTAGGCCAAATCTAATGAAGGAAGCTCCAAAGACAAGGGAAACCTAGCCTCTTTTCCATACATAAGAACAAAAGGAGAATTACCAATGGCTCTTTTATAGGTGATCCTATCAGCCCAAAGAGTCAATATGATTTTGTTATGCCATTACTTCTGATTTGTTTCCATGGTTCTCTTCAAGATTCTGACCGGGTTCTTGTTAGTAGATTCAACTAAATCATTACCTTGGGGTTAATAGTTAGAAGAAGTCTTCAAAAACACATTATACTTCAAAGCCCAATCAACTATCCTAAAACTAGCAGAAGCTCTTGCATTAACAGAGATGATAGTGTGGGGAGCTCTAAACATTGTCATGATTTCTTCCAAGAAATCCATGATTGCTAATTCTGTAGTCTCTTTGAGTGGGACAACTTCAACCCACCTGGTGAAGTAGTCCATTGCAATTAGAACCCACTTGTGGCCAGTGCTCGATGTAGGTTTGATCATGCCAATGAAATCTAGGCCCCATTGTGAAAAATATTGATTTGCTTGGATGGGGTGAAATGGAAGGGCTGCCAATCTCTTCTTTCCAGCAAAGAGAGTACACTCTTTGTATTTTCTTACCCATACATGGGCATCATTAAACAATGTGGGCCAAAAATAACATGCCCTCATTATCTTAATTACTGTAGCTCTTGCAGAGAAGTGACCTCCTGGGCTGACCCTGCATAAAACTCATTGAGCAATCTATCAATCTGATTTTCTTCAATGCATCTCAACAAGACTCCATCCAAATTAATTTTAAAAAGAATTCCATCCACTGGAGCATACGAGATGGATTACAACCTGAAGTGTCTTCTCTTAGTTCCATCCAATCTATAAGGATACTCACCTATGGATAGGAACTTGGCCGTGTTTTCTATCTAAGAACTTGTAGCTGTTGGCTCTGCTACAGGTTCTGCCTCATTAAAGAGATATGATGAGTTCACCTCATCTACTGTAGTTTGAGCTAGCTACTCACATAATCCCTTGCCTCTAATCATCCTAGTGGTTTTGATAGTAACATCATATTCTAGGATCTTTGTAACCTAACTTGCCCTCTTTTCACTAATTTATATTCCCATTATGTAGTCTCTCACACTGGGATGAGAAACCAATACTTTGATGTGGTTATTTGCCAACATATATCTAAATTTTTTCAATGCTCTTATAATGGAAAAAACTTGTTTGTCCATGGGGCTGTACCTGACCTCATAATCTTTCAATGTTTGACTGAAAAAGGCCAGTGGTTTCTCCATACCTTGGTCATTTTGCTGCATTAAAACAATTGTAATGTTGCTCTCTCCTCCATGAGCATACAAGACAAAGTCCTTCTCATAGTTAGGGTTCACAAGGGTAGGATCTTGTGCAATTTATTCTTTTATCATCTTAAAACCATCCTTCCCCTCCTTGGTCCACCTAAAAACAACACCCTTTTTTAGCATTAGGGTCAGTGGTTTGACCAAACCAACATAATTAGGAATGAATTTCCTAACGAAATTAATTTGCCCCAGAAATGACTACAGAGTTTTTTATGAGCAGGTAGAGGAAGAGAAAGAAGAGATGAAATTCTTTCTGGATCTATGGATATTCCATCCTTGGACACCAAATGGTTTAGAAGTTTGCCCTGAGAAACAACAAAAATACATTTTTTGGGGTTCAATGACACCCCACACTTGCAGTACCTCTCAAAAACTCTCTCCAGCTGCTGTATGTGATTTTCTCCTTTCTTAGAGAAGACTGTAATATCATCCAAATAGATTAGGATGAATTTGTTGATGAAGCCCTTAAATGCAATGTCCATTTCCCTATGAAAAGTGGCACTAACATTAGAGAGCCCAAATGGAATTTTGCATACGCCATGGTTCCCCACTTAGTGGTGAAAGATGTCTTGAATCTATCCTCTTCCTTTACAAAAAAATTGTTATAACCAAAAAAACCATCAAGCAATGAGAATCTTTCTGCACCTGCCACAGGTCTGCAAGATTTGGTCCATGGATGACAGAGGGTAATGGTCTTTCAAGGAAGCTCAATTCAAATCATAGAAGTATACACACAACCTTATCTCACCATTTTTCTTCCTCACTGGCACTAAATTAGCCACCCAAGTGGAATACTTGATGGGAAAAATAATTTTGGATTGAATGAGATTTGCAAGCTCCTTCCTCATCAAAGGCTCGATTTTGGGGTTTATAGGCCACTATCTTTGGCAAACAGGTTTGGTGTTTGGGTCAAGATCTATGGCGTACTGGGAAAAGTTTGGGTCAAACCCTCCAAATACTCATAATTCCATGGAAAAACATCACTGTATTTTTGAGAAGGATGAATAAAATTTTGTTGTTCATCATCACAACATACCTCTCCTAGCAATAAATGTTTGTCTTGGGCAATATCAACATTTTGATAGTCCTCCTTTTTGAACGTGATGTTCTTCTCACCCTTGAATTCATCATCATGGCTGAAAATAGTCTCAAGAGTGACCAAACCTTTTGGAAACTTCTTTTTCTTCAGTTGTATAATCTGATTGCCATAACCTTCTTGTTGTTTGGACTGCATACTTGATGAGAACTCGACTTCATTTTATATGGAGTTTACAATTTGCTCATTGCTATCAAATACCAATCAGTTTGCACCATTATCGGGGACTGAGGGTCTAACCACTATTTTGATATGTTGATTAGGGCCTTAAAAGAGGTTTGTGGAGGGAGAAAACTGAGCACCAAATGCTGCCAATTGGTCTACCTCAACATTTAATTTCCTTGGGATCACTTATAGGTTGAGGGAATCAAAACTCTCAAGTAAACCCCAAACTCTGTCTGTAGGCTCTTAGTAGATAATTTTTCATTGCACATCTCTCCCTAACCTGGTTGACCACTAATTCAGTGTCTCTAAAGATCTCTAGATGTTTTATTTTCTTTTTTTTCAGCTAGCAACAAGCCATGGACCAATGCCTCATACTCTGCAACATTATTTGTGTAGGAAAAGTGTAGCCTGTGAGCAAAATACAACTTCTTACCAGTCAGAGAGATCAATAATACTCCTGTACCAACTCCATTTTTTCTCTTTGCACCATCAAAGAATATTTTCCATGGGCAATTAGAATCATCGTCTAGTTTTAGTATAGAAGGGATAGAGGAATTTCCCTCATGAATCATGTAAGTGCCCAACCTAGTCATCTCAGTGGTGTCATAGGGATCAAAATCAAACTACTCTTTCACCCACTCATCAAGAAAAAGGTTTAGGATTGGAAGAGATGAAGATACTACCTCAAGAGATCTTGAATCGTTCACTTCCTCACCCTAAATCATGTAATTAGGGTTCAACAAGCTATGGTCACAATTCTCTACATGATAAATCAAAACTGGTTCAGTCTTAATGGTGAACCTTGTGCCATATCTTGTCCTTAAAATCATGTGAGACCAATCGGAAGATAGGTAACCACCCACCTTAGTCATGAAATCTCTTGACAAGCAAATAGCAAAGAATGGAGGAAGGTCAATAAATAAAATATCTTGACTAATAGTCAAGTTTAGGCAAGCATGCAAGGTCAAATCCAATCCTTTCATCACTATAATGGTATTAAAAAAGGAACCATCCAGTTGCAATACACCTAATGAAACTAGAGTATATTTGATGCCTAATGCCTCTGCTATCTTCTTTGGTATGACTGAAATACTGGCTCTTGAGTCTATCATGTAGTTATGCACTAGGAACTTTCCAATGATTAGAGACAAGTAGAAAGGGGATGGTTTCTTTGTTGTACAAGATTGACTGTACAAGATTGACTGGGCCCTTTTCTTTCTGAACTGTTGATTCAGTTGCTGGGAATTGCCTTAAAGCATCTTGCAATAACATCCTTTGAGAGGGAATTGACAATGCGTCCCACAAGGACACATTCAGGTTTGTCCTTTTCATTTGCTCTACAATATTTAGAGAAAATGCTACTGTTTGTACATTGGAGGGATCCACGTTCCTTTCTTTGACTACTCTGTGGCCTGTTTAGGCAATTTTGGGCATGATGGAACCTCATTCATAGTGGCAGGTTGTTGTTTTGAGTTAAATTTGCAACGCCAACACCTTCTGCTTTTGATATAGGTTCCTTTTGTAATATGACAGGAATGGGGTTATCCTCTAATTGCCTTTTCTTAGATCTTGTGTTATCTACAACACTATTTATAGGCATGACCATGCTGTTCATGGGCTTATTACTAATAGAAAAATCGTCAAGAGTCTAAAGCATTAAATTAGAATCAGAAGAAGCCTCATTGGTACCTTAGGGTTGTTGTTGACTACTTCCACCAATGATGCTTGTTGAGTGTGAAAATTTTGCACCATTAGGGCTCATTCTTGCACTCCAAATGCACAAGTGGACTGATTATGAGGTTGATTGCAAGGATAATACCACTCTACCTCATGGGCTAGATTGTTTTGTATAGGAACCAAGGTCCTAATTGGGTTAACAATTGGTATTTGTTGAATGGGTCTAACCGTTTGCAAAGGTTGAACACGGTTATTATTTTGGTATCTATTTAGCTGGTAACCTTGATTCCAGTTTTGGCTTCTATTGGAATCATAACCTTGCCCCCAGATCTGATTTGAAGATTGTCCCTAGTGATAATTTTGATGAGGTTTAGGGGCGGTTTGAGTTTCTATTGTATTGACCTTGTTAGTCAAGTTGGCCATTAGGGTTTTAAGGTCGTCTCCTTCTTGTTGAAGAGTAGATGTAGAGGGTTTAGACTCTAGGATGGGAGCAATAGTGGGTTATTCAACTTGTGAAGGAAGCTCTGGGAAGATAGGTATAGGAGGTTTGGGGGTAATTTTCCTAGGTTGTATTAAACAATTTTTAGCTCTCAAAGTTGTCTCATATGCATTTGGTAAAGTCTGAGCACCCATGGATTACATCATAATAGCTATATCATAATTTAAAGCTCTTAGAAAATATAAGAAAGCACCTTGTGGAGATGGTCTGAGGAGAGCTAGAATTCTTTCCCATGTTCTTTGAAATCTAAAGATGAAATCAGCCATCAGCTCGCTAGGAGCCCTATTTATAGTTGTCAATTGTTCCAACAGAGAGACATTATCTGCTCTCTCTCCAAATTGCTTGCAGACTGCTTCTCCTAGCTCATCCCAATCATGTATTGAAGCATGGGGTAAACCCCTAAACCATTGAAGAGCCCTTCCCTTGAAGGATAAAACTAGGAGCCTAACAACCACATCTTCATCTTGAATATGGTGAACTGAGCATACATTTGATATGTCGTTAATATGTTCAATAGGTGTAGTGAAACCCTCACCCATAAAGAATCTAATACTCTTTAGGGCTGATATATGTATGTCATTATGTGTATTTAGGGATAAAGGACTACCTCCATCGAAGGTTACGAAGGGTAGATTTATTGGCTAAGCCATGTGTAGGATATTCAAGTTTATTCCAGATATATGCAAGCCTCTTATTGAATACTAAAAACTAATAGGAGGTGTAGATTGAAATCTTGGATGGGATGAAGTAGCATTGTTATTCCCTCATAGAAGACCTAGATAAGCTAGTTCTTCTCCTTGAAGCAGCTAAAGGTTGTTCAACAAATTGATAATTCTTACCTCTTGAAGAAGCCCTAGTTTGCACTCTAGGCATATAATGTTGGACTGATTTGAAACCAGGAGCTTATAGAGTCGCTAGGTACATGAAACTTGTTTACCAAACTGTATAATACTGAGAACAACACCAATTTCTCAGTTCAACTCTTAACTCAGAGTAAAGGAGTCCCACCGGGCATGCCAGAAACTGTTATCACTTGGATTTGCACCTTGTGTTGAAGCCTACTTGCTGCAACAATCTAGTGAAACGTGGGAGTAATCTTGAGGTGTGGGACCTTGAATATGAGATCAACCCTATAGAGAAGGCTGGTTCCTCTTTCTGAATATAAGATTAAGAGAAAACTAAAATATTAAACCTAATCTAACACCACTGAGAAAAGGGAAGAGGGAGAAAACTGAAAAGAGAAAGGTGATACACTAGGTTTAATGGAGAACAACCACAAAGATAAAATGAATAGAATAATTTCACATAGCTGATAGAATCACATAAATCATGTAGATCTTAACAGAGGTAAAGAATAAAAATAAATTTTAAGGAATTGAACATTCACAATACAAAATCAGTTTTAAAATTACATAGTGCTAAATATATCAAGAAGAGGTAAAATAACCAATACTATATTAATCAAAAGGCAAGATTACAACATGGTAGGGTTCTATTTGGAGCACAAGAAAATAAGTCTCTATGTTCAACCCTCATTACATTGATCTTTTTTTCTATATATAGCATTTTACATTGATAACACATTAGTCTAGGTCACCTACTGCAATAAATTCACCCATGGGCCTGTCAGAAGATACTTTTGCAAGGGAATGCCCACCTTCATCTGCTTTGCAAAACATAAATGTAGAAAATTACTTGATCTAATCTACAACAATAAATATGAAGATATATGGAGGATGAAGTAACTAAAAAAAAATATCTGCTGCATTGAAGGCTGACATCTGATTCATCCACCTGCACAACAAATGCACAACAACTACTTCTAGCTAGGAGTTGACCTAATCCTTTATTTTTCCTTATCGACAAAACTTGTCCATCATGAACTTTACTACCTTTCTGTCTTCTCTCTTCTTTGTTCATCAAAAACCCCCTTTCACGAACCATCCTTGTGTTGATCTCCTTTCCTTTGTTCTTTCCTTCACTTTTTGCCTTATCGGTAGTTCCTCTCTTCCATGAACTAACCATGTGTTCTCTTTTCTTCCTTTTTCACCTTTCTCTTTTAGTTAGCAAAATCTCTTTTTTGTGAACTTTGCCTTAGCTGATTCTCTCTTTTCTACTCTATCGACAAAATTTCCATTTCGTGAACCATCCTTGTGTTCTCCTTTCCATCACTTTCTGCCTTGTCAACAATTCCTGTCTTCTGTGAACTAACCATGTGTTCTCTTTTTCATCCTTCCCTTTGTCTCTCTATCCTCTTTTCTTCTTCTTTGGTTAGAGATTTTGCCAATAAGTGAACCATTCAATTCGCCAACCTTCCCCTTTGGCGACAACTCTTTCTCCTTTTGCCTTCATTCCTTAATTGGCAATTTTGCCGATCGACAAACCTTTCGATCGATAAAGTTTAAGTTTTCCAAACTCAAATTTTACTGATAAAGGTAACCTTTGCCCTACCTTTTCCTTAGAAGAAAAAACTTCCCACTGTCTCTTTAGTCAGTGATTTCACCGATCGATGAACTTTAAGTTTGCCAAACTCAAATTTTTCCAATAAAGGCAACAGACTAAGGCAAAAGACTTAGGAAATTTTGGGTTTTTTGAAAGGGGAATTTCTTAGGATTTTGGGGATTGTCAGGTACTTATATTTATGATTTTGGAATTTTCACAAGGAAAAATATTTCAGACCCGAAGAACACTTTATAGACATCTAACCAAATTTGACAAGATTTGCAACATTTTAAAGATGGGCTATTTGACTCTGGGAGGAAAATAGGTCAACAGGAGTATGATCTTTCTAATTATTGTTGTCTTAAGATTATTATAACCTTGTAAGGTATTCCTATAGGTAGTTATGTTTTGTGTGTCTATATCTGATTCTCTCTAAAAGGGAGAATGAAACTATGTTCATAGTAGCTCCATTATTGATGAGCACTATTTTGATGCATGTGTCGTAGATCCACACTTGTAAATATAAAGTAGGATCACCTTGTCTTTCTAGTTCAACATCCATGCGCATTTATTTTAGATCATAGAAAAACCTAGGATCATGTATCTCAACATTGGGTGGGTTCATGTCAAGATCCATCTAGTTTATCTACTCCTTCAAAGGGGGGTTATATGGTTTAGGTATTTGAGTCCTAATGGCTCTAGGAGGGATTCTTGATGGGAAGGAGAGTGTCTTAAGATGTCAATGAACAAAATCTTGGCAAAGGTTTTTCTCAAGTCCTTGACCAAATCATAAGGATTGATCGGAAAGAGATTGGATCCAGTACTGATACCATGAATAATAGTTCTTGGTATGAGGAGTTATGGGGTCCTCTTGTATGTTATCATGAACTAGCTCAATCAATCCTAGCATTTTATTTCACCCTTGATTCCCAATTGGCTTGGGCCTTTTTCCTCTTTATAAGAATTTGTGTTATTTGGCTTGGGTGCTTCTTGATTCGAGTTATTTTCTTGTTGATGAGTAGGGAAAGGATCTTTATAGATCCTTAGATTCAAATTTTGAGGGAAAAATATCCCCTATTTGTTGTGATTCAATTCTCAGAGGGAGGAGGAACATATCTATAAATAGATGTCTTTGTTCCTTTGGGAGATCATATAAAAATTCTTGAACTCTTGACATGACTTAATGTCATGCGATATTTTCTTGTGGAATGAGTAGTACCTATCAAGATAGTACTACCAAGGTTTTTGATAGGGGTCATAACAATTGTTATAGACCTCTCATTCAATCTACCTCTTTGCTCATAGTTATTCCTTTTAGGTAATAGTCATTTCTGCCATTGTAACTACATTTGTTGTTCTTCTTTATTGGTGGGATATTTGCTACCCCATTAGTGGTGGAATTTTTATTATTTTTCAAAATATTAGGCATAGAGGGATTGTTGTCCCCCATTTTCTATTGTTACAATCCTCCTATTGGTTTTATACTCCCTCCATCCACTATCAATGGCTGCTTGGCCAATTCTTAAAGTGATCTTAAGAGCTTCTTCATAAGATTTGTAGGAAAGCTTTTGGACCTCCTCTCACATATCCTTGTTGATGGAATGCAATAATGGATCACATAAATTCTTATGGTCCATGTTTGGCATACTAGTTGAGGAGTAGAGAACTTTCCTCTATTATGCGGTAAAATGAGCCACTGATTTGTTCATGTCTTGCTTTACACTTAGGAATTCATGAGTTCCTATTTTAACCAATTTGTTCATGCTGAAGAAAACAAAAAAATCACCAATGAGTTGTCGAAAGGGGTGGATTGAGGCTTCATGGAGCCTATAATAGCAATCCAAAGCTATTCCTACCAAGGTCTTAGGAAAAATTCTAGTGACCACATTGTCCTAGGGGAGTTCTTAAATTACCGTCATATAAGGTTTTATATGTGAGTTTGGGTCTCCTACTTCTTTGAACTTAGGAAGTTTAGGAAGAGAGTGTAGTAATGCCATTTCAAATTACGTGGTCTAGAGACTCCTTGAGATACTCAAGGTACATTCCCAAAAGCGGTCATGTGTGGAGGGAGTCATTCTCCCAAACATTAGCCCTACGGGTGGAGCCAGTTGCATTGGCTGCTCTTGGAAAACCATTCCTTTTTGCTAATAGTTGGGAAAGGTTGGATAGTTGGTGTTCTAGTTTACAACATGCCTCTAGTTTGAGAATTTGGGGAACCTTTGTGTCTTTTAACCTTTCACTTCTTATGGCACTTTGATTTTCATGCTTTAAAAAATTGTTTGAGTTATTCATCTTTTGGAAGGGTAAAGTGTCATAGGAAATCATTTTTAAGAATTTCAAGGTCCTTTTATTTGTTGGAAATATCTAAAATTTCAAGGGTGCAAGTTGCAAATTGGGTCTGACACTCTAGTTTGTAGGTTGCAAACCAAGCCCAAACTCTTGTTTGCAACTCATCCTTATCTATATGCTTTTTCCCATGTTTTCTATTTTTATCAAATGCATTTTGTTTTCCCTCTCCTTTGACCTTCCTTTTGGCATTTTTTCTTCCTTCTCCACCTACATACATTTATTTATTTTATTAAATTTTCACTGTACAAGATTAGGATTATCTCTTGGGCTGGCTTGTGTGTTTTGATTTCAAGATATGAATCTTCTTCTCCCTCCTAGGCGAGAGTTTCTTAGAAGTTCATGCATGTGTTTTATCAATTTTTGTTTTCTTCAAAAATATTGTACTTCGAGGGTTTGATTTGAGTGCATGGTCGTAACTTGCTATTTTATTGGTTTCCATATACATTTCTAGGAGTTAGGATTGATTCTACTGAATATTGGTTTGATTCCCAAATTCCCAGGTATTTTTGTAGTTTGTAATTTTATACACACTACAATCAGAAGTCGAAGTCTAGTTGCACTTTGCTATCCTTTTGGAAATTGCAACTAAGGTTTGAACCGTATCTATAGTCTAGATTTTCAATTTTTTTAGCAGTTTGCAACTTTTGTAAACTACAATTGAACTTTGAATTCTGGTTGTAGCCCAGAAACTTGATCCTCTTCTCAACTCATAGTTTTTTGCGTGCTACAGTTAGAACCTAAAGTTTCATTGCATTTCACAGTCTACTTGTAGTTTATAGTTTGTTGTAAATATAGTTGGAGTCTAAATCCCAACGGCAATCCAAACTTCCAATTTTTTTTACAATTGCACTCTTTGTTACAAACTATAAACTAGACTCGGTTCCTAGTTTGCAAGTTGCATTCCCTTGGTAAAGTTTGAAACTCTTTAAGATGATTCAAAATGCCTTTTATTTTTAGGAAAAGAGATTCTCATCTATTGTTTTTGCTTTGTTGATTTATTTATCAATGCAATTTGGTCATTTTTTTTGATGGTTTTAATTTTAATTTGCATTGGTAAAAAATGTTTTATTTTAGGCACTAAAGCGTGTTTGGTTATGGAAAGAGCTTTGACTAGGAATGTCTTCACCTCCAAGGATGAAGTATGAATACGAAAGCATGGTTTTGTAATTGAGGCTTGTATTCTAAGTTGGACAATATCTCTAACCTAGACTTTGGATATCTAGGTTTGGAGTAGTTCCATAAAAGATTGTTGGAGAATAAAAAGAGTAAAATGCTAAAAATATCAAATCAAGTTGACTCATAGAAGCTAATTTCTTTCTAGTATCACTTCAATCTCTAGATTTGGTCCTAACATGTGTAAAGTTATACAATAAAAAGGACAAGGTGGTCAAAATAGTTGATGGCAATGTAATTATGCAAATACAACCACCCTACATTGAAGAGATGCTGAATCTTCTAGCAAGAGAAGCCTTTGCAAATCTCTCCATGGATTCCTATATGGAATATTTTAAAATTCATGTTGATCAGTGCTTTGATGTCATTAATAAGAATTGGTTAGCTAAGCTAAGGGTGGCAATTTTTAGGTTGCCAAAGAAGTTGTTCCATAGTGAGTTTAAGGAGGAAGTTAATGATGCTAGTACTTTTTAAAGTCAAGTTGTAGGACTGAAAACTACTAGAGAATTTCATCTATGGATGTTTCAATTCATTTCTAAAGTGTTTTTTGGTAAAGAGTTTATTGATTGGGCAACCTTCATTAGTGACAATCTTCACAAGCATTTGAGTGAAGTCATTTTGTCATGCCTAATATTTCAACACATAAATACTCAACTAGAACTACAATTTTATTTTATTTTAAACGAGATATTACTAATTTACCCAATAATGACATACACATACATGTGTTATCCCCTCAAGTGTGTTCACAATAACTCAAATTGTATAGAGGAAACTCATCAACCATACGTAAGGGCAAGAAGGGGAAACAATTATGTCAATGTGGACTAAAACTGAACACAAGTTAAGGAAGGTCAACACCATGCCTAGAGATAAGTCTTAGTGATAAGAGTCCAAGGTAGCCCTAGGTGGGGTGGGTAAATGACCTACTTGGAAAAAAGGAGTATTTATCGCTTAGATTAAATATATTTATGATAGAGACCTAGTATTAGCCAATTTTCATACATGTTATGTTGTATGGATTTCATAACTATATTCACTAATGATTCTAATTACATGCTAGCCACTATTAAGGCCATTTATTATTGTGATTAGATTTAGAACAATCATGTACACTACCATTTTGATTAGCATTAATTGGCTTGCAATTATGGATATTTATATTTAATTAGGTGAACATTAAAAAACTATAATTGTTGAGCAATATTTATTAACAAGTATTAATTATACTTTTGAAATGGTTGTCTAGGTCACTCATTAAACTTAAAGTAACTTTATTCAAAGATAATAATAAATGAATAAAAATATTATAAGCTAGGGGTTAAATTTACTTTATTGTTTATTCTCAAAAGTGACTTAAGTTGTAACTTAAGTTAAGGGGACCTAGCTATGTGGTCCCCCACCATGTCTCATTTCTTAAACATGATTTAATTTCTCATTAGTAGTATTAATTTTTATGTTAGGGCCTTTTAGTGAGGTGAGCATCAAATCTCATCCATTAAATGAGATTCATGCTCATCTTTAGATCTAGGGAAACTCCATGGGTTGCCCTAACCTCAAGGGAAGCTCATAAAAGGGTTTGTAATTCATTTTCATGTTTATTGTGTAGATTCAAGAGGGAGAAAGGAGATAAGATTGTAGATTTTTCTCAACTCCATTCAAGGCTACATATATCATTGTGAATCTTCTCCCTTGCTAAAATTGTTATTTATTCATCTCTTTCTATTTGTTGATTTATTTTTTTAGTTTATTTATTCTTTTATGTTCACCATTATTGCTACATATACATGAAATGTATCATGTAAATATTATGGAGTAAAATGTGGACACATGCCTTTTTACCTCCTAGTTTAGCTCCTAGGTCCCTGTGTTTACACTCTACAAAGCAAAATATTCATCTCGATGAGAAATCCTCTGAAACCCATGCCAAATGGGAACTAGCGGCCCATTTAATGCTTAGGTCCCAACCAAAAAGGAACCTTGGGACTTAGGTGCTCACGCCCAAGTCCGCCCTAATTGGTCAGGGTAAAATTTAAGGGATGTCAGCATATGACTTTTAAATGGGTCCTCCCTTGTCGACTCTTTCAATTAATTTGCGAATGTTTAACATGATAGCATTTATAAACAAGTGTTTGAATTCATTTTGTAACAAGTTGATGATATCAAGGTTATGATATTGAGAAAAGGAGTATTCAAGGTATTCATTGTGTTATTGTTACAAAATTATGTTAGTATTGTGTTTGTTGCAGATTTAGAATCATCATCAACATCGTTATGAGTTGAAGAATCTTCATCCTCCTAAGGAGTTCACCACCAAGGTGACATCATTGTGTTTGAGTCATTTCATCATCATTTGGATTATCTTTAGCCTCTATCCTGCAAGGACATGCTCTCTCTCTAACAATGGTGTTGGGCAAGCTTGAATGCTAACCCAAGATTTGACTGAGGTAAATCTCTAAACACCACAACTCCAAAACCCCTTTTCTTCTTGTGTGCAGGTTATAGGTATGGGAATTACATAAGTGAAGGTATAGGGAGGTTCTTTAAGGGATAAAGATTCAAGATCCAAAAACAGAGTTCAAAAATTCATCTATAGCAAACTTAGGTGCTAGCCCCAGTGTTTAACAGCTAAAACAAACCTTGGAAATAGCATTAGGTCATCATTTATGAATTTTTTATAGTTTGGAGCTTTCAGAGATTGGGAATTTCTGGACTTGACCTCTAGTCCTGGAGTCTTCTGACATTTCAACTTCTGAGGAACATGTTACGACATCTCACTGATCATCTTGGTACTTTTATATCCTAGCTTTCCATTGTTGTTTGTTTGTTATAAGATGATTATCACAATTCTAGGGTTTAGTGCATTGATAGGCCTAAGGTTGGGTAAAAGGATTGATTAAATTACATCTTTCCTTAGGAAACAAGAAAACAAAATGAGTAGTTGAGTCCTCTTGCATATTGAAGTGACTTAGCTTAGTTTTTTCCTTGAATGTTATAGTGAAAGGAGGGTTTTGATCTAGTGTACTTACATGCATGCATTCAACCCCCTTCTTTTACCTACATAACATTTTGGTGAACCTGTGTTTTAAAGAATTTGCATCTTTTTAAGTTTTGAAATCAGATCTTGCATTAATCCACATCATACTTATCATGAACTTCATTGAAAAATCTTGCATACATTTGAAAAAATTAAAAAAAAGCATTCTAGGCTTGCATAAAGACATAGTTTTGCATTATTTTCATTGCCTATCATTGAAATCATTTGAAAATCTGATTCAAACATCAGATCTAAGACAAATTACAGAAATTAATCATATCATGATATCACATCTTGCATTTGCATATCTCATTTGTTAGGGTTTTGTTGAAAACTTGTATTTTTTCATATAACCTAGTTTTTTGCAAAAGCTAGGGTTTGTAGTCAAAATCTTATTTCAGATTTTTTTTCTCCCTTTAAACACTCATTCAAATCTGATTTTGAGTTGTAGTGTTGCCTCATTATGTGTTCTTGCATTAAAATTTCAAATTTTGTAATTACATAGTGTGTATTTCAACATTAAGGGTTTTACACACTTTCCTCTCACTCCTTTAAGCAAACTTTTAAATAATTCATCTTTCCTTGTTGTGTAGCACTATTTCCATCATACTTACTTTGTTTGTAGTTAAATTATTTTGTTTTTGATTTTCAAAAACCTGATTTCCTCAAACTAGTGCCTTGGTGTGAAACAATCTCACATACATGGCCTCTCATCAAAACAAGGGTGGTATGGTCCCTCCTCAAGTTTATAGGATGAGGAAGACTCTTGAACCTGAAATAATCTTTACACCTCATGATAGAACAATTGGAGACATTTAGGGACCTCTTTATATTACTGCACGCATAAGTGGAAATCCTACAAGAGGAGTCCTTATTGACCCAAATTGTATAATGAATGTGATTACTGAAGAGTTCCTCTACATGCATGATTTGATACAAGAATCTTATCAACCCACATGTATGATGGTCAAGACACATAATGGAGATTTCCTCTTGGGTATAGGGAAGATTACACTATTGATTAAAGTAGTTGAAAAAGCTTTGGAACAATCATTTGATATCATTTCTACCTCCGACCTATTTTGTGTGAAATTAGGCCATCCATGGCTCAAATCCATGAAAGCGGTCCCCTCTACAATTCATAAATTTTTAAAATTTCTTCACCAAGGGAGAGTTCATGTTGTCTTATATAGTAGATGGAAGCCTATGGCTACTTATGGAAATTTCAGCCTAGACTACTTTTGGCCACAACCTACTGAGCCTGCTCAACCAAGAGAAGTTCAATTCTTCCTAGCATTCCAAATATATAATGAAAAGTTGATAACAAAATTAGCTGGACCTCCTATTGAACAAGTCAAAAGTGACAAGAAGCTTGAATTGAAAGAACCCCCTTGACCACGAGGTAAAGGAGTCTTTGCTAAGGTTCCTCCTCTGTCATCCTTACAAGGACCAAGAGATACCCATAAAGAACAAATAAGTTTATCCAAAAAGATCAATTTTGTACCAGCTTCCTCCTCTGATATTTCAAATACTATGAAAAATCATGAGCATCCTTTTACAAACATCACTAATAAAACATGAAGGAATAGGCAAGCAAGAGAAAGGAGGAAGAGACAAACCTTAGCTCAACAAGCAACACCTCAATAAGAAAACATCTGCCAACTACTATTGCATCAAACAAGGAAGAGATAAAGGTTGAAGAATTAAAGGACAATGATTCAAGTTGGGCAATAGTACCTTATGCACCTATTTCCTCTTGCATTCAAGATTGGGAGGAAGATGATTTTCTCAATGACAACCACTAGTTCAGTTGTATAACAGGTAAGTATTTCTAACCCTTCTTAGCCACCTTTGATGTAGCACCTCTATGAGTTGCTCACTTATGTGGCCTCCTATTTTGTGTTGTGTTCCCATGTGTTACATGTTGTTTAGGTCTCTAAGGATGACCCTTGATGCTCTTGTAAGGTCAAGGAAACATGGAGACTACCTTTGTTGTGACCAATTCTTCTATTTGTTTCTCTATTCTTCTATTCCTCTCTATTTTACTGTTGTGTGTTGTGCCTTGGGAGCATCTTCCTATGTTGTAAACCCAAGTCACTCTTGTATCCTTTCTCATTTTATTGTTTCAATTCTTCAGTGGCTCTACTAGTCGGCAAATGATGAAAATAAACAAATACTAATAAGGACCGTGTGTCCCTTCAACAAGAAAGCAAAAATAGACCTAGTCCATATATGAGGATGGGGTTGATATATTTCTGACGCTTGACTAGTAGAATCACTCTGTGTTGTGATTCATGTTGTCACAAATCTTAGCAATACTCTAAATTTGCTTCTATGCACTTTGGATTGTTTTGTATCTCACCTCATTGCTACACTCAATTTTGAGATACCAGCAATATAACTTAACGGCTATACTCAGTTCCAAACCTACAAGTGTAGCCTTGGTATCTATTATGTGAGATGTTTTTACATAACTTTCATGAATTGATTTGGTTGTTATCTTAGAGTAAGATTTTCTAACCAAATCTTATATCTTGTTGACTATCTTAGCAAATAATATCGATGTGTTTGTGGGATCATTTGACGAACATGGCACATGTCACTTCGGGGCATGGGCTTTGCAAAACCTCTTGTTCCCTTGCGTGTTTTCACTTTACCTTAATGTGCTTGATACGACAAGCATGATCAATCACCTTAAGGTGGGCGCATATATAATGGTATTTGCTTGATTACTTTTACACTGACAAAGCATGTTTGTAAGCCCTCATTGTGAGGTAGGATGACATATCTCTTGAGCTAGTGCACATCCTCTTAAGCAAAAGCCCTTCTGCTGAAGGTGGGGTGGTGTATCTCTTGAGCTAGTACACACCCTTTTTGAACAAATCCCTCATCATGAGGTGCAATGACGTATCTCTTAAGTTTGTGCACATCCTTTTAAGCAAAAGCTCTCATCACAAGGCAGGATGGTGTATCTCTTGAGCTAGTGCACATCCTTTTAAACAAAGTCCTCATCGTGAGGTGGGGTTGGATCTTGAGTCATTCACCCTTAAGTGTGTTTTTGGTGGTTGTGGTAGAATAGCTCAACCGTCAGGTGTGTTTGGCATGTCTTAGATAGTGGTGTGTAGTGACAAGCTCCTTCCTATTGCCCATGTTTTTTTTGTATAAGATGTATAGTGTGTCGATGACATACTATGCGGCACTCATGTATTCCATGTGTCTTCTATGTGTTTTACATGTCTTCCTTGCATGTCTTGCATGCTTGTGGCATGATCTAAAGACATGTGGCAATGATCCCCCCCACGTTGTGTGTTTTATTTACTTTAGCATTATACATAGATAAGTAATTGCTTAATCATGTCTTCTCTTCATGTCTTCTTTGTGTCTTGTGTAACTGTGCTTATGTCTTCTTTGTGTCTTGTGTTCTTTCATTGTCTTCTCTATGTATTGCATGCTTCCTTACTATATTCACTGTGTCTTATGTGATTGTTAAGTGTTTTCTTATGTTTACCTAAGTTTTGGGGCTAGAAATGGTCCTTCATTCAAACTTAGGGTGTGTCTTCACTCTAGTGTTTGATGTGTTTTGATATGCTTCGACCATACTTTAATGCATGTACCAAATCGTAGGATCACACACATTAAAGTGGGGGCTAAATTTTATGGAGTAAAAAGTGGACACATGCCTTTTTACCTCCTAGTTTAGCTCCTAGGTCCTCGTGTTTACACTCTACAAAGCAAAATATTCATCCCGATGAGAAATCCCCCGAAACCCATGTCAAATGGGAACTAGGGGCCCATTTAATGCATAGGTCCCAACCAAAAAGAAACCTTGGGACTTGGGCACCCACGCCCAAGTCCGCCCTGATTGGTTGGGGTAAAATTTAAGGGATGTCAGCATACGACTTTTAAATGGGTCCTCCCTTGTTGGCTCTTTCAATTAATTTGTGAAAGTTTAATGGGATAACATATATAAACAAGTGTTTGAATTCATTTTGTAACAAGTTGATGATAGAAAGGTTATGATATTGAGTAAAGGAGCATCCAAGGCATTCACTATGTTATTGTTGTAGATTTGTGTTAGTATTGTGTTTGTTGCAGATTTGGAATCATCATCAACATCCTTATGAGTTGAAGAATCTTCATCCTCATGAGTTGAAGAATCTTCATCCTCCTAAGGACTTCACCACCAAGGTGACATCATTGTATTTGAATCATTTCATCATCATTTGGATTATCTTTAGCCTCTGTCCTGCAAGGACACGCTCTCTCTAACAACAATGTTGGGAAAGCTCTAATGCTAACCCAAGATTTGACTGAGGCAAATCCCTAAACACCACAACCCCCAAACCCCTTTTCTTCTTGTGTGTAGGTTACAAGTGCGGGAATTGCATAAGTGAAGGTACAAGGAGGTTGTTTAAGGGATAAAGATTCAAGATCCAAAAACAAAGTTCAAAAATTCATCTGTAGCAGATTTGGGTGCTAGCCCCAGTGTCCAGTAGCTAAAATAAACCCTAGAAACAATATCAGGGCATCATTTACGATATTTTTGTAGTTAAGAGCTTTTAAAGATTAGGACTTTATGGACTAGGGTGCTAGCCTCAGAGTCTTCCAACATTTCAGATTCTAAGGAACAGGTTACAACATCTCACTGATCATCTTGGTACTTTTAGATCTTGGCTTTCCATTATTGTTTGTCTGTTATAAGCCAATTATCACAATTCTAGGGTTGAGTGCATTGATAGGCCTAGGGTTTGGTAAAAGGCTTGATTGAATTACATCTTTCCTTAGCAAACAAGAGAACAAAATCAGTAGCTGAGTCCTCTTGCATCTTGAAGTGACTTAGCTCAGTTTTGTCCTTGAATGTTATAGTGAAAGGAGGGTTTTGATATAGTGTACTTACATGCATGCTTTCAACCTCCCTTTTACTCTACATAATAGTAAATAATATGTTATATTAATCATATATGCCTTGGATATTTTATAATATGATATGATATATCTAAATTCTTTTGCATATACCATATTATATTATATACATATAAAAAATATAATAAAAAATAATATAATATAATATAATATAACTTAACTTCCCTTATTTTGTACTATACTTCATATATGAATATATTATAATGTAATAATATTCATATATAATAATATTTTATACTAAACTTCACATATGAATATATTATAATATATATCTATATCTATATATATTTCAGTATAATATATTATATTAAATGACATTTAACTTTTATATTAAGCATAACCATTATATATAAAATAATAAAACACAACATACATGGGTTTAGGGCTTGCAGAGCTTGGCGATTGCTGCCCACAGAGAGGCACAGTCCTTGGTGTACCCACAAGGAGGCTGTAGCACCCCCTGTGGCATGGGAGAGGGTTTCATCTTTCCCATGAGCGCTTCCAAAAGAATAGATTCATTTAGTTTTTGTGTAAAATGAAATGAAATCTATTTTATTTCTTATATTTGATTATTATTATTTTTTATAAAAGAGGAACTTGTTTGTTTAAAATCATCAAACAACAACAATTTTTTTTATTTGATTGTATATATACATATATTTCAAACATAAGAAATAATTTTCCATTCATTTAAAATAACTTTTCTTTTCTTTGCAAGAAATTTTATATTATTAAGAAATTCATTTGCAACTGCCACACACATGTATTTTAAAAGTCATTAATTACAACATTACACTTCTCAATATTTTATTAACTCAACTAAGCACTTATGAAGAAAGGTTAGCTACATTTTTGTAAAACCAAAGAAGATGGTGGTTTTTACGCAAATATGCATAGAGTCACTTAAATGGGTGTTCAAAAATAGTCTAATATTTGCAACCATGTACTTCTACTCTTTCTTTTTATTTTTATTTATTTGCTTTACAACTTTTGAGGAAATGATAGGGTTAAAGGTTCTTGTAGTGTAATAATCCACCCAACATAGAAACATTTGAATACCACATTAGAACTGAAAAGGGTGAAATACATATTGAATGAATTCAAGGAAAAATTCATTAGTGACATTATCTATCAAATGCTTTGTAAATATATACATTTCCCCCTTATAGTTAAAAGGGCTATGCAACTATTTCTTTTTAAGAACTCATAGACCAAATAGAAATCTCCTCTCATCAATGCATGTATACACACAAGGCAAGTAGTACATTATCATAACATAAATCCCATGATTCCTTATGACCATGCAAAATATTACAATTCCTCTTGTAAGATACTTTAGTTGAGAATTAAATAGATACACTTGATCTTCTTACAAAGCGTATCCTCCAAGCTCTACATCCCAAGACAAAACCTTCAATATTTAATGTTACAAATAACCAATAGATCACATGCCAATGGGAGGAGAAATGATCTCCACCCAACCAATATGACATCATAGGACCATAAGAGGTCCTAGCCATCCTCCAAGCTAGGAGAACCACCAAGAACCTAACATAATAAAACATGCAACCCAAGTAGATCAATACAATAGAAAACTAGAAATATCCTAATACTTTTCAAGGGGTTTGCTATCAAATCATTCTCATTTTAAATGTAACACACACATAACCATCTCACTCACAAATATTCTAAATGGGCAAGACACTACAAATTTGCAAACATATCCTTTCCACGATTTATTTTCACAAGAACACATTTCACATAAGATATGAAGTACCCATGAATATAAATATACAAGAAATATTAAGGAGATGGGATGACTTATCTCTCTACATAATGTTTGTAGGGATGATCACCTCCTTCCTTCTCCATGACTCTCTTCACTTGCTATCCAATCCTCCAAAACCCTTGTACTCTCAACCTCTCTCTCCTCTCCCCATGATGTAAAAAACAAAATCAATCCAAAATAAAAATTCCCTTCTCAACTTGCAAGAGGGGGTATATGTAATGAGTGTCATGTCACTCCTCTCCAAATGAGGAGGTGCCACATGGATTCCAACTCATCCCTTCTCATCTAATCCCCAAAACTCAAGGAGTGATTTGAATCCTCATGCTCTCACATGTGTGAGACCTAGGGCAGAGGAGTGTACTTGTACACTCTTCTCCAAAAATCTTACTAGGTTATGCTTCCACATGTGTGAGGCATTGGGATGAGGGTGTGCTTGACCCACCCCTCACCCATTAACCTAGAAAAGTGAGATGTGATGGTGACAAGTCCACCATCTCTCTTCCCAAAACCTATCCATGCCACCTTCTTCCCAAGGAACTTTGGAGTGGTCAAATATACTCCAAAATAAAATTTTCAAAGCCCAAAAGGTGATCAACCCCTAGATATTTGAACTAGGGACATAAAATCATTAAAAAAACTAAAGAAAATGACATTTCAAGACCCTAAAAAAGGACTCCTAAAAATATAGAATTTGACACGTAAGATGACAACTCACCACCCATGACACACTCAACAACTCTAACACAAAAATAAAATTTAAATTTACTTCACAATTTAGCACATCACAACATATTTTAGTAAATGCAGGCCTTAGTCCCTTCATGACTAATATTAAGGTAACACCAATAAAAATCACAATTAGGGTTTCCTAGAGAATGTTAGATCAAGCCACAACATTAATTCACCAGGGTCTAAGATCACATAAAACTTCATCATTTGAAGTGATTCAAATTAGGTTTCTGATGATTCTTCCATTCTCCCATAGGCACTTTATTCTTGCACATTCACCACAACATTAATATGTCCAAGTAAAAATAGTTAAGGCACCTTAATCATGGATTATCATACTCATTTCTACTTGCATTAGAATCACAAATTCATAGCTCAACACACAATAACTCGTATAGCTCATGTCCTACTTAAATCACTATAGAAATTGAATTATCTTTTCTAGAATATTATTATTATAGGAGTTATATTTAACATCCCATTATTCTACCAAATTTATTCTTGAATAATTACATATTATAAGGATTATTGTCAACAAGATACTCAATGTACATAACTTACCAAATTCACTCACCTGAGTTCCTCCTTTTGCATGAATAGTGTTGATATCTTGCAAACCACTTCAACAATCACAATGATCCTAATCCATCTCATGGATGGTCCTCCTCAAGGATCATAAACACATTATAAATTCATTAGAACAATTATTAGTACAATATGTCATCTTTTCTATCCTGTTCAAATCAAACTCACTCATTGAAAATTAAATTCGATCAAATGAGATCAAAAATATAACTTAATAATTTAGATAACAAGCCTTTGAATAAGATAGAATACACAACTAGTATGATCTAAGGTTAGAGCATTAAGAGGTTCGATACATACTTCTCATCAATCATCGGTAGCAACATGCTCAAATAAAATAATATGACTAGTGTTAAAAATAACAAAAGCTCTCCCATCATAAAACAAATCAAGCAAATCAAGGGATAACATTCGATTCATATCATTAGAAAATATATTTACAACATGGTGTTTGGAGGAGGATTTATCCGAAGGGTTCACCAAGATTGATGGTACCAACATCATACCAAAACCATAGTCACAGTTTTATTAAACAATTCAACTAACTATAGGGTCTACCACAAGGGAAAAGGATACTATAGTAGCCATAGGTAAGGCCAGACATTACACATTCAATCAAATTAGTTCTACATGACTTCATATCTAGTATATGCCTTGGAAAGGATGCAATAGTTTGTTGGGTTGGAGAAAATTGGTGTTATGGGTTTGAGTTGACAATTGGTGTACTAGTATTATCTGCAGTTGGAGATTAAGTAGAGCCTCAAGCATTTTATGAGGGTAAATGATGAATTCATCTTCTATATCATAATTTTTTTTTGATAATGGCAGGGCAAAAAGAATGTCTCTGGACGCCATGGAACAAATTCAAAAATGGAAAAATTGGTATTACTAGTTTGCTACCTTTTCTTATATCAGGGTTGTTGGATTCATAGGAGCACTATTGAAACCTCCTTCTTATGTTAGTGACAAGGTAGCTGTGTTAGAAGTATGTAGGTAAGGAACTAAAGCCCATAATATTTGTGCAAATAAAATGTTCAAGGGTCTCCTTTTTCCTTTATTAATTAGAAGATATATGTGTCTATTGACATAAGTAACAAGGAATGCCGATGCAAAATTGTCACTTTTGAATTTAAAATGGTATGAAGCTAGACCTTCTCTCAACCCTAGGAAGTGTATGGAAGGGTTTAAATCTACTATTGTACACAAACCACATCTTCAAGATTATTGGGAAAATTGTGCTGGTGATGTTGATGTTTGTAAGAGGTTATATTCTTACATGACAACATTGCAAATAAATTTGTATTAGATAGATTTGATTCTGTAAAGCCTCACAAGTCATGTAAAAGCATTAAACAACCTCAAAAGTAAATGAAGTAAATAATCCACTTAAATACAACATCGCAATAACCAAAAATAAAAAGGTGTAAATAATCCACTTAGATACAACTTTCAAAGAAAAAAGATGTACTTAATCTGCTTAATCACAATATCTCAAATAAATGATAATCTCATAAATATGAACCTCAATGTCATTAAATCTAACATATTCACATGCTTAATCCAGGTAACAAGCACTATAAATAATATTCATAAATCCATTGGCAAGCATGCCATAATACATCCAATGTAGGGTAAAATCAACATGTACAACAATAATAAATAAATCAATACACTCTCCAGCTACACGAACCAAGTGGTCCACCACCTGTAAGCTGAGAGATGGGAACATGGCTCAGGTGCTTTTCCACCCAACCATGAAGTATTTACACTTCCCCGGATCCCTTCCTGAAATGAAGGAAACCTAGACCTGCATGAAATGTCTAGCTACTTGGTAACAACTGCAGGAGTGAACACCTAATGTAACCCTGATGTCTGAATGTACAATTCTAAGTAATGAAAAGCAAATTGTCTCACAACAGGATGTGGTAGAGATATCAATAAATAAGTTTGCTAGACAATAAACATCTATTTCAATGTCATTCCGATTAGATCTAATCATTTAAGTAACTTGGCTCAATTCCTGAAAAGAGGAAAAGCCATCTCTAAATATCCACATTCGGCATCCTGGTCCCAAAAGTAACCCAATACATTCCTATATAAAAACTACTTCTTTCCCCAAGAAGCAAGAAAATAAATTAAAGAATCACAAATTCAAGATTTCGAATAGATCAATCCAATCCCTTTCCCAAAACATCAATTAAGGAAAAATACACTTTCAAGAAATGAACCATCTTTTGATCATACGATCGAAACCATAATTTTATCAATTTGATATAGTTTCTAATCTTGTATTTTAGTCACAATATCTTCAATAATAGTCATTCTAAGATATTAATCTATCTTGCTGTTATTTCTGTGACAGGAAGTCTAAAAACAATAGAAAATAGTCTTCCTGTCGCTGCTGTGACATGAACTATTGCAGTAATAAAGAAAAGAACATAGAACATAGTTTAATATAGTTTTGGTTTGATTATAATATAATAGGTTTTCAACATTCATAGGAAAATAAAATAGTAGTCTATTGTCTTTGATCTTTGTAGTTACATAATGTTTTAACAAGCCTTTAACAGTGCTACAAGAACTTATAAGTTTCAATTATCATAAAAGATAACTACAACAATAGTTCCTCAGTTTTCATAGATAAAAATAGATTTGCTACAGAAACATATAACACTGAAAAAGAAGCTACAGGAACATATGATTTTGCCTAAATTTCAGAGGTTTTGTTCATCAGTAAAGAGGACATTTTTCTAAGTTAAAACTATTTTCAACCAAGGTAAGAAATACAGTCATAAAATATTTGATAGGGAATTAATCCAACAGCGAACTGGAGATTCTATTAAGAGTTTTCAATTAGTCAAGATTCAATTTCTGAGTATAGCAACTTGTTTTTAGGCAGGCAACGAAGGTAAGAAAAATTGACTATTCGCAACTCAGATTTTCATTCTATATACTAAGTAGATCGACCATCATGTATATCAATATGAGTTAAGTCAAAAACTGAAAGAGGATGGAAAATAAAGTCTCTATTTAATCTGAGAAACTGGTGAAAACAAGAAAATTGGGGGTCGATCTATACATATCACCCAACAACAGTCAAGTCGGTCATAAGGAAGGTCGATGACCAACAAGAAAAGAGATTTCCTTAGTAAAAATGGCTAGAAGAACAAGCGGCTAGGAAAAATAAGTGGTCAGCAAAAAAGGGTGACTCAGGCCGAACAAGAGGATGACCAGCCATAAGGAGGAACGGCCAAGAGAAAAGTATACGACCACAATAAGCAGGTCGATCTATCATATAGTGGCCAGAATAAATATACACACAGGATGATTACTTAACTATGTCCTATTATCATTTTAGCTAGTTTAAAACAATACAACACACAAGAAAAATACCCAGTAGATTCGCCTAAGAAGAGATCAAACTTGCCACCTCGGTCGCTGCCTTCCTCTATCTCAGTTGCTCCAATTCCATGAACTTTTTCTTCTGTTGTCTCCTTTCACTCAGAAATACACAGAAATAGCTCTTCTTTTCATGGTAAAAATGTGGGGTGTCTTTTGCTGAGTGATCTGGCTCCTTTAACAAAGTTTTTCCTTCTTATTTTTAGCGATCTAGGATTTAGGTTTAAGAACTAAAGTTGTATTTTTAGTTTGCATGAGAAAATAATAATATTTTAAAATACTCTCCAATCGAATTAATATAAAATAAAACTATTTACTTAAACCTACTATCACATGAATGACAGTATCTAATTTTAATTCCTTCATTCTTTTTCTAAATATAATAATGCTTTTTTTAATATTATTTAACTATTTTTAATTAAAACAAAACCATTTAAATAATCAAGAAGAGAAATGCAATACAATATTGCATATTTATATATATAATTTAATATAATTATTTATTTTTAAGGAACATATTGTCTTCCAAACATCTATAAGCAATATTTTATTATTTAATTTAAAATACAATCGTATATATTTCCTTATTATAATTACACCATTCAAACATAATTCGAAAAGATGTTAAATTTAAGTAATCACATCATGCATTCAAAAATGATTAATAATCACATATTAATGCAATAAAAGCTATTCAATAATGCATATGCAACTATGTGATGTGTGTGATTGCATCGGGGTAATCCATCCATCAGTTCTTGCCAACTGGCTAGTACACCTCTACCTCAACCATGCTCTCGTCTTCGACGAGTACCTGCATCCATTTGCACTCAACTCGATGTCAATAGGTTGGTGTCTCCAAAACATAGCCGAGGCTGTTACATCCCCAATTTTGTCTTGAATTATACTTTTTACTTTTTATTGGGACATAAGTAAAACTATTATGAAGCTAGATTAATGATAAGGAAAGACATGGATTATATTGAATATTATTTTTAAATTATGGAAATGATTATGATTTATCAATTTAGTATTTGCACTATGAGATTTAATTTATTATTTGACAAATGATGCACTGATCATGATTTGTTTGGCAACGAGTGTGATACAAGATCACAAGTTTTCAGATAACTCTTAGAGAAGAGAGAGAGAGAGAGTATCTTTTGGGGAGAGAGATATAGACCTCAGGTTATGAGTGGTCAATTTGCCAAGACAAGTATGATGTGTAACATGAGTTTGAACCAATGTGTCGGACGAGGTAAGTTTTATCTTGTCAATTTACTTTAAACCCAATCGACAGATAGTCGATACCTTTCAAATCTTTGAAAGTCGTATTAAGTCGTAAGTGATGTTAACGACGTTGTTTGAACGTGAATTGAGTCCATTTACGTCTAACGTAAAAGTTATGATGTAATTGTCGTAATAAGTGATATTTTTATTTTTGGTCACTTATGGTTTATTTGTCAACCCTGGAACATCTAAGAGAATTTCATCAAGTTAGATTTTCGTGTTTTAACTAAGGAATGTGATGGGGAGGTAAACTTGACCCATTCACAATATCTATAAATCGTTATTTTATTGCTATTATTCTTATTGATTTAAATCGTAATCATAGAATGTGAACGATGATATGTAGGTCTTATTTAATATAAGCCATAGATGTATTTATAAATTGAAGAGGATAATACCTCACATTATTTAATAAACTTATCAATCAAATAACCTTGGGCATGTTATTTATGACACCCACATTAATTCGAATGATAGAATTTGGATAACTTAAAGTGATAAACCATAATAACCATCGATGGTTATGCTTGTGTCGACCTCTTTAAGAGGGAGTATGGTATTATAGTTGCATGCATTGAAAACTCTCCACATTTCGTGCCTCGAACAAACATGTGTTTATCTCTGCTACATAAGTGGGATCGGCTGTAAACCGAATGAGAGAGTGGTCGATTGCATTACCAATTATCTTACATTCGATGGAGTGGTAGAAACGGTTTCATTAAGAGATTTTAAGCATCATTAATTGGCACGACTCACCTTGATCATAAGGGAGATAAGATTCACAGTTAGAGGACACACATACGGGGGAATATTTTTGGGAAAACATAGAGAGCAGGTCACAGCCAGAACATAGGTGTGTGGATGCCATCGTTTAGGCTGAGCAAATAGTAAACACAGCTATAGATAACTCTTGTGCCATCGCCAGGTATCATTCAATATCTGTGTGGAAATAATAATAGAGTTGTAAGGATTTATAATGTTTTTTGTTTGCATGCTTCAAAGAATCGATATTATCCCTTTGCATATGTCTGTGATATTTGATTCTTAATCAACAAACCTGTTAATGAGTGTTTTTTATTATGTTTAAAACCTTTGGAGTTAATGATTGTCACCATTATCACTGGCTAGCCAACACTATCAAACGCTATTAGCCTGAGTAAAAAACCATAGAAATGTGTAGAAGTTGGCCTATTGAAAGATATAACTGTAGAATGATATTCAAATACACCGTAGAGGTCTTCTTTACGAGTGGTCGATTATGTAGAAAAATATAGTCGATTAAGAGAAGGTTTGACATTAAGAAGGACCGAGAGTTGATTATTGAGATATTTTATACCATTCTTATATATATATATATCAAGTACCATTTAGAACTATGATAGGATTGTAAACATAGTTGAGTAGGATGCTTAAATATTTGAGGTGGTTAATGGAAGGATAAGAACGATTTCTTGTTAAGTTACGAATAACTATAATGGTTGTTTTCCAAGAGAACTTAGAATCTCATTAAGCTTAGGAAGATACTTCTTTCATTATAAATCGAGTGATAACTCAATGGAAATGCTTTGATAGAAATATGAAGGATCATAGGGTTATCCTTAGTAATTTTTACATGAGAATATCTTTGTAGGAAATCGGTATGATATGATGAAATGAAGTCTAACGAGATAGGAATTTGAGAGGAATCATATTCAAGTATATATATGTGTCGTGACTATTGAAGTCATCATGAATAGGTAAATCGAGAATATTCATATTTTCGTATAAGGGGAAATATCTATTTTGAATGATAGTTCACTCTTTTTTTTTAGTTTAGATAAACTATGAGTTGTTATTAATCTAGTCTCATTGATATGAGTTTTAGATAATTTGAAAGCCACATTCTTATGGGATATTATCTAAAACTTAGAGTCAAACTGAAAACAAATGATTAGATAAGACATAGAGATTTGTATAAGTTTGAGAAAAACCAGTATCATGTCAAAATGATTCAACTATAAAACTTAGAGTCAAACTGAAAACAAATGATTAGATAAGACATATAGATTTGTCTAAGTTTGAGAAAAACTAGTATCATGTCAAAATGATTCAACTAAATTGTCAACTTAGTTGATAAGGGAAAAACTATGGTACTACAACAGTATCCAAGTTGAGTAGGGGTGGGTCAACACAATGACGACTTTCATTATGAACGATATTGATAATAAAAACTTTGGCCAAAGTAATGCAATTGTCTTCTGCATGCATTTTCGGTTCACTGTATCTGGAATTACATAACCTATCAGAAATCATACTTAGCTAGAGGGTATCTAGGGTTGTATGGTTGATAGAGTTGTGTAGGATACAACACTATGTACTCGGGATAGGCAAATTACCACTGGTCACCTTGGGTCTACATCCCTCATGAAGGGTAGGGCCACTTCCTATGTGGAAGAAGTGTGGGAGACTGTTGGTCTGTGGATAGAGGTAAATCACTGGAAAGATACTCTCTCTCTCCAAGCAAAAGATATGCTAGGACTTGTGATAAAGATGTTAGATATTTAGCAGCAGTATTTTTTCCAAATCGTCTATGTAATTGATTTACATTGTAAACTATGTCCTTGAGAAAGACTTCATGATATAATGCTCTTTTTAAAGGAAAAATCTTGTAATTATTGATATTGGTTTATGAGTTAAATAAAGGAAAATTTTTCTCTATCTCATTTTTATCTTGTTAAATTACTCTATGGTAAATTTTTCCAGTTTTACTATGTTTTAAGAGTGTGGATGTTACATATGGTATCAGAGCTAGGTTCAACACTAGGGCTTATGAGACCACTATGCTTGCCTGTAGCCAACATTATGTAGTTAGCTAATGTTTGAAAAATTTCTTTGCCAGGATGGTACATCTTAAAAAGATAGCAAGAAAGTCTGTTAATACAAGTCAACGTTTCCTTAAAGAAAAAAGAGAACGTGATGCCATTATCAAAACCTTTGAGGGAACCAATGATGAGAGTGACATTTGGTTAAGTGATATGGAAAATCTAGCGACTACCTTAACTTGAATCAATTGAGTGAGAAGGGAGTACTTGGAAAGAGTTAAAGATGAGGAAACAATTATAGTTAGGCGAGATCCCCGCATACCCCCAACTATTGAGATCATAGAAGTTAGGCCCGATAGTGAGTTAGAGGGTTATATACCTCAAGATTATGTATTAGAAAATGAGTCTGAAGGATATACTCCTCTTGAACATGACTTTTGAAGTCATTTCTTGTAGAAATGAAGAATACTCTTTACTTTTGAAATGAAATAAATAAAAAAGAGTTGTTTTTGTACCAAACTATTGTTTAAATTGAGTTTATTATGTTTAGATTTAATAGGAGGCATTATAATCTTGAACTAATGGACAACTCAATATTCTCAGGTGTGAGAAATTGATAAAAATGGTTTGGACAAGGACTAACCAAGGAGAAAGTGAAGAGGAAAACCACCCGCCAAATAATAAGCTGGACCAAATCATAACCATGCTTGAGGAAACCAAGAAAAGACTGGGTGATTTGAAAAAGGTGGATGATAAAGGAAATTCTGAGGGAGGAGGTGAAAACTCTCATGGTGAAAGTGGAGAAAATCATGAAGAGCGTAGTAAGAGTACAAAACCTAATAAAGAGGCAAGAGATAGACTGACCTCAGAGCTCTCTAAAGACTTGAAGAAGGTTACTCCCACAAAATTTGATGGGACAAAGACTGGAGATGCTGCAGAAGCTTGGTTAATGGAAATGGAAAAATACTTTGAGATAAGAAATTACTGGAGGTGACCAAGGCGGTATGGGGAGCATTCCAACTGGTAGGAGAAGCATCCACTTGGTGGATGAATAAGAAGATGGAATTGAATTTAAGCTCTCTAAGGGTAACTTGGGATGAGTTCATGGAACTCTTTCATAAGAGATGGTTACCACAACTCTATTTTGATTAGAAACTGACTAATTTTTAGAATCTTCGACAAGGAGATATGGCAGTGGTGGAATATGGAGGAAAATTCACCTGACTCCTGAAATATGTTCCACAGTATCAAAAGGATGAGAGATTTAAGATCAGGAAATTCATCACGGGTCTAAATTCTCAAATTGGTGGAGAAGTAGATGTACATGATCCCACAACAATGGATCAAGTGTATGAGAAAGCAATCAAGCAAGAGCAAAAGCTGAAATCCATCTCGGCTTATCATGATAGAAACCGTAAGAGGTTTAATGGAACTCCTAACAATCAACCATACAAGAAAAGATATGAAAAGAGCTATGATAACAAGAGGAGGGATAAAGGATCTCAGAAGAACAAGGGTGGATCTGGTAATGAGAAGAAGAATGGCAACTACAAAAGAAATAAAGATAACAATGGGAAGACTTAAGACAAGAAAGGACCCATTGGAGGATGCTTTACTTGTGGAGGAGACCATTATGCAAATCATTTCCCTAACAAGAATCAAAATGGTCAACAAAGAGGTACTGCACTACCTACTCAGCAAGAAGCATTCCAACAAAGGATTTATACAACTCTCGACAATCATCAAGTAGAGTATCAAATCACACCTATTGAGATGATAGGTACTTTATTTAAAGTCCCTATATCTATTTTGATTGATACAAGAGCCACAAAAATTTTTGTTTCTCCTAAAATTTTGAATAAGTTTCCTAGAAAAGTTGGATACATGTCTAAACCTTGGTCAGTAGAATATGCTAACCAATCTAAGGCTCAGGTAGAGCATGTTTGTTTGAAGCCAAAATTGACCTCCCTAGTTTCTCAACTGAAGTAAACCTATATGTAGCTCCCCTAGGTTTCTATGATGTAATCCTAGGAATGAGTTGGTTATGGAAGCATAGAGCTAAGGTTGACTATTTTTAAAAAATAGTTGAATGCTTAGATGATTTGGGAAATCAAACCCAATTCCAAGGGATTCAAAGAGAAGTTAAAATTAGACCTATCTCTGCCAAGCAATTGAAAAGGGTTAGACGGAAAGGTTGTTAGTTGTTTGCAGTCAAAATGGAACAAGTGGAGGAAGGGATAGAAAACCCTAGTTCATCTTTTGAAGAAAAATATCCTTTTCTTTAGGAATTTCAGGATGTGTTTCTAGAATAACTTCTAGGACTACCTCCCAAAAGGGTTTTTGATTTTGCAATTGATATTAAACTAGGATCTAAGCCTATATCAAAAGCACCCTACCATATGCCAACTACAGATTTAATGGAGTTAAAAGCCCAATTACAAGAATTGTTGGCAAAAGGTTTGATCAGACCCAGTGTTTTATCTTGGGGTGCCCTGGTTATATTTGTTAAGAAGGATGGAACCCTTCGATTGTGTATAGATTATCATATGCTTAATAAAGCAATGGTAAAGAACAAATATCCTTTGCCACGTATTGATGATCTTTTTGATCAGATGCATGAAGCTGTTGTATTTTTAAAGATTGATTTACAATTAGGATATCATCAGTTAAGACTGAAGGATGAGGATATTCATAAGACGACTTTTAGAACCAAATATGGGCACTATGAGTTCATGGTGTTGCCATTTGGTTTGAAAAATGTACTTGTTGCATTCATGAATCTCATGAACAGTATATTCAGAGATTGTTTGGACAAGTTTGTTTTAGTCTTTCTAGATGATATACTCATTTATTCTAAGAATGAAGAAGAACATCAACGACACTTGCAAATAGTTCTACAATGATTAAGAGAACATAAGTTATATGGAAAACTATCAAAGTGTACATTCTTTCAGAAGGAGATTCAATATCTAGGTCACATTATTTCTGCTGATGGAAAATCTGTTGATCCTGCAAAAATCACAACTATTTTGGATTGGCCTGTACCAACAAATGTGCATGAGCTGTGTAGTTTCATGGGCATGGCTAGCTATTATAGGAAGTTTGTTTTAAATTTCTCCAGTATTGCTAGTCCAATCACTTCCCTACAGAGGAAAGGAAAGAGATTTGAATGGACAGACAAATGTCAGGATGCATTTGATCTCTTAAAAGAAAAGTTAACTACAGCTCCAATTTTGGAAGTCCCTGATCCCAAAGGATAATTTGACGTAATTACAGATGCCTCAGGAGAAGGATTAGGAGGAGTGCTTATGCAAGATGGAAGAGTGATAGCATATGAATCGAGGAAATTAAAATCCTATGAGAAGAATTATGCACCGCATGATCTAGAATTGGCAGCAATAACTCATGCTTTGCAGATGTGGAGACACTATTTGTTGGGGAAGACTTTTGTACTTAAGTCAGACCATCAAAGTCTTAAGTATATTTTCTCTCAACTGCATCTGAATGCTTGATAAAGGAGATGGTTAGAATTGATATCTGACTATGATTTTGAAATAAGCTACATCAAAGGAAAAGAGAATAGAGTAGTTGATGCTTTGAGTTGTAGAAGACATATAGCTTCTATTGTTTCTATTCATGGAAATTTCAAGGATTTGGTGTTACAAAATTTGTCTGGTGACGACTATTATGAGCAGGTTAAGTAGGCTCTAAAAGATAATCCTAGAGATCCAAGATATGATGGTTATCTAATAGAGTCTGATGGACTATTGAGGTACAAGGGTAGAATGTTTGTTCCTATTTCAGCTGGCTTAAGGGATCTAGTATGGAAAGAAGTTCATACTGCACCATATTCGGGACATCTAGGAGTGACGAAACTCCTAGTAGATGTTAAACCTCTTTATTTATGGAAAGGAATGAAGAATGATGCTACAAGATTTGTGGCAAGCTATTTAGAATGTCAGAGGGTAAAAGTAGAGCATCAACACCCTGCAGGATTGTTGTACCCCCATGATGTGCCAGAGTGGAAATGGCAAGTTATTAGTATGGATTTTATTCAAGGTCTTCCTATGTCAAGGAATAGCCATGATGCCATTTTAGTTGTGGTTGATAAACTCACAAAGGTAGCACATTTTATACCAAGGAATTTGATTGATGGAGCACCTGTGTTAGCTCACAAATTTGTGCAAGAAGTGTTTAGATTGCATGGTTTCCATGAGAAGATTATCTTAGATTGAGATGCACATGTAATGTCAAGGTTTTAGCAAACTTTTTTTCTACACTAAAGACTAAACTCAACATGAGTATAGCTTACCATCCTGAAACTGATGGGTAAACTGAGAGAGTAAACTAGGTTTTAGAAGATTTGTTACAAATGTATTACATGGATCAACAATATAAGTGGGAAGAATACTTACCACTTGTGGAATTTGCTTACAACAATTCCTATCATTCTACTATTAAGATGGCACCATTTGAAGCATTGTATGGAAGAAGATGTTGAACTCCTATAAGATAGGACAAGCTAGAAGATAGGATTAGCATTAGACTAGAAATGCTAGCTGAAATGGAAGAGAAAGTTAAGCTGATCAGAAAAAGATTGGCAGAAGCCAATGATAGGAAAAAGAGCTATACGGATGCAAAGCATGTTCTGAGGCAATTCTCTGTTGGAGAAAAACTTCTTTTGAGGGTCAAACCTCATAAAAGTTCTATTAAGTTTGGGAAGACTTCTAAGCTAGCCCCTTAATATGTGGGATCCTTTGAAGTGCTTGAAGTAGTCAATCCAGTTGCCTACAGAATTGCTCTACCACCGGCGTTGTCTAGAATGCACAATGTTTTTCATGTATCTTATTTGAAGAAATATGTTGCAGGTGATAACAATATTTTGAATTGGAATTATTTATAGATGTAGGATCTAGGGGTGGTCATGATCGAGCCACTCAAGGTGTTAGAAACGCACAAGCTCTGCTTGCATAATACAGAGGTCTTGCAATTCAAGGTCCAATGGGACCAATATGCTCAGGAAAATGCTACATGGGAGGATTACCATGAATTTTATCAAAATCTTCCTCGTTTATTTAATGTTGTTATCAGTTAAAAACAATGAACTTACTTTAGTTACTTTTACTACTTTATATCATTGAGGATGACAAATCTTTAGGGGAAGGATATGTTACATCCCCAATTTTGTCTTGAATTATACTTTTTACTTTTTACTGGGACATAAGTAAAACTATTATGAAGCTTAAATTAATGACAAGGAAAGACATGGATTATATTGAATATTATTTTGAAATTATGGAAATGATTATGATTTATCAATTTAGTATTTGCACTATGAGATTTAATTTATTATTTGAAAAATGATGCACTGATCATGATTTGTTTGGCAACGAGTGTGATACAGGATCACATGTTTTTAGATAACTCTCAGAGAAGAGAGAGAGAGTATCTTTCGAGGAGAGAGATATAGACCTTAGGTTACGAGTGGTCAATTTGCCAAGACGAGTATGATGTGTAACATGAGTTTGAACCAATGTGTCATACAAGGTAAGTTTTATCTTGTCAGTTTACTTTAAACCTAATCGACAGATAGTCGATACCTTTTGAATCTTTAAAAGTTGTATTAAGTCATCTTAGTCGTAAGTGATGTTAATAACGTTGTTTGAACATGAATTAAGACCATTTATGTCTAACGTAAAAGTTATGACGTAATTGTCGTAATAAGTGGTGTTTTTTAATTTTTGGTCACTTAGGGTTTATTTGTCAACCTTGGAACATCTAAGAGAATTTCATCAAGTTAGATTTTTGTGTTTTAATGAAGGAATGTGATGGGGAGGTAAAATCGACCCATTCACAATATCTGTAAATCATTATTTTATTGCTATTATTCTTATTGATTTAAATTGTAATCATCGAATGTGAACGATGATATGTAAGCCTTATTTAATATAAGCCATAGATGTATTTATAAACTGAAGAGGATAATACCGCACATTATTTAATAAACTTATCAATCGAATAACCTTGGGCATGTTATTTATGACACCCACATTAATTTGAATGATGGAATTTGGATCACTTAAAGTGATCAACCATAATAACCATCGACGGTTATGCTTGTGTCGACCTCTTTAAGAGGGAGTATGGTATTATAGTTGCATGCATTGAAAACTCTCCACATTCTGTACCTCGAATGAACATGTGTTTATCTCTACTACATAAGTGGGATCAGTTGCAAACTGAATGAGAGAGTGGTTGGTTACATTACCAATTATCTTCCATTCGATGGAGTGGTAGAAACTGTTTCATTAAGATCTTTTCAACGTATCATTAATTGGCATGACTCACCTTGATTTATAATGTCTTGTTTGCATGCTTTGAAGAATCGATATTATCCCTTTCATATGTCTGTGATATTCGATTCTTAATTAACAAACCTGTTAATGAGTGTTTTTCATTATGTTTAAAACCTTTGGGGTTAATGATTGTCACCATTATCATTGGTTGGCCGATGCTATCAAAGGCTATTAGTCTGAGTAAAAAACCATAGAAATGTGTAGAAGTTGGTCTATTGAAAGATATAACTGTAGAATGATATTCCAATACACTGTAGAGGTCTTCTTTATGAGTGGTCGATTATGTAGAAAAATACAGTCAATTAAGAGAAGGTTCAACATTAAGAAGGACCGAGAGTTGATTATTGAAATATTTTATACCATTCTTATATATATATCCAGTACCATTTAGAACTATGATAGGATTGTAAACATAGTTGAGTAGGATGCTTAAATCTTTGAGGTGGTTAATGGAAGAATAAGAACCATTTCTTGTTAAGTTACGAATAACTATAATGGTTGTTTTCCAAGAGAACTTAGAATCTCATTAAGCTTAGGAAGATACCTTTTTCATTATAAATCGAGTGATAACTGAATGGAAATGCTTCGATAGAAATATGAAGGATCATAGGGTTATCCTTAGTAATTTTTACATGAGAATATCTTTGTAGGAAACCAGTATGATATGATGAAATGAAGTCTAACAAGATAGGAATTTGAGAGGAATCATATTCAAGTATATATATGTGTCATGACTATTGAAGTCATCATGAATAGGTAAACTGAGAATATTCATATTTTCGTATAAGAGGAAATATCTATTTTGAATGATAGTTCACTTTTTTTTTTTAGTTTAGATAAACTATGAGTTGTTATTAACCTAGTCTCATTGATATGAGTTTCTAATAATTTGTAAAGCCATATTATTATGGGATATTATATAAAACTTAGAGTCAAACTGAAAACAAATGATTAGAGAAGACATATCTAAGTTTGAGAAAAACTAGTATCATGTCAAAATGATTCAACTGAATTGTCAACTTAGTTGATAAGGGAAAAACTGCGGTAATATGATAGTATCCAAGTTGAGTAGGGGTGGGTGAACATAATGACAACGTTCATTATGAATGATATTGATAATAAAAACTTTGGCCAATGTAATGCAATTGTCTTCTGCATGCATTATCGGTTCACTGTATCTGGAATTACATAACCTATCAGAAATCATACTTAGCTAGAGGGTATCTAGGTTTGTATGGTTGATAGAGTTGTGTAGGATACAACATTATGTACTCGGAATAGGTAAATTACCATTGGTCACCTTGGGTCTACATCCCTCGTGAAGGGTAGGGCCACTTCATATGTGGAAGAAGTGTGGGATATTGCCGGTCTGTGGATGGAGGTAAATCACTAGAAAGATACTCTCTCTCCAAGCAGAAGATATGCCAGAACTTGTGATAAAGATGTCAGATATTTAGCAGTAGTATTTATTCCAAATTGTCTATGTATTTGATTTACATTGTAAACTATGTCCTTGAGAAAGACTTCATGATATAATACCTTTTTAAAGGAAAAATCTTGTAATTATTGATATTGGTTTATGAGTTAAATAAAGGAAAACTTTTCTCTATCTCATTTTTATCTTGTTAAATTACTCTATGGTAAATTTTTCTGGTTTTACTATGTTTTAAGAACGTGGATGTTACAGAGGAAAATCATTGTAATCATATCTATAATATCCAATATTTAAAACAATTTGCAATTTTCATCAATATAACTCATAATAATTACCTCCACATACGCAAAATTACTTAAAGTAGAGTCAATCAAAATAATTGTTCACTAATCTAGAATAATCATATTGTTCATAAAAATGAGACGTGATAGATTCCTCAAGAATTACAAGATAATGATGATGTTGTGGACCTATCTTATGAGGCTAACGAGTTTTTTGATCAAACTCTTCTAGCATGTGATTGGAACTCTAGGGAATTCAAGAATATAGAGGCAAGGACTTCCTTAGTGATTAGAAGAAGAAAAAGATGGCTTGAGGAGACACTAAGAAACTTTTAGGAAGGGAGCCATCCTATTGCAATGGTGTCTATGGTAGAAGATGAAGAGAAAATTCTAGAAGAGGAGAAAGTTATGCTAATTTAAAATAAATCACCCAATTTAAGGTTTGTGTGTTCAGGTATGAATTAGCTAGAGCAAATGTAAATTCAAGATATACATATTCCTTATGATCAACAAGGTGCTATCTTTGAGGTTCCCTCTCAAGTTTTACAGATTATGATTACCTAAATTGATGAGTTTACACCTCTTTCTCTAGAAGAGGTTTATAGATCACAATCTCTACCTCCTCATAATTCACCACTCATCATGCAACTGATAGTGTTTCTATTGAAGTCCTAGATATGTCTCAGAAAGAACCTGTTATGGGAGTGTTCCCCAAAATTTTTTAAAAAAATCTTTTTTGTGATCAACCCTTTAAAATTATAAGAGGATATAGTTTATTTATCCCTTTATAATTAATAGGGAGATGGAAAAATAAAGGATATTATGATCCTTTGGTTAAAATGGAGATAAATAAATAATATGTATAAAAGCCCTCTTAAAAGGGAGAAATTATTATGTTTATTAACTAATTCGCAATGACAACCTTTGTGAAAGGGTGTGATGGTTTAGAAACCACCTCTTAAAAGGTTATATAAGGCATTCATGTGAGACTTGTAAAGGGCATGGAGAAAACTCAAGGAAGATTAAGATGGTTTAGGTGGGCTATGAGAATTGGAGAAGGGGGCACTTAGAGTGTGTTCAACTCAGGGTACAACGTATACCTAGGATGGTCCTGGCCAAGGCCTAGTGTACACTTGTGTTGAGAAGTGTTCTATTAAACCAACACTTGTGTAGAGTGTAATAGTAGACTATGTTTCAAAAGGAACTAGTTCCTCCTAGATTGCCCATAGACATAATGAAGGCCAAGACCATTGAAATCTTCCCAGGGTGAGAGTGGCTGATCCAAGTGCTCAGTGATTCAGATAAGTACTAAACTTATTGTTAATAAAATATGTTAGAATTATTATATGTGTGGGTCTTTCAGTGTTAATCAGATCATGCGATTATGTTGTCCAATTTGCTTTGTTAATGATTTACTTTAGAGATCTTATTTAATTAACCCATGTAATTTATGTTTGTTATTTACATTTATTATGACATCATTGAATATTCTAAATTATCTTAACTCTAATATTAACTATAAATAAATTTGTGGCAATTAGTTAATTAACTTTGGGGAAAAGTAGTGTTACATTTGGTATTAGAGCCTAATGACCGGGCCTTTCTATCTAAAGTGTGCTATATGCTTTCAAATTTCACATTGACCAATCTTTAATATACTCCTTGTATATATCCAACATTCACCCTAATGTTTAAGACATCAAACCCAAAATGTTAAGTTCTAACTTATAACCTTTGTCCATATACTAATTTTTGGTTCTTCATATGTTTATTAACATTATTGAAAATATTGGATCATATTTTTGTATGCATATCCATGTTTAAAGTCTTGTCCATAGTTAACATTACATTTTAGTTTCCTAGACATATGGTTTGAATTGTAAGATGTTTTTAATCATAAGGCTATATGAGCCTAAACTATCTTGTCCTTACAAGAGCGTTCCTTTGAGACTTGTGGTTATGAGATCACCTTGTTTGAATCTTTCCCTCAATTATATTAAGGTTTATGACCAAATTTCTAATAATTTTCCTTCCTTCTTATTATCAAATTAATTATTAACATTTTTTCCAATATATGATTAAAAAAAACAAACAAATTAAAATAAATTCTAAATCTATATCCAAATTTTAAATAAATTTATACATATATTATATTGGAATTTAAAAAATTAGTTATAAAATACATCCCTCTAAAACATATTCAATTTTTTTATATAGTTTATATCTACTTATTATAGAAAGCAAATAATATTTTTCATAAATGTCTTTCTCCTCTAAATCACTCTCCTTATGATCACTACTCACTACCCACTACCCCATGTACTTTAGTCCTTAAAAAAAAAACATTATCTTTTTTTTTATTCATGCCTACCTCATATTCAACCAAGTATCTATTCTCCATTTGACCCAACTGTTTGTTTTAAAGGGCTGTGTCCATCTTTAAATGATGACATTCATTTTGGGAAAAGTAATCTCTCAATGAAAAAACAAAAGCGCAACAAGGGCTGCAGAGCAGCTGAAGTCCCTGCCAAATGCTGCTAGATGGGGACTAAATTTAACATAAAATTTAGATTGAAAAACAACAGTGTGAGGGTAGTTTTGGAAAATATGGGATTTGATAGAATAATTGCCCATTTACAGAGATGACTAACTGCTTATACTATTTTATGTAAAAGCAACTATTTTATGGTTTTTAATCTTGTGATTAACTTTTGATGCATGCGTTGCATTGCATCTTCATTGCATTTTTTGCAAGGTTTGAATATGATGAATATGGTCATGAATGCACCATTGAACTATTGATTAGAAGCCACATGCGGGGAGATTTCATTATTTGATTTACAAGCATATTCTAGAGATTTGTATTCTGCCAAATTTGCCTAGGGCTCATCTTCATTTGGACATGGTAGTCACTTTGGTAAGGGGATGATAATCATTAGTGTTCATTAGTGCTTAAACTTGTTTCATCATCATGGCAATTGCTCTTCTGTGCCACTAGAGCATGAGCGATTGGATTAGACATTTGTTTCCCCTCCTGTTATATATTTGACACTATTAAGATATAATGACAACATGAATGGATCAAAGAACAACCTACCATCAAAGAATGTGCTTGCAATTAGATCTTGTCACTTGCTTCTGGTGCATGCATTGCATTGCATCACAATTTCCTTTGTCTAAGATTTGAAAATGATGAAAAATTTCTCCATATATATAAACTAGTTTTAAAACTCACTTTTCAACTTTTAATGCATGGGGAATAATGAATACAATATCTAGCTTAAGATCACCTTTTGGCCTAGAAGACAAATTTTTGGGGTTTCACTGCTTAGATTTTCCACTTGACCATGGCCTACTAAGAATTTGAGAAAAAAATTGTGCATGTAAAGAGAACATGTTATCAAAGAAGATGATAGCTGGGGTAAAATCTAAGTAGCAGGGAAACAAATTCATGCACACCCTGAGGTTACATATCAAAGAGGTTTATGAGTATTTCTATATTATCTATGTGGGTACTGTTGGTCATGATGTTAGTCATTCACAAACATAGAATAAAAGTTACACAACAACCTTTACTCATCTTGAAAGATACGATGAATTCAGAGAATTCATGATCCCAAGTCTCCGTTGATTAGGTCTTAATCTACTGACGTTACTCAGTGGTTGATGTGTGTTGCTATTTTCCATTCAGGGGCCTTACGTGTTTCTGCAAAGTTCATCATTATTCCTTCAAATATCCTGCTCTGTATGTCTGCTCTGCATAAATCTCCAATAATTCTACCTCTGCACTGTGAATTTAGTCAAATAATGTGCCTACAGGCTGATATTTGCATGATTTCTACCATTATTTGCAATTCTTTGCATGATATTTTCAATACTACATGCATTTAACTCAAATATGCTAATGATTTTCAGTTACCTACGGGATTTCAGCATATTTCTCTGTTCTGCTTATTATTTATCATGATTTGCAATTATGGTGATGAATTTATGAAATTAAAAAAAAGGAAAAGGGTTAAAGAATGAGATTCCCAAAACTACTTGACTTAGATCACTGATCCACATACAAGCTCCCATACATGCAATGAAAAGAAGGAAACTAGAAATCATACTTCACCAGGACATTCCACAAATCCGCATGATCTAGTGCAAATCTTCAAAGGAAAAGTTGACAACAACATGTAATGAAATGAAAGCGCTTCCAGTTGAACACAGCATTCACCAGTACATATCCAGAAATCAACAAGAAGATTACGTAAAATTTACCATCAGGATGTAATCTGAAACTTCATATCCATTCAGTATGCTCAAGAACAGGTACATTTACAGTGATCTGAAGAAAGAACCTTGACATTTCAACAATTCAGTCTTCATTAGTCTCAGTAATCCGATCTCCTAATTGATTCTACAGTAATTGGCCTTAATGCGCCAGATGCGTCTGTGTATTGATCTTTCTGTATATTCTCTTGTATCAGGATTTGGCCTTTATATAGAGCAAATGCCAGAAAACAGTTACAATCATCCAAGGATCAGGATCCTCTCATAATAATCAATGGTCTAGATGACAAGCACTTGCTTCGCCAGTTGGCAAATGTACAGCTGGCATAGAATATTCCAGCATCTTTGATTTGATTCGGTCTCCAGCTGGCGAACAGCATATTTGACAATATCCTCCTCATTTCTGGTTCATGTTGCCTCCATGTGCAACCATACAATGCTCAGCTTCAGCAGCAGCTCTAACAGCATCATGACTTTCTGCAAGTAAACAGACAAACATTAAGTTCATCATCATGTGGATAAACAACAGGAATTTAAACATTTTATTAAACAAGCCTCCAAAATGTGCAGCTACAGGCAATTGAGCTTCAAATCAGTGGAAAATTATGCACTAAATGCATAAACAGCATCAAAACACTCGGGTCAACCATCCTTGACTGGAAATCAACAATCGGGCTTTCAAATTTCTATCGTTCTGTTTTCCCGCCCATTTTCATGTATATCGGGCTTCATTAAAATGCAAAAGATGACGTCACTGTCATGTTTCATTAAGATCAGGGGATAAATGTAATATCGGGTCACCTAAGGAAGATGATCAGGTGGTGCATGTAATATGACCCCTTTGCGGCCAAGGTAACCCTCTCAAAAGATCAGGATGATGATGATGATCAGGATATCCGGGGCCTTTGTTGAACTTAGAACATGACGTCATCGTCATATTCGCGAACCGGATCATGTTTTGGAAAATATCCTGCCGAAGGAGAAATGTGATGGTGATGTCATCCTGATATTTGCTTCTTCGTTTATCAGGTTGGGATGATGTCATCAGGATATTTGCAAAAGGTTATATTTCTCGGCAGGAGGACATTACAAAATATCGGGTAGACAAACAAGATCATGATGATCTTGACAACATGACTTAGGAATGGAATATCACCCTCCCTTTGAAAGATAGGGTGATCATCATGATTGTGCAAAAGGAGATCAGGAGGATATGAAATATGATCCTGCCTTGAAAGATCAGGATGATGATGATCACCAGGACTTTGACGTGCGCATGCAAATTATGCAGATGGTGGATTTTCTAAGTAGGGTGATATTATAATATCAGCATGATATTATCAATACCGGGTGATGTTAAAATATCATGATGCTCGCGATGTACCCAAGGTCATTTGACGGGTAAAACACACTATCACTTAAGATTGACGTCCGGATATTGGGACTGGATGATTTTTATCGGGTGATAGACCAAGATCATGATGATGACCTTTCGCGATACAAAAGACCGCTCGACGGGGAAAACTTACTATGACTTAAAGTTGACGTCCGGATATTTTGACCTCAGGATATTATCGGGGGGCGTTTCAAATATGATGATGATGTTCTTCATACAGCAAAACTGAGTTTATAAAATATGACCCTCTTCTTGCGAATATCAGGTTTGACCAAAACTTTGACTGTGCATAACTCCCTCATATGGACGAATTTTCAAGTGATGTAAAAGGCAAACCTGCATGGAATTTCAAGCTCTTTCTAAATATGAGGTCATAGAAATGAAATATGAACTTTGACAAACTAACCTCATGATGATGACCAACCTCATCGAATATCATGATGATGATGCACCTGACCTATTTTTACCAAACCGCCAGAAAGCAGACAACACAAGCCAAGCCAAAAGTTGGGTCCCTGTTTTGATAATGCAAAATGGGGCGTGTTGTGTAACCACACAACAACTTGCCACCAAAGAAAACAACAAAATTCAAATAATTCAAGTGATATGATCATATTCATCTATAGTATTCTAATTCTTTCTAAGTAAAATCATCATGATCTTTGAATGATAAAGTTTCATCAAGGTAACAGTGCTAACAAAGGATCATGTGTGTGCATATGATTAATTATCCTCATCTTGAAAGCAAGTTGAAAATATAAGTAACTGGTGTTAAACTACATAGTTGGAGATCATCCCTCATAGCCAACCTGGATAGAGCCTTGCTGCCAGCAGGCGTCCATAGCCCCGGCAAGGTTATCTATACAATCTCCCTAAGTAGAGCCCCACTGCCAGCAAGCGTCTATAGCTCCGGTAGAGTTACTTAGATGGCCTAAGTTTATTGTTTATATATTTTTTTTTATTATATCTGATATCATCATGTCAGCTCATTTGTACAAGGTATGGTCACTTGCAGCTTTAGGTTGGAGATTGTATTGGTAGCAAGGGAGTCCCTTTAGATTTTTCACTTAACACCTATACTCATATCTTCAACAAGCCCAAGGCTGTTAGGTGTTTCATTGTGTTTGATTCACTTTGGACAAGAAAAGGCACCTGATGAAAAGATATTATAAAACCTGATCATGAATATTTATCAGAATGAATTACAATCTATATCTAAATTTGATCTCATCACTTGAATCCTAACAATTTAGTTATTTTCTTAGGTGATGAAGTGCATCATCTTGACTTACCAAAACAAAACTCAACCAAAACAACACAAAACAGAAGAAACACTATACAAACAACTAACCTACAAAAAGGAAACAACAGGAACAGAACAAGAAAGCAAAACAAGCAAACTGTACAAACAACTAACCTACAAAATATATACAACTACTACTAGGCAAACAAGAACCAACAAAAGACCTAAGTACACCTGTATTTGCATACTTCTTTTGATTGTGCAGGAGCATTAGGGTATCTGTTATGGTTCTCAACCTAGCAAATTTATATTTATATTCTGAAAAATATTCTGATATTCTGAATTCACTGTATTCAACAGAACAACTCTTGATGATCAGCAACTGAGGAAGCTCATCATGTTCATGATTAATCCATATGCATGTCTTATCTCCTGAATTTCCATAATTAAAATAGTATTCAACATCATTTACTGTGGAAAGGAGAAATACAACCTGGTGAATTTCTGATTTTGTTGGACATGCTTCTTCATTGGCAGCTGGTCCTCCATTTGTCATTATATTTTCACTGCTTGGCTCAGTGCCTGGTCTCCCTTCAAATTGAAGGATGTATGACTCTTGATGTATTAATTCTTCATCTTTATCCAACTTTATCCCTTCATTCTGGATGTTCAGTTTATCCTCCAGTTCAGGAAACTTCTCAGTATTTTCTTCAATTTCCTGCACATCAGCATCTAAATAAGTATCCTCATCATCACAACCTGATATACAGAAATTTATCATTTCTAAATCATGTGACTATAAAAGAGAAACAACTTTCACTTGATAAGGACACTCCCCTGTTTCATTTTCAAAATATTTCTGGAGTGACATCTGATTATGCACAACAACTCCAAAGTCTTCTACATCTTCATCTTTCAGGAATTGTTCATTAAATAATTCACATCTTCTATCTAGTAAAGTGCCTGGTTCCATTAACCTGCAACATTCTTGCATTTGATCATTTAATTCAACCCAGTTAGGTAATAAATCAGCATTTATTTTCTTTTCTATGGCTCCCTGAGTTACCACTATAGGAACTTCATCATCAGCAGTGAATTTAAATTGCTCTACTATCTGTTTACACTTCTCTTTACCATAGAATGACTCCAGGAAAGATGTTTCATCTTCTTTATCAAAAGTATTAGGATTAGAATCAAAAATATTATCCTGATGAGTGATTGCTTCTCTAAAATTTTCACAAGATTCATACCTGCATACTGACTGGTCCTTACTTGTATTAAGAAGTAGAGAACTCCTATCAATCTCACCATAAAATGAATCCAGGAAAGATGTTTCCTCTTCTTTACCTTCTGGAACCGACTCAGCTATTGTATTTTCTAGAATCTTTTTCAACATGACCAAGCAAGGGTAGCAATCTCTCTCTGAATGCTCTTCATCATGTAATCTGCACCAGCTTTCAATCAAGACATCATCAATGGGCAAACTTAGTATTTGACTACACTGTATATTTCTAGACAAGTATAATTCAAAATCTTCAGAGCGGTCCACTTCAGTGTCTGGACAATTAATAACTTCTGGTGCTGCATCTGCTTGTTGCTCCAGAATTTCTTCATTTTCCTGGCAAATTTCGGCCCTGAACACATCCAGAAAGAATATTAGTCCTTTAAAATATAAATCCAACCTTGTAAGGAAAGTTAAACAATTTATTTCACTGTGTTCTGCAGTCTGGTGTATCCTGCAACAGGTACATAAACCAAAGTTAGACAAACTGTGAGGGTAAAGCTGCCTATTCAAAGTTTCTTGAAATAAAGGAATGTTAACTTGACAATTGCCTTCATATACATCCATCAAAATGAAACTCTATTTTCAATTTTTAGGATTTTGAAATTTTAATGAGATCTATCATATCTCAGAATAAAACTTGAAAGTTCAGACAATCAAACAAATCTTTGATGTTTCGAGCTAGATCTTTGCAAAGGTACAACCAAAACATCTCAGATGAGAGATATTTGCAGACATTTAGCTGAAATGCTGAAATATTTATGCAATATTTGCAGAAATCCAGAAATTCACAGCTCTGGCCCTCTTTCTAGCGCCAATTTATGTTGCGTTAGAAGTGAGGGGCTTGCATAAAATGAATGATGACTGAAGCAGTGGTGTCTTTTCTAGTTCTGCCCTCCTTCTGTTGATGATGCTGAGAAACAGCTCAGCTGCCCTCCTTCTAGTGCCAATTTATGTTGGTCATGATGTTAGTCATTCACAAACATAGAATAAAAGTTACACAACAACCTTTACTCATCTTGAAAGATACGATGAATTTAGAGAATTCATGATCCCAAGTCTCCGTTGATTAGGTCTTAATCTACTGACGTTACTCAGTGGTTGATGTGTGTTGCTGTTTTCCATTCAGGGGCCTTACGTGTTTCTACAAAGTTCATCATTATTCCTTCAAATATCTTGCTCTGTATGTCTGCTCTGCATAAATCTCCAATAATTCTACCTCTGCACTGTGAATTTAGTCAAATAATGTGCCTACAGGCTAATATTTGCATGATTTCTACCATTATTTGCAATTCTTTGCATGATATTTTCAATACTACATGCATTTAACTCAAATATGCTAATGATTTTCAGTTACCTACGGGATTTCAGCATATTTCTCTATTCTGCTTATTATTTATCATGATTTGCAGTTATGGTGATGAATTTATGAAATTAAAAAAAAGGAAAAGGGTTAAAGAATGAGATTCCCAAAACTACTTGACTTAGATCACTGATCCACATACAAGCTCCCATACATGCAATGAAAAGAAGGAAACTAGAAATCATACTTCACCAGGACATTCCACAAATCTGCATGATCTAGTGCAAATCTTCAAAGGAAAAGTTGACAACAACATGTAATGAAATGAAAGCGCTTCCAGTTGAACACAACATTCACCAGTATATATCCAGAAATCAACAAGAAGATTACGTAAAATTTACCATCAGGATGTAATCTGAAACTTCATATCCATTCAGTATGCTCAAGAACAGGTACATTTACAGTGATCTGAAGAAAGAACCTTGACATTTCAACAATTCAGTCTTCATTAGTCTCAGTAATCCGATCTCCTAATTGATTCTACAGTAATTGGCCGTAATGCGCCAGATGCGTCTGTGTATTGATCTTTCTGTATATTCTCTTGTATCAGGATCTGGCCTTTATATAGAGCAAATGCCAGAAAATAGTTACAATCATCCAAGGATCAGGATCCTCTCATAATAATCAACGGTCCAGATGACAAGCACATGCTTCACCAGTTGGCAAATGTACAGCTGGCATAGAATATTCCAGCATCTTTGATTTGATTCGGTCTCCAGCTGGCGAACAGCATATTTGACAATATCCTCCTCATTTCTGGTTCATGTTGCCTCCATGTGCAACCATACAATGCTCAGCTTCAGCAGCAGCTCTAACAGCATCATGACTTTCTGCAAGTAAACAGACAAACATTACGTTCATCATCATGTGGATAAACAACAGGAATTTAAACATTTTATTAAACAAGCCTCCAAAATGTGCAGCTACAAGCAATCGAGCTTCAAATCAGTGGAAAATTATGCACTAAATGCATAAACAGCATCAAAACACTCGGGTCAACCATTGTTGACTGGAAATCAGTAATCGGGCTTTCAAATTTCTATCGTTCTGTTTTCCCGCCCATTTTCATGTATATCGGGCTTCATTAAAATGCAAAAGATGACGTCACCGTCATGTTTCATTAAGATCAGGGGATAAATGTAATATCAGGTCACCTAAGGAAGATGATCGGGTGGTGCATGTAATATGACCCCTTTGCGGCCAAGGTAACCCTCTCGAAAGATCAGGATGATGATGATCATCAGGATATCCGGGGCCTTTGTTGAACTTAGAACATGACGTCATCGTCATATTCGCGAACCGGATCATGTTTTGGAAAATATCCTGCCGAAGGAGAAATGTGATGGTGATGTCATCCTGATATTTGCTTCTTCATTTATCAGGTTGGGATGACGTCATCAGGATATTTGCAAAAGGTTATATTTCTCGGCAGGAGGATATTACGAAATATCGGGTAGACAAACAAGATCATGATGATCTTGACAACATGACTTAGGAATGGAATATCACCCTCCCTTTGAAAGATAGGGTGATCATCATGATTGTGCAAAAGGAGATTAGGAGGATATGAAATATGATCCTGCCTTGAAAGATCAGGATGATGATGATCACCAGGACTTTGACGTGCGCATGCAAATTATGCAAATGGTGGATTTTCTAAGTAGGGTGATATTATAATATCAGCATGATATTATCAATACCGGGTGATGTTAAAATATCATGATGCTCGCGATGTGCCCAAGGTCATTTGATGGGTAAAACACACTATCACTTAAGATTGACGTCCGGATATTGGGACTGCATGATTTTTATCGGGTGATAGACCAAGATCATGATGATGACCTTTCGCGATACAAAAGACCGCTCGACGGGGAAAACTTACTATGACTTAAAGTTGACGTCCGGATATTTCGACCTCAGGATATTATCGGGGGATGTTTCAAATATGATGATGATGTTCTTCATACAGCAAAACTGAGTTTATAAAATATGACCCTCTTCTTGCGAATATCAGGTTTGACCAAAACTTTGACTGTGTATAACTCCCTCATATGGACGAATTTTCAAGTGATGTAAAAGGCAAACCTGCATGGAATTTCAAGCTCTTTCTAAATATGAGGTCATAGAAACGAAATATGAACTTTGACAAACTAACCTCATGATGATGACCAACCTCATCGAATATCATGATGATGATGCACCTGACCTATTTTTACCAAACCGCCAGAAAGCAGACAACACAAGCCAAGCCAAAAGTTGGGTCCCTATTTTGATAATGCAAAATGGGGCGTGTTGTGTAACCACACAACAGGTACTGGTTGAAACCTGACTTGAAACAAGTCTATGGCAGCTTTTTGCTTTGAAAAAATTTGTATGCTCCTATTTGGCCTCATACATACCAACTGAACTAACCTCCTTAAAATAGGAGTAACTATGCATGTTCATTATAATAGGAGGGAGAATAGTTGCAATTCATACATATATAAGGTTTTACTTCAAAATTGCTTCAAAATTTCCATCTAATTGACATTCAAACAAAAATGATAAAGAGATTTAAAAATAGCCAATGTATATTAGCTCATTGTAAGGCCAAAGTAAAAGCAATATTTAATGTAACACAAAATTAATAAAGATGTATAATATATAAATATATAACTAGAGGACACTAAATGTGTACCATAAACTAATGTCCAAATATCAATCATAGTGAGAAGGATACCTCCATGATTGATGTGATGCCAATTAAGTCCACTAATTTGTGAAATATACATTGGTGTGTCTGAATATATGAGAAATAGATTGGTATATGAAAACATAGTCTAAGATAAAAGAGATTTACAATGGAAATAAATCAATTCAATGTGGAAGCAAAAATACAAATATCCTTGCGAAAGAAATCAATTCAATGTGGAAGCAAAAATACAAATATCAAAGAACGCAAGGAAATCAATGCAATGTGGAATTAAAACAATCTAAAAACTAAAGTCTATAAATCTAGAAAGTCAGATACTAATATTGCCTTCAGATCTTCAACTATCACATCATAGTAGTGTTTAATCAACTAGAAAGTCCTACAACAGATGGGCATACAGAAGTTCATTCCAGGTATCTGGAACACCTGGTAAACACCAATGACTACAATTTGCAAACCTATCTAGATCCTTCCTCTACTTTGCAAGTTTGCATTGAGGTCGCTAGTGTACACTAAAGGATGTCCAACCTTTTTGAACTGAGATAGCCTCGTAGTGTCTAAAAAAGGCACAAGAAATTTAGTCCTCTTAAGAACTTGCTTTAGTATGGGCACTTGAGATGGAACTGGGCGTTTATATCCTCTTATATTCACTGACTCCCTTTCATTGTAACATCTGTGTCCATTTGCTTCATTCCATTCACTAGGACTGCACTTCAACCTAGATTAATTTAACAACAATAAACTATTGATATGTGTTGATGATGATTGTTAGTCATAACAACATTTATAAAAATTTGCACACAAACCTTTATTATCTTATAAAGTACGATCAACTTAGGATAAGTTGATGACTCCAAGTCTCCATTGATTAGGTCATGATCGTCTGACGTTACTCAGAGGTTGATGTGACACACTATTTTCAATTTTAAGGGGTCTTACATTCATCTAGGTGATCCGTATTGCACTGTATCCTATAAATTAACTCCACAGAGAGGTCAATTCTACTCTATTTTCAAAGATTGTTGAGATATTTGTAAGTTTGATCAATTCTTCTGATCATTGATCATTATGAGCTTGCTCTTTCTTCTACACTTCAAATCTATTTAAATGATGTGTCTATAAGTGGATATTTATATGTATTTCATGGGTATTTATCAGAATTTGCATGATATTTATCAATTTGACATGCTTTTACTCCAAATATGCTCTATATTTTTAATTGCCTACGGGATATCTGCATATTTCATGTTTTATTTTCTTTTGATTGTCTGTTATTTGCAATTATGGAGATGATCTGTAATGAAATTCAAAGAAATTTAAAAGATACTTCTACTTTTAGTGAACCTTTAATTATTGAATCACATACACACAAGATACATTCACGGAGAGAAGAAATCAAACCATAGGTCACCAAGATGTTCCACATCTAGATATGATTGATGCTAACTTCAAAGGAACTAGGACTGAAAACAATACATGCACACTGAAAAGCACTCTAAGGGACATAGTTAATCAATGCATATATCTAGATTTCAATCACAGATTACTCAAGATTTACAATGATTTGTAATCAAAATAGCTTCTCTTTCATTAAGTATGCATAACATGTACATTTACAATAACTTTGAAATGAGTCCTGAAATTTCAGCAATCATATTTCAATTAAGTTTCAAATGTCCAAAAGATTGCACTCCAGCACCTTTTATAGAATAAGGTGAGGAGGTAGTTACAATTGACCAACGGTCAAGATTTACCAATTTAGATCAAGGGTTGACAATTCTCCTCTGACTTAGTCAACTTTCCTCATGGCACAGGTTACCAGCTGGCAACCATCTGTATAAATCACTATTTAAGAGTACCTTATGCATATGTTCACTTAGTAATGGATCTCCATTCATTCCTCAGGATCTTCTTCTTCATTTTCTTCTTCTTCATCGTTCTCCTCATCTTCATCACTTTCTTCATCACTGTCACTTTGATATACATCCTCTTGTATGTGGAACTTTACTGCTGTCCTGATATGTTCATATGCTTGTACTATTTTATCCACCTCTCCCCCGTCCTGGATTCTAGCTTTTGTTATTACATGTTTATGAGACGGGAACTTAGCCTTGAGAGATACCAGCTTACCTTTCCTGCTGTTTAATGTCTCATTGTATGTTTCTACTTTAAGTTTTATCCTCATAATTTTATTCATTACTTCCTTTGTTAGGTGGGTGAGAGGGTCATCTGCTACTAACTTAAAATTATCATGCAAAGCTTTAATAGCAACGTCTGCATCCTGATTCTCAATTTTGCCCTCTATTTTTCCTTCCAAGGCCTCAAGGATTTCTGCTTCATATGCCATCATACTATGCAATTTAACACTAATATCCCTGAGTTTGCCGTTGCACTTCTTCAAGATATCACACTTAAACCTGATATCTTCATACCATATGCTTGTCAACAGGGAAATACTATTATCCAATACTTGATATCTTATCAAAATTTGTGGATCAATTCTCTTCATTTCACTTAAAGCAGTCAGGTCCTTTTCCAACTGGAATGGCCATTTTCCTGTATCATTCTGCATTTTATCTACCTTCCTCTTTAGACTACTCAAAGAATTCCATATCTGTAGAGAGGTTCTCAATACATCTTCAGCCCTAGTGAGAGCCAACAACATCCATTTTTCTATGACCATTGCCTCATGTTTCATTAGGTCCAACTTGGTGACCTCTTCCTGTGATATGACAGTCAATGGGACTGCAGGATCAACTAGTGCATTATTAGGGTTAATTAACCCTTTTATGAAAGAATGTAGCTGAGCAATGTGCTCCTTATGTATTTTATTCTTCTCCTTTTCCTTCTTCACCCTTTGGGTTAAAGAATCAATAATATCCTTCCCTTCTTGACCTTTCTGGTCCTCATTGGCAAAACCCAAATCAACAGTTATGATTTGGAATTCCTCTAGGCTAATTTTGCCCTTTTCCTTTTCAACTGTGGGAAGTGCTACCTATGTAGTCCTTCTGCCTATAGAAGGATCTCTATTTATGGCTAATGTTAATCTGGCCTTCCTCCTTGACTTCATCATCTTCTCAGTGAACAAGGTAGAAACATCAAACTCTTGAATTTCTGACCCTTGTTCCATACCTATTTCCTTTTCTAGCCACTGAGGAACATCATCTCCAGATTCTTGGTGGCCTTTGTTAATATCATGTTTGCCTTGTTCTCCAGCATTCGCTTCTATCCTTGGTGGAGAAGGCACCTTCTTAATTTCTTCCTCATGTATTTCTTCATGAGGGGAATCTTGTTGAAGTTCTTCCTGTTGAGGGGTTACCTTCTGTAAAGGAGGATCTTGTGGGATTTCCACATTCTAATCTTGTGCTTCATCCTGTACTCCCTCCTTTAATTTTCATCTTCTTTATTATTTTTCTCATCTAGTGGCATACTGACATTTGTGGATGCCTATGTATTTGGCCCTTGTGGATCACCCTGATCAAGGGTCATTTCTTGTACTCCACCCGATGCACTGGTATCTTGTGGCTTAGGGTCCTTCTGACCTGATTTATCTTCTATTCTTGAGACTTCTCCTGGATCTCCCTGAGTCTGAGAAATACCAGCATCTGATATGTCCTGATCACCCCCACTCTTCCATTGAACTTCTACTATTTTTGGTTCTATAGGTGTCTCATGCTGTTGCTGACCCATATCAGGAGTAGTGCTATCTTTTTCTACATGCTCTACCACTTTAGTTTTCTTTGGTTCCTCAGGTGCACCTACTTTATCCTTAGTGCTTACATCACCCATATATGTTAAATCTATGGCTGCAGGACTAGTCACCTACTCAACCAAATTGTCGAGCCCTATATGTTGGGCTTCCCTCTCAGGGCTACCTTGTTTCATCTTTGTTTGCTTCACCTCCTCCAATACCGCCATTTGTGCCAAGGAGTTGCATGAGGGGTCATGCAGGTGTTGGAACCAGAGTCTCCATTTGTTGAGAGGCCACATTCTAAACCACCTCATCATCAGATAAGTACACAGTATCCTCCAAAGAGAAAGCAACACCCTGACTTGCTTTAAACACTTCTCTCGTTTGTTCTTCCACCTTCTTAGTTTTGAATTTAATTATGGTGGGAAGAGGAACATCATTTTGCAGTTCCTTCCTAAAATCTTCACCAACAACTCCTCTCAATATGATGGGGTCATCCTGAATATCCCTCCTCATGGCGGTTCTTTGTTTCTTGGGTAGTGACATTAGCGGCATCGCCCTCCTCTTCTTGTTGGCTACCTGCAAGTCATCACCTCCAGGCTCCTTATTTAGCTATTCTTCTTCCAAAGGGATGCCTCCTACTTCCTACTACAACGTCTGGCCTTCCACCTGCACCTCTGTAGTTTCAACAGCGGGCCTTAAAATCTTTTTAGTCTTTGGTTTTTCAATTAGAGGTTGTGCAGATGATGTGGATGCCTGAGATGAAGTAGATGTACCTGCAACTGACATGGGAATTCTTTCTATTATCACCCCTTTGGTTCATCTTCACCTTTCTTACCTTTAGGGGGACCTTTCCTTTGTTTTTCTATAGGCAATCTTTCCCCATTGGATTTTCTCTTCTCGATGAGGAAATCATTATATTCCTCATCAGATACCTCCTACCTCTTCTTCTTTGCATCAACTGTAAGGGCAACACCCCTTTTCTGCAATCTAGTTATCTCCTCATCTACCTAGGCCTAGGTTAACTAGATCACCCCACTTGTTAGTTGATCCAGGGATATATCCTCCTGCCGTGTAAGATCTGGGGCTGATATGGTGTCATTATACAGCTTTTTGTCCTCATATTCATTTGACATGATTTTCCCATCATCCTTACGCAACTGTACTGGCACCGGGATGCAGTCAAAGGTTTTGATTTGATTCAAGGTGAGTCTTTGATATTTCCTTCTTCTCACCTCAGCTTCATCATCACAATTGGTCTAGAAGTCTTCTAGATGCTTTTGATGTAACAATTTTCCTAGTATCTTCTGCATTCTGCCATAAGGATCATATGATCTGGCCAGGGGAAATGGTTGTAAATACATCAATTTTAGCCCCCCAATGACATGTTTTATGCTCTTTGAATCTAAGCACACATACCAGCCCATGGATACTAGAAATAAAAATGGAGGTATCTTCTTCTGTGCCTTGTAGGCTTCAACTATTGTGGATACCTGCCTAACAAATTCCTTCAAGACAACCCCATTAGTGGGGTATCTTGGCAACATAAGAGGTTGTCCTTCAAATCCCTCTATCCTGATGTATGAAAAAGTGGCAAACTAGATAAACTAGGCTCCATGCTGATAAATAACTTCCTAAGTTTCCATGCTCAGCCTTTTAGTCCTATCCTCCTCCATAGTTCTGACCAGATGCATGGAGAATGCATCATTTACTAGTTTGTAGTCTAGGAGGATCTCTTTCCTTTGTAATTGGGGATAATGATCCCATAGTGTGCATCATCAGCATCACCACCAGCCTTACCCACTATCTTCAAAGCATTAAAAGTTCCTTTATATGCACATGAGTATACCACATATGAGGTCATGTAAAATAAAAATGTCTATCCTCCCAGGCTCCTCATTCCCTCATCCAGTGCATCACTGATGATCTTAGCCCATAATGGCCTATTGTCCGCATATAAGACCATCTGGATGATCTCAAACATCCATTTCTCAAAATTTCCAGCATGAGGCTTGCCAATCATCCTGCTCAGCAGTGCAATCATATATTCGTACTCATCATCAAAATCAAACTTATAGAGATGTACGGATAATTTGGCTGAGGTGGCATATGTGTTGCTCTTTGACCTTCATTGGTAGATCCTCTTCCTTGCATTCTTCTTGTTATTATTATATTCTGTTTCCAATTTATGCAGGTCCACACTCACTACCTTCTTCCCAACTGGCAGATTGAAAGTGGCGGTAATTCCCTCTATTGAGAAGTCTGCATATATCCTCCCATGCTTCTCCACCCGTCTGGTTTTAGGGTTATAATTTCTTGCGCATTCTACTACCAGCTCTCGGGCATCCATAGCATACGGAAAACTAGCTACATGCCACATACCTGAGACATATACCCCATCCAGAATGGGATTGTCCTTATCATGATCGAACCTTGTTGACCATACTGCTAGGTCCGTATCCCCTTGGTGTGTATCACCAATAACTTTGTACTTGAACTGCACCCCCTCAGGCTTGAAAAACATGGGCTTGAGGCACTCCATCTCAAACCTATTCCTTCTTTGGTCTGCCATGGATTCCTTAAATAAACATGATATACTTTATGCTATAATGTCCACATGTATTTCTACAACATCATGTACTTCTATCATGTGTACTCTGTATATTATTCTTTACTTCATCATGATACATATTATCACAAAACCAAACCCCAGGTAAAAATAAATACTTTACTCGAAAACACAGAAAATGACAACAGGAGGGTTTACAGTTACTTACCTGACAATACTTTCCTCTTGGGTAAGATGATTGATTACGGATAAGGGCTATAGACACTCAAGATCACCTGTTCCATTACGTTGAAGGATCTAATCCATTGATAGGTAGCTATTTGAGGGTTTGACTTCAGAGCTCTGTAATTTCTTAATTTATCGCAAGGTAAATGAAAATAACCTTCAAATTTTACCTTTAAAGAAGATCTATAGGACAAATTAGGGTAAAAATGCATTGTCTTTATCAAATCCATTGATCATCTACAGGGAATCCGTAGATGCTACCAAATGTTTATTTTGCATTTGTAATCGGCGGGAATTCATCTACCACATTTAATTGCATTTAATGTCAAGAAACAGGGGGTGATCTTCCAAAGATCAGGGGATATTCAAAATATGACCCCCTCTAGATAAAATGACCCCCCGCCTTTGAGCGGAAAAATTGAATGTAAAGGATCCAGTGATATGGTCAAAGTTTGACCATGTGTAGATTGGGTCACGAAATTAAGATCAGGGGCTGTTCAAAATATGACCCTGCGGATAAAATGACCCCCTTCGGAAAAGATCAGGGTGACATCATTATGTTGACGACATTGTTTAATCATTATGTTTTAATGATGTCACCATCATATTAAAGAATATGACAGACATTAGATATATACCTCTCCGCGAGTAGAATGGAATGATGTTGTCATCATCAGTGTGATTTCCTTCATTCATTGGACTTGGATGATGTCACCGTCATATTGACATAGGGTGATATATACAAAGAGGGTGATATTTGTAAGATGACTGATGTTAAAAATATGACCCCCCGTGAGATAATTGAAGTCATTTGACAGGTAGATATCGGCTCTTACTTAAAGTTGACTTCTGGACTTTGTGGACTGGGCAATTATCAGGTGATAATCCTATATCAGGGTGATCTTATCTAAGATGACTGATGTTTGAAAAATGACCCCCCGCCTCAGTGGTATATCAGGTTTGACCAAACTTTAACTCAACACAACTCTCTTCCCTTAGATAATTTTGGGGTGATCTAAAAGGGAAACTTGCTTAGAATTTTGTGTACTTTCTAACCATGAGGTTAATAATGTGAACTATTGACTTTGGCAACTAACCTCATCATGGTGACAAATCCACCTTCTTCAAAGTTACATGCATGGCTAATTTTAACAAACTACCCAAAGCAAAAAATAAACAAGCCAAAGCAGCAAGAAAAGTTGGGTCCTTGTTTTGTCAAAGCAAAATGGGGCGTGTTGTGTAACCACACAACAACTTGCCACCAAAGAACATAACCAAATTCCAATGATTCAAGTGATGTGATCACATTCTAACATAGCATTTTAACTCTTTCTAAGTATAAGTATTATAATCTTTCTGAATGATAAGGTTTTCATCATGGCAACAATGCTAGCAAATGATTAATTATCCTCATCTTGAAAGTAAGTTGAAAATATGAGTAACTGATGTTAAGCTACATAGTTTGGGAGCATCCCTCATAGCCAACCTAGATAGAGCCTTGCTGCCAGCAGGCATCTATAGCCCTGGTAAGGTTATCTATACAATCCCCCTAAGTAGAGCACCACTGCCATCAGGTGTCTATAGCCCTGGTAGAGTTTCTTAGATGGCCTAATTTTATTCCATTTAGATTTTCAATATTTATTCTTTCTGTTCATATGATGTCATCATGTAAGCTTAATGTGCAAGGCATGGTCACTTGCTAATTTAGGTTGGAGATTGCATTGGTAGCAAGGGAGTCCCTTTAGATTTTTCACTTAACACCTATACTTATGCATTCCACAAACCCAAGGCTGTTACGTGAGTCATTGTGAAAAAATCACTTCAGTTAAGAAAAGGCACCATGATGAAAAGGATATCACAGACCTGATCACCAATACTTATCAAAATGAGTCATAACCTACATAGGAATTTGTTCTTATCACTTGAATCTTAACAATTTGGTCATTTTCTTAGGGTGATGAGTTGCATCATCTTGACTAACCAAAACAAAACTTAGCAGGCAAACAAACAAACAAAACAAAACTGTACAAACAACTATACAATATACACATAATGATACATTTGACCTACATGACACTATTTTAGGCTTGAAAATAATGCTTGACGAACTATCCATTAACTGGTAATGGGACATCCTCACCGGTTAAAGTCTTAAGCCTGTAAGTACTATCTCCTAAGATTTTTGAAACTTGAAAAGGACCTATCCAAAGTTTATCAAATTTACCATGATCTCCTTTCCTTTCATGTGCTTTATCCCACATAAGGACTAAATCTGAAATTCTAAAATCCTTAACTATGGCCCTTTTGTCAAACTAACACTTGACAATAGTTTGATGTTTAGCAAATTGATCAATTGCTCTATTCCTTTTTTCTTCTAGATGCATTAACTGAAGTAACCTGACTTCTTGTTTGTTATCTATGCCTATATACTGTTGTGCAAATTGCAATGTGGGGATCTTTAGGTTAATAGGGAGGATGGGATCCACCCCATATACTAGGTGAAAAGGAGAATTTCCTAATGCAACCTTCATCCTGGTTCTATCTACCCACAATGCATACTTTAATAGGGTGTTCCACTCCCTTGGGTTCTTTTCTATCAATTTCTTTATGATGTTCAACAAATTCTTGTTTGTAGATTTTGCTAATCCATTCCCTTGAGGATAGTAATTTGAAGAGAACTTCAAAATAATTCCATGGTCAAAAGCCCAACTTGATAATCTTAACGATGCAAAGGTAGATCCATTGTCACATACTAAAGCATAAGGAACTCCATACCTAGTCACTATGTTGCTTTCCAAGAACATGATCACATCCTCAGCATTGCATGTCTTACTACTAACAACTTCAGTCCACCAGGTACAATAATCAGTAATAGTCAACACATACCTGTGGCCTGATGATAATGGAGGGTTGATAGGTCCTATGAAATCCATCCCCCATTGATTAAATGGGCGCATCTCCATCACTTGTTGCAAGGGCTGAGCAACATACCTTTCTCTATTTGTAGCAACCTGACACATGATAACATTTGATGTGCTCAGCAGTATCTTTAAAAATAGTGGGCCAGTAATACCCTGCTCTGAGGATAGCATGAGTGGTAGCTAAGTATGATCCATGTGCGATTCTAAACTTGTCATGTAATTCTGTTAACACTTTGTCTGCTTCTTGCCTTTCTAGGCATCTAAGGTATATTCCTTCATAGTTCTTGAAAATAACTCCTTTTATCATGTATTTTTGGGATCTTATCTTCAAGGCTCTCCTCTGTGAGGCCTGCAACCTTGAAGGACATCTTCCAGTAATCAAGATATGCCTGATGTCTGAATACCATTCTCTAGTTTCCTTTGTATTTATGACATATTGCTGGCTCATGATGTTAGGATCAATTTCAGATATCATCTGACTCAAGGCTTGTCCTCTCACTAATTTCATGGGTGTTATGTCCATATCATACTCTTGGAGGACAGTTATCCATTTGGCTCTCTTTTCACCTGGTTCACTTTGCATTAACATCTTTACTGCTGCATCTGGTACTACATCGATCACTTTACTAGTCAAGATGTAATGTCTAAACTTCTTGACTGCTCGGACTAGAGCAAGTGCTTGTCTTTCAACATCCATGTATCTGAGTTCTGCATCCCTAAAAGGGCAACTCATGAAGGCTATAGGCTTTTCTTCTTTAGCCTCATTTCTTTGTGTTAGTATTGCTGTAGACGTATGCTTTGAAGCAAATGAGTATATGTAAAAATCTTTGGTATAATCTGGACTAATTAGAATAGGAGCATTAGATATAGCTTTCTTAATATCTTCAAAATCTACTCTAGCTTTAGGTGTCCACTCAATTTTGACATCCTTTTTGAGCATTTTATTCAATGGTCTAACAATCTTTGCAAAACTAGTAATGAATTTTCTAACAAAATTGATCTCACCAAAATAAGATTTGAGCTCCTTCTTGACGAGCTGTCGCTGTACCTCATCATTTAATCTGTTTTCAGATGTCAAAGAACCAGGGCTGTGTCCATGGCTGTCTGCAACTAGGGATTCTAAGTGACCAGTTTATAGCTAATCCTAAAGCTTAAAAGAATGACTAATCTACCTGCTGGTTGAATAAATGTAATGAATGCTGTAAAACAGAATAAAACAGGAAATGTACTCAAAGCAAAGAATGATAACATGCATCTATCTACTAAAATAGGAAATGCTTTTATAAAAGAAACTTGAAATAGTAAAACAAAGATACTAGCCTCCTGCCTGATTGGTGAGAGTGGGCCCTTGCTCCGCACCTTTGAGGCTGAAGGCTATTGCAGGAAATCAACACTAAAGATGATCTAACCAAATTCAATCCAATTCATTCATTTTTATGTTCATGAGAGATGTATGGCTATGACAGAACTGAAATCTCCAAAAATCAGAATAATCTTATCATTTTTTTCTATTACTGTTTCTGAGAGTATATATAAAAAGAGTGATGATATATCACTGAACTTATCTATCAGTCTTTCTAGGAGATGACACCATCTCTTATTTGTACTTAACTATCAAACTCATGAAAGATCATCATGCAAGAAAGGTAGACTTGAGTGGAATAGAAGTCCACTCAGAGGCCTAAGTTTTAGGTCTTAATACACTTGGGCATCAAAGCCCTGAAAATTAGTTTAATTCATAACTCATACAAAATCTTTGGAAAGATAAAACTTCGGCAGTTTAATTGATAGTCAACCCTTCACCACTCAGGTGATGATTTGAGTGAAGTGTGGGGGTATTAGGATTGCTGCTGAAGTGTCTGATTGGCGGCTCTGACTGGAACATGCTCTGCTCTCGGGAGGCTCCGGAGATCGCTGTTCCCGTCTGCAGCTCCGGAGATATTCCAGACACACGCAGAGCTCTGGAGATTATTCCAGACACTCGCAGAGCTCCGGAGATATTCCCCAAATCCTCAAACTCCAAGTGTCACTGTTCTTTGTCATGGTCTCCGGAGATCATGGAAGACGATTTCTGAAGATGCACAAAACTACTGTTTCTGGTATTTACACCTGCGGACTCAAAAAGGAAGAGAAATTCTGCAACTTTTTTATTAATCCCACGCACATTAGTCACCAAATCAGAAATTCTAATCTCAGGTAATCTATCCTAATTAATTACAAAATAGAACAATCTTGCTTAACTAATTTGAGTGCAGACACAAGGAAGATGAACTAAATAGGGAAAAAGAGAGGCAAAAAGGGTGTATTTTATGAGTTCAATTTGACACTCATCATCCCCCCCATACCTAAGGTTTGGCAGGTCCTCCTGCCTTTCACATTCTGGATTTGTTTAGATGAAGCAATCTGTCAGTCAGACTATACTCCTGGAGATAGGTTGTCCAAGTAGTTCTATTAGTGTTACCATTCCCCCTATACTTGTCAACTTGCTTCATCCAATCTTGCAGTTTTTCATCTTCCAGCTGTTCTGTCCACATGGGGAGTGGTTCAATTATCAGAGGAGGTCTAAACTACCCACCTAGCCATTCCTATTTATGCTTATCCATCAGTTTGGATATCATCTTTGCCTTCCTCATGAATAGTCTCAGGTTTGCAGGGGTGACCACCTCTCTAAGTTTTTGCTCTGGTGTTAAAATACTCCATCTTTTCTTTGCTATAGCAAGGACAGGATTTGCTGAGTAAATCATAAAAAGTCCAAAGTTAATGGAGCATTCTTGCAAATTCTTCAAATATAATGGCAATATGTTGGTTGCACTGGCAGGATGATAGATGATGGATCTGAATTGGGTTTGGAAAGCAAAAGGATTGGGACATTCTTTTCTAAGGAAGAGCTCTGTTTTTGAATCCTTTTGAAGATGAGCTTCCATCCTTTCATCCCAAATTTGGTGGTTCCTCATGAGGGACATGAATGCCCTAAGCTGGCATTCTCCCACAAAGTGATTGATCATGAAGGCTATATCATTAATGCAGAACCCATGTAAGTACAACTCACATAGGAAGTTTTTGTCTTCATCGTTGCTTCTGGTGTAAGCAGTCATGAAACCTTCTGCTGTTTCTGTATCCTCATTCATGTTAGATAAGACTAAGGAAAGTTTCCTTTGCAGTATCCTTTCTTGTAGGAACATTGCATAGTTGGCACTTGGAGGTCTGCAAGATAAAATTTCTGAGGAGAGGGAGGCCATTTGAATGATTTTGCTCTCCAAAGTTGCTATCCTTTTTGTTCTGGCAATAACTACCCTTTGCAATTGCAACATTGGTTTAGAGGCTTCATATTCTCTGCACCTTTCCTCCCAATGAAACATGGCTTTAGGAATGTCTATGGGGATTGGACCAACATAGGCATCTGTTTGCACTTCCTGTTCACTGGTCGCCCTCGGGCCAGACAGTTCTTGGATATACTCTTCTTGGTCATCTAGTCTGTTATTGGCCCAAGTTAATTGTTTGTCCTGGCTCTGTACCTTTTCAATTAGTGCTGCTATTACTGAGGCCATTGTCTCTAGCCATGGTGAGCTTAGAAACCTTTTGTGCTGCTTCTTTGTCTTTTTCTTCCACCACTTTTGCTGCCTCACCTTTCTGTGTTTCCAACTCTGCCTCCTTCTCCTGGATGATTCTGTCCTTGTTTTGGAGGTTTGTTTGGATTTCTGCAATAGTTTGCTTCAGTTCCATCTCCATTTCCACCTTGACCTTCTTGAGGTTAGTAATAATTAAATTCTTCCCCCAGAGTAGCCTTTTCAAATTCTCAATTTCTTCCATTAATTGTTGCTCTATTGAGACCTCTATGTCTTCTTGGTCAGAGGGATGTGACAGAGTTTCTGCCTCTTTTTCTGTGGCTGGTGGCTGATTATCAAGATTATCCATGGCCACCTGCCTTGCTTCTCCCAATGTATCTGCGTGCCCTGTGTCTTCTTCTGCATCTATGTGCTCTATTTCTCCTTCTGCAATGCCCTTGTTCAGAGGGTCCTCTACTGCTGCTGGCACAACTGAAGGTCTTGCCTTGTCGTTATATGTGCTCAATTCAAGGAGTGCCTCAGCGAGCAGGGCAGTATCCTTCTCAGCCTGGGAGAGCTGCCTCTTTCTTTTGCTTCTCCGGAGCATAGGTGGAACTAGTGCCTCTGGAGCAGGTCTTCCTTCCTCAGAGTCTGAGGAGATAGTAACAGTTGGTAAGCTTCCTGTCTCCGGAGCACATGGTGGTGTTGAGACTGGACTCGATTCCATATGAATAGATGGTGCGGGAGAATGTTCCTTTTGTTTCCTCTTTCGGACCAGAGGTACCTCATCGGAGTCATGGGATGGCTCTTCAACCCACCATTTTCCTTCCATTCCTTGCCCTGCTTCTTCCCCTATTAATTCCCTAGGCCTAGATCCCTCAGGTGAAGTCATTTGTCACCTGACTGAGCGAGTCATATATAGAGGCCGTGCAGGAGTAGGCTCTGCAATTTGTTTGCCTTTTCTTTTCTTGTTAGGAATAGGTGCTGTAGATGATGTAGCTTCCTATGAGGGTGATATCCTTTTGTGAGAAGCTGTGGAGGAGGCTGTAGGCTCGGTTTCTTCATCATGGTGAGAGGGAGAACTCTCATCCTCTGTTTGTGGTATCTCTGGTGCTCTGACCTGAGGGTTATGCTCAAGAAAATTCTGTAATAGTTCATCCCCATTGGCCTGAGATAAGAAATGATGCTTGACTATCAAGAAGATGAGGCCATGATGTTTCATGGGTCCCTTACCCTGCTGGTATTTTTCTGCAGTTGCTCTGATGGCAGAATAGAGGAAATTTGGGATATTTATGTTATATTTGGGGTGCCTATTTCCATGTCTAAGAAAGATGAGCATTTTCATTATGGGCCCTAAGACTATGGAGAATTGGCCATCACAGGTAAAGTATTTCATTGGCCAGGTAGCAACAGTTGCCCAAGGGTTTGGGAGAGTAGACCTCAAAATTCCTTTGACCTCATTCTTATTCATATGCAATTGGATGGCAGGCTCACCACGAATAGAATTTTTTTTAATTAATTCTATATACAAGGTTTTCAGGTGGTGGAACCTCTCACCTTGTTTGGGGAGTCCAGAGATGTGGCTGATAATTGTGGAGGAGAGATTGATTTGGTTCCCTCTCACAGTGGTCTGGTCGTCTCTCAAATTCCTAAGGAATTTGTCCACAATGTCCTCCTGAAACCCCTCGAACTTGTCTAGGAAATCAAGCCATCCAACAGTCCTTAAAATATTTGCTGCAGCTGCATCCTTTAGAAGACCCGCAGTACTTTCTGGCTCAGACTTTTTCTTGACCCCCATACCTGAATTGATGGCAGTTTCTGTGTTTTATTCTTTTCTTCTGCGATCTGCAGTTTATCTGTCCCTCTGATCTCTATGGGCTCTGGAGTGCTGTTCAAATTACTCTGTAGGCTCTGGAGTGCTGTTTATCTTATGCTTCAGTCGATTCCGGAGATTTGAATGAGGGATGCAATTGTTTTCAGGCTGGGTTTATGTAGATGGGTTAAGGGACCAAAGCAGCCATAATTGTAACGGACTGACAGGGCGCTCCAGAGGTAAGGTGGCATTAATGCACAGATGGCGGCATGCATGAAGGTGAGAAAGGAAATGACGGCGGAGGGATGTGTCATCACGGCAGCACTCAAATTAGAAAGATAGGACAGTTACTAATTAATGACTAATTAAAATTAGATTTACCTGGATTAGTTTTAATGATGAGGCAATTGTACGCGGGAGAAATGCTGCGCCGCCTTGAAAACTGCACGCGTCGTGGCATTTAAGTGGCGACTGATATGACATCCGCTTCCTACTTGCATGCGACCTGCAATCATTGCACTAAGTGGTACTAAAATCCACGCCCATGGGTGATGTCAGCGCCAGCTTGTGGACACTCCTGCAATTATTAGTTTTCTAATTTGTAATTATGTTGTGCGATTAAGTAGAAGATGAGTCATGATGACCTCATCATAGGAGTTGTCTACTTTACCACCTGGTGAGGTAGGTCCCGCCCTTATTATGGAAACTATCAGCGTTATTAACAGAGCGCTGGAGGTGCTCCTAATTGGAAAGTGCCGGAGATGCTCCTTATTGGAAAGTGCCAGAGATGCTCCTTATTGGAAAGCGCCAGAGATGCTCCTTATTGGAAAGCACCGGAGATGCATTGGCCAATTTCTGGCAACCGATCATGTCCGGAGCTTGATTATTACAGCTGTCCTAGAGAAGGGAACCACCATTTTACTAGTTTTCAACTCCCTTGATCGAGAAGACAGCCATTTGCTGGTTTTTCCATCTTTCTCTAAATTTTTTTTTTGTTGGAAGGCTGCCATTGCTGGTTTTCAACCTTCTCTTTTTTTTTTTTGTTGGAAGGCCGCCATTGCTGGTTTTCAACCTTCTCTTTTTTTTTATTATTATTCCAACACTGTGACAGAGGAGGTATCCCCTGTATCAAAACACAGATCATCAAGAAACTCTTCTTTAGTAGACAGTCTTTTGTAGAGCTTTATCCGGTGACCATTTACTAAAAATGTGTTTTTACTTCCATCAATTGGTTGCAATGATACAGTTCCATTTTCAAACACTTCCTTTATTTGATAAGGACCCAGCCAGTGAGTCTGTAATTTCCCTTTGAATTCTTTGAATTTAGAATCATAAAGAAGAACCCAATCTCCTTGTTGAAATGTCCTCCTCTTGATATGTTGGTTGTGCCATTGTTTCCTTTGGTACTGAACCAGTTCTGTTTGTTGAATGGCCTCTGTCTGAATCTCATCCAACTCATTGAGCTGAAGAATCCTGTTCTGCTGAATTGTAGACAGCGGCAGCCCAACATCCAATACAGTTTTAAGTGTCTGGAGTTCAAATTCAATAGATAGTACAGGCTTTTTCCCATAAACTAATTCATATGGTGAAAACTTTGTGGTGGACTTCCAAGTGGTGTTGTAAGCCCAAACTGCTTCAGGTAGTCTATTAGCCCAATCCTTTCTGTTCATTGCCACTGTCCTAGTTAGGATATTCTCAAGTTCTCTGTTAGTTACTTCTACCTGTCCATTTGCTTGAGGATGGTAAGGTGAAGTTTTTCTGTGCTTGACTTGGTACAAATCCGTGAATGCCTTGATTACCTGTGAAGTAAATTGAGGTCCTCTGTCTGAAACTATTGATTTTGGGGCTCCAAATCTCAAGAAAATCCTATTGTAAAGGAAATCAACAACTTTTTCTTCTCTTGCAATTTGTAATGCTTGAACCTCATCCCACTTAGTAACATAGTCTGTGCATACTAGGATATACTCCTTCCCTGATGATGGCGGTGAAATTAGTCCCACAAAGTCTAGACCTCATTGCTCAAATGGTTCCATGATGACTTGAGGATGTAGCAACATTTCCTGGGTAAAGGTTGGCTGCCCCATCCTTTGGCACTGGTCACAGTGCTGCACATACCTCTTTGTGTCTTTATGAAGAGAAGGCCAGTAGTAACCAGCTCCAAGGATCTTGTGGACTGTCCTATGGAAAGAGTAGTGGCCACCAGATGGTTCATCATGGCATGCTCTCAACACATCAAAAATCTCCTCAGCCTTCAAACACCTACGTAGAATGAAATCAGGACCACATTTAAATAGTAAACCATTCAACCATTTGTAGGATAAACTTTCTTTAAGCAAACATTTTCTTTGTTTTGAAGTAAAATGAGATGGATACAAGCCTGTAGCTAACAAATTAGCTATGTCAGCAAAACAAGGTGTAGTAGTGGATATGGCAAAAAGATGTTCATCTGGAAATTTATCCTCCACTGGTTGATCTTCTCCTCCTGTATGCAATCTTGACAGAAAATCAGCAACTAAATTAAACTTTCCTAGATTATCAACTATGGTAATATCAAATTCTTGCAAGAGCAATAACCACCTGATGATCCTTGCACCTACTACTGGTTTATTCATTAGGTACTTGATGGCTGCATGATCAGTGTGCACAAATATTTTATATCCGGTAATAGAATGTCTGAATTTGTTTATAGCATAGATAACTGCCAAGAATTCCTTCTCAGTTGTTGTATAATTTCTTTTTGCAGAGGTAAGGTTCTTGCTGATGTAATAAATGGCATGCATACTCTCTCCTTCCTCTTTTTGTCCTAAAACAGCCCCAATGGATTCATTTGAAGCATCAGTTTGTATGTGGAATGGTAAAGTCCAATTAGGTCCCCTTAAAACTGGTGTCATAGTAAGCTTCTCCTTCAAAGTTTCAAATGCTGATTGACAGTCTACTGTCCAGAGAAATTCTAGTGACTCAAATTACAGGTTCATTGGTTCCTTGGTTTTCCTTTGTTATCGGCTTGACTCCTTGTATCGGTGGGAGTAAGAGGTCTTTGGCCGATCTGCTAGGTTACACCGATGGAGGGCTAGCTATCGGCATGAGGATTACTATCGGCAGGAGTTCGGTGTCTTATGCCGATCTCCAAGGTCTTACCGATGGTAGTGAGACATCGGCATGAGGTTGACCGTCGGCAAAGCTGGTGGTAGGAGCTCCGACAATGTTGGGTCACACCGACGATGGATGAAGGGTTAGCGATCTTGTCAGCGTGAGTCACTCCGATGAAAGATCATCGGAGTGAGTAGTGTTATCGGCGTAGCTGGAAGAAGTCTCCCTGTTACTTCATGTTATATCGATGAAGGGTTGGCGTCGGCATGAGAATCACTATCGGCCAAGCCTTGAGTTCTCACTCTGATGGACCTCGTTACTCCGATGGATGACATTGGCTTTGGCATCAGTGAGACATTGGTCTTCAACGAAGTTTGGTTTAGTCTTGATGATTGTTGGCGTCTCTCCGATGGAACGGTCATCGGCATGACAATCCTTGTCGGGCTGACATTTGGAAGTTTCTCTGATGGGCATTGGTCACCCCGATGGAAGTTGGTGTTTGGCATTGGCGTGAGAACTTCTATCGGCTCAGCCTTGAATTGTCACTCTGATGGCAGAAGTCACTCCGATGAAGAGTTGGCGTTGTGTTGGCGTCGGTAAGACAAGGAACTGTCGGAGTGAGTGTTGAAGTGTTCACCGATGTTGGTTACTCCGATGAGACTTAGTCTGGAGTCGTCGGCAGCAAAAGTGCCGACAATTATCTTACATGTGTTCGGGCATTTAAACCCGGATGTCCAACTAGAACTTGTGCATGTGGGACTAAAGTTTCCTATGAGAATGTGAATGGTTAGATAGTTATGCGAACGGTTTGGACAGTTGGATGTCAGCGATACTGGGCAGTTGGAATGAACGGTCGTTTGCATGAGAATCGATTAGATTGCTAAAAGCAATTGTGTAATCGAGTCAGAAGAGTGAGAGAGTTCTTCTCGAGAGAGACTTCTAGTTTTCTTCTTCTGTGAAGTCTTATGCTGTATGTTGTATGCAGCATGTGAATAGCATGTGAAGGGACTGAGAAGAAGATGAAAATAGAGTTCAAATGAAATTGTTCTGGCTGAGAAGATGTAGTTCTATACTGTGTGCTGTTTGTGGCATGATCACAGTATGAAGAACCAACCAAGTGCTGGAGAACTTTGTGCAGGGTTACTGTCAGTTATTCTTCTGAAGGAACAAGATGTAAATCTTCATGAAAGGCTTATTGCTAGTTTTGTATTGTAACTATTTTTCTATTGCTGAATAATACAATGGTGATCTAGGCTTTTGGAGTGTGGGGTTTTTTACCCGTAAGGGTTTTCCCCACGTAAATCTGTGTTCTTGTTCTGTCTTTCATGTTTAATATTTCTGCTGTTGAAACTAGTTAATGTTCGCTTGTGCTTTCCTCTAAGGATCAATGTAGGAAATGTTCTATGTCTGTTTCCGCTTTAAAGGCATAGTTGTGCGTGTTTTTTGAAGCATTTGGAAAGAATTTAAATTTGTCGAAGACACCACTTTTCTTAGAAATACGTTCTGAGATGCCCTCATTTCCTTACAACTGGTATAATGTTGAGTACTAGTGACTCAAATTACAGGTTCATTGGTTCCTTGGTTTTCCTTTGTTATCGGCTTGACTCCTTGTATAGGTGGGAGTAAGAGGTCTTTGGCCGATCTGCTAGGTTACACCGATGGAGGGCTAGCTATCGGCATGAGGATTACTATCGGCAGGAGTTCGGTGTCTTATGCCGATCTCCAAGGTCTTACCGATGATAGTGAGACATCGGCATGAGGTTGACCGTCAGCAAAGCTGGTGGTAGGAGCTCCGACAGTGTTGGGTCACACCAACGATGGATGAAGGGTTAGCGATCTTGTCGGCGTGAGTCACTTCGATGAAAGATCATCGGAGTGAGTAGTGTTATCGACGTAGCTGGAAGAAGTCTCCCTGTTACTTCATGTTATACCGATGAAGGGTTGGCGTCGGCGTGAGAATCACTGTCAGCCAAGCCTTGAGTTCTCACTCCGATGGACCTCGTTACTCCGATGGATGACATTGGCTTTGGCATCAGTGAGACATTGGTCTTCAGCAAAGTTTGGTTTAGTCTTGATGATTGTTGGCATCTCTCCGATGGAACGGTCATCAGCATGACAATCCTTGTCGGGCTGACATTTGGAAGTTTCTCCGATGGGCATTGGTCACCCCGATGGAAGTTGGTGTTTGGCATCGGCGTGAAAACTTCTATCGGCTCAGCCTTGAATTGTCACTCTGATGGCAGAAGTCACTCCGATGAAGAGTTGGCGTCGGTAAGACAAGGAACTGTCGGAGTGAGTGTTGAAGTATTCACCGATGATGTTGGTTACTCCGATGAGACTTAGTCTGGAGTCGTCGGTGGCAAAAGTGCCGACAATTATCTTACGTGTGTTCGGGCATTTAAACCCGGATGTCCAACTAGAACTTGTGCATGTGGGACTAAAGTTTCCTATGAGAATGTGAACGGTTAGATAGTTATGCGAACGGTTTGGACAGTTGGATGTCAGCGATACTGGGCAGTTGGAATGAACGGTCGTTTGCATGAGAATCGATTAGATTGCTAAAAGCAATTGTGTAATCGAGTCAGAAGAGTGAGAGAGTTCTTCTCGAGAGAGACTTCTGGTTTTCTTCTTCTGTGAAGTCTTATGCTGTATGTTGTATGCAGCATGTGAACAACATGTGAAGGGACTGAGAAGAAGATGAAAACAGAGTTCAAATGAAATTGTTCTGGCTGAGAAGATGTAGTTTTGTACTGTGTGCTGTTTGTGGCATGATCACAGTATGAAGAACCAACCAAGTGCTGGAGAACTTTGTGCAGGGTTACTGTCAGTTATTCTTCTGAAGGAACAAGATGTAAATCTTCATGAAAGGCTTATTGCTAGTTTTGTATTGTAACTATTTTTCTGTTGTTGAATAATACAATGGTGATCTGGGCTTTTGGAGTGTGGGGTTTTTTACCCATAAGGGTTTTCCCCACGTAAATTTGTGTTCTTGTTCTGTCTTTCATGTTTAATATTTCTGCTGTTGAAACTAGTTAATGTTCGCTTGTGCTTTCCTCTAAGGGTCAATGTAGGAAATGTTCTATGTCTGTTTCCACTTTAAAGGCATAGTTGTGCGTGTTTTTTGAAGCATTTGGAAAGAATTTAAATTTGTCGAAGACACCACTTTTCTTAGAAATACGTTCTGAGATGCCCTCATTTCCTTACAGTTTATAGCATAGATAACTGCCAAGAATTCCTTCTCAGTTGTTGTATAATTTCTTTTTGCAGAGGTAAGGTTCTTGCTGATGTAATAAATGGCATGCATACTCTCTCCTTCCTCTTTTTGTCCTAAAATAGCCCCAATGGATTCATTTGAAGCATCAGTTTGTATGTGGAATGGTAAAGTCCAATTAGGTCCCCTTAAAACTGGTGTCACAGTAAGCTTCTCCTTCAAAGTTTCAAATGCTGATTGACAGTCTACTGTCTAGAGAAATTCTATTTCCTTGTTAAGCAGGGTAAACAGGGGAGCGGCTATTCTGCTAAAATTTTCTATGAACCTCCTATAGTAGCCTGCATGACCTAGAAAACTCCTGACATCAGTCTGATTTTTGGGTGAAGGCAACTGTGTGATTACTTCTATCTTGTTTTGATCCACTCTGATCCCTTTTTCTGAAATATGGTGTCCCAAAACAATTCCTTCTTCCACCATCATAAAACATTTCTCATGGCTAAGGGACAGTCAATTTTTATCACAACATTTTAGTACTTTTCCAAGGTTTGTGAGAGCTTCCTCGAAGTTATTCCCATACACAGTAAAGTCATCCATGTAGACTTCCATGCATTCATTAGCCAATTCAGCAAAAATAGCTAGAACTAGTCTCTGAAATGTAGATGGGGCGTTGCACAGCCCAAAAGGAAGAACTTTGTAAGCGAAGGTTCCCCAAGAGCATGTGAAGGTGGTTTTGTCTTGGTCTTCAGGTGCTACTTGAATTTGATTATACCCACTGAATCCATCTAAAAAAGAAAAATACTTTCTCCCAGCAAGGTTGTCCAGAACTTGGTCAATAAATGGTAAGGGAAAGTAGTCCTTTTTTGTGGCCTTATTGAGTTCTCTATAATCAATACACACCCTCCATTTCCCATTCTTTTTAGCCACAATGACAAGGGGTGAGACCCATTGACTGTCTGAGATTGGATATATGAACCCTGCCTGGAGTAATTTTTCTATTTCAGTTTTGACAATGTCCTTTAAAGCAGGATTCAATCTTCTTTGTGGTTGTCTGACAGGTTTAGTATCCTCAGTGTAGATGTGATGGGTACAAATTTTAGGAGGTATGCCTTTCATATCTTGGTATTCCCAGGCAAAAGAGGTTGAGTGGGAAACCAAAAGCTGAATGAGTTTTTCTTCCTGATTTGCTGTCAACCGAGTATTTATATTAAGTGTTTTCCCTGGCAGAATCATGACCTATTTTGTAATTTGATCCATAGATGTGGTGGGTCCATACATTGGTGTCATGGCATTGAGAGGACAAGAATGTGGGAGTAACATGTGGAAGGTGGCTAAGTCCCTGTAAAAGGTTTCCCCACAAGGAATAATGTTGGCAAGGGTACAATGAGAAGAAACAAGTTCTCTTTGGGGATCTTGGGTGAGTTCCATCACATCTTTGTTGATTAGGATGTGAGTGAAGTCTTCCATTGTATCATAGTATACCTCTTCTTCTAATTATCCCAAATGTTCCTTAATGGTTACCATAGCCAATGAGGCACTGTTGTTCATGTTATCTGGTTCATCCACCCATAGTCTTCCTGTGTAATGCACCGATGGTTTAGCTGGAGGATACAGAGATATTTTCTTTAAATCTATCCCATTAGAAATGACCATATCTCCAGTTTGACAATCAATAGATGCTGCTATAGTAGCCAGCCATGGCCTTCCTAAGATCAGAGGATAAGCATTTCTCTGGTTTCTAGGTTCCAATATTAAGAAATCTACTGGGAATTCCCATGAATCTATCACAACAGGTACATCAATGATCACTCCCTTTAGAACAGCTACTGACTGATCAGCAAGTTGAAGAATTGTAGTTGTGGATTGGATACCTGACAGAGCTAACTTGTCCATTGTATGAACTGTCATCACATTAATTGCTGCTCCTAAGTCAACCAGAACATTTGAAATTTCTACCCCTAAGATGAAAATAGTTATGACAGGGTTCCCAGGGTCACCATATTTTGGGAGGAGAATTTCTCCCATCAATAGATCCATCACTTTTCCTTCCACCTGTATTGTGGAGGGAAAACTTTTCTTTCTGCCCTGAGTTATGATGCAATACTGTTTGATGAATTGATTTATTTCCAGTACATCTCTGATGGCCTGAAGGAGAGGAATTTCAATGTTTAGCTGCTTGAGCTCTTGTAAAAGTTCTAATTCCTGATTGGGTTGGATTTATTTTTGTAAAACCTTTTTCTAGGGAGCATTTTGTTTAAGTCAATCTGGGTAGGGTGCTAGTTTTTCCATCTCCGGAGCATCTCCGGAGCTCTTATCAGAATTGCGTTCTAGACTGTTCTTCGGAGCTGGCTTTTTAGGAGGAACTCCGGAGTTGTCTGTGGTTGATTTTTCTAGCACTTTTTCGTTAGTAACCTCCTCTGGGGGTTGATTGGATGGATTTTTAGGTTCCTCATCATTGGTTATTTCAACTATAGTTGGAGGAGAAGGTCTTGGGAATGCTTTCCCTGAACGCAGCTGGAGATTATTTGAATATATGGCATTAACTCTAGCTAGATTTTCCTGATCTGTCATATAGACAGCTGCTCCCTGTTTATTCCGTGGGTTTGGTATAGGCTAAGCTGGTAAAGGTGGTTGACTAACTGGTTCATTTTGCATTTGACCCTGTGTGTTAGAGGGTCCAGTTAGTAAAGCCTGCTGTTGAGGTTGGAAACATCTAGGTTGTCCCTGGTATTGTTGATGGTATCCCTGTTGAGGACCCCATTGAGGTTGCATGCCTTGTGACCCAAACTGTGGTGACCATTGTTGATTTCCCGAAGGCTGGTTTTGCTAGTTCTGGTTTTGCCAATTTTGGTTTTGCCAATCTTGCTGTCCCCAAGGAGGATTATTTTGAGGGCCATACCAAGCTGGATTCCACTGATTGTTTCCCCAATTAGTAGGATCCCTGTAAGAAGACTAGCTTGGGTACTGATTATAAGGGAAATTTCCACCTTGTTTTTGTCCCACATAGTTCAACTCCTCCTCCATCACAGCATTCTTTTTACTCGATCTTTTCAAGGCTGGAAGTTGACTACACTGACTGGTAAGATGTTCCCTGTCACAGATTTGACAGATCTTTGATTTGTCCAAGGGGCATTCTCTCAATAGGTGTTTGTTTCTACACCTAGGACAATAAATGGAAAGTGGTTCAGTTGCTCTACTTTGATCAGTTGTCCTGGTTTTTGCTTGAATCCCATCCAAAGTGGTATTTAGTTGGACCAGAATATCTGTTTTTAGATTTGCAATTTCCTCCATCAACTGTCCTATCTCATTCTTCCCCTTAAAAGTTTTGGATGACCTTACTCTATCTTGAGTTCTGGAATAATTCCTGCAGAGTTCCTCTATGTTAGGTATTTCCATTTTGTTAATGTTCCCTTTTCCCATTAGGTCCAGTGCCTGTTTTGATTCTTTATCCAATCCTTTTATAAACAGGGTTCTGGCCAAGGAGTGGTTTACCGGATTGCCATACCTTCTCAAGGCAAAATTAAACCTATCCACATAGTCTTCTAAGGATTCTTCCTCCCCCTGCCTAATTTTAAACAGTTCTTCATTTTTATTACTAGATCTGCAATAATCTTGGTATTTTTCCAAAAACTCTGTTTCCATTTGATCCCAAGAACGGATAGAACCCTGGGGTAAACCCATAAACCATCTCATCGCAGAATCTTTCAGGGTTGAAGGGAACAGTTTAAGTTTCTGATTATCTGATCCATAATCATAGGTTTGGCAGACTACTTTGAATTCAAACAAGAACTGATCTGGATCCTCAGAGGAAAGTCCTCTAAAATTTGGCAGATGTGCTGGTGAGATATTCTTCATGGGAGCATTGTCTCCAGCAGCCAAAACAATAGGATAAGAGAAGGTTCTTGGGGCCTGATTTTCCTCTTCCTCATGATTATCATTTTCCATGTTTAATAATAGCTCTTCTTCCTGAGGTTCTGAGGAAGTGGGTTCTACCAAAGGATCTGCCTCAACTTTTTGTTGTAATTCCTGGATATAATTGGCAAGTGGAATATCTGTAGGATCTAAGAGATTGTTGTTTTGAAATGTAGGTTCCAAATTAGGATCTAGGTTTCCTTCTTCAACAAGATTTTGTACCACCTCACTGCTTTCCCCTATGGTGTGTTGTTGGGGTGTCTGTTTAATATATCTTCCTTTAAGATCTCTAGCTCTAACCATACAGATCTATTCTAAAAACTATTTTTAACTCAGTGTCCTTAATTAACACAAACTAGTCCCCGGCAACAGTGCCAAAAATGACGAGCTGTGGCTGTACCTCATCATTTAATCTATTTTTAGATGTCAAAGAACTAGGGCTGTGTCCATGGTTGTCTGCAACTGGGGATTCTAAGTGACCAGTTTATAGCTAATCCTAAAGCTTAAAAGAATGACTAATCTACCTGCTGGTTGAATAAATGTAATGAATGCTGTAAAACAGAATAAAACAGGAAATGTACTCAAAGCAAAGAATGATAACATGCATCTATCTACTAAAACAGGAAATGCTTTTATAAAAGAAACTTGAAACAGTAAAACAAAGATACTAGCCTCCTGCCTGATTGGTGAGAGTGGGCCCTTGCTCCGCACCTTTGAGGCTGAAGGCTATTGCAGGAAATCATCACTAAAGATGATCTAACCAAATTCAATCCAATTCATTCATTTTTATGTTCATGAGAGATGTATGGCTATGACAAAACTGAAATCTCTGAAAATTAGAATAATCTTATCATTTTTTTCTATTACTGTTTCTGAGAGTATATATAAAAAGAGTGATGATATATCACTGAACTTATCTATCGATCTTTCTAGGAGATGACACCATCTCTTATTTGTACGTAACTATCAAACTCATGAAAGATCATCATGCAAGAAAGGTAGACTTGAGTGGAATAGAAGTCCACTCAGAGGCCTAAGTTTTAGGTCTTAATACACTTGGGCATCAAAGCCCTGAAAATTAGTTTAATTCATAACTCATGCAAAATCTTTGGAAAGATAAAACTTCGGTAGTTTAACTGATAGTCGACCCTTCACCACTCAGGTGATGATTTGAGTGAAGTGCGGGGGTATTAGGATTGCTACTGAAGTGTCTGATTGGCGGCTCTGACTGGAACATGCTCTGCTCTCGGGAGGCTCCGGAGATCGCTGTTCCCGTCTGAAGCTCTGGAGATATTCCAGACACACGCAGAGCTCTGGAGATTATTCCAGACACTCGCAGAGCTCCGGAGATATTCCCCAAATCCTCAAACTCTAGGTGTCACTGTTCTTTGTCATGGTCTCCGGAGATCATGGAAGACGATCTCCGGAGATGCACAAAACTGCTGTTTCTAGTATTTACACCTGCAGACTCAAAAAGGAAGAGAAATTCTACAACTTTTTTATTAATCCCACGCACATTAGTCACCAAATCAGAAATTCTAATCTCAAGTAATCTATCCTAATTAATCACAAAATAGAACAATCTTGCTTAACTAATTTGAGTGCAGACACAAGGAAGATGATCTAAATAGGGAAAAAGAGAGGCAAAAAGGGTGTATTTTATGAGTGCAATTTGACACTCATCACTTCTTACTCCCAAGAAGCTATATCTTCATGATTGATTCTACTCTCGTAGGGTCAATGATGATCCCATTCTCTTTTATTAGGTGACCTAATAACTTCCCTGTGGTTACCCTAAATATGCATTTCTTAAGGTTTAAGGATATTCCATAATGTTCACATTTCTTTAGTACTTTCCTGAGGTCTTCTACATGATTCCCTCTCTTTAGAGAAAACTGTCAAGTCATCCATGTATATGACGATGCATTTACCAATTAATCCTCTAAAGGCTATATCCATTGCTCGATGAAAGGTGGCTCCAACATTTATCAATCCAAAGGGCATGCGCTTGTAGGTGAATATTCCCCACTTAGTGGTGAATGTAGTCTTCAATCTATCTATCTTGTCTACCATCACTTGGTTGTAACCTGAAAAACCATCCAAAAATGGCATCATCTTTGCACCATTTACTATTTGCAAGACCTCATCCAATGAAGACAAAGGATAATTATCCTTTTTAGAAGCTCTATTTAAATTTCTGAAGTCTGCACACAGCCTAATGTCACCATTCTTCTTCCTTATTGGGACCAAGTTAGCCACCCATGTGGAATGTCTCACAGGAAATATGATTCTGGCATTAAGCAATTTTTTCACTTCTTCAAAAATGATGGTCTCCAGCAAAGCATTAACAGGTCTCTGCTTTTGTCTAAAGGGCTTGACATTTGGCTTTAATGGTATAGTATGAGTGATGATTGATGTATCATAAGTTTTCAACTCATCATATGTCTAGGCAATAACATGAATAAAATCTTTAAGTGCTTGGGTTATCCCTACCATTTCTTCCTCTGTACACAGTTTTCCAATCAGGACATTCCTTTTTTCTACATCATGTCCTATGTTAACTAGTGAATATTCTCCTCCATCTACTTTAGGGAGATCTTTTTGTTTCAGCATGTTATCTGAATCAAATTCTCTTTCCAATTCTATCATTCCTTTAGGAATCTTGTTACTGGGTAACTCTATGATCTCTTCTTCTTCCCAGGTATGATCTTCCACATTTCTTTCATCTATGATCTATGTATCAAATACATCTCTATTGGATATGAAGTCTAAAATGTGCTAGTCATTATCAAACACTTGAAGGTTAACTACATTGTCTGGTACAGAGGGTACTGACAACAATTCAACTAAAAATCTCTTTAAACTAGATATGGATAATGATTCCAAAGTACTTGTGACTTGGGCTAAGGCATCTGCCCTATGATTTTATTCTCTAGGCACATGAGTGATGTTAAATGCATCAAAATCTTCTATCAAATCCCATACCCTATGTTTGTAATTAGACAACTTGTAATTACAAGAATATATGCCTCTTACTTGACTTACTACTAATTCTAAGTCTCCATAGACATGCAAAATCTTTACTTTCTTTTTGAGTGGAAACAATATCCCATGGATCAAGGCTTCATACTCTGTCACATTGTTTGTGCATAGGAATTGCAATCTATATGCTGCCAAGTAGGATTTACCAGCTGGATCAATAAGATCTATTCCTACTCTAGCCCCTTATTTTGATTTAGATCCATCAAACCTGAGGATCCATGGTTTATCTTCAGTTAAAGGTTTGTCTGGGCCTTCTCTTTTCTTTTTAGCTCCATCAACTGCACCACTTGATATCCATCTTAATTTTGGTGTTTCAATCTTCTCAAACTTCACCTTATCTGGCTGATGTGAAGTTGATATTCCTTTTTCTTCGTTGTCATCAAAAGGAGGATCGTTTGAACAAGGCAAAATCTACTTTTCTAGAATATGCAAACATAATGAGCAAGTAGTTTCTGAATGTGGTGCTTCATGTAACCTGCACCATCCCTCAATTAGAACATCCTGTGGGGATCTTTGCTACTGTATCATCTTTTGAATTTGTTTTGATAAAAAAGTCCTCAAACTTGGACAAATTACTGTCTCCATCTTCATCAGATATTTCATAATCTGACTCAACCAAGCAATCGGTTCCTGGGGTGATATTCTTGTTACTTTTAAAATTACTCTCGCTACACACCAACATCTCTTCTATCATCTGAATAGGACTTTCATCATGATATGTGCTTTCTTCTATTCCTGCAAATGACAGACAAAAATTAGTATCACTGTCACTATCCGTAAAACTTACCCCGGATGATGATGATGCCACCTCACTGCATACTTGTTCTAGTTCCAACATGTCTAAGCAAGCATCAGATGTCTTTTCAGAATGTGCTTCATCTTGTAACCTGCACCATCCTTCAATTAGGACATCTTCAATAGACATTTTTAACGATTGGCAACGTTGCACTTCTTTGGACAAGTGCATCTCAAAGTTCTTGAAGTGATCTACTTCTATTTCATTTTCAGAACTAAAATTAGACTCTAAAATTATTCTATCATCCTGAAGATTGTCATTATGAACATGAACATCATACATGAGTATCTCCTCTATTTTGACGGTCTAGGGTTTGATGGAATAGACTCCGGGTTCAACATCTACATACATGATCTCATTGGTTTTATTATACTTAGTGATCATATGTTTCATGCGAGGCTCAACATCTATCCTTATTTGGTTAGGTATTCCTTTCCAAGGTAACCACATGTGACTGAAATCAGTGGACATGTATCTATTGAGTGTTTTTGACCAATCCCTGCTGAGCAGCATCCCATAGGTATCTGGTATATCTACTACCTGAATATCAATGTAGTATTGGATTCTTGGATCTGATGCTAACTGCATATAGATGTGAGTCAATTCTCCTACGACACTCATATCTATTTTATCTAACTGTGTTACCTTCTTTAGTGACTTAGTAGGATGTAACCCGAAGGCGTTGCATATGGACAGGGGCATTACATTAGTAGATGCACCTAAATCTACTAAGCAATTATGCAAATTATTACTAAACATCCTTATGGTAAGGAGAAAAGGAGGTGACTCAATTTTATCTCTGTAAAGAGTCATGTGTGAAGTCTTTGTAGCTTGAACAATGGATGGAGTTTTGTGTTTAACATTAATATCCTTAATAGCATGATCTTAATTCCTAGCCTGACTTGAGGTATGATTATCCTCTTTTGGAGCAGGATCATCTAAGGATTTCATGAAATCTTTTTTAATAGCTAGGGTTTTGACTAATCATGACAATGACAGGCTGATCTTGATCTTTTTCATTTCATCTGCTAAGTATGTGACCAATTTATCAGACTCAGGGGGTAGATTACTAGCTTTTGGTACTGCATTTTGTGGTGCTAAATATCAAGCATTAAGTTTAGGAAATCTAGGGTTATTGCTTGCCTTAGGATCGGGAGGAGTGTTGAAATTATTTGGAGGCAAAGATGTAGTCAAGGGACCAGCAGGTCAGTTGGAGTTGTTCCTTAGGTTGTAATTATGTCTACCCTAATTCTGCTGCTGATAAGCATGCATCTCTTCATGTTCAACCGATGGCTCATTTTCATCTTCAAATGGAAAAACATAATTGGTTTTAAAAGCCATAGCTGACTCTTCACATAGTGTAATTCTCATGAGGTGACATTGTTTGCTGATGAGGATGATTGATGAAACTTTCTAATACAAGAGCAGAATCATATCCACAGGGGACAATTTCATTTCTTTCAACACAAGGTAGATTACCCGCAGTATTAGAAACTTCAGTTTGGAATATACTAGTAGCTAACCTAAACTAAGGACAATCTAGCTCTGCATGAGCATTGGTATTATGTATCCTACTCCAGTTTGTAAGAGCTACCTCTACCAGGTTCACTCTAGTGGTCTGTTTAGGTTCACTAGGAGGCTGATTATCTAGGGGTGATGGTAAAGAACCATTGTTTGGCCTAGTGTTCCACACTCTAGGTTGTCTAGGGGGATTATTGTTACCATTGTTGTTATTATAGCTGTTATTGTATCCCCTATTAGGATAACTAGATCTATCATTGGCATATCCTCTATTCTGATTTGGTTGAGAATAGAAATTCTGACTCCTCAAATGAGTGATCTTAGTGGTGAGTTTCCTCACTTGTGCTGATATCTCTTTAATTTCTTCCTTTTCTTCCTAAACTTTGGCTACTACATTCTTTGTTTGGGGTTTAAAGAAGGAAGAGCCATTGTTATTGTTATTAGACTGTTCCACAACCTGAGGTACCTGTGTATGTCCTAGATATTGTAACATTTGACCATTTTCATTTGGAGGTGGCATGATACTGAGTGGAGGTATCTATAAAGGACTTGGCATTACAGCTGGAGGTATCATGGCTCCATTGGTCTGTTGTTGAGCAGGATATGTAGGATAAACAGGGAGTGTAGGAAACACAATATTAGGTGTTGGAGCAGGAATCAACTGTTGACTGACTTTGACAGCTTCTCCAAAAGCTCCTGCCAAGGTTGTGACACCAGGATGTGTTCTCCTAATAAACATAGAAGTAAGGGGATCTAAGGCTGAGTAGTATATACTCCTAGCAACTTCATTTGCTATAGTATAGGGAGCAACTAGCTTTGAGAGCATCTTTTGGAATCCTGCATTGAAATTGGCAACAAGTTCTCCCTCAACTCTCTTAATTGTGGCAAATAGATGATAATTCATTGAAGGATCTATAGGTATTTTGAATCTATCCTTAAAGGCTTTCTCTAAGGCAGCCCATGACCCAACTGAACCTTGACCAAGATTGATATACCAATTATATGCCTCTTCCCCTAAGGAAAATGGAAATAACCTACATACCACATCTCGATGTTCAATTCTTGCTCTACAACAGGCTTCCTTGAATGTTCTAATGTGATCATCAACATCCTGATATGGATGATATTTAGGACAAATTTTATTAGGATTTTTAGGTAAAGGATGATATGCAGTAAAAGTCAGAGGTGACTCTACAGTAAAGAATGACATTGTGACTAGTGGAGATTAGATTGGGGAAGTGATCGGTGGTCCTGTAGGTATTTGCAACTTGATAGGAGTTATCAGAGTGTATTATGGTGAAGCTCCTAACGCACTAGAACTAGGAGAATGATGAATATCTACTGTTCTAGGTCTGAGTCCCCAAATAGGAAATTCTTTAAAGAGTCCACTGGATCTAGACTTGGTATTAGGCCTGAGACCCAGGGTTTCTTGAATTTTAAAAAAATTGGCTTGTTTACTATAAAGGTTAGCTAAAACACTCGAGCAACGAATGTATTTATGATCAGACTATGAAATTGACTAGATATTTATGCAATATTTGCAAAAATGATGCAAGTATGAGGTGATGTGAAACTTTTGGACACAAGCAATAGGTTATCAGGTCTTTTAAGCAAATTACTTCAAAGCTTTAGAAAAGAGACTTGAAAGAGAACTTATCTTTTGAATATCATAGTGATCGACTACAAAGCTTGAAATATTTACGCTCAATTTTGAAAACTTTGCAATGGACAAGCACAAACGGACTCAAACACCAAATCTTTGCACATGACTTGAAATACAAAGCTGCGTGAGTATTACCTTTCTTTCTGTGTCATCGAATCAGACAAATCTACTGTATGGCCCTCCTTCCAGTGCTAATTTATGTTTATGATGATTGTTAGTCATAACATGTATAAAAATTTGCACAACAAACTTTTATTATCTTGTAAAGTACGATCAACTTAGGATAAGTTGATGACTCCAAGTCTCCGTTGATCAGGTCATGATCGTCTGACATTACTCAGAGGTTGATGTGACATGCTGTTTTCCATTTTAAGGGATCTTACATTTGTCTAGGTGATTAGTATTGCATTGTATCCTATAAATTCACTCCACAGAGAGGTCAATTCTACTCTATTTTCAAAGATTGTTGAGATATTTGTAAGTTTGATCAATTCTTCTAATCATTGATCATTATGAGCTTGCTCTTTCTTCTACACTTCAAATCTATTTAAATGATGTGTCTATAAGTGGATATTTATATGTATTTCATGGATATTTATCAGAATTTGCATGATATTTATCAATTTGACATGCTTTTAATCTAAATATGCTCTATATTTTGAATTACCTATAGGATATCTGCATAATTCATATTTTATTTTCTTTTGATTGTCTGTTATTTGTAATTATGGAGATGATCTGTAATGAAATTCAAAGAAATTTAAAAGAATACTTCTACTTTTAGTGAACCTTTAGTTATTGAATCACATACACACAAGATACATTCATGGACAGAAGAAATCAAACCATAGGTCACTAGGATGTTCCACAACTAGATATGGTTGATGCTAACTTCAAAGGAACTAGGAGTGAAAACAATAAATGCAGACTAAAAAGCACTCCAAGGGACGCAACTAATCAATGCATATATCTAGATTTCAATCACAAATTACTCAAGATTTACAATGATTTTTAATCAAAATAGGTTCTCTTTCATTAAGTATGTATAACATGTACATTTACAATAACTTTGAAATGAGTCCTAAAATTTTCAGCAATAAGATTTCAATTAAGTTTCGAATGTATAAAAGATTGCACTCCTATACCTTTTATAGAATAAGGTGAGGAGGCAGTTAAAATTGACCAACGGTCAAGATTTACCAATTTAGATCAACGGATGACAATTCTCCTATGACTTAGTCAACTTTCCTCGTGGCACAGGTTGCCAGCTGGCAACCATCTATATGACTCACTATTTATGAGTACCTTATGCATATGTTCACTTAATAATGTATCTTCATTCATTCCTTAGGTTCTTCTTCTTCATTTTCTTCTTCCTCATCGTTCTCCTCATCTTCATCACTTTCTTCATCACTGTCACTTTGATATACATCCTCTTGTATGTGGACCTTTACTGCTGTCCTAATATGTTCATATGCTTGTACTATTTTATCAACCTCTCCCCCATCCCAGATTCTATCTTTTGTTATTGCATGTTTATGAGACTATAAGTTAGCCTTGAGAGCTTCCATCTTACCTTTCCTACTGTTTAATGTCTCATTGTATGTTTCTACTTTAACTTTTATCCTCATAATTTTATTCATTACTTCCTCTGTCAGGTGGGTGAGAGGGTCATCTGCTACTGACTTAAAATTATCATGCAAAGCTTTAATAGCAAAGTCTGCATCTTGATTCTCAATTTTGCCATCTATTTTTCATTCCAAGGCCTCAAGGATTTATGCTTCATACACCATCATACTATGCAATTTAACACTAATATCCCTGAGTTTGTCACTGCACTTCTGCAAGATATCACACTCAAACCTAATATCTTCATACCATATGCTTGTTAGCAGGGCAATATTATTATCCAATACTTGATTGCTTATTAAAATTTGTGGATCAATTCTCTTCATTTCACTTAGAGCAGTCAGGTCCTTTTCCAACTAGAATGATCATTTTCCTATATCATTCTACATTTTATCTACCTTCCTCTTTAGACTACTCAAAGAATTCCATCTATGTAGGGAGGTTCTCAATACATCTTTAGCCCCAGTGAGAGCCAACAACATCCATTTTTCCATGACCATTGCCTCATGTTTCATTAGGTCCAACTTGGTGACCTCTTCCGGTGATATGACAGTCAATGGGACTATAGGATAAGCTAGTGCATTATCAGGGTTAATTAACCCTTTTATGAAAGAATGTAGCTAAGCAATGTGCTCCTTATGTATTTTATTCTTCTCCTTTTCCTTCTTCACCCTTTGGGTTAAAGAATCAATAATATCCTTCCCTTCTTGACCTTCCTGGTCCTCATTGGCAAAACCCAAATTAACAGCTGTGATTTGGAATTCCTCTAGGGTAATTTTTCCCTTTTCCTTTTCAACTATGGGGAGTTCTACCTATGTAGTCCTTTTTCTTATAGTAGGATCTCTTTTTGTGGCTGATGTTAATCTGGCCTTCCTCCTTAGCTTCATCATCTTCTCATCGAACAAGGTAGAAACATCAAACTCTTGAGTTTCTGACCCTTGTTCCATACCTATTTCCTTTTCTAGCCACTGAGGAACATCATCTCCAGATTCTTGGTGGGCTTTGTTAATATCATGTCTGCCCTATTCTCCAACATCCGCTTCTATCCTTGGTGGAGAAGGCACCTTCTTAATTTCTTCCTCATGTATTTCTTCATGAGGGGAATCTTGTTGAAGTTCTTCTTGCTGAGGGGTTGCCTTCTGCAAAGGAGGATCCTGTGGGATTTCCACATTCTGATCTTGTGCTTCATCTTGTACTCCCTCCTTTGGATTTTCATCTTCTTTATTATTTTTCTCATCCAGTGGCATATTGACATCTGTGGATGCCTATGTATTTGGCCCTTGTGGATCACCCTGATCAAGGGTCATTTCTTGTACTCCACCTAATGCACTGATATCTTGTGGCTTAGGGTCCTCCTGACTTGATTTATCTTCTGTTCTTGAGACTTCTTGCAGATCTCCCTGAGTTTGAGCAACACCAACATCTAATATGTCCTGATCACCCCCACTCTTCTGTTGAACTTCTACTATTTTTGGTTCTGTAGGTGTCTCATGCTGTTGCTGACCCATATCAGGAGTAGTGCTATCTTTTTTTGCATGCTCTACCACTTCAGTCTTCTTTGGTTCCTCAGGTGCACCTAATTTATCCTTAGTTCTTACATCACCCATATATGTTAAATCTATGGCTGCAGGACTAGTCACCTGTTGAACCAAATTGTTGAGCCCTATCTGTTGGGCTGCCCTCTCTGGGCTACCTTGTTTCATCTCTATTTGCTTCACCTCCTCCAATACCACCATTTGTGCCAATGGAGTTCCATGAGGGGTCATGCAGGTGTTGGAAACTAGAGTCTCCATTTGTTGAGAGGCCACATTCTGAACCACCTCATCATCAAATAAGTCCATAGTATCCTCCAAAGAGAAGGGAACACCCTGACTTGCTTTAAACACTTCTCTTGTTTGTTCTTCTGCCTTCTCAGTTTTGAATTTAATTATGGTGGGAAGAGGAACATCATGTTGTAGTTCCTTCCTGAAAGCTTCACCTCTAGCTCCTCTCAATATGATGGGGTCAGCCTAGATATCCCCCCTTATGGTTGTTCTTTGTTTCTTGGGTGGTGACATTAGTGGCATCGCCCTTCTCTTCTTGCTAGCTACCTGCAAGTCCTCACCTCCAGGCTCCTTATTTAGCTATTTTTCTTCCAAAGGGATGCCTCCTTCCACTTCCTGCTATAGGGTCTAGCCTTCCACCTGCACCTCTATAGTTTCAACAGCGGGCCCCAAAATCCTTTTAGTCTTTGGTTTTTCAACTAGAGGCTGTGCAGATGATGCGAATGCCTGAGCTAAAGTAGATGCACCTGCAGCTAACGTGGCAATTCTTTCTATTATCACCCCTTTGGTTCATCTTCACCTTTCTTACCTTTAGGGGGACCTTTCCTTTATTTTTTTATAGGCAATCTTTCCCCATTGGATTTTCTCTTCTTAGTGAGGAAATCATCATATTCCTCATCAGATACCTCTTGCCTCTTCTTCTTGGCATCAACTGTAAGGGCAACACTCCTTTTCTTCAATCTGGTTACCTCCTCATCTATCCAGGCTTGGGTTAACTAGATCACCCCACTTGTCAGCTGATCTAAGGATATATCCTCCTACTGTGTAAGATCTGGGGCTGATATGGTGTCATTATACAACTTTTTGTCCTCATATTCATTGGACATGATTTTCCCATCATCCTTACATAGATGTACTAGCACCGGGATGCAGTCAAAGGCTTTGATTTGATTCAAGGTGAGTCTTTGATATTTCCTTCTTCTCACCTCAGCTTCATCATCACAATCGGTCCAGAAGTTTTCTAGATGCTTTTGATGTATTAGTTTTCCTAGTATCTTCTGCATCTTGCCATAGGATCATATGATCTGGCTAGGGGAAATGGCTAGAAATACATCAATTTTAGCCCCCCAATGACATGTTTTATGCTCTCTGAATCTGAGCACATGTACCAACCCATGGATACTGGAAATAAAACTAGAGGTATCTTCTTCTATGCCTTGTAGGCTTCAACTATTGTGGATACCTGCCTGAAAAATTCCATCATGACAACCCCATCAATGGGGTATCTTGGAAACATAAGAGGTTGTCCTTCAAATCCCTCTATCCTGATGTATGAAAAAGTGGCAAACTGGATAATCTAGGCTCCATACTGATAAACAACTTCCTGAGCTTCCATGCTTAGCCTTTTAGTAATGTCTTCCTCCATAGTTCTAACCAGATGCATGGAGAATGCATCATTTACTAGTTTGTAGTCTAGGAGGTATTCTTTCCTTTGTAATTGGGGATAATGATCCCATATGCGTGCATCATCAGCATCACCACCAGCCTTACCCACTGTCTTCAAAGCATAAAAAGTTCCTTTATATGCACATGAGTATACTACATATGAGGTCATGTAAAATAAACATGTCTGTCCTCCTAGGTTCCTCATTCTCTCATCCAGTGTGTCACTGATGATCTTAGCCCATAATGGTCTATTGTCTGCATATAAGACCATATGGATGATCCTAAACATCTAGTTCTTAAAATTTCTAGCATGAGGCTTGCCAGTCATCCTGCTCAACAGGGCAATCATATATTGGTACTCATCATCAAAATCAAACTTATAGAGATGTACGGGTAATTTGGCTGAGGCGGCATAGGTGCTGCTCTTTGAACTCCATTGGTAGATCCTCTTCCTTGCATTTTTCTTCTTATTATTATATTCTATTTCCAATTTACATAGGTCCCCACTCACTACCTTGATGGTGTCAGATTGTCATTGATGTCAAAAAGGTCTTGCAGGATCTTGGGTTGATATTAGTGAACATCTGAAGGTCACTAATTAGGAGGAAAGTGCAAGAGGTTGATGCAAGTTGAGGTTATACTTCAAAAGATAAGGACTTGCTTCATATGTGTGTTCAGGCTTCATCAAGAGTTGTGTGAAGTTGTTGACATGAGTAGGAGTACATCATCTTGTGTGTTCTTTCTATTGTCATATCGCAGCTTGGTCAGTGTGAATGCTTGTTCATCAAGGTTTGAACAAGGATAAGTTTATGACATCATATCAAGATAGAGCAATGAAGTGATCCTTGTTTGAAGTGGGTCATTATCATCATCATCATCATATGCAAAGGTGGTCATGTTGCAGTGAAATCTCTATTGCAAAGGTGGTCATGTTGTAGTGAAATCTCTATTCACAATTTGTCAGGTTGATATAGATGACATGACATGCAGTGGCATATCTTTGGTGATTCTATCTCTGAGACATTTGATGACTTGATCTCTAATTGCAAGTAACATACAGTCTTACAGTGATAGTGGTATATAGTTGGTCTTCATATTTTAATGTTGGCATTGGTATAGATGTTTTTGATGTTCATCTCATTGGTTTCATTTCAGGATATCATACTTGGTAATGGCAGAAGTGTTGATGTTTGATGTTGTTATTGGGTTGTTGGTATGATCTTATGGTCTTCATGGTCTGCATTCTTCATCATGGTTCAAGCTGAAGAGGGTTCATGTGTGTTGTTACTATACTTCATGCAAGTGAGAGATTAGGAGCCCTTCTTATAGTTTGGTGGGCTTCCTTGGAAGGAACAGTATGCTGACTTCATGCTAACTCCACCTTCATCATGATATATTGATGCTTCATAGTAATAATGGTTTGAAATGAATTTTTGCTATTGGCGTTGAAAAGGAATGGTTCATGACAAAGTATGTTTGTGATTCAAGGTTAGTACTCAGAAAATTACAAGGATCTCAGAGAATTATGGTGGTAACTCTTGTTCAAGTTGTGATGATTGAAATTTGCATATCTTTTTAATCTAAAAGCCTAAGTGCATTCTTAAAGTCCTAAAACCTAGCTAGAATCTTATAAACTAAGTTTACTTTTTTGTGACTTCTTATCATAAGTCACTCACTTAAGTTTACCGGCTAGAGTGCCTAATATTCATGTGGAAACCGGCCCCTTCCCTCCCTCTCACCGATGACACAAGTCTCATATTGTGTGCGATGGCAGCAAAAAGCTAAGCAGTGGTCAAAGGTTATGTTCTTAAAAGAAGCATCGAATGTTTTTATAAAAAGAACATTCTTTATAAGAAATTGTTTGGAGCCCGATTTTGCTTTAAAAAGCATCATTTTTTTTGAGTTTAAAAAGCATTAAAATGCTTTATGAAATATGGAGAGCCCATTAATGCATATGATATGGAGCATTCAAAAAGTTTTTTTTAAATAATTTTTTATTCGAAGGGGAGAAAAAGATAAGGGTGTTAGAACAAGCTATATTAATAGCTTTGTTGAAAATAGAAAACTTTGTATTTAAATTGCCCCTTTATGTCATATGTTTATGACATTTATATTAAAAGGCCACCGAATATTTTTGGAGATGATAAGTTTTCTTTTAAATTAGAAACTTAATTCTTTTACCTCCTAAATTGTTGACCCCATGAGATATCATCAAGTAAAGTGATTTTTAAGATTTTTTTGAGGAGTTATTTTGAGATGGAAGATTTATTTCTATTCTTGTGATTTTTAAGATTTTAAGATATCCCTACTTACTTTCTGTCCCTTTTCAAAATGCCTAAGGTTATTGCTGATAAATTGGAGTAGATCCAAAGAAAATTCTTATGGACAGGGATGGAAGGCAAATAGAGAATGTTCTTAGTTAGCTAGGAGAAAGTTTGTCTTCCCAAATCTCACGGAGGCCTCAACATTAGATTGGTTAGAAACATGAATAAGTCCCTCCTATCCAAAATAAATTAGAATCTGATACATAACAATAAAGAGTGGGGAGATATTAATGCAAGCTAAGTACCTTCATGAAACTAATCACTTCAGTTTTATCCATCAGGAAAGGCTCCCACAGGGATCTATTATTTGGAACAAAATGTTGAAGTCCAGAAGTCTGCTCAGGTAATGGTAAATCTATTAACTTCTGGGAAGATATTTGGATGAATGATAAAGCCCTTGTTACTCTAGGTGATTATGGAACAATTGCTGACATTGCTACTCAGTTTTTTGGGGATAAAGTGTACAATTTTATTCACAATAATAATGGTATTAGGAGGTGGAAGAATCTCATAGATTGTTGCACTCATCAGCCTGATTTCACTCCTAGGATAAGGGCTATTCAAAGTCTTCTTCAAGGGATCAAAATTCCTCTTTTCCCTAGGGAGGATGAGCTATTTTGGTGGCCGGACAAGAAAGGATGTTTCTCTGTTAAGTCTGCTTACAATCTATTGATCCCAGATGTGCATAAAAATGAATTTTGGAGGAAAGTTTGGAATTATAAACTTATCTCTAAAATCAACATGTTTTGGTGGGCTACTACTCATAACAAAATCTTAATGCAAGATAACCTCCAAAGAAGGGGTTTCACTCTGGTCAATAGGTGCTTTTTGTGCTTGGAAAAGGAGGAAATTGTCTCTCACCTTATTCTCCATTGTGACTTTGCCAAGGAAATCTGGACCATTATTTTAAGGAACTTTGGTATTCAATGGGTGTGTAATGCTGATATTAGAGAAGTTATTGCTAATTGGTGTCCCTCCTTTTCCCATCCTTGGATTGTCGAGCTTTGGAACCAAACTCTTCCCTGTCTTGGTTGGACCTTATGGAAGGAATGGAATGATAGAGTTTTTAGGGATGCTGCTAGAGAAACTACTCAAGTTCTTCATTCTTTTTCTAAGATTCTTATGGAAAGTGTGACCAATTCTCATATCAAAACTGTGGAGAAACCTCTTTCTCAGGAAGAGGAACAAATTGCTACAAATTGGAGGATTCTAAGTCAAATCCTGGCTCATAATAACTACAAACAGTTACAAAGATTAAACACTAAATGGATCCCCCCGAAGCCATGTTGGCTCAAGCTGAATTTGATGGGGCTTCCAAGGGGGATGGTAAGGCTAGTGGTGGCGGGATTATAAGGGATGATAGGGGTTGGTTAGTTGCTGCTTATGCTGGTGGGATTGGCTTCCAAAGTAATAATTATGCTAAGGCCTCTACTCTTTTATGGGGGGTAAAGCTGGCTATCTCCCTTGATATTAGACAACTGCATATTCAAGGGGATTCAAAACTGGTGATTGATGCGGTTAATAATGTGGCGACTTGTGGCTGGAAACTGAAAGACATCATTGTGGATATTCAGATCCTGTTGCAATGGATTCCCAACATGGATATGTCTCATATCTATCGCGAGGGCAATGCTGTCGCTGATGCTTTTGCTGACCTTGGCCAACAATTTTTAAATTAGCGTTGTTGGCACCAAGCTGACAACATCCCTCTCAACATAAGGGACTTAATTCAAAAAGAGTTGACGTGTTAATGATGAGTCAGCATAAGAATGTCAGTTCTTTCCATCGGCCTTGGTGGAGGATACAGACGTGTATCTTGAAGTGCGGGTTCTTGAGTACTTCATGGCTGGTTGTCATATCAGCCTTATTACTCCCTTGTGCTGAAATAGGTTGCTTACCTATTAATTATAGCAGATGCCTTGAAATCATGTCTGAGCATGGGAAGCAGAGGCATCAGGTGGTTCTCATTAATTCTAATGGGCGTAGATGCATTACTATCATTATTTTCTGTCAAGCGGTTAATTTTCCATTCTCTGTTAACTTTGTGAATATCTGGTGCTGGGGTTTCTGTGCTACTGTCTGTGAGGCTAAGATGGGGGGGATAGGATTCGTACCGAGCCTGTTTCCTATTGCAAGTTCAAAGGCAATGCGGTGGTTTGGCACTATTGTAAGGAAGGCTGTATCAATCCTTACTTGGAGCGCCTTAATGGCTACGATGAGAATTTATCTGAACAATTTAAGAGATCCTGGCAGAATCGTAGAGTCACAGTGGGAAGGATTGGGTTTGAGATTTCTGAGAAAGTTATTGCTATGGTGTCTGGAATGTCAACTACGGGGACCAAGCTTCAGAGGAAAGCTAAAGTGGTCGATCATTCAAATCAGAAGCATTTCCTTGGGGAAGGTGAAGAGCTGGTCCCTTATCAGGGAGAGTTTGATAGGGCCAAGCTGCCGGATCCTTGGGATGCCATGTGTTTCCTGATAATGAAATATTTCACCCTGGAGGGGCACTTTACCAAGTTCTACAACTATCATCTTCCCCTTTTGAATCATTTTCGTCGTAATACTCACATTAGCTTCCCATTTTACTTACTTTCTTCCCTTGAACATTTGGTTTTTAGGGTCAAAGCTAAACTGGTTAAAAAACCCTCCAAGCAACCCATTCCCCTGCACCAGGGCCTCATCCTCTGCTTATATAATTTCCACCTTGCTCTCGAACCTCCTAAGCCTCTCCCGTCTCACAGTGGGGAAAAGTCAGCCGACCCTGAGGATACTGTTGCTTCTGTTGGGCCTTACCCTTCCCCTGGTTCCCCTAAGTCTAAAGGGGTTTCCTTTTCTAATGATGAAAGTCCTATGGTGACTACTACCCATACTCCTCTTTCCAAGAGCACCATGAAGAGTAAGAAGCAGAAATTTAAGGGGGTGGAAGAGGAAACTATGGGGTTTACTGTGGGGACCCCCATTAATCCCTGTAGTACCCCTGTGGGTCCTGACAGTAAACCTAATTTGGCTATTATGGGCTCGAAGGAGTGCTTTGCCTTAGGGGTTAGGAGGTCGGGGAGGATCGCTGGCAAACTTGTGCCTAAAGCCAAGCTCATTGATTAATCAGAATCAGTGTCTAATGAGTCCACTCAGGGTGGTGAGACCAAGGTCCTAGAGGTCCAAGAGATTTTAGAAGATGCGGAAGGAAAGAATGAGAATCCCTAGATGGAGACTGCTGGTGGTGCTAGTGGTGACACTGCTGATAATGTTGACGAAGGTGGTAAGATGTTTGTGGAGGAAGCTGCAGACGAAATGAAGGAAGAAGCTGATTACAGGAAGGATATTGCTGCCCTAAGGTGCCGTATTAAGAAGCTGGAGTAGTCTTTCTCCACCATGCTTAGGCGGGCGGTCTTAGTTAATCTCTCTGTGCTACAGGATCTTGGGGCTACTGCTGCTGCTACCAAGGATGAGAACTCCAAAAAGTTGGATGATTTTATCTAATCCATGGCTAAGAGTTGGGAGAAACTTTCTCCTTAGCTCTTGTTTCTTTTTTACTGTTATTTCTCTGGTTTCCGTTTATTTACTATATCTGGATTGGTTGATGTATATGCTGTCTATGCTGACTAATCGGGCTATGTTGTGACTGTTTTGAGGCTCTTTTGTTCTGTTGCCTCTAGGGTTTCTTTTTGCTGCTTTGTAAGGGTTCAGCCCCTTGTTTTGCTGCCTTATATTATCAAAAATAAATAAGGTGATTTTCTTTTGAAAGGTAGATTGGATAAAGTTTTTGAAGACTAATCTTGTGCAGAGAGAAGAGAATATGAAGAAGAGAGAATATGAAGAAGATCCAAGAGATTTTATTTACAGGACATTGATTGATTTCATTATTATCTTATTTTTCTTAAGATGTTTTTTTTGCAGATTGAGTGTGAGAAGATGAAAGGTTTTGAAAAAGAGGATAATGAAAATTTGTTTGAAGAAATTTGCAGGCAGAGAAGTTAATTAGATTGAAGGGTTTTGTGATTTGGAGAATATGAAAGGTCATGAAAAGATGAAATTAATTTTGCAGAATGTAGAGAGGGATCTTATTTTTATTAGCTTCACAAGTACATTGACAGTGTGTGTGTGTAGAATTGTATACAGAAATGAAGACATTTTCTACAAGATCCTCTTGAAGAGAAAAGAAAGATGAGAATATGATACTGGGTATGTGATGAAGAAAGAGTGTTGAGTTATGCAGAGATAATCAGATGAATTGTTATGAAGGTGTGAATGAATTGAGAATTGAATGGAAACAGAGTATCCCTCTGATCTTGTTTATTACTTCTATTGGTGATTTGGTTTGCCAATGAGGCCTTGTATTAGCCAGTGAGGCTTGTAGGTCAGTGAGACCTATTTGTTTGCTAGTGAGGTCTATCTGTGTAGGAAGTGGGTGCTTCTATTTGGTATTAGAGTTGGTGCTCCATAAGGAGTTGGTGCTCCTAGATACATTTTGTATAGCCAGTGAGGCATGCTTTTCAGTTAAGCCAGTGAGGCAGTTTTGAGTGGTTTTTCTACCTCGAGAGGGTTTTCCACTCCAGTAATTCTTGTGTTAATTATATGCTTCTATGTGTGTATTTGCTTCTATGTTAAGATTTATCTCTATGTGGTCCTGCTCATAATTTTCATTATCAAACTTGTATATATATGTGTAATAGTTTATTTATGACTTGCTCTTTCTATGTCTTGTAAATTAAAAGTTATAATAAGTTACAAAAATTTACACAACACTGATTCACCCCCCTCTCAGTGTTGTCCTGGACTCCTACATACCTTCTTCCCAACTGGCAGATTGAAAGTGGCGGTAATGCCCTTGATTGAGAAGTCTGCATATATCCTCCCATGCTTCTCCACCCGTCTAGTTTCAGGGTTATAATTTCTGGCACATTCTACTACTAGCTTTGGAGCCTCCATAGCATATGGAAAACCAGTTGCATGCCACATACCTGAGAAATATACCCCATCGATAATGGGATTGTCCTTATCATGATCCAACCTTGTTGACCATACTGCCAAGTCCGTATCCCCTTGGTGTGTATCACCAATAACTCCATACTTGAACTGCACCCCCTTAGGCTGGACAAACATGGGCTTGAGGAACTCCACCTTAGACCTATTCCTTTTGAGATCCGCCATGGATTCCTGCAATAAACATGATATGTATTACCCTATAGTGTCCACATGCATTTCTACAACATCATGTACTTCTATCATGTGTACTCTGTATATTATTCTTTACTTCATCATGATACGTATTATCACAAAACCAAACCTTAGGTAAAAACAAATACTCTACCAGGAAATATAGAAAATGATAACAGGGGGGTTTACAATTACTTACCTGACAATGCTTTCCTCCTGGGTAAGATGACTGATTATAGAGAAGGGCTATAGATGCTCAAGATCACCCATTCCGTTATGTTGAAGGATCCAATCCGTTGACAGGTAGTTGTTTGAGGGTTTGACTTTGGAGCTCTATAATTTCTTGATTTATTGCAAGGTAAATGAAAATAACCTCCAAATTTTACCTTTAAAGCAGATCTATAGGATAAATTAGGGTAAAAATGCATTATCTTGATCAAATCCATTGATCATCTGCAGGGAATCTGTAGATGCTCCCAAATGTTCAATTTGCATTTGTAAATGGCGGGAGTTCATCTACTGCATTTAATTGCATTTAATGTTAAGAAACAGGGGGGTGATCTTCAAAAGATCAGGGGATATTCAAAATATGACCCCCTCTAGATAAAATGAGTAGAAAAACTGAATGCAAAGGATCAGGTGATATGGTCAAATTTTGACCATGTGTAAATAGGGTCACAAAATTAAGATCAGGGGCTGTTCAAAATATGACCCCACAGATAAAATGACCCTCTTCGGAAAAGATCAGGGTGACGTCACTATGTTGACGACATTGTTTAATCATTATGTTTTAATGATGTCACCATCATATTAAAGAATATGATAGACATCAGATATATACCTCTCTGCGGATAGAATGGAATGATGATGTCATCATCAGGATGATTTCCTTCATTCATTGGACTTGGATGATGTCACCGTCATATTGACATAGGGTGATATATACGAAGAGGGTGATATTCGTAAGATGACTGATGTTAAAAATATGACCCTCCGCGAGATAACTAAAGTCATTTGACGGGTAGATATTAGCTCTTACTTAAAGTTTACATCCAGACTTCGTGGACCAGGTGATTATCAGGTGATAATCCTATATCAGGGTGATCTTATCTAAGATGACTGATGTTTGAAATATGACCCCCCATCTTGGTGGTATATCAGGTTTGACCAAACTTTGACTCAACATAACTCTCTTCCCTTAGACAATTTTGGGGTGATCTAAAAGGCAAACCTGCTTGGAATTTTGTGTACGTTCTAACCATGAGGTTAATAATGTGAACTACTGACTTTGGAAACTGACCTCATCATGGTGACAAATCCACCTTCTTCAAAGTTACATGCATGACTAATTTTACCAAACCGCCCAAAGCAGAAAACAAACAAGCCAAAGCAGCAAGAAAAGTTGGGTCCCTATTTTTTCAAGGCAAAATGGGGCGTGTTGTGTAACCACACAACAATATGCCACATCTCTTGTCAATGTAAATCTAAAATCATGAATTGACATAACTAGCTACCACATCTTATGATTTTAGTGTTGTACACATAGGCTATATATAAAAAGTTTATATCTAACTTTGTTATTAATATACCTAAAAAAGTAAGTAGTCTTTTGTTAACTAAATGATTCAATAGTTAAAGGTGAAATATTTTCTATTTTAAAATGAAATAATTATTTAATATTTTTGTGAGTGAATAATATAATTAATAAAATAATAAACTCTCTTAATTAAAATCAAAAGGTTATAGGTTCAAACTTAACTTTTCATTAGTCAAATAATGCAAAGTGTCTAATACTTGAGCAGAGCTAAAAATGTGGTCTAAAAGGTATTTCTACAACTAAAAATCCCCATGCCCTCAAACATAGATGATACAAAAATAAACAAGCTTTGTCTACCTAGTTAATGTTATGGTCCACCATAAAATCTTAAAGGCCGTGCAAAAGATAAACCTCAGAGCAAGTACTCTACCTCCATTTTTCCTTCACATAAAAGATAGATGTAACCATGGTTTATTTGGCCATGTTTCATCTATTGATAATACAAAACCTGTACAGCAACTCTAATATATGGAAGTCAGGAATGTGCACTTATTACTTACCCACTGTTAAAACTTATCTGGTAGGCCTTGTTTCACCCAAAGTTTTTATCATTCTTCATCAAGATATGCAAAATGTCAAGGTAAACAGACCCAAATTTGTTCTAAACTTCTAGCACTAAAAAATTCTACAATCAAATGGAACTTGATCCACAAACATTTTGAGCATAAGAACTTTAGGTGCCTTTTTGCAAATTTTACCCAATATCACATGTTTATATCATATGGCATAGTGACAAAAAATCATAATTAAAGAATAAAAATTCAACAAATTCTAAATAAACTATCCTCCTAAGAATTTTTTTTTCTATAATTTTTTTTCAGATCACTGTACTAGCTACTATATTAGGCTTTATTTAATAAGGATGTGTGATCTAAATTATTTCATGTATATAACAAGTTATATATAAACTACCTATCTTACCTAGAATTGAGCTTAGCATCCTCAGTCATGGGGCCAGGGGTGTCTTGATTCCTCCAATGAAAAGGGGAAAATTTGGGTCTAGCCGATGCAAATAAAAACCATGCCCAATTTTGAATGGCAACATAGGTGCAGGTGCAACTTTACTAGTTTCAATTTTACTGCTTTTGTGCTGAGGCTAGCACAAACTCCACAAACATTATTAACCCCTAGAAAACACAATTGCAAACGCAGAGCCAAACTCCACAAATTTTATCGAGGCCCTGCCTACGTGCACATTAAAATGCAATCTCTGGAATAGGGCATGCACTTCCATCAAAGTTCAGGTAAAATCTTTTTATTCTTACCAAGAACATATCTAAATGCAATGTAAAGACATACCCATGAAAATCCCCATACCAAAAACTCCTTAATAATAACTAGTTTGTTGCTCTCAATGACTAGTTTTTAATTTGTTTGTTTTAGCTGTCAAATGCTATTGTGCTATCAAGAATAAAGTCCTTTTTAACTGCCATACTGCCAGGCATGAGAGCCCGCCCACATGTCATCCATGCAAAGTTCCACCCTAGCATATGTAAGCACCAGACACGTCCGGAAGAAACAAGAAAAGGAAAGAAAAATATTAGAAACACAACAAATTTATTCACTGCAAAAAATTCAAAAGATTTTTAGAATGCTAAAAAAACACTGCCAATGGGCTAAAATTGCAATTGTCCAAAGAAAAAATTAGAATCCCTGAATTTGGAGAGATCAAAATTTGTTGAAAAAAAAAGCTTTAGTGTAAGGTTAAATTTTTGTCATTCCATAGATTTTGAGGAAGGATTAATACTTGCAGGTGAATACAATAGTATCCCTACCGCAGGCAGGGACTAATAACATCTGCCTTACATGTGGGGATTCTTTGTTAGGAAATTAAAAGACATGAGAGTTGGAGCATTGTAGGAAATTATGTTCCATGGTAAAGTATATGGTAAAGTATATGTATGCCTTATTAAGGAAGGTAGATTTCAACAAATACTACCTCATGTGCATAATATGCTATATAGTAGATATCATGTTTTATATTTTTATTGAATTAAAGATGTGTCTTTCTATAGATGAATATTTGGGGTACTAAATAATGTGAATAGGATATTGTATGTCCTAGAGAAGCTCGAATTATTCACTTACAAACTTGTTAGTGGGACTATGGAAAAGATTGTAATTTGAGATAGATGTATTCATAATTCACTGAATGTGGTTCATTTCGATTGAAGAGTTCTACAAATAATTTTGATTACAAACTATATGTTGGTGTTTACTAATCATTCACTCTTTGGATTTGTTGATATTTGTCATATTCACATCAATAAAGAATTGCATTGTTACTTCATTGGATAGTATTTTGTGAACCACTTCCACTCATTGCATTTTTTAGCACTACATGATTGGTCGATATTAGTGGTCATATTTTTTTCATCTATCACTACTCAAATAATTTAGGGTTTAATAATCTACTTAAAAGTTGATCCCTTACTAGTATTATGGTTATTTAGGGGTTTAGGTGGTATAGTTGGAATCATGCATGATTTGTACCTATGAATTGTAATCCTCAGGTTATATGGATAATATTCAATATAATGGCTCAATAGTTGAAGGATTTCATATTCTCTTTAGGCATTTATCTCTTGTAAGGTCTTATAATTAATGCATCATCCATAATTGATATCTTTCATTGTGCTATCATTAAGCTCACACATCATTCACATTATATATTTTTCAAAAAGCTTCTATAAACATTGTGGTCACCACTTTACATTCTTGATTGCATAGACATCATATTTTATTCAATACCCATTGTTCTATTGCATGTGCTCTCATAAGATGGCGGTAACACCTTCATTTTTTTTAGAATGGGTAATAATTCCTCAATGACCTATTATTTCTTAAACGTTTGATTCTTTCTTAATCTATCTTAGTAACTCCTATCTTAGTAACTCCTTTAAATTTTTCTTGAAGACCCTAATAGACTCATGTTTCCTTTGTTGGAAGGTGTAATTTTACTAGCAATCATGTTAGAATCATTTTGTCTCTAATCAATTTAAATTATTTCTCAAAATTATTTTGTAGTTTTTAAGGTATTGCATTCATCTGATGATGTGTTCTTATACTAATGAATTGTCATTTCTCATAAGAGTAGTTGGATATTACCACAACTAATGGTATGCATTTGTCCATCTAATGGATGTTTGCATAGTCTATACTATCTAATAGGTTATTTTTTCTCATCACTAATAAACATGAATAATGTTTGCCTCTTCTAGCTAGGACTCAAAGAATTAGCCATCACTTTTAGACTTTCTTGTTCCTTTGTATGGGTCACTAGACTTTTTATTTCCTACATGTGTGTCATGAACATTCCTATTCTCTCTTAGCACTTTCTAAAATCCTTTGACCTTTAAACTTTCCTTTTGTCAATAAACTTAACCTCTAAATGTTATCAAAATCCATTTTTATCATTGATTAGCTAGTATGCCTTATGCTATCCATATATACATCTCTCTTCTTGCCCATGATGAAACTATAAAGTTCTATATCAAGATGGGGACTTCCTTTTTGTCATGGGAGATGTTATTATTAATCCTTGATTCCTTTTGAAGGCTTTTTAAAATAGATTAATGAGAAAAGTCTATATCTTATTCATTTAGAATGGATAAGTTGTATAATAATATCTGGTCACTTGTTCTTCGTGGATGACAAACTACTTCCTAGATTTAGCTCTTCAAGTTTTTGATTTAGGATTGAGGTTGATGCTTTAGTGTTAGATTATTGGTTTCTACCATAGAAATTTCATTTTTATTTCTTTGCTCCATCAATTTTAATGATTCTTTACTTTGATAGTGTCTCCTTTATTTAATATTAGTCAATTAACTCATTTGATGACATCAGTCCTCTAATCATTTGTTGTCTTCTTAATGATGCCTCTCCTTGTAGGTATGAAAATTAATTATCATTCTAATTCTTGATCTCTTCTACTATAGAGATCTTGAATAAAGTTAAAATACCTTGACAAGTGATCAAGTAGATGGCACTTCAGCTAATCAATTTTCAACTAGATAGTCTCTCTAGACACTTGATTTTTCTCACACTCTTGTCTTCTATGCATTCTCATATCCCAATTAAATTTGTAAATTCCTTGGTTAAATTCTCCTATCTTTCCTCATAATCTTTGATTATCTCCTCAATTTGTTAGTTCATTATCTCAATGTATATCTAAATTTTAGTGTGTCAATATTAATGCTTATTATCAACAAACTTTATAGTTGAGATTATCTTATACAAGAAACATCATAAAAGTATTATAACAATAAGGGATCCTACAATAATCATGAATAGACCAAGGGTTATATATATTTGAAAATTAATACTTGTATTTGTTTGACATAAGTTACATTGTGGGCCCATAACTCACAGGTCCTAGGATCATTTTCACATCTTAAACTTAGGAAAATATGGTGTTGTTTAGATATAATGAAATAATAAGATATGAAACCAAATAGGTTATCTTAGAATTTTCCATGGGGACATGTCAAATTTTACAAGGGGAGAGACCACCTCAAGAAAAATCAAAACCATTTTTTTTAGATTGCAAATTTGTACTAATTATTTTTTCTTACATACTAATCACATATAAATAGACGTCCAAACATCATAATTTGTGCGAATGACTCATAATATCCTTGTGTACCTCTAGTTATTTGATTTTTAAGGAAATCCCCAATAATACTTGTTATGGTCCACTTTATTTTTTTGGAGTTATCTTACATGGTCATCAATGTGAAGGGATTCTCATCATTTTAGCAAAATCATCATCCTAAAATCAATTGAACAAAGACTTCATCCCTGCATTAAAATACAATTCAATTAACTTAGTTCTTTATAAGGATTAAAACTAATCTTTTTCTATGGAGTGTTTTGTGGGTGGAAATTGTTTGCTACTATTCTTTTGCTTCTTCAGGTGAATTATAGGATTTCTTGTACCTTATTTTGTTTTATTATACTTTGTTATTGGACCTGATCAACTCAATAACCTTGTACATATGCTTTTGTCCATTAATGTGAACCTATGACAAGGTGAAGTATGTTAGTTATTAGTGTAATAGACACAGGTATTATAAATACCCTGTTGATAAAATAAGCTAATTTACATTGCATCCTTGTTTGATTTAAAAAATTGCCACAAAGCTTTCTTTGAGTGGCTATGTGAAATAATACAAAAATATTTAAGGGTTATTGTGTACTTGTTTCCATTCAATTGTATTTGGTATATGAAAAGAAAATATTCATGTAGTTCAGAATGCATGACTATCATCTTTGAATATATTTTGAGTATATGGTACTCAATAATGAGTAACTACATAGTATGGGATATGCATGTCATTCACTAGGTAAGTACTATGTGATCCCATGATAATACTTTTGTATATTTTATGTTGAAAATGACACCTACAAGATTGAGATATTTGTATTAAAGACAAGGCTACACATGAATGGCCAAATTTAAAAGATTATTTGATAGGATATTTAGTGTATACACTTGTATTAACTTCTCAAGTATAAACTCATGATCTATTTCATGTGAAAACATATGTATAGCTCTAATCATGTTATTGATTAAAAGTATTCATGTGGGATATAATTTTAGTTTCAATTAAAGTAGAAGAGTTATTGAAAAGATCTAAAATTTTAAAAAATTAATTATAGATGAAGTTAAAATGGAATAGATTCATTGTGATATTGATAGTGTTACATCCACACTTAATTATTTTTGGTGAAATATGTTGTAGATTCAAATTAAGCTACTGAGGACAACAACTAATTTACATGGGGAGAAATGTTATGGGACTTTTTCCCCAAAATGAAAAATAAAGCTATTTTATGATCAACCCTTTAAAATCATAAGAGGATATAGTTTATTTATCCCTTTATAATTAAAACGGAGATGGAAAATAAAGGATATTATAATCCTTTGGTCAAAATAGAGATAAATAAAGAATATTTATAAAAAGCCCTTTTAAAAGGGAGGAATTATTATGTTTATTAACTAATTATTAATGACAACCTTTGTCAAAGGGTGTGATGGTTTAGAAACCATCCCTTAAAAGGTTATATAAGGCATTCATGTGAGACTTGTAAGGGGCATGGAGAACACTCAAGGAAGATGAATATGATTTAGGTGGGCTATGGGCATTGGAGAAGGGGGCACATAGATTGTGTCCAACTTGAGGTACAATGTACACTCGGGATGGTCTTGGCTAGGGCTTGGTGTGCACTTATGTTGAGTATTGTTCTATTGAACCAACACTTGTGTAGAGCATAATAGTACGCTATGTTCCAAAAGGAACTATTTCCTCCTAGATTTCCCATAGACATAATGAAGGTCAAGACCACTAAAATCTTCCTAGGGTGAGAGTGGCCAATCCAAGTGCTCAGTGATTCAGATAAGTATTGAACTTATTGTTCATAAAATATGTTAGAATTATTATATATGTGGGATTTTCAGTGTTAATATGATCATGTGATTATGTTGTCCAATTTTCTTTGTTAATGATTTACTTTAGAGATCTTATTTAATTAACACATGTTATAATTTATGTTTGTTATTTACTTTTATTATGACATCATTGAATATTCTAAATTATCTTAACTCAATATTAACTATAAATAAATCTTCGATAATTAGTTAATTAACTCTGGGGGAAAGTAGTGTTATAGAACCCCTATTTAGTCTCTGGAGAAGGTTCCCAATAAAGCTCCTTCTCCCTGTAAAATTCCTTCCCCACCTCTTATTTCTAGTGATCAAAGAATGCTATAGCAACAACAAGTAACTATCCCAATAGAAGAAATACAAACAATAGATACACTACAAAACACAGACAACACATACATTGCAATGGTTTAATCAAATTATCAATAATAGAAAGAGAGTAGTGAAGTTGGATTTAGATGATCTTGTTGAGCTAGCTTCTTTATTTCTAAATCCTAGTCTTCCAAAAAGTGCTAGAGTAAGATCCTCTATTACAACTGACAGTTATGGGAATAGGTAAGCACATATGATCACGCCATTACAACTACATGCTTGAAGCTAATATATAACCATTAGATTATTTAGTTACTACTGTTACTTTAGGAAAGCCATTGAGAGGAGATGGAAAGTATCTTTCCAGGTCTTTAGTAGATTAGCTTATTCAGAAGATGGGTAAGGACAAGGCTACTCAGGAGGAGTTAAAGGATAAAGTTGCACACCTCACAGTCTACATTGAATATTTGGTTGGTCCCATTGGTTTGATTTTGATAGATACACTTCCTCAACATATTCTTAGCACAAAGAAGGAAATTCCTGCCATAGGAGAACTTTGAAATGTAATGAGAGTCATTCATGCTTGGAACACTAAATTGGTCCACTTGGGTCATAAGATAATGCATAAAATAACTTAGATCATGTCTACATTATCTAAAGGAATCATGGCCATTAAAACCTTGATGATCGATGTAAAAATTGAATTGGAGGCAATTGATAATATCTTTCCTCAAATTTCTTGGATGGCGGATTTGGTTTTTTTATTTAGTGCATAAAGTTGTTCTTAGTGGTTAGGAGCCCAATGTTCATCAAAAGTGGAAGATGGAATATGAATTTTGGATGAAGATCTTGAAGAAATGTCAGAGTAAGGGTCAGAAGGCACAATCTTTAGTTCATAGTGTGCATGGTGTCTTGGATGAGTTCATGGAAAAACTAGGAATTTCTTTGTTGGATGAGAGTTAGAATTTCTAGCTGCTATAATTTATACAAGATCAATTTTTTGAATTGGTGAAAAAGAAATCACCCAAAGAATCTGGCTTTGCTATAAATTTTGTCAACAACTTGATGCAAATAAATGATGCTTGTGAAAGCTTTGAGCTTGAGATGGTTGAATTTAGATTTATTTTGAGGAAACTTCAAGAGATTTTTATGAAAATTAAAGTCAAATTAAATTTTTTAGATGGTCTAGATCTTGGATTGGTAAAGGTGGCATTGAATAATTTCTTTGTTTATACTACCCCTTTCAATCCCTTTCATTTCGAGAGCCTACCCATGTTTGTCCAACCCACCTATCCTCTCGAGGGGGCATCCTCATCCTATCTTTCCATCATTATCCTCTCTTTCCATAATCATCCTATCATTTTCTTCTATCCATTACCTTAACTTCTTTGAAATGATGTTTCTTGACACAAATCTTATCATATCGCAACATCATCTCAAAGAGGGGAAAAATGTAGAAATTGAAAATTGTCTAGGTCTTGTTTACACATGACCTTGTATGTCTTTGCCCTAGGTCCTAGTTACACAACACATTGTCGACATGAACTTGTATGTGTTCCCCTAAGTCCTAGTCCATCCCAGTTCATCTAACCTCATCCCACTTAATCCCATTTATCCTTAGCTCCTAGTTCATCTTAATCACCTTGTTCCAACTTAATCACCTTCTTGATTAATTAAATAAACCCACTTTATTTAATTAATCCCACTTGATCACATTCCCAATTAATTAAATAAGTCCCATTTATTTAATTAATTGCACCTAGTCACATGTCTCACATAATTCAAATTAATTTTTTTATTATTCCCTCACCTCTGATAACATTGCGACACATGTCACATGTCTCATCTCCCACTTAATACCCCTTCACATGTCAAACTAATTCAAATATTTTGAATTAGTTTGACATGTGAAGGGGTATTAAGTGGGAGATGAGACATGTGACATGTGTCGCAATGTTATGAGAGGTGAGGGAATAATATTTTTTTTTTAATTTGAATTATGCGAGACATGTGACTAGGTGCAATTAATTAAATAAATGGGACTTATTTAATTAATTGGGAATGTGATCAAGTGAGATTAATTAAATAAAGTGGGTTTATTTAATTAATCAAGAAGGTGATTAAGTTGGACCAATGTCATTAAGATGAACTAGGACCTAGGGATAAATGGGATTAAGTGGGATGAGGTTAGATGAATTGGGATGAACTAGGACTTAGGGGAACACATACAAGTTCATGTCAACAATGTGTTGTGTAACTAGGACCTAGGGCAAAGACATACAAGGTCATGTGTAAACAAGACCTAGATAATTTTTAGTGTCTACATTTGCCCCTCTTTGAGATGATGTTGCGACATGATAAGATTTAAGTCGAATAACATCATTTCAAAGAAGTTAAGAAAAATGGATAAAGGAAAAGGATAGGATGATGATACCCCCTTGAGAGGATAGGCAGGTTGGACAAACATGGGTATGCTCTTGAAATGAAAGGAATGACAAAAGATAAAGGAATAGATAGAAGAATGGATGGATACGTTATGCTGCAAAAAAGTGAGCAACCATGATGTTTGATATAGCACTAGACATTATGCACCAAGGTATAAGGACCAAGGTGACGGTGTGTCTCATGCCCCAGCATAATACAACCTTGTCTAGATACAAGATATGAATATTAGCTGGGTTGATACCGATTTGATGCAAATGCAAGAAAAAATGATAACACACACAAGCAAGCAAGCACAAATGATACAAAAACAAACAAGGTATTGCACCTGTCAAGCTGTAAACCAATGATCAATTGATTGATTGATGATAGATAATGATGATAGTATTGTCATGGCAAGGAATGATATATCCCTAGATCAACACAAGGATGTGGGAATGATATATCCCATTGATGATGATGATGATGATTGATTGATTGATTTGGCTTACAACAAGATTAGGATCAAGACCAAGGATGTGATTGGGTAATTTGACAAAATTGATTGACTTGATTGGTATGGATTAAGGATGATTTGCATTTTAATTATTGCTTTGATTTTTTGGATTGATTTGAATAGATGAATGGAGATTGAATTGAAGAAGTGATTGATGAAGTGTTTTGAATTGATTTGAAAGATTGATGATGATGTGATTTGATTAGAAGAACAATGAAAGATGGAAGAGGTATCGCCTATTCCTGAATCTAGGTACTTCCTTCATATCCTAGATTGCCTACATACCCTGTATCCACGGGATCAAGGCATTGTACAATAGGAATGATATGTAGTTCTTGTTTTTTGTTTTATTGATGGGATGATATGGATTGGATTGATCAAGTTATGGATTGATCAGGATTGATTGGATGTTTAATGATATATGATATTATTGATGGGATGATATGGATTGGATTGATGTGATGTTGATTGATTGGATGTTTGATGATATACGATGTTTTGGATGAGATGATGTGGATCGGATTGATGTGATTTGTTTGATTGATAGATTGGCTTGATTTAATGATTTGATTGGACTTGTTTTGATGGATTTGATGTGATGGATTGTTTGATGATGATTAATCTTATTTCTTGGATTTCTTGTTGGATATTTGATTTTTTTTTATGTTTTTGGGAATATTTGATTTTGTTGGGTTTTTGAAATGTTTTGATTTTTTTGGGTTTTTGAAATGTTTTGATTTTTTTTGGATTTTTTGAAATGTTTTGATTTTTTTATATTTTGTATTTTTGAGTGTCAATGTATTTAAAATTTGAGTAGCCTATATGCTAGATACCAATGACAGGGGAACCAAGTCTAGGTGCAAGGGAATGAATGTGATTGGACAAAAGGATGGACGATAGTGGATGGATGAAAGGATCATGATAAATGAATAGGATAAAAGGATAGGCTATGGAATGGAATGGATATACGTGTAAGAGAGAAAGGATGTGATCTCCAAGGAGTATGTTGCATAGGAATAACATGCCCCAATATAGGTAGTGGACTTAGGATTTTTTAGGACAATGCTTAGGGCAATAGGATGATAGGATTTTGACATGACAAAGCTTATGACTTGAATGATAGGGTTAGTTTGTAAAGGATGAGGTATGTCAAGGGTTATCCAAAACATGTTTCAACATTGTTGCCCCCACATCTTTATCAAGATCAAAAGAGGAAGGGTGGACTGATGGACTCAATATGATAGGTACATGGGTGTAATGTATAAGGATGGTAGGATAAGCATTTAGGGACCCACATAGACTTAGTATTTTTATGATTTTTGCTTTGCATGTGGGATGTAGGAATTTGAAACTTTGGAATGGAATGGCATTTTTGAATGGAAGAGGATGGTTGGGATTTTTGGGATGTGGATGCCTCATTTTATTTGCTTGATTTTTTCTTAGGTACCCATACCATTTTGCTTTTGGACTTTGATTTTGGAGGTATGGGTTTGGATGGATTTTTGAATGTACCTTGCTTTGAATTTTTGGATTGATTTCCTAAGGTATTAGGACCCTTAGGATGTTTGGCTTTATATGTAGAGGCATCCAAATGTTTATTTTTAAATCCCATGTGGTGGGTGGAAAGGGTGGAAGTTTCATGTTTACACAATGCGTGCATTTGTTGGTCAAGATTAGGAATGTGAGGGAATTTATGGATGGTAGGTATGTTAGGTGTTGGAAGAAATGGTGGCAAAGTGGATGGAGGGAAATTAGGAGTTGGAAGAAGTAGAGGTAAATTGGATGGTGGAAGGTGAATGGTCACATGCTTTTGACATTTGTAGGATGAGGGAGGTGGAATGGCAACATATGTTTTAGGAATATGATGGGATTTATGATGAAAGGAAGTGGATTTAGGAAGTGTGGAGGAAGTACCAACATCGTTAGATTGTTGACCTTGGGGTGTGTATCCAAGGAAAAATGAGCAAGGAGGGACCTTGACATGGATTGGCTCCAAAATGCCTTGTTCATGTAGGCCTAAACCTTTGCCTTGGTAGTTCATGTTTTGGACCATGCGATTAACTATAGGACTAGGTGTAGTTTGGACACTAGTCTTGAGTTGATTATTGGATGGAGAAGGTAAAGTGGATAATGGTTGTTGGTGTTCTAAGGAGGAACACTCATGAATGAAAGTGGATAGACTAGTAGGATATGGCGGATTTGAAATGGGATCAATGGTGGATGTGGAAGGATCATTAGGATTTTTCTTATGTTCACTAGGATCCAAATTATTTGTTCAATCTTCTATGTTTGCTTTGAAGGCACATGTCTCATCATGACAAGTGGAAGGTGTAGGATCATGGATTGGGATAGATGGAGGATGACTAGGAGCAATTTGGATGTCTTTCTCATGGATTATAGGATTATGGATAGGATCAAGGTGCTCATGGATAGCTTCTTCATAGGTATCATCTTGATCATAAAGAAGGTAAATGTTATGGATAGGTTGGATGGGGATGATTTGATCTTGATTAGATTTAGGGGCTATTGTTTCTTCATGCTTAGGATTGTGCTCTTGACATAACTCTTGATTTTCTTGAATGGAAGTGGGAGGCTCTTTAATAAGCTTGATAGCTTCTAGATCACATGATGGGGTTAGAAGACTAGACAAAGTGTTTAAGGACTCATGGGGAGGCTCAAGAATAGGTGTTTGATGACATGACAATGTTTTATTCCTTGCTAGTAGCCAATGGATCACATCCTTTGCAAGGGTATGGGTGAATGGACAATATAGGGGATGGATGATAATAGTGGAAGTTGAAGGCTTAGGATTAGGATTTGTTAGATGGATAATGGGATTAGGATTTGGGCTAGATGGAAAGATAATGGAATTAGAGGGATTGGTTTTATCCAAAACAATCTTACCACCATCTTCTAGGTTCTTGACTAATCTTTGAAATCAGACACAAGTGGATATGGTATGGCCCTTATACCTATGGTATGCAAAATAATGGTTTTCATTATACCCTCTAGGTTTAATCATAAATGGAGAATATGCTTTGAACAAGTATAGCTCAATCAAATTTGCTTGGACCAATTTCTCTAAAGGTATCTCCATGGAATCTTTTAATGAAGGATTAGTGGAACATGGGGATGAAGGTGATGAAGGCGATGAAGGGCTTGATAAAGGTTTTGGGATGGGACTAGTTGGCTTATGTGTTGGCATCTGATTGGATGGTGAAGGTGACTCAAAGGAGGCACTTTCTAGGTTGGTTTCTCCCTTGTCAAAGGATTTTAGGGCTTGCATAAGATGACTTGGACTTTCTTGATTTATGTACATAGGGCCATTTGGACTTTCTTGTTGTTCTTGTAAGGACATTTTATTTCCATGCAGATAGGTTTGGTGATGAGGTGGCATGATAGGACTTGTAGCTGAAAGGTCTTGTGAGGTGGATTGTTGTGGACATTGGTTGATGTTGGAGGTTTGTTGAGAAAGTAGTTGGGATATGATGGCAATTGAGTTAGGATCGTTGGATGGTAGACTTATGGAAGTACTTGCGTTTGGGGTGTTGCTAGGAATAGTGAGGATAATTTGTGGTATGGATGAGGCGGCATTAGTGTTTGGATTATGTGCTTGTTGGGCTTGTGATGGAATGTGGGAGCATTGATATTGGCCTAGGACTTGATGTTGTGGGAATTGTTGATGTTGTGGTGACACAGGGTCTTCTTCCTCTCTATATAACCACCTAAGTTGACTAAGTTGATTAAGAATTCTTTTGGTGCCATAAGGATCATTCTCATAGGTTTTATTTAAAAATGCCATGTCCATGTTTACAAGTGGTAGATGTGGAGAATTGATTGGCTATGTAGAATGAGGATGTGTAATGGCCAGAAATTATTAGGATTTTACTTGGATGATGATGACTATGGTGATGATGATTAAGATGTTGAAGATGACTAGGATGATGAGATTTGGATGACTTGAAGGAATTAGGATGAATGGTGGTGGAATTATTAGGTTAGGTGACTAGGATGATTTAGGATAATGGTAAGGGTGATGTGTGATAACAAGGTGGGATGACTTGGATTGAGGTGATTAGGATGAATGGATTGGGATGAAGGTGGTTTAAATGAGAAATGTAGGTGATGTTGTGGAGTGATTGGGATCAAATTTCAAGACCTTAGGATGATTTGATTTGTTTTATATTTTGATGGATAGCTCTCTATACTTAAGGTAGACTAATGACACTTAAGTAATAGAGGGTTGATTGGATTGATCTAATTTGATGACTTACTTAAGATAGACTAATGATCTCAAGCAAGTTTGGATAACAGTTGATGATGATCAACTAAGGTCTTAGTTTTTGATTGGGTTGATTTGGATTTGGATTGGGATGAAAGTAGTTGGGATGTGATTTGGATTGGAATGATTGGATGATGTGTAATGACTAGGATGATGACTAGGATGATTAGGATGATGTTGATTTGCTGATGTAGAATGAGGAGGATATGATTAGGATTGGATTAGAATGAATTAGATGTGATTAAGATGATGATTAGAATGAAGGGGGTTTAATTAGAATGAGGTTGATGATGATGTGTAATGATGACTTGGATAAGATTAGGGTTTTGTTTAGGCTGGAGGTGCATTAAAATGAATTGATGAATTGGGTGATTAGGATTGGATGATGTGGATGAGGTGGTCTAAGATATGTGTTATGACAAGTTGGATGAAGATGATGTGGTAAGTGTTTATTGAAAGCTTGCTTTAGGGCAATATCAAACACAAGATTTCACAAGCAAATATATGAACACACACACCAAACAAGATGATGAATTTGTCTTTCAAGGTTTAAATGTTATGATTAAGCACACACTTGAAGATACAACAACAAGCCTAATGTCTAGTTTGAAATAGGATATGGCCAATTAGGTTTTGGGCTATGTTTACACGAGGTTGACTAGGAATTTCAAAGCAAAATCCTACCACATAGTTGGGAGAAAGGGGTAACCCACCCTTCACCTTCACTTCCCAAAGATATAAATTTCTTTGGGGCTTAGCCAAGAGTGACAAGATTCCCACTCCCAATGAGGGTGTCTTTCAATTCAGCCTCGATTGAGGTCATCCCTTGGAGTGGTGTGTCTCCAAGCAGGTCTCATAGGAAGGGTAAACAAAAGCAAACCAAGTGAGGTGTTTTCCATCTCCAAGGTCGCCTTGTGGTGCAAGGAGAGAGCATACACACGTACACTTGATTCACACTCACACTTGTAAATTAACCCTTAGAAAAAGAAATGTGTGTGTGAAAATTGAATGGAAAAGAGGTGTTTTTGATTCTCAAGATCGCATGAAGCACATGAGAAGAGCATACACACCACTAACCACATGGAACTTCACCAAGCAATGAAGACACTTGTTCTTGTTTAACCCAAGGTCAAGATGTGTGATTGAAGACAATGGTTAATTTTAGCCCAGGTTTTTCGATGTGATTGCTAAAGCAATATTCATTTTAAGCCCAAATTGAAATGTGTGATGTAAACAAGATTGATTGATCAAATGAAAGAGATGAATGATGAAATGGATATAGTTGATTGTTTCTCTATCCCAAGCTACTGTAGATGCTGATTTGAATGTTGCTCCAGCTCCTTGGGGTCATCTACAAGCCACCAAATCAAAAAACAAGCAAGAGAAAGTGCCTAGGGATCCGTTATGCAAAAAAAGAGAAATTTGATAAAAATGGACAGATACATAAAAATAAGTTGCATTAACAGATTCTATACAAAATTTTATGCACTTTTAAAAAACAATTTGCGAAAAAAGGATGAAAAATGCAAAAGTTATGAGCATTTTAAATTTGCAAAGAAGCTAAACTTTGACTATGAAAAAACTGGTCAAACTGGCACTTTCACCTAATATGGTCTTCACCACTATGTAGTTCACTCTCCCATCTTTCCAACGAGTGTTTGTTTGTAAAACTTTGCCGCCGTATGTGAAAGTTGTGTGAGTTTGAAGAAAACTACCTATTTAGGCATGTAGAAGCACAAGGGTACCTGCTAACCGTTTGATGTTACTACTGGCAGTTAGGGGAGAGATTGGTCACATTGGCTAGTTAAATTTATCAGTTAAGTCTAATGGTTAAAGAAAAATAGGCCCCTAGTTGCTGATATGACTAGGGGCTTATCCCTTTGAAAAAAGATAATATGAGGGGCTTTTGATAGCCCCTACCCCCTTACCCTCGTGGTCACTAACGTGACCAACATTTAAAACTTAAAATGAGAGCTTAAAGCCCAATGAGACTAGTCAGTTTAGGGTTCTCTATATGAGCGGTGACAGGCAGTTTTGGTGAGCGGTTTATCAGTGTCGACTAAGTTTTGAACCGGTTCCCACATAACTCATGTCACATTGAGCATGGATCTGAACAACGAATCTACTAAAGCACTAAACGTAGTGACGGTTGAAACTAAAGGTAACCTCAAGTGTTGTAAGGGTATAAGGATTAAGGGCGTAGCAGGGGATGAAAAACGGTGGTTATCAGGTTGTGAGGGGAATGGAGATTTATAAGCGGCGTTAGGGTTTGTAAAGGGTGATGAGAGGAGTAGTTGCCACCACTGGTGGTGGGCTTGGAGGCTAGCCCAAGCAACAGGGGTAGTGATATAGCGAAGGGTGGTAGTCAAAAGGCAGGGATCATAGTAAAGGGAGCCAGTTCAAAACTTTGACCACACTGAATGCAGAGATTGACGAGAGGTGGTCACAATTGGAGTTGAAGCCAGCTGGAAATGTAGGTAGGTTTAGCTAGGTGGCGATGAGATTTGATGGTGGCAACGGGGGATTAGTCGCTGCCAAAGGTAGTGATAGGATAGTCAGAGGCAACGGCTAGTCTGTGTGTGGTGACCTCAGGTTTTATAGGGTTTGGGAGGATCTCGACGGAAGGAAGTGAAGTTAAACCTACAACAATTGAAAAACAAAAAACATAGTATAATCTGCAAACCCTAAAAAAAAGGAATAGCCTGCAAACAAAATAAGATTAGCCTATAACGAAAAACAAATTAACCATGAATGCAAATGATGAAACTAGAGATTATGACTGAGGCCTTTGCATAGGGTCTGTACAGCTCTATATAGATCCATACGGTACAGCCCTGTGGAGGGGCCTAAACTAAAAAAAAAATCAAATTTTTTCCTATAAACAAACCCTATCAAAAATTTATGTTGATTTTCATCTGCGGAGGCTCCCGAATGTGATGGTGAGGTTAGTTTTTGCCTAGGACGCAACCTGCAAAAAAAATCTTCCAAAATTTGTAAAACTTGACAAAAACTAGGGTTAGAAACTTGCCCAGTTTACAACAAAAATGTGCAAAAAAACTAGGGTTAGAACTGCGGGCATGCAAAAATGTATACTAAAAATTTGGATTAGTTGAAATGATGAAACAAAGACATGCATTACCCAAACCCAAACCTTCAATACACCTTGAATGATATGCACAAGATAATGGCTTGATTGATACATACAAGATGATGGATGTAATATGAAGAAAGATGCAAGATGAAGAAGGAAATGGATGCAAGGGAGGGATTGATGAATATGATTGAATGTTGGTTGCTCAAGATTTTGGCAGCATAATAGTATGAAATTAGATTGTATCCTCCCAAATGGCTTAGAGGAGGCTAGGTTTATAGGAAAGACCTAGTTTGAATGGATGGACAAGATCAATTAGGGTTTAGATGATATGGATGGCTAGGATTGATTAGGTTTCCTTGCACATCAAGAAAGCATAGTCATGTGACAAGTGTACGAAGGAGAATGAAAGGAATCTAATTCAAATATTTTATTTGAATTAGTTTGACATGTGAAGGGGTATTAAGTGGGAGATGAGACATGTGACATGTGTCACAATGTTATGAGAGGTGAGGGAATAATAATAATTTTTTAATTTGAATTATGTGAGACATGTGACTAGGTGCAATTAATTAAATAAATGGGACTTATTTAATTAATTGGGAATGTGATCAAGTGGGATTAATTAAATAAAGTGGGTTTATTTTTATAATCAAGAAGGTGATTAGGTTGGACCAATGTGATTAAGATGAACTAGGACCTAGGGATAAATGGGATTAAGTGGGATGAGGTTAGATGAACTAGGATGAACTAGGACTTAGGGGAACACATATAAGTTCATGTCAGCAATGTGTTGTGTAACTAGGACCTAGGGCAAAGACATACAAGGTCATGTGTAAACAAGACCTAGATAATTTTAAGTGTCTACAGAAGTCAAATTAATTTTTTTAGATGGTGTAGATCTTGGATTGGTAAAGGTGGCATTGAATAATTTCTTTGTTTATTTGCAAGAATTGGAAAGTAAAATTGCAAAAGGCAATTAGTCAAAGATGCTTGGTGATGGTAATTTGGATTTCAAATTTAACCTTGGATGTAATGATTAAAAAGACAAGCTGCGCCAAATGACAAGTGTCTCTCATTTTCTAAAAATAGGATGGAGTGCCTTTTTTCCTTCCCATTATTTGGGCCTATAAATACTTATATATTTGGCATTGTAAAGGGTTGGAAACTCATTTGCTTTAATAGAATTTTCCACTTTCATCTTCTTTGTTCATTTCTTTCTTAGTTTGAGTTTCCAAACTCTAAGTATGCATCTATCTTTCATATGTTTACTTCACCAAGTGTTGATGAGTTCAAAATATGTTAGAGCCATTTACACTTACATGATGGTTAGGCATTATGTGTGGCAAATCGATACATATTATAGTGTAAGTTTACTACTATCTATCTTATTCACATAAATTTTCCCCTTTGAAGATTTTGTCTTCTTTTATGGTGATTGTAGTGATGGATCATGCAGAGAATGGTTTTGTTCGAACTTGTCCACTTAAAGAATGGCATTTGACAGATAGGGGTTGCACGCTTAGACTTTTCTTTCCTTCTTCCTTTTTGTCTTTTCCTTTTTTCTTAATATTGGTTATAGTAGAAGTAGTTTAGATTTCCTTCTATTATTTTGTTAACTCTATGGTTTACATAAAGAAAGCCTTTGATGTGTGCTCATGTTAACATATTTAAAATTTCATGCATGGTGGATAAATATCACAAATCTTTCATATATGTCTGTGGGTTTTGTGCCAAACAATCTTTAATGCTCTTTCATTAATTAAGGCACTAATTTGAGGATAGAAACTATTTGCATGCACAAGTTCTTGCTTCATGAATTTTCATATTCCTTATGTAGTAATCAATATTGTGTGAGCTCTAATGAAATAAATTACCAAAGTTAGTTGATGTGGTTGCTATTAAGTTTAGAGGTATCTTGTGGATTGATTTGATTGAAATTAGAAAATCTTTGGATCCTTTTTCTTTGAGCTTGTAATCTTTGAGTCATCATTGGAGCCCCTTGAATGGGATATCTCAAAGATCATCTGTTGAGGTATTCTAGTCTTTTAATGATAAGATTTTTAGAAGAAGACTCTTGGGGTACTTTTCCTTTCAAGTAGGGGAACGTTTGTTGTTCCAACACTATTACTGTGCCAAAACACGCACTAAAAGAAAACTAGAACTACAAGGAAGGTCTAAAAAATAGGGTATAGGGATATCAAACTTGTTCTAAGTCAGGTCAATCAAAGTTAGTGTCAAAAGCTACCTGACCCTAGATAGATAAGACAAGAGAAATTTTTATTAGTAATAACTTCAAGTGAGGAAAATCCTTGAACTTTGAACATTCTTGACTTGCATGATATCTTATCACCTTCCATACCATTCAATAGTTCTATTCCACAAGTGGTGCAGGAGCACTAGGACCTATACTAGGCATGTAACCATTTTTGGAGTCATTTTTTATTTAGGCTTGGTTTATGTGTTTTTTGAGTCAAATAAGGTCATGTTTGACCATGTTGAGTCATTTTGGTGAAGTTTGGAGTCCCTATGTTCACAAGTTACAAAATTGTCAAATGTTGTCAAACAACAGTTAACAAAAGTTGTCAAAAGTTATCATTTTGTAATAAATTGCAAAACAAAGAGTTGGTTGGCCAATGGAGATAGTTGGGGAAGTTGTGTTGAGCATAAATATGCCTCCAAAGTCATTTTGCACGTTGTCTTGGAAGGATTTTGGTGAAATTAATGAGAAAAACCTTAGTTTTCTGCATTTTTCTGAGTTTTCCAATGTTTCAGACCTCCTGTACGGACTATACAGTTCACGGAGTGACTTGGAACTAGTTGGAATTTGTTGTACTATGAGTCTATGTTCTTTTCCATTTTGTTTCATATATTTTCATCCATATTTGTGAAAATTATAAGCATTTTTCTAAAAATAGTCCAGAACCCTAGTTTGGGGTTTCTAATGGACTAAAATAAGGCATTTCTCCCCATTCCCACAGTGAAAAAATCATAAAAATTGGTGGAATGGTCTATCATTGTATATATTTTGATATTCCAAAGTTGCAGGATCCAGGGTTTTGGTTTGCAAATGTTTTGATGATGCCCTAGGTTTGATATCTCTATGTGTCAAACTAGAAGGTTTGAAAGAAAGTCAAGTTGTTGAATGTCAATGTTGAGTAGGCACTCCATATGATTGAGGAGTGTCTGAGAGGGATGTGTGAAGGTATTAATGACCAATTCCAAGTGAGGGATAATCTTTTATTGAGCTTTTGGTGACAAAGTTTATGACTGTCCTGTTAGGACAATGTTGGATAGTTTTGGTAAGTTTTTGAATAGTCAAGGTTGTTGTTTCTTATGTTGAATAGGTATTGAAGCCCCTTCAAAGAATTTTTTTTGTATGTCATGAATGTCATTAGATCCTCATTGGAGATTAGGAATCCTTTAACCTATACCCTCATACTATTCAAGTGTTGGTCAAGCCTAAGAAGCCTAAAAAGGCCTAATAAGAAAGAGATCAGTCAAAGTTGCCTCAAACTTTATAAAAGAACCCTAACCCAATTTTGGATATGTGTTGTCTTGCCCAAAAGGGTATCTCAAATGGTGTTTTTAAATTGGGTATCAGATCTGTAATAGAAATTATGGTCAAAAAAGCCTCTTTGAAAGGCTACAAGGATTAAGGGTAGTTTGTGAAGGAAGACCTAGAAGATTGTAGGTCAAGAGCCCTTGTGAGTGATTTCCCATCAATATCGATGATTCTATCTTCTCTACTTTTCACAATGTTTTCATCCACCCTTTCAAATTTCCATCTCTTGGGGCATCCTCATCTATCCCATCTTCTTCAACTACATTTTTAATACCTTATGCTCTTGAAACACTTGTAGTTGTTATATCTATTGTAACTACTACAATAGCCACACCCACTACAACTATTATACCGACTATTCTTATTGTACTTGACCAAAATATTAATCAACCACAACTTATGGTAAGGAAAGCATGGTTGTGAGGGAGAAATTTACATTTAACATGTTAGCTATCGTTGCACCAAAAGATTGACCTTTTAATGCCCAATACAACCACTTGACTTAACAATCACGGGAGGCAGTTAAGCCCTTGTCGTAAACCACCAATTGTGTTGAACAAGGAGACCAAGGGCCACACCTTGCAACAATCCCCCCAAGCAGAAGCATGGGGTTTGAACCTGTGACCTTGGCTCTGATACTAATTGTTAGTTTAAAGACAGACAACTGAGAGGGGGGGTGAATTAGTTGTCACCAAATCCCGTTCCCTATTCACTTATTACCTTCTTATATTTCAACAACATATTAATGATTCAATCATGAAAGCATAATGTAATAATTCAAGAGCAGAAACAAACTCAACACAAATAACACCAAGATTTTAACGTGGAAAACTCAGTTAAGGGAAAAACCACGGGGTGACTAACCCAAGATTATATTCCCTGTTAAAAGAATATGAAGAATAAGATGGCACTTGCCAATTAGGGCTCACTACCTAAGCACACTGCTCACTAGAGGCCCACTGCCTACAGGAGACACACTGTCTATAGAATAATATAAATATTACATACTTGAACTAGAGATTAGCATCTTCATCATGCTTGAGATATTTCCATTTAAGCTCAACACTTTTGCTCTACTTTTACCTCCTCTCCTCTCTATCACTTTCTCATCACGACCATGGATACTTTTGAAATGACTTCACAAATCTTATTTATACATGACATCGACTTTGGGATGATCATCAAAGTTGGCACAACACATACTTTATTTTATTACAGAGCAATTACACAAATACAACTTGACTTATTACAAAAACTTCATGTGCGTCACTACCCTATCGGCCACGCATAACTGGGACTTCAATCTTCTTCGAGGAACACGCCATGCTTCATAAAACATCTTCAACATCATCCGCAACATGTGTAAAACATCCAGTCGGCCAAGACTGGGAGGAACATCATCACCCAAAGGTAAATCTTCAATTACGAGCTCAAAATTCAATGCAGACCAACAACACAAACTGGACACAATTTGGAGACCTCCACAAGCTTGCTTGAATCACCAAGAACATCTGCACCACTTCTTATTGCAATTATTTGCATCTTCATCTGAAACCTCAAGAACACAGCCGATCATCACTGTCACACTAGAAGGATCACTTGTGGACCTCCAAACTATGAGCCAATCAAGTTGTCAATTCACATTAGCTTCCCAAACATGCCACCAGATCCATAGAACAAGATATTGCATTTCTGGATCTCACCGGACCTATTTGAGCCACTTTGTCATCTCTGAACAACTGCCAGAACTAGTTTTACTCATATGGCCATAACTTCTTCAAATTTTCATGCGGACCTTAGAAATCCTAACTGAAGAACCTTTAGACACATATCTACAAACCCTTTGATGCGCATACTCTGATCTTCAACTGGATGGGATCTTTGCTTCATAGAACTTGACTATCTTCACTGCTCTTCTCTAATTCTAATAGAGCTAATTTTCTCAATATCCTCAGCACACAACTCATCCAATCCTTGACATCAATGCAACAGGAGTATGTTGACATCAATGACAACACCAGTTAGGCCCATACTTGCAACAATCTCCCCCTTTGTCATTGATGGAAACATATGATGTGAAAAAAAAAATATTTTGACCATCAAGACAAGAACTTCTCCTCACTGACTGACATAGCTACCCCTATCAACAACAATCATTCACATGTCTTCTTTACGGCTCCCCCTTTGATCAGCAACCACTTTTTTTTTTCACATGTCTTCTCTCCCCCTTTGACATCAATGGCAAATGACACATACTTGCATCAATACTTCAAAATCATACAGACTACTCCTTCTGAGTAGCAACTTCCTATCATCAATCCGAACCATAAGATATGACTGTGAGATCCATCGGACTGATGCACATCAGTGCACCTTAATTAAGAATCGGAGGGGTAATAACCCCTAACTTCTCCCTGAGATACTCAAAAGAGTCCTTAGGTAGAGGTTTAGTAAAAATGTCTGCAATCTGACCCTTTGAGGGCACAAACTCCAATCTAACTTCATTCTTGTTCACTTGCTCTCTCAAAAAGTGAAACTTGATGGATATATGTTTTGTCTTTGAATGCAACACCAATTTTTTTGATATATTTATTGCACTTGAGTTATCACAAAAGATTGTGATAGGTTCTTCATACTCCACTATGATGTCTCTTAGCATTTGCTTCATCCACAATACTTGAGTGCAACTACCTGCTGCTGCAATATACTCTACTTCTATAGTGGATGGAGATATTGCCTCTTGTTTCTTGCTCAGCCAAGAAAATAATCTTTTCCCCAAAAAGAATGCACCACCACTGGTACTATTCCGGTCATCCACATCTCCTGCCCAATCAACATCTATATATGCATGAAGAGAGAAATCATGATCCCTAGGATACCATAAACCATACTCAACTGTTCCCTTTAGATATCTGAGAATTCTCTTGATTGCCATGACATGAGACTCTCGAGGATCAGCTTGGAATTTGGCAACATGACCAAAAACATTCATAATGTTAGGTCTAGTTTGAGTAAGGTACAATAGTCCTCCAATCATTGACCTGTACATTTTCTGATCAGCCTTAGGAGATTCATCATGTTTTCTCAGTTTACACCTGGTTGCCATTGGAGTATTCATTGGCTTTGAAACTTCCATTCCAAATTTCTTCAATAATTCTTTCACATATTTGGCCTTGGATATGAAAATTTCCTTCTTTGTTTGAGTGATTTGCAGACCCAGGAAGAAATTCATTTCCCCAAACATAGACATTTCAAATTCATTTTTCATTTGATTTGTAAAAGTCTTGCACATACTATCTTTTCCTCCAAAAATGATATCATCAACAAATACTTCAACAATCAAGATATTTTCATGATCAATCTTGAAGTACAAGTTACTATCAGCAGTACCTTTGTTGAAACCAATTTTCAAAAGATGTTTATCCAATATCTCATACCAGGCTCTTGGGGCTTGTTTGAGTCCATACAATGCTTTCTTCAACTTGTAGACCATAACACCATGCTCAGACAATTGGAATCCATCAAGTTGCTCAATGTATACCTCTTCTTCCAAATCACCATTTAGGAAGGCAGACTTGACATCCATCTGATATACTTTGAAATCCTTGAAGGTAGCAAAAGCAAGAAATAGTTTGATTGCTTCAATTCTTGCCATCAGAGCAAAAGTTTCTTCAAAGTCAACTCCTTCTACTTGAGAATAACCCTTACAGACCAATCTGGATTTGTCTCTGACTACTTCACCATCTTCATTCAGTTTAATCTGGAAGACCCACTTAGTCCCAATCACATTTTTGTCTTTAGGTCTGGGAACAAGATCCCAAGTGTGATTTTTTTCAATCTGAATCAACTCTTCCTCCATTGCTTTAGCCCAACTTACATCATTGCATGCTTCACTTATTATTTTTGGTTCAACCTTTGAAATTAAACAATACTTCACTAAATCTTGAGCAATTTTTCTTCTTATTTGAACACCTTTGCTTCTATCTCCTATGATCTGGTCTTCATAATGATTTCGTCTTACATACTTGGGAGTTTTAGGAATTTCTTGCACTTCTATTTCTTGAACAGGTTCATTCAAACTTGTCTCTTCCTCTTGTATTTCTAGATTAGTTTGAATTTGGACTAGAGTTTAGACTTGTTCTTCTTGGTCTGAGATATCATTTTGATCATCTGCTTCATACTCATAGTACCTTGAGGGATTTTCCATGCCTTCATCAACCTTCACATTTGTGCTTTCCACAATCTTTCTTACTCTCTTGTTATAACATTGGTAGGCTTTGCTTTGAGTAGAATAATCCAAGAATATTCCTTCATCACTCCTAGCATTAAACTTGCCAAGGTATTCATCTCTTTTGATATAGCATTTGCTACCAAAGACTCTGAAATACTTCATAGTAGAAGTGATGCCAAACCATAGTTCATAAGGAGTCGTGCCAGTCTTGCCTCTAATTTGTACCTAATTAAGAGTGTAAGAAATAGTGCTCACAGCTTCTCTCCAATAAATCTGAGGAACATTTGATTCCATCATCATGGTCCTAGAAGCTTCCTAGATGGTCTGGTTCTTTCTCTGCACTACTCCATTCTGCTGTGGAGTCCTTGGAGCAGATAACTATCTCTTTATTCCATGTTTCTCATATAATTCTATGAACTCTCCGGATGTGAATTCTCCACCTCTATCAGACCTGAGACATTTTATGTTTATGCTAGTTTCATTTTCTATCATAGCCTTGAATATTTTGAATTTCTCAAGTGCTTTAGATATCTCCTTTAAGAAAGTCACCCACATCATCTGAGAGTGGTCATCAATTAGCAACATGAAGTATCTATCTCCTTGCAGACTCCTGATTCTTTCCGGACCACATAGATCAGTGTGCACCAAGTCCAACAATCTGGTTGAAGAATGTTCCTTACTTTTGAATGAGACTCTATTATGTTTACCTAACTGACATTTCTTGCACAAGCTATTAGTAGGTTTCACCAATCTTGGAAGATCTCCTACAGCCTGAGTGTTTCTTATCTTAATGATATTATCAAAATTCACATGACACATTCTCCTATGCGACAACCAACTCTAATCAATTTGAACAAATAAGCAACTTTTGCCAGTACCAACCAAGTGAAAGATGTTACCTTTTGTCTGAGTATCGGATGCAATCTTAGTTCTAGAGCTTTCAAAGATCTTACATTTTCCATTTTTGAACTAGAGATCATAACCTTTGTCTACCAATTGCCCAACACTGAGAAGATTATGCTTCAGACCTTTAACATATAGAACATCACTGGTTTTGTTCTTTCCATCAAAAGAAATGGTTCCTCTGCCTTTGATTCTACCAGCAGAATTATCTACAAATTTTACAACGCCTCCTTCATATCCTTCCAGGTTTATGAACTTATTCTTATCGCTAGTCATATGGTGAGAACATCCACTATCAATGACCCATCCATCCTTTTCTTCAACTTGAGGAGCCAGAGCCCTTTCTATCTTAAGATTTGGAGATTCAATAGGCATTGGATCTTCCTCCTTGATGGAAATAAGCACCCAGTCACTTCTAGATTTGGTTCCTATCTCAGATTCATCATCTATTACTCCTTCATCATCATCTTCTTGAACATAGTAACACTTCTTTTGAAATCTTGATCTGTTAGGGTTAGGCCTTGAAAATCTTTCCGGACACCTTGAGGCAAAATGACCAATCTTGTTGCAATTGAAACATTTGAAAGGCAATTTTTCTTCATACTTACCAGATCCTCTTGGTAGTCTTTTTGCAATAAGGGCTTCAAGTTGAGCAGCTTCTGCCTCATCTTCTTCCAGATCTTTTCTTTCTTTTTCATACCATGATAATTTCTTTGAGGAACTCTCTCCTGGATCATATCTTTGTTTACCTTTTGTAGAGGCACTAGCTTTGAATGTAGATTCAGTCTTGGGAAGAGCATCTCCAAACTCAGCCAATTCAAATGCAGCTAACTTCCCAACCAATTGAGCCCTAGTAATATTTGATAAAGATCTAAATTCCTCAATAGCATCAACGTTGTGTTTGTAAGCAGGAGGTAAGGATATGAGAACTTTGGCAACAATCTCATCTTCATCCAAAGTTCCACCAGCACATCTAATGCCACAAACAAGCTCATTTACTTTTGGCATAAATGTAGTGATATTCTCATCTTCATTCATCTTCAAGTTTTTGAATTTTCCTTTTAGAATTTGTAGCTTGGCACATTTAACATATTTGTCTCCTTCATGTAGAATTTCTAGCTTTGACCAAATTTCATATGCAGTTTTTAATTCCATAACATTTGTCAGCTCTGTATCAGATAAGGCACTTAGTAAGGCTTCTTTAGCTCGAAGATTATCTTTAGCATCTCTGATTTCATCTAGAGTTGTTAGACCATTCTTTGGTGGAATATACTCTTTTATAGTCATGTTCCAATATTGAAATCCCATACATTGCAAGTGACATTCCATGCGTCTTTTCCAAAGTGTGTAGTTCATTCCATCAAACCTCAGACTATCCTTCTCCTCAAGCGGTTAAGCTCTTTTAGAGGAACTTAGCTCTGATACCAATTGTTAGCTGCCGTTGCACCAAAAGATTGACCTTTTAACGCTCGATACAACCACTTGACTTAACAAGCATGAGAGGTGGTTAAGCCCTTGTCACAAACCATGCATTGCGCTGAACAAGGAGACCAAGGACCACACCTTGCAACATAACCTTTCAAGGTGCTATTCATGATTTACCAAAGAATACTGAGAACTTTTGTTCAAGGTATATGCATGGAGGGTCTCATATAGTAGAAGAGCATATTGGATCTTTTAAATATGCCATTATAAGAGGAAAAAATAATCACAAAGATGTGGCTTGCCATCTTTTTCCATATACGTTGGATGAAGTATCATATGCATGGTATCTTGGACTTCACAATGGATCTATCAGAAATTGGTAATAATTATAAAGTGTTTTTTAAATCCATTTAGTATTTGAATTGATCTGATTATTCTTTATCATCATTTTGCTACTGCTCGTAGGGATCCCAATGATCTTGCAAGTCAATTTAATGTTAGATTTCATAAGCTTTATAAGATATTGAAGTCACCATATGCTATTACAGAGGCTATGGCCGTGCAAATGTATTTGAAGGTATTAAGTCCTTTGACTTTAATCTTTGTGAGGTAACATATTCTAGATCTTGTGCCTTAGAATAATCCTATTATGGTTTCTTAGTTATATACATGGGATTGTAAGGTGGAGAAAGACATGTCACCTCAAAATTACAACCTTGCTATGTTACCTTCATTTGGACAATGTGCCATGAATAATCAAATTCCTTTGATCAATCAAACTTTGATGCAATGCACCCCACTATTCAACCCCGTGTCTAGCACTTATCAACTAAATCAACAAATGAGTATTATGCCAATGGGCCAAACACTTCCTCAAGTGAGTAATCATCCACAGATTCCTACATGTTATGAAAATGTAATTTCAAGTAATTCATATAGCTCTTCTTTCAATCATCAATAGCTCAATCCTACCCAACTCAACATCACTACTTTGGATAATAACATAAGCAATACAAATTTACAATTAATAATGTTCTCAATCTAATTGCTAGTATGAACAATCAACCTATTGGTCCTTCTCTTTTCAATACTAGACATACACTCTCTTCAAATGTAACACCACAAGGACAACCTCAAGCAATGAGAAATAATGTATAACTCAAAAGTCTAATAAATAAATTACCTAACAAGATGATCTAGCTTTGTCAACAAATACTATAAAATCAAACACACAATAATAGTAAGGGGGAACATTCAACTTACAAAGATCCAATAGGCTATGGAATACTAGGCCAAACAATAGAAATTTTCCCATGCCTATTGATGAAAAATCACGATCAAGTAAATCTCATAAACTTCATAGATCTCACACTTCCAAACTAGTGTAGGATACATGACACTGCTAACCATAGAGAAATAAGTGGTCCTAAATTTTATATTACTCTTAATGTTTTTTAGAAAGAAGTTAATAACATGGAAGTTGTGTCTACTTCTGAGGGTTCAATGAGTGTTAATCATAGTCCAAGGATTGCTATAAAACTCCAAGTGTTTGAAGAAAATAAGACTAACCTAGTTTTGGAAGAAATCAACACCGTTGAGCAGATCACTATAGGACATTCATGTCTTTTGAGGTGTAATTCTAAGAAGCCTTTCACTTCATCAATTCATCCACACAATACCCATACTCCACTAGAATATAATGCAAGTAATAACCCTTATCCACCTAAGGGGGATGAAGGGGCTTCATCATCAAATACTATCGAGAATCCTCTAGGAGGGGAGAAACCTTTGGATTTAGGAAAATCTAGCTATAATTTAATTGAAGATTTTAAATGTACGAAGGATAATATGTCAATGTTTGATGCAATTCAACCTAGTGGCCAACATGATCTACTTGTTAAATACTTTTCTTCTTTAGCTCTTAATGAAGGAAGTAAAGCTACAATTGTAAATTTTAAAATGTATAAGGAAAAATTAGAGAATCCTTGATTAACCTTGATGAAGACTGGTAAGAAGGTTGTATAATCACAAGTCAATATGGTTGGAGAATTGAAGAATGTTCCTATCTAGCTAACTTCATACCCAAGGATTTAGCAAGTTATTGATATTCAAGTGGTGGACATCCTAGAGACAAATGGAATTATTTTGTATAGGGATTGGTCAAAGAGCCTCAATGGGTACATGGCCACTGATTTCTCCCATATGTCATTGCCATGGTGTGGAGTGTCTAATAAAATCTAAATTGAAGGGGAACCATGTCATAAGCAAGTCATCACAAAATATAATGTTGTTAATGAATTAGCAATGTACAACAACAACAACCAGGAGTGTATACCTTCAAAGTAAGAAAAATAAAGATGATAAACTACAGAAAAGAGCTAGTGATCAATGTTTGTGGAGTCTTAGATTTGATGGCTCCAAATCTAAGTAAGGATGTGGGGCTGGTGTGGAGTTCGTGAATCCCAATGGGAAGTCTCATTTTATTGATTTCCATTTATAATTTATTTTTCCCTCAATGTAGTTGAATATGAGGTGCTAATTCATGAATTCTAGTTAGCCATCAAGAAAAAGGTGAAGAATGTACAAATTTTTTAGTGATTCAGAGCTTGATGTTAATAAGATTTACAATGAATATAGATGTGATGACAAGTGATTATCTCATTATTATTGTAAATTCTGAAACTTGATAGGATATTTTATGCATTCAATATTAAGGTAGTGCTATGAAGAAAGAATTACATGATAGATGCTTTGGTAGTTGTTGCAAGTACATTAGAACCTGTGACACTCTAAGCTCAAAATATTTTTAGTAGAATTAGTATCCATTCCTTTATTTCCAAACAATGTGAAGAAATTTCAAGTCTTTGATGATGACAAGCATATTTTGGATTTTATTAACAATTTAGATTTCTTTGAAGGACAAATAATTGATGAAAATAACTAGGATGATGTAGAAGGAGTGTTTAATATAAAAGACAATACCATCCTTAAGGGAATGGTGGCACTAGAGAAGCTCTTTGATATTGGTAGCCAATAATAAAAAATAGATTTGAAAAATATAAGAGATTCCTTGGTTGATTCTCATTATTTGGATGATAAGAATAAATAGAAGAGGGTTTCATTTGTAAAGATTGCACAAACAAGGAGAGAGAAAAGTTATTGCAACTGCTTAGTAGTTTTCCTAAAGTAATAGCTAGAGGGTATGGAGATTTAAAAGCCTATGATTCCTCAATAATTCTCATACCATTCCTATCAAGCTAGGAGCGAAGGCATTCATACTAAAATAGAAACTCATGGATCTGTTGTTGAAGTCATTGATCTTAAAATAAGTCCAAAATTTTTGTTTGCCTAAATTATTTTTTCTATTCAACGTTCCACATGGGTCACAAATTTGGTTCTAGTAAGGAAAAAGAATGGTGAGATTAGGATTTGTCTTGATTTTAGAAATTTTAATAGGGCATCAGAAAAGGATAATTACCCATTGTTCTATTTAGATGAATTCTTGTAGCTAGTTGATGGATCGTAGATGATGTGTTTTTTAGATTGTTATTTAGGGTACAATCAAGTCATAGTAGACCCCCAAGATAGATTGAAAACAACTTTTATGATAAAATAGGGTATATTTTCCTATTAGAGGATACCATTTGGTCTTATTAATGTAGGAGCCACTTTTTAGAGAGCTATGTACATAACATTTAAAGACTTGGGAAATTTATAGTTATACATATGGATAATATAATAGTGTTCTCCAAGAAGTGTGGTGATCATATTGAAGGTTTGAGGAAGGTCCTTCAGAGATGTCAAGATCATGAAATTTATTTGAATCCAAAGAAATGCCATTTTTTAGTGACTGAAGGAAAGCCTCTTGATCATGTGATCTTAGAAAAGAGGATTTAAATTTATCCAGAAAGAATAAAAGTAATCTTGAAAATCCCTCTCCGTAGTAGTAAAAAGGAGTTAAAATCTTTCTTGGAAAGATTAATTTTGTCAAGTAATTCATATATGGTTTTGCATAGATCGTGAGACCCTTAAATATTATGCTGAAGAAAGATGCAAAGATTGAGGGAAACCCAATGAAAAGAGAGCATTTGAGGAGATTAAGTGAGCTATTGTAGACATAACTATCCTGATCAGCCCTAACTATGCCCTACAATTTTATATATTCATTTGCTCCAAGGCATTCAATAGTAGTTGTACTTACTCAAAGAAGGAATGAAGGTGATGAAAGGACAATTGACTTTATTAGTTGTTCTCTTCATGGAGTAAAATAAAGGTATTCAATGATTGAAAAGAAAGCTTTTGCTTTAGTCAAAGCTGTTAAAAAGTTTAGGAACTAAATTTTAAGAAGAAAGATCTATGCCATAGTTCATGACCTAGTTGTTAAAGATATGCTCATGCAAAATAAACTAGGGGAAGGGGTGGTAAATGGGCCACTTTTCTGCATGGATTTGATATGGACATTTAGTCCTGTTGCAAGTATGAGGTTAACCAGTGTTGTCATTGATGTCAACATACCCATATTGCATTGATAAGAAGGATTGGATGAGCTGTGTGCTGAGGATATTGAGAAAATTAGTCTCAATTAGGAACAATGAAGAATAGTGATAAGGAGAAAGCAAAAGTATTCAATAGGTTGAGAATCAGAGGATGCAGATTAAAGGGTTTGTAGATATGAGTCTTGAGATGTTCCAGTTAAGATTTTAGAGGTTTGCATAAAGATCTGAAGAAGTTATGGCTATTTGTGTGGAACTGGTTCTGGTAGGCGTTCAAAAGTGATAGAGGGTCACAGAAAGGTCCGGTGAGATCCGGAATTGCATTATCTCACTCTGCAGATTGGAGAGAGTGTTTAAGAGGTTAGTGTGAAGTGACAAATAGATTTGTGAATGATTTGGAGGTCCGAAACCACCTTTCTCATTATGATAGTGATGACAGACTGTGTTCTTGAAGTTCCGGATGAAGAAGAGAAGAATTCCGGTAAGCTGATGAAGTGCGGATGTTCTTGGTGATTCAGGGAAGGTTATGATGATCATTGGATCATGTTCAGTTCATGTTGGTGGTCTGCATTGAAGTTAGAGTTTGGATTTAATGTATTGACCACCGGTTATTGGTGTTCTTCCAGAGACAGGCCGACCGGATGTATTACACGCCTTGCGGATGATCTTGTAGATGTTTGCCTACTTAGATGATTGTTCCTAAGTCAATGCCTTGTATAAATAAGGGTTTGTAAATTCATTTTGAAGTGTGTTTGGTGGTGATGAGTGTGGCATAGCGAAGAGAAGTGCAAAAGGTAGAGAAAGGGTTTTTGGGCTTAAATGGAATTGACCCAGACATGGTAATGATGTCATTCTCCAATTCAAGATTGTGATTCTTATCACTTTGTAGACAGTGTGTCTCTTTGTAGGCAGTGTGCCTCTTGTGAGCAGTGTGCTCGGGCAGTGAGCCCTAATTGGCAGGTGCCATCTTTTTCTTATTCTTCTAACAGAGAATAATCCTTGGGTTAATCACCCCATGGTTTTTCCCTTAACCGAGTTTTCCACATCAAAATCTTGGTGTTTAATGTGTTGATGTTTATCTTCTCTGATGTTTATGCTTTATGCTTTCATGAATGATTAATTGCTATGCTAATGAATAACAAAGTGGATCTGAATGTTTGAGTTGTAAGAAAAGATTAGGATAACTGATTCACCCCCCCTCTTAGTTATCAACAATTGGTATCAGAGCCAAGTTCCTCTAAAAGGAGCTTAACCACTTGAGGAGATCTAGGATGTCGTCATACAAGAAGGACAGTCTGAAGTTTGATGGAACCAACTTCACTCTTTGGAAAGGCCGCATGAAATGTCACTTGGAGTGTATGGGAAAGGCATATTTGTCCATGGTCAAAAAAGTATATAAACCTCCACAGGGTGGTTCGACAACTCTAAATGAAATCACAGATGCTAAAAACAATCTGCGGACTAAAGAGGCTCTTCTAAGTGCATTAACTGACTCAAAGCTCTCCAATGTTATTGACCTACCAACTGCCTATGAGATCTGGATTAAACTGGAACTTCTGCATGAAGGAGATGAGTTTGTTAAGAGTGCAAGGTTGCAAAGTCTCAAAGGGAAATTTGAAAGATTGAAGATGAGAGATGATGAAAATATCACTACCTTTATGCCAAGGGTAAATGAGCTAGTATGTGGAATCATGAATGCTGGTGGAGTTTTGGATGAAAATGAGATTGTTTGCAAAATACTCGGATCTCTTCCTGCTGCCTACAAAATCAAGGTTGCTGCCATTGATGAATTCAGAGCCCATACAACTGTCATAAGAGAACAATTGGCTGGCAAATTGGCTGGCAAACTGGCTGCATTTGAAATGACCGAGTTTGGAGATGATCCAACCAAGATTGAATCTGCATTCAAAGCCAATGCCTATGTGAAAGGAAAACAAAGATTTGATCTGGGAGAAAACTCTTCAAGGAAGCTGTCATGGTATGATCAAGCAAGAAAAGACATGGAAGAGGAAGAAGCAGAAATAGCTCAACTTGAAGCCCTCATTGCAAGGAGACTGCCAAGAGGATCCAGTAAGTATGAAGGAAAACTACCTTTTAAATGCTTCAACTGCAATAAGATTGGTCACTTTGCCTCAAGATGTCCGGAAAGATCTACCAGGTCAAATACTAACAGATAAAGGTTTCAAAAGAATTGTTATTATGTTCATGAAGAAGCTGATAATGAAGGAGTAACAAATGATGAATCAGAGATACGAGACAAATTCGGAAATGAATGGGTGCTTATTGCTATCAAGGAAGAAGATCCAATATCTATCAATCATAAGAGTAAAGAAATAGCTTTGGCTGCCCAAGTTGAAGAAAAGGATGATTGGGTTATTGATAGTGGATGCTCTCACCATATGACAGGTGACAAGAACAAGTTCTTAGATTTGGAAAGGTATGAAGGAGCAGTGGTAAGGTTTGGTGATAATTCAATTCGTAGAATCAGAGGAAGAGGAACTATTTCTTTTAATGGAAGAAACAAAACTGGTAATGTGCTCTATGTTGAAGGTTTGAAGCATAATCTTCTCAATGTTGGACAGTTGGTGGATAAAGGTTATGATCTCAGATTCAAGGATGGAAAATGCAAAATCTTTGAAAGATCCGGAACAGAGATTGCATCCGGTACTCAAACTAAAGGTAATATCTTTCACTTGGTTGGTGCTGATAAAAGTGTCTACTTGTTCAAGTTGATCAGAGTTGGTTGTGGCATAGAAGGATGTGTCATGTAAATTTTGATAACATCATTAGGATAAGTAATACTTAGGCTGTTAGAGATCTTCCAAAATTGGTAAAACCTACAAATGGTTTATGCAAAGAATGTCAGCTAGGTAAACAGAGCAGAGTTTCATTCAAAAGCAAAGATCAGTCCTCTACCGGATTATTGGAATTAGTTCATACTGATCTATGTGGTCCGACAAGAGTCAAGAGTATGCAAGGTGATAGATACTTCATGTTACTAATTGATGATTATTCCCGGATAATGTGGGTCACCTTTCTGAAAGAGAAGTCAGAAGCCTTTGAAAAGTTCAAAATCTTCAAAGCTATGGTAGAGAATCAAACTGGATTAAAACTGAAGTATCTGAGGTCTGATAGAGGTGGTGAATTCACATCCAGTAATTTCATAGACTTTTGTGAGAAACATGGTATAAAGAGATAGTTGTCCGCTCCTAGGACTCCACAACAGAATGGAGTAGTTGAGAGAAAGAACCGAACCATCCAGGAAGCTGCCAGGACAATGATGTTGGAAGCAAATGTTCTTCAGATGTTTTGGAGAGAAGCTGTCAGCACTGCAGTCTACACTCTCAATCGAGTTCAAATCAGAAACAATACCGGTAAGACTCCCTATGAACTTTGGTTTGGCATCACTCCTACTGTGAGATATTTTAGAGTATTTGGTAGCAAATGTTACATTAAAAGAGATGAAGATCTAGGAAAGTTTGATGCTAGAAGTGATGAAGGAATCTTCTTGGGTTACTCCACTCAAAGCAAAGCATACCAGTGTTACAATAAGAGACTGAGAAAGATGATAGAAAGTACTAATGTGAAAGTTGATGAAGGAATTGAGAAGCCCTCAAGATTTTATGAGTATGATGAAGATGATCATAATGATGTTCTGATTCAAGGAGCTCCATCCTCTCCTGAAGGTCAGATTTAGACTGATCTAGTAAATCAAGAAGAAGTGTTAGGTTCGGATGAGCCTGATCAAGAAGCAGAAGTGCAAGAAACTCCCAAAGTTCCAAGGTATGTAAGACTGAACCACTCCGAAGATCAGATCATAGGTGACAAAAGCAAAGGTGTGCAAACTAGAAGGAATGTTGCTCAAAATTCAGATGAATGTTGTCTGATTTCAAAGATTGAACCTAAGACAATAAGTGAAGCATGTAATGATAAAAATTAGACAAAAGCAATGGAGGAAGAGCTGATGCAAATTGAGAAAAATCATACTTGGGATCTTGTTTCCAGACCTAGTAACAAAAATGTGATTGGAACCAAATGGATCTTCCGGAACAAACTAAATGAAGTTGGTGAAGTAATCAGAAATAAGGCCAGATTAGTCTGCAAAGGATACTCTCAAATAGAAGGGATTGATTTTGAGGAAACCTTTGCTCCGGTGGCAAGAATTGAAGTAGTCAGACTATTTCTTGCACTTGCTGCCTTCAAGGACTTCAAAGTGTATCAGATGGATGTCAAATCTGCTTTCCTGAATGGTGACTTAGAAGAAGAGGTATACATTAAACAACCGATGGATTTCAGTTATCAGAGCATGGTGATATGGTCTGCAAATTAAAGAAGGCACTGTATGGTCTAAAGCAAGCTCCTAGAGCATGGTATGAGAGGCTGGACAAACATCTTTTGAAGATTGGTTTCAACAAAGGTACTGCTGATAGTAATCTATATTTCAAAATTGATCATGAAAACATCTTGATTGTTGAAGTATTTGTAGATGATATCATTTTTGGGGGAAGATACAGTATGTGTAAAACCTTTGCAAACCAAATGAAAAGTGAGTTTGAAATGTCAATGCTCGGTGAAATGAATTTCTTCTTGGGTCTGCAAATTACTCAGACAAAGAAATGAATCTTTATCTCTCAAACCAAGTATGTGAAAGAGCTATTGAAAAAATTTGGAATGGAAGATTCAAAGCCAATGAACACTCCTATGGCTATTGGATGTAAGTTGAGTAAAGATGATGACTCTCCTAAGACAGATCAGACAAAGTACAGATCAATGATTGGTGGATTACTGTATCTCACTCAGACTAGACCAGATATAATGTAGGCAATTGGTCTTGTAGCAAGATTCCAGGTTGATCCCAGAGAATCTCATGTTATGGCAATCAAAAGAATTTTTAGGTACTTGAAAGGAACAGTTGAGTATGGCCTATGGTATCCCAGAGATCATGACTTTTCTCTACATACATATATAGATGCAGATTGGGCAGGAGATGTGGATGATAGGAAGAGTACAAGTGGAGGAGCATTCTTTTTGGGAAAAAGGTTGGTTTCTTGGCTAAGCAAGAAACAAGAAGCAATATCACTGTCCACAACAGAAGCAGAATACATTACAACAGTAGGTAGTTGCATTCAACTTTTGTGGATGAAGCAAATGCTAAGAGATATTCAAGTAGAATATGAGAAGCCTATCACAATTTTCTGTGATAATTCAAGTGCAATAAATATTTCAAAGAATCCAGTATTACATTCTAAGACCAAGCATATATCTATCAAATTTCACTTTTTGAGAGAACAAGTGAATAAGGGTGAAGTCAAATTGGAGTATGTGCCCTCCAAAGATCAGCTTGCAGATATTTTTACTAAACCTCTTCCCAAGGACTCTTTTGAGTATCTCAGGGAGAAGTTAGGGGTCATGGCCCCTCTGGTGATGAACTAGGATGCACTGATGTGCATCAGTCTGGTGGATATCACAGTCATATCTTGTGATCCAGATTGATGATGGGGAGCTGGTACTAAGGGGGAGCAGCTGGTATGATTCTGATGTGTTAGAACTGCAAGTATGAGCCCTTTGCCATTGATGTCAAAGGGGGAGAGAAGACATGTGAAAAACAAGTGGTTAATGATCAAAGGGGGAGCAGTAAAGGAAGAGAAGACATGTGAAGAAGTGTTGCTGATAGGGGGAGCTGTGACAGAAAGGAGAAGTTCTTGTCTTGATAGTTTTTCACACCATATGTTGCCATCAATGACAAAGGGGGAGATTGTTGCAAGTATGAGGCTAACTAGTGTTGTCACTGATGTCAACATACTCATATTGCATTGATAAGAAGGATTGGATGAGCTGTGTGCTGAGGATATTGAGAAAATTAGTCTCAATCAGGAATAGTGAAGAACAGTGATAAGGAGAAAGAAAAAGTACTCAATAGGTTGAGAATCAGAGGATGCGGATTAAAGGGTTTGTAGATATGAGTCTTGAGATGTTCCAGTTAAGATTTTAGAGGTCCGCATAAAGATCTAAAGAAGTTATGGTTGTTTGTGTGGAACCGGTTCTGGCAGCGTTCAGAAGTGACAGAGGGTCACAGAAAGGTCTGGTGAGATCCATAATTGCATTATCTCACTTTGCGGATTGGAGAGAGTGTTTAAGAGGTCAGTGTGAAGTGACAAATAGATTTGTGAATGATTTGGAGGTCCGGAACCACATTTCTCATTATGACAGTGATGACAGACTATGTTCTTGAAGTTCTGGATGAAGAAGAGAAGAATTTTGGTAAGTTGATGAAGTGCAGATGTTCTTGGTGATTCAGGGAAGGTTATGATGATCGTTGGATCATGTTTAGTTCATGTTGGCAGTCCACATTAAAGTTAGAGTTTGGATTTAATGTATTGACCACCGGTTGTTGGTGTTCTTCCAGAGACAGGCCGACCGGATGTATTACACGCCTTGCAGATGATCTTGTAGATGTTTGCCGACTTAGATGATTGTTCCTGAGTCAATGCCTTGTATAAATAAGGGTTTGTGAATTCATTTTGAAGTGTGTCTGGTGGTGATGAGTGTGGCATAGCGAAGAGAAGTACGAAAGGCAGAGTAAGGGTTTTTGGGCTTAAATGGAACTGATCCAGACATGGTAATGATGTCATTCTCCAGTTCAAGATTGTGATTCTTATCACTTTGTAGACAGTGTGTCTCTTTGTAGGTAGTGTGCCTCTTGTGAGCAGTGTGCTCGGGTAGTGAGCCCTAATTTGCAGGTGCCATCTTTTTCTTATTCTTCTAACAAAGAATAATCCTTGGGTTAATCACCCCATGGTTTTTCCCTTAACCAGGTTTTCCACTAACCAGGTTTACCACGTCAAAATCTTGGTGTTCAATGTGTTGATGTTTATCTGCTCTGATGTTTATGCTTTATGCTTTCATGAATGATTAATTGCTATGCTAAAGAATAACAAAGTGGATCTGAATGTTTGAGTTGTAAGAAAAGATTAGGATAACTAATTCACCCCCCCTCTCAGTTATCAACAAGTCCATGAAGATTGCACGAGGAGAAGGCTTAAGTAAAATGATCATCAAGATAGATGTTGATATAGTTTTATTAGTAATATATTGTGCAAAACTTTGTTCTAGATGATTGGTATGAGGATGTGGTTGCTTATTTGTTACATCAAGTATATCCTGAAGATATGAAATCCACATAAAGAAGAGCTCTAAGAATTAAGTCTTCTTATTTCATGATTAAGGCAAGAGTTCTATACTAAAAGATTCATGAGGGGATTTACCTCTCATGTTTGAATAAAAAAGAACCAACTAATGTTTTAAGAATTCCATGGGAAATTTGGAATTGGACATGGATTTGGAGGTGCCATGACTCATAAAATTCTTAGAGATGGATATTATTGGCCAACAATGTTTAATGATGTGTATCCACATGCCCAAACATGTCATGACTGCCAAGTAGCCACTCATAAAGAACATAATCTGATAATTCCACTGCAACCAGTAGTTGAAGCACACCCATTCACAAAGTGGGGCCTAAACTTTATCTAGGTCATTAATTCAACCTCTTTAGAAGGACACCATTTTATCTTGATTGATACTAACTATTACACTAGGTGGACCAAAGTACTAGCACTAAAAAATTGTACCATTGACATGGTAATACCATTTCTTGAAGAATACATTATCACCAGGTTTGGAATGGCATATTCTTTGGTATGTGATAAAACCCTACTTTTCCCTCTTTGCAATTAACTAAATGGGAATTTGATTATAGGACCATTTTAAAGTATTCTTCAAATTATTATCCTTAAGGTAATGGATTTCATGAATCCACAAATTAGAATCTCCTAGAAGTCATTAAATGCATGTTAGATAAGAATCTTAGGGGTTGGCACACACAATTGAAATATACATTATGGACAAGTAGAGTTTAAAATAAAAATTCCCTTAAAACTTCTTATCATTTAGTGTATGGGTAGTAGCCTATGTTTCCAATAAATTTGAGGATTCATATGTTGTGGTTCATTAATAAATATTTTGATGATGATAAAGTTGTTGAGACTTGTTTGGCTAATCTATTGAAGTTAGAATAAAAGCATGATGCTGCTTTGCAGTATTTTAGTAAGCATCAAGAGGTTGTGAAGTGTTGGTTTTATAAGAGAGCTAGAATTAAGGATTTTAGGATTTCAAACCTTATCTTTCTATGGGATAAGACACGTGAGAAAAATGGGGACCATGGTAAATTTGAGTCATTAGGATTTGGTCCTTATTTAATTGTTGAGATCCTAGGTGACAATACTTTCAGGCTTCAAACTTTAGATGGTGAGGCTGTCTTGCTCCTTATGAATGGGTAGTAGATCAAACATTATCGACAAGCCTAATTTGTGTGGTCTTTCTATCTATTTGTTTCAATTTTTGGTTTTCTTTTGTTTTGTTCTTTTCTTGCTTTCATTTTGGCTTTCTTTATTTGGATTCTGCTTAGGTTTTTTGTTGTTTTTGGCTTGTTTTCCCTACTTTCGCATATTTTTGTTTATTTTGGGTTTTTCTTGAGCCACTTGCTATTTTGGGTCACACTTTCCCTTTCCTTCCATTTATGACCCTATTTCAAAGTTCTATCCTTAGGTCAAAATAAGGCTTGACATGCACACAAATTACAATATTTTCTTAGCTAGGATTTGAGATAATTTTTCTTCTTGTATTCTTAATAAGTTCATTCCCAAGGTGAGGATTTATTTCCTTGATTGTCTTTTCTTAAGTGTGTAGAGTTATTTTCATGCTATAAAAGGTTTAAATTTTCTTGAAGATGTATTTGGCATGAATTTTCATTCGTCACTATCTACATTTATGGAATATTCTTGAAGTCTATTTGATGAGGTGAAAATAGTTAAGATATCAAGTCTAAAAATTTAAATGAATTATTATTTTATTTTTAAAAATAAAGGATTGACTGCCATGGTGGATCCGAACCTAGTTGTGGAATTCACTGCCTATAGGATGAGGAGGCTAAAAGTTCAAAAGGAAATAAATAAAATCACCTCATCTTTTCTGGGTGATTTAGGTATCTTTGTTGGGGCTATAGATGCCTAGCCGGTAGTAGAGATATGCCTTGAACAAGACTAGAGGTCTTTCCATTGGTGCTATGGATGCCTGATTGACAACAAAGCTATGCCCAGGTAGTCAATAAAGACATGTCTTCTAAAATACGTTACTAAAATTAAAATATGACCTCTACTTGCATTAATGGTTAAAATGTTAATTATTATTATTAAAGGATTGATATATGAAGTTGTTCAACTAAGTCTCACCGATCAAAGAAGGGAAATAATCAATTGCACACATAAAGATGGAGGTAATGCTGAGTTCATTCAAGGACTATTTATATCAATTATAGTATGAAGCTAATTTTATGTGTCAAGGTAGGTTGTGTTGAAAACAAGGCAGATAACTGAGAGGGGGGATGAATCAGTTATCTGAAACTTTTCTTATTTTTTACTTTCTTTTCTTATCTCAATATTTAGTGATATATCAAAACATGAAAGCATAAGCAACCATAAGAACTGAAATGAAATTAACACACATAACACAAGGATTTTTATGTGGAAACCCTGTTAAGGGAAAAACCATGGGGTGACTAACCCAATATTGTATTCTCTGTTAAAAGAATAAAGGAGTACAAAATGGCACTTGACAGTTAGGGCTCACTACCCGAGCACACTGCTTATAAGAGGCTCACTGCCTACAAGAGACTCACTGTCTACAGAACTTATAGAGGATAACCAAGTGTTTGAACTGATGAACAACATCTGCATATGCAAGAATTCAATTCTAGTTAGGCATAGTATACTGATCTAGCACATTTCATCCTTCCTTTTCTTAGTATTTCTATTCAGTCACATTCTAGACTTTGATTGAAGATTTCACCTTTTTCTCTGCTATTCTTCACACTTTCTTCCACACATCCATATCCCACAAGCTTGGATCTATCGAGTATATATATCCGCATCAAGGATTTCCAACACATTTCTAGTCAGCAACAAGAACACTTAGGATATTTGCAAGTTACTGTTCTGTCGGCTGAATCCATACTTGTTTGATGATATGCACCAAAAACTTAGGCATAGAAATCATTACCTAAGTTAGCCAAAATCATATAACACCTCAAGTTACTTGATCAACACCTTCTGCATATCTGGATTGAGGTCTGATACCCTGTTGGCTAGTTCTTCCTCTGTTTGCACTATCTAACTGGAGTCCGATACTCAGATGCTCATATCTTTCACATGCTCTGTCACTGGAGGCTAAATATTTGGAATGCAATAGTTCAGATACTCCTTATTAGTCATCCAGATCTGCAACATGTTGGGTTTCACCATCAGAGAGTTCTGGACCCAACTATCGGACCATATCATATGCTCTGTTCTTGACTACTGGACCAACCTATCTTCAATCTGACTTCTGGTATGAGTAATTTATATACTATGGATGAGTGGGATATACTTTGTTCCCATCAATGACAACACTTATGAATCCTAGCAGTGTCTCTTGCCAACAATCTCCCCCTTTGGCATTGATGGCAACACTTAGTGAAAAATGATTGTCGCAGTAACTCCCTCTTTGCTTGTGCTCCATCTCTCCATACTACTTACCGGTGCTCCCTTGATCCTAGATTCCTCATTTTTCACTGCTCTTCACTCCCCCTTTGACATCAATGGCAAAGGGTGGGATCCGGAAACCAAAATTGTGCAAAAAGATTACTATATAAAACTATATATGTACATACAATCCATAAGAAAAACTTACATATACTTAAGTATATCTGCAAATGTAGTCTTCAACTATACAAGCTCTATGGCCCAACTTCTCTTCATCCTATCTAAAATGGAGATGTGTCCACTCAACAAAAATGCATATGCTTCTACCCTCTTTTAATCTGTTGGATCACTGGTTCGGGCTGTACTTTGTGCATCTGTCAAGGCATCATGCATTGCCTCTAACTTTGGGATGATTATCCTCCTGAGTTCACCCATTCTATCCATTATGTTCTTCTTCTCTTTAACCAATTTCTTTATTTCATTTATTATAACAATAGCTTGGCATTTTTGATTCACCAGAGAGGTAGTAAGGGGGTCAAAATTCTGAGATAGACTTGACAGTTTGCCTTCTTGTTCTTTCATTTTCTTCTTAATGTCCTCTGTCACTTTAGGCCAAGTTAAACAAAATTTGAATATGTCTCCACCATCCTTAAGAGCATTTTCAATGCTCTTTATGCCAATGTATAGAGTCCTTCTATCATTAGCAATTAGTCCTTGTACCTCAATGAATCTTTTTCCCAAGAACTCCTTCCGGACCTTAGTTTCTTCTGATTTTTCTAAAGACTCAAAATGAGTATTAATAGAATTGACTAGGTTCTTTAGATTACTAGATGGAGAGGCAGATGGATCCTTCTGATAAGTGGGCATGATCTTCTCTAGTACTCCAAAAGCAATACTTAGCAGCTCACTGTCCTCCATATGAGATTTTAGGAGTTTCTCTTTGGCTTTGGCCTAAGAAAAAGATGTTATCTTCATTATCTGAACTAGGGAGAGAGTATCCAGATTCAGTGGCCCTTGGATCAATTCAGGTTCATCCAACTCTACAACTTCCTTGTCCAAGAAAATTTGTATTGCTTCTATAGTGTCTCTTGTGATCTCAACTACCTTTTCTTTGGGGGCATCTAGACTACTTTGCTTATTGTCATTAGTGGTGTTTGTCTCTTCTTGTTGTCCTTCATCTTCTGGAATAGAGGAGTCTAATGCCTCAGAAGGCTCTTCATCAACTTTATTTAATCCTTCAACATCCATGGTAGAAGGTTCTTCATTTGCTTCCTCTACAACAGGAAGATTAAACCTTTTCAAGGCTTTCTAGATAATTTATTTTGTTTCATCAGCTATTTGGTTAGTTTATCCAAGCATGAGTTTATTCATTCTGAACTTGCTTCGAAAATCATCTTTACTATCCTTAAAAACCATGTTTGTTTGTTTTGGAGTGATAGAAGGACATAGTTGTATCACTATTTGCTCCCAGATGTCCTAGTCTTTTGCCTTTGCATTTTATTTTCTCAGCTCTAGTACTTCTTCTAGGCTTTTAGGAATCAAGGAAATTATTTCAATGAAATCTTTGTTATAGATGTTCATGTACTTGACAATTGCTTCCTCAAGAATTCTCTTGTCTGCATCATTGTATTCATCATAGAATTTTGTTACCGGTTGCAAGTTTCCATCCACAGTGACTACTTTAATGATGTCTTCAATGGAGAGAGTGGGTCTCTCAACAAATTCTTATCTTTTGCTCCTCATCATTCTTTTCATCCTTAGAGGGTTTGTTCTTGGTTTTCTTTAATTTTCTGACCTCCTCATCTGATTCTGTCTCTTCATCATCCTTGAGGCTCACATAAGTTCTTGTGGCCTTAGTCTTCTTTCTCTTTTCACCTTTGTCAGATGGTTTGGTTACTGGTTTTGCAGTCTTTGAGCTTTTAGGAGAAATAAGGGTAGAACTCCTAGTAGATCTTGTCCGAGTAGAGGCTTGCACCGGGATGCTTTCTTTCTTTACTTCTTCCCTTTCCCTTCCAATTTTCTCTATTCTTTCTCTATTAGCATCTACTGCCTCTTTTGTTAAGCCAAACCTTTTAGCAATTTCTTCAACCTCCTTCCTCACTTTTCTTTTAGTCTCAGGCTTCCTTAATTCAACATGTAATTTTATGTTTAGCTCATCAAAGGTGCCAAACCTCTCTGCCTCAATGTCCTTGGGTTGGCTAAGCAAGTGTTGAACATGTACCTCCAATATGTTTTCATCAACTTCATAGACCATGGGCATTATCCATACAGTTCTTGGCTCGACTGCTTCCATTAGGCATTGATCTATGTCAACCATGAAGAAAACTATGTCCTTGTATTTCTCCACAATTGATTTTGGTATTCTTTCTATTGCATGCATTATGCTCTGGAAATTCTTGAAGTAACCCTAGAGAGTTGTCTTTTGGGCTTGTACGTCACCAAGTCCATACAAATAATCTCTTATTTGAATTGCAACAGGTCTATCATTTGCCCAGATCAAACCTTTTGATCCTGGTAACTCATTTATGTAATAGAAGAACAGACACAACACCAGATTGCCATACTTGAAGGAATTTTTCTTATCTTTCTTAATCTTTTGTAGATTCTGCATTAGTTGATTCAATAGAAGCCCACACAAATCATAATCTGCATTTTCCTTCACCATCTGATATGCAGTATAGATTGTAGTATCAGACACAGAATTTTCCCTACTTGAGTGGTAAATTTTGTAACCAATTACAATTGATGCAAATTTGACATCTGGGTCGGTGATATCATCTATAGTCATTGCCCTCTTGTCATATTTTGATCTGGTGGCATTTGTTACAGTTTGATTTTTCACAGATTTGAGTGCAGGCAACCCACCAGTTGAGTGCAATCTGGTTACAACCCTGATGGCATCTTTGGTAATCTTGAATGGACTCATTAACCACATAAAGTTATCATTCATTCTACTTAACACAGACCAGACCCATTCGTCCTCTGCAAAAGATAGGAAATGTATGCAATGTGTAGAGTTCTTGTCTTTCAGGGCTTTGAATTCTAGTTTGAGATCAAAATTCTCATCTCTTAACTATTTTCGGTATATTTCCATAAATTCTAAGTCTCCAAAGTCTTCAATGTTTGCATGAATGTAAACCATCATATCTTCTACATGCAGAACACCATACGAAATTCAGGAAAACGCACCCAAAGGATCAACTTCTATAGATTTGTGAGGGTGTTTCTTGAATTTAGGTCTTGGCCTCTCAGTGATGTTCACAACCATGGGAGTAGCAATTCTAACAATGAATTTTGGAGAAATTTGCAGAGAAGAAATACCTTTTTCACCTTAGGGTTTGTTGCAACTGTCGGAGCAAATTTCTGCTTGATTTCGATCTTCAGTTTCAACTTTAATAATCTGCAGGATCTCTTCTCAAATCTCTTCTCTCTTCTTGAAAAGTGTTGAAAATGATGAATGGAAAGCCTTTTATCCTTGCACAAAAACCTAATTCCTTGTTGTAATAAATGCACATTTTAAGTCATCTGATTACCTTGTTTTGAGTGAATTTCTCATGAATCAATGTGCACATCTTCAAGTCATCATCCAAGTGAGTTGGAAACAAACATTTAGCCTTCCAAAACATGTCTCCAAATCCGCAGACCATAAACTTGCATTTTCAGATCATACTGGATTTGTTTGTGCAGTTCTGCTTTTACCAGATGGCTACCGGAATAGAATCTATTCATAACTTCTTCAAATCTTTATGCGGATTTCTCAACCTTTGACTAAATGATTTTTAGATGAACCTCCAAGATCCCTTTAATCCACAACTTCTGACTCTTACCCATTGTGCCAAATTCATGCACTTACTAGCTGACTGGGGGATTTTTGAACTTCTTTGTAGCTCCCTCTGAGTCAGAGCTCATCTTTTAGTTTCTGGAAGGATTATCAGCACCGGATTCCAGTGTGGATCCATCACCAATATTCATCACGCTCTTCTTTAGCCAAATCTTGCTCATTTCCTTTTGAATCTCATCTGCATCCACTTTACCTTTGCCTTTGTCTTGTTTCTGATCATGTTTCATCGAAACTTTTCCATCATGATTTCTGCTTCTGTAGAATCTAGCTATATGACTAGATTTATTGCAGTTGTAACATACAACATTTCCTTGCTTATTTGGCTGATATCCTCTTGATTTGCACTGATTAGCCATGTGCCCCATTCTATTGTATGCAAAGCATCTACCATTGAAAGAATTATTCATTTGTATGTTTCAGCATTCATGAGATTTGTGACCATACCTTTTGCAATTGAAGCATTGACCAGAGAAGGATGGATTATTCTAATTTATTGTACTCTTGCACTAAGTTTCTTTATGACCAAATCTGTTGTAGTTGAAGCAGCTTCCATTGAAGGAAGGATATCTTTGAGCATTAGGTTGTCTTATCGAAGGTCTTCTAGGCCTATTTCTTTGTCTTTCTGACCCAAAGTTCTTTTGACCAGATCTAGAGCTTTCACCTTTCTCATATCCCAAGCCATGCTTATCATCTATCTTCTTTTGACTTTCAAGTAGCACTTCAAGTTTGGCTGAGCTTATCTTGAATTTTTTTTGTACTCATTTGCAGTTACAAGATCTTGTTTAAGAGTGTCAATCTATCTCTCAAGCTATTCTTCATTGTATCTGGCTTCTTCAAGATCAGACTCAGGATGTCTAATTACTCTGTCCATTTTGTAGTAATCTTCTAATTTTTCTTTGAGGGATTGATTTAAGTTTTGTTCAGTCTTTCTCTTCTCTTCAATTTCTTGGGTAAATTTCATAACCCCTAATTCCATTTCTTGTCTTAGCATAACAACTTCTTTTGACAACTTCTCACATAGCTTTGTTTTCTCATTCAGATCCTCATCAGTATTACTGGCTTCATTCTAATTTGCTAACTTCTGAAGTAGTTCCTTTCTCTTTTTCACGGAATTACTAAGTTTTTCTTTCAGCTCATTGATGAAATCATTAGCTTCCTTGAGTTGCTCTCTCAAGTTATTGACCTCAGACTGGGATTGTTCAAGATCATCTAGGGTAGATTGAAGTTGTTCTTTCATACCATATGCATCCATTGAGATTCCCAGATCCTTGTCAAGCTGTTAGGCTTTTTCTGAGGGACTTGGCTCTAATACCAATTGTTGGAAACAAGGCAGATAACTGAGAGGGGGGTGAATCAGTTATCTAAAACTTTTCCTATTTTTTACTTTTTTTTCTTATCTCAATATTCAGTGATATATAAAACATGAAAGCATAAGCAACCATAAGAATTGAAATGAATTTAACACACATAACACAAGGATTTTTACGTGGAAACCCTGTTAAGGGAAAAATCACAGGGTGACTAACCCAAGATTGTATTCTCTGTTAAAAGAATAAAGGAGTACAAAATGGCACTTGCCAGTTAGGGCTCACTGCCTGAGCACATTGCTCACAAGAGGCTCACTGCCTACAAGAGACTCACTGTCTACAGAACTTATAGAGGATAACCAAGTGTTTGAACTGATGAACAACATCTGCATATGCAAGAATTTAGTTCTGATTAGGTACAGTATATCGATCTAACACATTTCATCCTTCCTTTGCTTAGTATTGCTATTTAATCACATTCCAGACTTTGATTGAAGCTTTCACCTTTTTCTCTGCTATTCTTCATACTTTCTTCCACACATCCATATCCGACAAGCTTGGATCTATCGATTATATATATCCACATCAAGGATTTCCAACAACTTTCTAGTCAGCAACAAGAACACTTAGGATATTTGCAAGTTACTATTCTGTCGGTTGAATCCATACTTGTTTGATGATGCACACCAAAAACTTAGGCATAGAAATCATTACCTAAGTTGACCAAAATCATATAACACCTCAATTTACTTGATCAACACCTTCTGCACATCCAGATTGAGGTCTGATACCCTGTTGGCTAGTTCTTCCTCTATCTGCACTGTCTAACTGGAGTCCGATACTCAGATGCTCATATCTTTCACATGCTTATCACCAGAGGCTAAATCTCTAGAATACAATAGCTCATATACTCCTTATTACTCACCCAGACCTGCAACATGCTAGGTTTCACCATCAGAGAGTTCTAGACCCAACTATGGGACCCTATCATATTCTCTGTTCTTGACTACTGGACCAACCTATCTTCAATCTAACTTCTGGTATGAGTAATTTATATACTGCGGATGAGTGGGATATACTTTGTTGCCATCAATGACAACCCTTATGAATCCTAGCAGTGTCTCTTGCCAACAGGTTGAAGATAGAAAATTATTTTTTCCACAAGAGTATTCTTGTTTTCTAAGCCTTAATGGGGGAATCTGTTGTTTTGGTTTACAAAATGCCCCTAATTTAAAAATTTGGGGACCCTTTGTTTCTTCTAATCTTTTGGTTCTTATGGCACTTTAATTTTTGTGCTTTGTAAAATTATTGAGTTGTTCATCTTTCAGTAGGGTAAAGTGTCACATGAAATTATTTCTGAGAGTTTTGGAGTCCTTTTATTTGTTATATATCTCTAAAATTTCAAGGGGCTTTATCTTGTTGCAAGTTTTAAACTAAGTTTGAAATCTAGTTTGTAGGTTGTAAACCAAACCCAAACTCTAGTTTTTAACTCATCCTATTAGTGTAAGTTTTTATTTTCCTAGTTGGTTATTTAATTTCCTATTCTTAGGTTTTTCCAACACATATAATTAAGCTTTCTTAGGGTTAATTAAGTGAGTATTAGTGTGAGTGGGTGTAAGGTGTCAGCATCTTCCATGGGAGTTACACTTGCCTATTTTAGGCTATTGTGGTGGATTCTTTCCATTGGTCACATATTTGCCAACTCTCCCCTCTCTCATATTCTATTTATACTCACCTCATAGCTTGTATTTTTCATCTTGAATGCATCATCTTATTACTCTGTCATTCTTTATATGAATCTTTAATCTCTTAATGCAATTTCGTCACATCGATATTTGCGTATCTCTCGAAATCATTGGTTTGCTTCTATTTTGCATTTCATTTTATGTAGCTTTGAATCTATCTTATAAAGTTCCTGAGTTTTACATCTTGTTCAAGATTTCTAACATGATATCATAGCTTTGTTTTGGGAGTTTTAAGTTCATAGATTCATGATTGAGAAAGTGAGTTCTTTGTGAGTTCTTGTCAATCCCTTATGCTCTTCTCTTTCATTTTTCAACGATTTGGAGAATCAGAAAGGATTTAAGAAGACCCATTAACTTCTTTATTTTGCATGTGGTTTTTTGTGATATTTGGTTGGTTTTCATATTTTGGTTATATTGACAACATTTCTGGTTGTTCCAATGCATCCAAGAGGCTCGAGAAAGTCAGAAATGACTTTCGTTTTGTCAGATTTGGAGATCGTATGATAAAGTTGGGAATGGGGGTTTCTTTCTCAGATCTAGAAGTCAACTTTCAGTAAGAGCACTTTCAGGCCAAAAGGACCCTTCCATTGCGTCTAGGAGGTTGTACAGATAAATTTGTTAGACACACAAGAATATTGAGAGGGGGGGTGAATCAGGATTCAGACAATTTCTAATTTCAACAACTTCAACTTATCTGGAGAAAATTAAACCTTAAGCATCACAATATCAATATGAAAGAATAATACAATGCACATCAACACATAACACCAGATATATGTGGAAAACCCTGGAAGGGAAAAACCATGGTGAGGATTAACTCACAATATATGAAGCTTAAATAATAACTTTACTTTAGGGGCTATAACCCAAGGAAGATGCTACGCCCTAAGTAACTTTGATTTAGGGGCACTCCCAAGGAAGCTTCTACTCCTTGATGAATTTATTTTAGGGTCACTCCTTAGGAAACATCTACTCCCTGAATTAAGAGCACACTTACAAAAGATTACAATATGATAGTCTTTCTATTGTTTGAAAACTAACATTGAAGCTCACACCTTTGTTGATTGCACTTCCACCTCTTCACACTTTCTTCTGATGATATGATTAGTTAGGCACACTCCATAATTAATCACTATCACAAATATGTCTTCAAAATGAATCAGGACAACATCAACAACTTCTGCTCTTTCTCCTTCAATCACTCATCAAGAATACATTCTTCTACCTTTTATCTACTTGTAAGCTTTTCTATCAAATTGTAATCACACTTCACCTCACTTACTTTGATTCATTATTTATACATAATATTGTATTGATTACATTGCTTTTCATCCAGATACAACATGAATAATACATTTACAAGTCAGCTAGACAACACACAATATGAAATGTGTAGAAGATAGGTCCTAAGTGAACACACATGGTATGCAAGTAGAAGATCCAATCCTTGTGAACCCCAACACTTGCTTAACGAGGTCCAAAACATCCTTCACAGTTTCAAACATCAATGAATTACATCCACACACTCTGCTCATTTGGAAATAAGATAGCTTTAAGGAAAACACATGAAAATTTCAAGTGTAACAACCACATTAACTTGAGAAACCTTGTGCGGTACTGGAAACAAGAAAGATTATCGTGAAACTTTTCCATATGAGTTCACATGACTCATAAAACATCCCCAAACATGCCTTTTCCACTACACATCAAGGATTTGTGTCATACAGCTTCAAACATTTACTCTAAAAACTCTCTGTCATCTAGAACATACTGCAACATGTTGTTGATTGAAAAACTAAGTTGTGGACCACTAGGAACCTTGAAACTAAGGAGAATCATATAATACACATCTAGAAACATGTCCTCAAAACTACAAGGGAAATCATTCACTTCTAGAGGAATGCAGAGAATTCTAGAAAGTCTTCATTACTACTTCATTTTGCTAGAGCACATACCGGTGTTCTATCATATATAACTTTCATAGCGGAGGGAAATGTGATATGAAACTTTGGAAACAACACCTTCACTGCCTTCGTGACATAATTCCAGAACTACATAGCCAAATCTATAACTACGGATGAATGCAGAGCATTCATCACCCTATTGGGAACACCTTCACAAAACTAATGCTATCTTCAGATTGTCAGCAGAAAAACATCCTTCTGGCGATCAAAACATCATGACACTTGGAACATACATAGAATGATACTATATGAAGCTATGTTCCAATCTATAAAAGCACAACATTAATATAATGAGAATGTAGAGCAATCTCATAGACAATCTTCAAAGAGTAGTCATCCTAAAACAAAAATTATCACCAACTTCCGAAGGCCAAATATTCTTTGCCTTAACACATGCATTCTTAGGGACAGTAGAGAAGAGCACACAACATATCTTAATACATTAGTTCTATATCTTAGTGGTTTTGATTCCCATATTAATGTTTCTTCTTAATGCTTCTAATTCCCATCTGAATATATCTTCATACTCAATTCTGCAATGAACAAGGCATGATATGAACTTCTAATTCCCATCTCAATGTATCTTCTTTAGGAGAAAAACATCCAACTATGAATACTATTACACATTCATAATAGTGTTGACATCAATGACAACCAATACAACCATTGGAACCATATGTGTAACAAAATTTTCATATATAATTTGCCTAGCTTCAGTGCCAGGAGTCAGAAAGGAAAATTCTTTTATCGAAAGGCCATTTTGGACCCCCAACACACCATGAGGCAAATTTATTGTAAATTAAAAAAAATAAAAAAATTAAAGTGCTTTTAAGCACTGGTTTTATAGCGTTGTTGTAACACTTTTAAGTGATGTATAGAAGGGGCTTCGGCCCCTATATGCATAGGCCTCCATTGGCCCTACATGGACCTCATTGAGGCCGTAGACTTCTTTAAGGCTGTCGACTCCTGCAAAAAGGGTGGGGTGTGGCTTCGGTCCCCCACCATTCAGCCCTGTGCCGACCTCAAAAATTAATATTTTTGCACCAATTTGGAGGCCTGTGTCCCCTCTGGTTCAACCTACTCACTTTTCTTTGTAATAGTGCTAATATTGGTGGTTTTGCCAAATTTAGTTCCTTTTTGACACTTGGCAGGAGGTCCTTTTAAAATGGTGGTGATTTCAAATATATCTAGTGACACTCCAAATTTGATAGTTCCTTTAAATTTTGGAAGCATTTTTGGTGGAGGTTCTTTATTTTGCACTTGACTCCTCTCCGTTGACAATCTTAGATTTAAAGTCAAACTTCCAAGGCCCCGTCCTGGGTCATTTTGGCTCCATTTCTCAAGCAATTTTTTTGATTAAGGCTATTTTTTTGCACTCTACGCGCTAGTGTTGACAATTTGTGATTTCAATGTATGTTTTTTCTAGAAATTGTAGATTCTCATAGGTGACACTACACAATTCTCATTTTTGGAACTTCGAAGACTCACAACTTTTGCATATGACCTCAGATTGAGGTACTTATTATTTTGGAAGTGGATGGTTTTTTGAGTACTTTATTGTGGTGGTGTTTGTTTCACTTGATTTGATCTTAGGATTATACATTGAACATACACTCATTTGTTGAGAAATTTGTAAGGCATTGAGATCAAGTCCACTAAGCGTTTCTTGCTAGTGGCAGTTGTAAACGCACTAAATATAAAGTGTCAAATCATATTTTCTTGGGGGGTTTTTTGATTGAGTAAAAAGGGGGTGTCTTGTGTGTTCTCTTCTTTTCAACACTTCATTTTTGCATTCTCTTCATCATGGATCAAACAATAGTACCCATATTAAATCCTTACAACCATTTTGAGTTGAAATCACACATGATAATCTACTTAAGAAAATTTGGGTTGCATAGGATAACAATGGGACTAGAAATTGAACCTGCTAAAGATGAAGATAAGCATAAGTGGTTTGACAAATGTGATGATGCCTATGGAACATTATGTTTTTATGTTTCTCCTTATTTTCTCTTTCATATTGAGTCTTTGAATTCTCCAAATGAAATATGGACAAAGCTAGAAACACTGTGTGGCACACAAGATTCAATGAGGAGTCATATGTTGGAAAATGAACTAATTAGTTTAAGTCTAGGCAACTTCAACACAATGTAGGATTTTTTCACAAAATTGAAATCACTAAGACCACAATTAAAATGGTGTGGAATTAAAAAGAAAGAAGAACAACTGATTCTTAGTATTCTCTCTAAGCTATGTTCTAAATATTTTGTATTTGTTTCTACCTTCTATGTTACTAAGGGTGCACTTGGTACTCAATTCACCATGCCATATTTGGATGACTTTGATATCTCTCTCACATGGGAGCAAGGTAAGCTAATCTAGATGGGCACTCTTAAATCCTTGAAGTCACATGCCTTGGTTGCCAACCAAGGCACAAAAGAACATAAAGGACAAAGTAATAATAATAGGACAAGAAACAAAAGAATAGCAAGGAGAAGAAGGATTAGAAACCAATCACCCCAAAAGTAGCTAATGAGACCCAATCTTCTAATGGTGACAAGATTAAGAAGGAGAAGGTCAAATGTGCCTACTGTAAAAGACCCAGTCATGATGAACATAAATGTGTGAAGAAACAAATTGATAACTTGACACATTATCTTGAGAAGAATAATATCAGTGTTCTTGAATCTATAAAACAAAGTTCTAATGAGGGGTCTAACAAGGCAAGGGAAAACAACAAGGGGAAAGGAAAGGGTAAGGCCCTGGTAGAAGTTTCTTTACAACCATCCACTTGGGTTCTTGATTTAGGTGATTCACACCACATGGCTTCATCTAAGGAAGAACTTACATCTTTGGAGCCATGTACTATGCCTTCTATTTTGATGGGTGATGACACTCTTGTTAAGGTGTGTGGGAGAGGGTCTATTGATGTGGGGATGGCACATTCCATGATGTTCTTTTTGTGCCCTCATTATCAACTAATCTCTTGCAAGTATATCAGATCACTCACACAGGTTCAAGCAAGTGGGTTGCGTTCATTCTTGATTCAGTGATGATTTGTGAAATGCATAGTGATTCTACAGCTGGAGTAGGGAGAGTAGATCATCAGTCTTAGCTATATTTGTTTTCTCACTTTGTTCCTGATCCTTCTTCATCTATTTTACTCACTCATTTAGATGATGTGAGTAAATTATGGCATGAGTGGTTTGGCCATCTTAACTTTCGCTACTTGCATTAACTCAACTAGTAGAGCATGGTCACAAGGTTGCCTTTAGTTTAGTTTTTAGGTGGTGTTTTCCAAGGTTGCATTCTTGGTAAGCATCCTAAGGAAAAAATTGACAAAGGTAAGGAATGGAGAGCTTCACAAATACTAGAGTTAGTTCACAGTGATTTGGCTGGTCCATTTCCACGTTCATCCTTCAACAACCTACTAGATTTGTTCTAACTTTCATTGATGAATTTTCTTGATATACTTGAGTGTACTTTCTCAAATAGAAGTCTAAGGTATTTGATCACTTTTAGGGCTTCAAAAATTTTGTAGAGAAGCAATCCAAGAAAGCCATCAAAGTTTTCCACACTGAAAATGGTGGTGAATATGTAAACCATCGTTTTGACTAGTTTTTCATTTCAGAGGGGATTGATCTACAACATTTAGTTCCATACACTCCTCAAAAGAATGGTGTGGCAGAACAAAAGAATAGGTCCATGAAGGAGATGGTGAATTATATTATTTACTCTAGATCTCTTGCACCATAGTATTGGGTAGAGGCCATTAACTATTCTTGTTATATCTAGAACCATGTTCCTCACCGAGCCTTGAAGGGAGTCACTCCTTTTGAAGCTTGGAGTGGTTAGAAACCATCAGTTAAGCACTTTTGAGTTTTTAGTTCTCTTGCATAGGCCCACATTCTTGTATAGAAATGTAAGGATTTGGATCCGCAGATTAGGCCTTGCATATTTCTAGGCTATCCTGATGGTGTGAAGGGTTATCAATTGCTCCACCCTACTACACATGAGTTATTTAACGAGAGGAGTGTTTAGTTTGAGGAGGGATCTTCGAGCTCAACTACTATTATTTCTCCACCTCCTTCTACTTTGACATTGGAGTCACTTGGGCTTCATGATAGATCTTCTGATGAGTCAAATTCACCTGAATAAATTCTTGACAATGAGGAGTCTTCTACCTCCACTTTTGATGCTAAGAGTGATTTAGAGGATTCACCTCCTTCCTCTCATAGTCATCATTCAAAGAGTGATGATTCTCCTCTAGATTCTTTAACTTCTGGTCCACTTTGGGTTAGACACACCTTGCAATTTGCAGGTGATTGGGTTGGGGACCCATCAAACACGAGGCATACTCCACAATTCTAGGATTCTCCACATGTCTTCATTTTTACTGCCTCTTATCCATAGTCCTTTCAAGAGGCTTCTGGTATTCCTGAGTGGTATACAACTATGCAAGAGGAGTATAGTTCCTTGATGAGGAACCACACTTGGGATCTTTTTTCTCTTCCTAAGGGAAGAAAACTTATTTGATGTAAGTGGATCTATTGGACAAAGTTTATAGTAGATGGGTCAGTTGATAAGCATAAGGCTCGCTTGGTCACAAAAGGATTCTCCCAAGTTCCTGGGATTGACTACTTGGAGACTTTTACACCAGTTGCTAGAATGAACTCCATCTGACTTGTTCTTGCTATTGTTGTAGCCAATCATTGTGAAGTACACCAGATGGATGTGAAGAGTGCTTTTCTTCACAATAATCTTTAGAAGGAGATCAACATTGATAAGCCACAAGGTTTTGTTCAAGATTATTCACTTGTGTGTCACCTTTGGAAGTCTCTCTATGGTTGATGGTTAGGCATTCTACATGGAAGATCAACACATATTATAGTAAAAGTTTTCTAATATATCTTATTCACAAAAATTTCCCCTTTTGAATATTACACCTTCTTACATGGCGATTGTGGTGACAAATCATATAGAGAATGATTTTTTTTGAACTTGTCCACTTAAAGAATGACATTTGATGAATAGGGAGTGCATGCTTAGATTTTTTTTTCCTTCTTTTCTGCTTCTCTCTTTTCCTTTTTTTGATCTCTGTTAGAGTAGTAGTTTAGATTTCCTTCGATGCTTTCTTTTGTTAACTCTATGGTTTACATAAAGAAATCCTTTAATGTGTTCTAATGTTAACATCTTTAAAGTTTCATGCATGGTGGATAAATATCACAAATATTTCATATATGTTTGTGGGTTTTGTGCCAGATGATATTTATAGCTCTTTCATTAATTAGGACACTAATTTGAGTCTATAAACTATTTGCGTGCACAAGTTCTTGCTTAATGAATTTTCATATTCTTTGTGTAGTAATCAATATTTTTTGAGCTTTGATGAAATAAATTTCTGAAGTTAGTTGATGTGGTTGCTATTAATTTTAGAGGTAGCTTGTGGATTGATTTTATTGAAATTAGAAAAATCTTTGGATCCTTTTTTGCCAACCTTGTAATCTCTAAAGCTTCACTAGAGCCTATTGAATGGGATAGCCTGAAGATCACTTGTTGAGGTATTCTATCCTTTTACTGACAAGATTTCGAGAAAAATACTCTTGGGGTATTTTGACATTAAAGTAGGGGAAATTTTGTTGTTCCATAACTGTTGTTGTGCCAAAACATGCATCAATGGGAAACTGGTGCCAAGAGGAAGGTCTAAAAACTAAAGTCTGAGGGATATCAAACTTTTTCTAAGTCAGGTTAATCAAATTTAGAGTGTCAAAAGATACTTGACCCCAGATAGATAAGACAAGAGAATGTGAGATCAATAATAACTTCAAGTGGGTAAAATCCATCAACTTCAAACATACCTAACTTACATGATATATTATCACCTTCCATACCATTCAATAGTCCTATTACACAAGTTAATAGTATCCCATCAAGCTCGGTAGTCTTGTCTTCTCCACTTTTCAAAACATTTTCATCTACCCTTGAAACTTTCCCATCTCTTGGGGCATCCTCATCTATCCCATCTTCTTCAACTATATTTGCAATACCTTCTACTCTTGCAACACCTACAATTGTTATATCCATTGTACCTACTGCAACAACTACACCTGCCATAATTGTTATACCCACTATTCTTGTTGTACCTACCAAAAATATTAATCAACCACAACTTATAGTATGGAAAGGATGGTTGTCAGAGAGGATTTGTTCTTTAGCCTTTCAAGGTGCTCTTCATGATTTACAAAAGAATCCAAAGAACATTTATCTAAGATACATGCATGGAGGATCTCGTATGATCATTGAGCATATTGGAGCTTTTAACGATGCTATTATAAGAGACCAAATTAATCATGAAGATGTGGCTTGCCATATTTTTCTATATACTTTGGATGAAGCAACATATGCATGGTATCTTAGAATTCCCAATGGATCTATCAAAAATGGGCAACAATTAGAAATCTCTTTCTATAATCATTTTAGTATTTGAATTGATCTTATTATTCTCTAACATCATTTTGCTACTTCTTGTAGGGAGCCCAATGAACTTGTAAGTCAATTTAATGTTGAATTTCATAAGATTTATAAGATATTGAAGCCTCCCTATGATATTACATAAGATATGGGCATACGGATATATTTTAAGGCATTGGATCCTTTGACTTCAATGTTTGTGAGGCAACATATTCTAGATCTCGTGCCTCAAAATAATCCTCTGATGGATTCTTAGTTATATACATAGGCTAGTAAGGTGGAGAAAGACATGTAACTTCAAATGATAACCTTTCTCTATTACCTTCATTTGGACAACCAACCATGAATAATCAAATTCCTTTGATCAATCAAGCTTTGATGCAAGTCACTCCACTGCTAAATGTCATGTCTATCTAGACTATCAACCAAATTAGTGAATTATTATTATGCAAATGGGCTAAACACTTCCTCAAGTGAGTAATTAACCATAGATTCTTACATATTATAGAAATTTGATTTCAAGTAATCCATATAGCTCTAATTTCAATTCTCAATAGCTCAATCTTACCTAACTCAACTTTTCCACCCTAGGTAATAACATAAGTAATCAAAAATTTCCATTAAATAATACACAGTGTGGACCATCTTTTCTCCACAACATTGCAACTAATAATGCTCTCAATCCAACTTCTAGTATGAACAATCAACCTATTGGTCCTTATTTTCTCAATACTGGATAGGTTCCCTCTTCAACTATAACACCACAAGGGTAGCCTCAATTAATGAGAAATAATTCAAAAATTGAAAGTCTAATAAAGAAATTATCTAATAAGATGATCTCACTTTGGTAACAAATACTACAAAATTAAACAACATGAAATAGTAGTTAGGGGAGAACATTCAACTTACAAAGATCCAATATGATATAGAATACTAGACCAAACAATAGAAATGTGTTGATGCCTATTGATGATAAATCTAACACCATTCAAGTAAATCTCATAAATTTGGTAGATCTGGCACTTCCTAACTAATGTAGGATACATGACATTGTTGACTATGGGGAAGTAAATTATCTTGAATTTTCCATTGCACTTAATGTTGTGCAGAAATAAATTAATAATATAGAAGTTGTGGCTACTCCTAAGGGTTCAATGAGTGTCAATTAGAGTCTAGGAATTTCTATGACCCTTTAATTGTTTGAAGAAAAAGAGACTGACCTAGTTTTGGAAGAAATCAATGCCAATGAGTATATCACTAAAGGACTTTTATATCTTTTGAGGAGTAATTATAAGAAGCCTTTATCTTTTTCAGTTCCTCCACACAATTACCATACTCTATTAGACCCCAATGCAAGTAATAATCCTTATCCACCTAAGGGATGTGAAGGGGCTTCATCGTCAAATACTACCCATAATCCTCCAAGAGGGAAAAGACCTTTGGATTTAGCTAAATCTAGCTATAATTTAATTGAAGATCTTAAACATACAAAGGCTAATATGTCAATGTTTGATGTAATTCAACTTAGTGGCCAACATGATTTTCTTGTTAAACCCTGTGTATGAGGAAAATTGACTATGATAAACTAACAAAATAAAAAACCAATAACATAAAGAGAATGAATCTAAATAAAAGCCATTACTAATAAATCAATGAAATATAAAAGCTTTTACCAAGATTTGTATTGTTCCCTTTGGATGAATGTGGATTGCTCAATAGTGCTGCGACACCATGGTTGCAACAAGCAAGTAAAGTGCTCAAAGATCAATGTTAAGAGATCGTGAAGTTGCTCAATCGATGCGATGTATGCTCAAAGCACTGTTAAGTATGCCTGAGAATAAGTGATCGAAGAGGATTTGTGAAGGAGATGAGGGGGGTTTATATAGGTTTCAACAAAGATCGATCAACGGTCTAGATAATTTAGAAGAATCAATGGAGGAGATAAATCAAATAACCATGATGAATGTGCACACAACATGTGTCAATCCATAAGGATATTTTTATTAAAATATGATGAAAACAAGATTGATTGAATAGATAACTCAACTTGTAATTTTGCCTTTTTTAGAGTTCTAAAAATAAGACTGATTGTGCACATGAGTTAACAAGATATTTTAAGAAGAATTGGAAGATAACTAAAATTAAATAAATAAATTTATTTATTTAATTGTGCATGATAGAGGAATAGAAGATTATAAATAAAATACTTGATTTTATTTATTTTTAGAGGAAAAAGTAAATTAAATAAATAAATTTATTTAATTGTTTGTGCAAGATTAGAGGAATATGAAGATTATAAATAAAATACTTGATTTTATTTATTTTAGAGGATTGAGATAATTTAAATAAATTTGCATGATTTATTTAAATTTAGAAGAATAATTGATTTAATTAAATAATGTAGAATTATTTAATTGTAGCTAAGAGAGGATTTGGATGAATTAATTAAATAATTGGATTTATTTAATTAATGTGGATTTGAATTTCGAAAGAGGATAATGATTTAATTAAATAATTAAAATTATTTAATTTTGGAAGAATAATAGGGAATTTAATTTAATTAATTAAATAAAGAGAATTTATTCAATTAATGTCGCAATTTTGTGATTTAGAAGAATTTGGTAATTTTGGTGAAATTAATTAAATAATTAGATTATTTAATTAACGTTTGAAATGTAGGTGATTAGACAGATTTGATGAAATGCAAGTGGTGTGACGACATGGTCATTTTAGGGTGTCTACATTTTGCCCCTCTTTGATGTAATGCAGTTTACAATGTTGCGTCAAAGGAAATGATTTGTTGAAGACATGATACAATATTTGATGCCCCAGTGTAGCTAGTTGCCCCAGCGTATGCCCCCTCGAGCGGGAAGACAGGGAAACAACAGAAGGACTGGGTTGACAGTCGATGACATGCGTGTGTGAAGAGGTTAGAAGGAAAAAGTAGAATGGGTTGGGAAGAAAAAAAATGAGGGAGGGATGCTATAAATAGGTCCCATGGGGACCACAATCCTCATTTGCACACTAGGAGCTTCTAAATTTAGAGTGCAGAGCCTCCTAGCTTAGGGTGAGAGAGCTGAGCGGAAGGAGCTGACAGTGAGGAGAGATGCCGATTCCAGCGCACCGGCATCGGGCGGAGCTAGTGCGGACATATGGGTGGCTAGCAGGAGCTCCGACAGCGGTAAGTGTTCAAAAACCTCATTTTAATTTGACATTTTAGGGTGGTTTAGGGCTAGGTTTAGGGAGGTCTTTTAGGTTAGCCAAAAGTGCTTTAGGATAGAATGGCGCTATTGGGAGTTGGGTAAGGCACTTTTGGCACGCCGCAGCGCGTCTAGTGGGAAAGTATAGCATTATTGGTAAAAACACAATGCTATTGGCTGTTGAGCATCACGCTGCAGCGTGATTGGTAGGAAGCCGCAGCGCAATTGGTAGAGCAGTGCAGCGCGGCTGGCTGGGTAGCTAGGCGTGGTTGGTTGGTAGAGAGTAAAATTGAGTCACGTCTGGTAGCGCAGTGTGGCGCGGTTGGAGGCACAGTGAAGCACTCTTGTAAAATAAGTTACTTGTGGTGTAGTGCAGCATGACACATCTGGATAGACAGTGCGGAGCATTTAGTGAGACAACATAGCACCTTTGTATAAAATAAAGCTCCTTTGGTTAGGTAGGAAAATTAAACAGTTAGGGCTGACCGAAGGGTTGACTGCCCTAGCTTAGCGAAGGGGAGAGTTGGTCCTATGGCTTGTGGCCTAGGATAGACATTGATAGGACTACGAAGAAATGGTTAAACTGATTGACAAGTGGTTGCTTGGATGCAGAGGATTATACCGCCGTTGATGTCGCGAGAGCGACACCACCCTATAGCACATGAGGTAGTACAATTGACGTGGGAGGAGGCCATGTTCCTAGAGCACGCAAGATTGTGGCACATGGTACACTTGACACACATTATGGCAAATCTCGCCCTAGTGACAACAGTGGTGGAGAGATTTTGCAGTGAGACAGGATCGTTTCACTTTCCGACAAGGGAGGCGACAGTGACGCTGGAGGATGTGTATCGCATCCTGAGGATTCAGATTGATGGAGAGAGAGTGGACTTTGACCTAGTGCGGGGAGAGGCAGGCTTGGTAGAGGTCTTCTGCATAGATGACTTGAGGCTAGATGACAGGGAGATTCGGTGGGCAGACATCCCACGACTCTGTGACAGGATCAGATGGATAATTGCGTCACTGATCGGCGGCTTCCTATGCCCATACAAGTGATAGAGAGGATTATCAGTGGGATGGGGCACAGTGCTATCAGGGATGTTTACACATGGGACATAGTACGCATGGGGGCCTTGCATGCTTGGACAGTTGTATCGCGATATGCATGATTATGTTTACAGGAGGGGGCGTAGTCTCTCAGCAGGGGTGACTTTGCTACAGGTGTGGGCGTGGGAGCATATCCCAGTGATTAGACCCATGACACAGTGCCACTGGGAGAGGGGAGAGTCGTATGCATTTTTGTATGAGGGAGTCATTACACATAGGAGGCTTGGATCTGTTAGCCATTGGAGGCAGCAGATCGATGAGATGGACCTATTTGTTTGGAGGCCATGGTTACTTTGTGAGGAGTGGGAGGATGAGCATAAGCAGCTTATGTATTGCCGCCAGGCTCGCTACCTCTTTGGGAGACAGACATACACTATTGAGAGATACCTGCTACAGTGGGTACTTAGACAGTTTGGACTACCAGTTGGAGAGGCGATGAATGCCAGGACACGATGAGAGGTTGGGGACTGGGATGCAGAGATTTTAGTAGTGACAACTTTAGCAGAGGTACGGGGACTTTTCCTTGTGAGATGGGATTGGGACATAGGACTGGCAGATCTGGGGACACTGCTAGAGTACGACAGGTACTGGCAGACACATAGGCCAGTGCGGTTGACTACACCAAGTGTAGCAGGGGCAGTGGGGGAGGTACTAGTCGTAGGTGCAGAGGCCAAGATGAGGCGACAGGCCAGAGAGGCAAGACAACAGGTAGTTGGAGAGGCCAGCGGCCAGCAGGTCGATGTGGAGATGGCTAAGGAGGGGGATCTGGTCATAGAGACTGATTTACAGCGGGCCGAGCGGCTCTTACAGGAGGAGATATTTTGGAGGACTCGACTAGAGCTTCGGATGGTGAGGCCGAGGAGAGACAGGGATGCAGCCAGGGCAGAGGCGAGATAGGTGGAGGCACTGGCATAGGTACAGACACATATAGCCACAACAGTGCAAACAGCCTTGGCACACGCACAGGCACAGTTACAGATCCAGGCACAGGCACAGGCACATGTACAGGTACAGGTACAGGCACCGGCCGCACTAGCAGTGGATGACAGGCAGTTAGCCTAGGGGATGAGCAAGAGAGATGTAGAGGCACAGCTATGGCTGACAGCAGAGGCCACACTACATAGAGTGAGGCGGGAGAGAGACAAGGCACACCGTGCACTGGGTGGCGATCAGAGGACCTTATACAGTGAGCTCGTCTAGGTGTAAGGAGAGCTAGTATTAGCAGGCAGAGAGGGAGAGTATTACAAGGGTCTATATTTGGGTACGGTACCAGCGGTGCAGCGAGAGCCAAGCTACAGAGATAGGAGCAGGTCCGGAGCATTCGAGTCTCGCAGGACAGGGTAGTCACTATCCTCAGTTAGAGGACTAGGGGTGCCACCAGGGGGAGGAGGATCAGCAGGGGGACCTGCACTGAGTACAAGTGGAGGACAGGGGCCACAGCAGGAGGGTAGCTCTAACCACTAGAGCATGTACATGTGTATATTGTATCATTTTATATCATTTTGGACTGATGCCTGCATGCATCCTGATGTATATATTGTGGGCCCTTGATAGCCTTGATGTACTATATTGATGTATATATGGACTATTGATGTAGACATATACATTTTG